>JAMZAV010000397.1:0-660420 GCA_024449915.1 Sweltsa coloradensis | reverse complement strand
AAAAAAATTACCTGAATTATTTCCAGGTTTCAAGACTGTTAATTAGGCGCGCCTGTTGTTAAAAAAGTAATTATATATTCGAAGGTGATAATTTTATTATGCTCTTTTATAGCCACATTTAGTATGAAACCGAACAAATAACTGGGTAGGGCCCGTGAACAAGTCTAGCGAACGCCTTGATTTGCACGCTATAGTTGTCATGTCGGGGCACCAGGCTGGTTAGGGGGAGAAGGCTACGCGGTCAGACTAGCAGTACGGGACGTTGACGTTGCAACAATGTGTGTTGGATCATTTAGTTATTGTTTTATTGTTGTGTGACCTAACCTCAATCCTACACAGATCAACGTCCGGCTAACGTATCAGTGCGAGCGACCGCGGGAGGGGTTGATTGACCAAGCGTCCCTTGTCCGATGATGTGTGCACTGTCGCGGATCTTTACCACCACGTGTCTGTCCCTGTTATATTGGATGTGTTTAGTTTTTAATAGCGATACACCGTGAAACTATGCTGGTTTTGATTAAAATCATCTTTTTCATGATTTATTTAAAAAAATATATAATATTGCAAATTTAATTGTCATTGTGCCACCTTTTGTGTTTGTTGCTATTAGGGGCCTGGTTGGAAGAGTCGAACTCGTTGCGTTTGATGGCATTATACTTTGGGAGACTAAAAAATAATATGCTCTAACCGTAGTGTGAATATTGAATTCTGAAAGGCAGAATGTTCCCATTTGAAATAGATTGTCGTTGGTTTAGTGGAGGCTGTGAAAAACATGTGTCATTACATTCTATTTTGAATAGCTGGCTGCGTGATGGGCTTGGTGATTAGTAGACCGTTGACTCGTGATTAGGTGGTCGACTGGTGATGCTGCTCGTCCTCTTATCACTGGACTGGACGTCGTTATCAATCTCTCTCGTGACCACACTCGCCCGCGGTTGGGTCTACCCCGCATAGGCTCGTTCTTTCTTGCCCGTCAGCTGGTAGGCACGATGTCATCACTCCGATTACCCCCCCCCCGTCCTTGCGTTATGTGCTATCTCATCCGGGAGGTGGCTGTCCCGACCCCGCTCTCGGCAATCCCGAGTCCTTAGTCCTGACCGAAGCTATTTTCCAAGGTTCCACCCTGTCAACAGGCGAATGTTGGTCTTGAATCCCTTAGCCCCCTCTCTATATATTATCCACACTCTGACCACACACCATGGTCTAGCAGCTAGCTATACCCTCACCTGAACAGATACAAGTGTACATCATTCACGTTAGAGGTATTAGGACCATGTCGATGTACCTACATTCATGTCAAGCCAAACTGTGTACGTTATACGAAGCTAGGTTTTGAAGCGAATGTGAACGTGGCGTGGTCGCGTGGAGTTCATTAGTTAGGTAGACCGTGAACGTGACCGTCCGATGATTTTAATGCCTAATAACAATAATAATGCCTAATGTAATAATGAATGTCTATATCTCTTCCTTGTGTTACCAATATGTGACGTTTCCAGAGTTGGGGAAGTTACCCAAAAATAGTAACTTTTTAAAAGTTAAGTTAGTTGACTTTAAAAGTATTAGTTAAAGTTAAGTTAGTTCAAAAATAAAGTAACTTGAAAGTTAAGTTACCATAAAAAGTAACTTTTAAAAGTTAGTTTTACGGCAAAAACGCGTAACGTAATTACGTACGTACGTATTTATAACACACGAAAATCCAATCTACACGAACAGAACACTACACTACACACTATAGCAGACTGCAGACTAACACGAACAGTAACAGTGATGAGTGAAAGGGAATAAAAATATAATTAATTAATGATAAGATAACAAGAAAAACGCAGGCTAAAACACAAACGGGACGAAGAACACTGAATGGAACGCACAACACTTTATGACGATTTGACCCTAGAGGAAACACGTGGCTCTGCAAATTTGCGATTGAAAGTTGAACAAAAATGTCACCAGAGTAAGCAATCTTGCTGCCGCACGTGATGCTAGGATCCCTACCGGACGGCTGATGCGAGAATTTCTCCTCGGAAACGAGGCTTTGACAAGAATTCCTCTTATAAAAACATTGCATTATTGGGAAAACCGGATTCGAGATATATCCTCATGAATGCAATGGTCATTTCTATGAAGTACAGGCTGCAAAACAAAAGTAACTTTCAACTTAACGTTTTTTGAAAGTTACTGAAAATAAATATCAGTTACTTTAAAAAGTTACCGATTTTGAAAAAATAACGCGTTACCCTAAAAGTTACTAAAAAACTAACGCGTTAGCGCTAACGCGTTACTTTCGTTAAGTTACTCCCCAACTCTGGACGTTTCATTGAAGCGTAAATAGATCGGTCTGATGGCAAAGAATTATAATTCAAATTTTCATGAAACTATAGATTCACATTTTGAGCAAGTTTTTATAACTTGCTCAAAATGTGGACCTCCTTAAATCACCCTGTAGGTCATTGCATGCTTTATTAGAACCAACATGAATTATAATTAGAAGTTATCAGCCCCTCTGGTTCTAGCGTAGTCGTAGGAACATCAGAGCCGCGGGTTGCACGTAGGTAGGAGGCTAGTTTGCCACGTCTCGATATTTCGTTATGGAATATTATGATGTTTAGTCCGAGGTAGGCTCGCTCGTTCGGTATGGTCTGTTGGTCAAACTCCGGATGTAGCCTAGCTAGTGGAGGCCTAGACTTGGGACAAGTCCAGCCGGGTGTGAGTTCGACTCACGTACGCAGCCTGGAACCTGACGGGAGTCGAACCCGGGAACATGATGGACCAGAACCCAGCGATCTCGAACCTGCATTCAGCACTTCAATCAGACTTGTCAGGTTCGAACAGTAGCCTACAAATAAATTTGTTTTCTGTGGTTGAATTACTATAAGGTCATGACAAAGTGGCTAAACACCAGTCGTCGTCCCCCCCCCCCCCCCCCCCCGCCTGGTTTGGAAGGGTGACTCTGCCCTTTACTTCGGTTTCTCAGAAAAAATCAAACTTGCCTTCGTATTATTATAATTGTTTTCTAAACCCAAGGCACTAACGTCTATTTACCATCTCTTCTAATTACTAGTAGGCCTAAGAGGCAATGGCAACATTGAATTCTAATAATTAATTATTTTTATTTATTGCGCGATTATTTTTTGTCAAGTTCAAAGATATGACTTAGAAGTAAGAACCCTAATGAACCCAAACTGTTATTTACTTCTTTACTAATATTGTGTTAGCCTACGCATGACGGAAACCTCGCTTGCTTGGTTCTCAGTGGCGACAAGGAAGGGAACTTGGCCCACCCACAATAGAGGTGGGAGGCGCCGAGGTATTCGTATTATGATATCTGTGTTAGTGTGGAATTGAGCTCGAATGAAACCGAAAGTACGCCCAAGTCTTACGTAAAATATTGTCGCGTGTTTACGGATATGTTTTGAGCCTTATCACCAACACGCACAACCGAACCGAAATGTGTTTTTTCAAGGTGAAAATGACCATTCTGATACACACGTCAGCCGGAAGAAGTGGCTCGTCGTTACAGCACGGTGCTCTGATCTCGACGGACGCGCTTCGATTCCCGCTGGCGGTATTAGTGTTCCCTAGACTAGAGCCAGATGAATATGAAACGAACGATCTTTTGCGAGTATCGCATTGTAATAAATAATGGGCAGACCTACTATTTATTGTTAGCCATTTAATAACTGTTATAGCGTTACTAAACACATAGCTTCGTAACGTTACATTAGTGGCTACCGTTCCTAGTTGTTTCACATCAGTGAGTGGGTTGATGTTCAGGAGGTACTGCAACTTGAGAAACACTGCATGCAATATGCATTAGATTAGCCAGCGGCATCAAGAGTGATGGGGTTGTTCCTCCAAGTGATTTGACAGAGAACCGACACTCTGCCGTACCATGACTGACAGTAATATTATGTCTATGCTGATCCACCGTGTATAGTCTTTGGTTGGTTCACACATATTATGTTACTGCTAAATCCTCCTAGATAGGCCTACACATTAAACACGAAATTCCATTTTTGACTAGTAGCTTCCATACATTTATTTAGATTTAATAATAACTTGGCATTAGAGGCCTCTATACGAAGTTTGCAACACTGTTGAGCTCTGATATTGTGTTGCACATGCATTACATTTTATTTTATCACACAGCTTTTTCTAACTGATAAACTTATTATTTTTAAATGAAACCGTTATTGATACCTTGTCCAGAGGAAGCTGGGTCCAAGGCTACTTCCTGTGGAGCGGAAGCTATACTCGTTCTCGACCGATGGGGAAATATTGTGGCTTGTTTCTACAGCTGAGCGATAACCGTTTCACAAGACGCTTCAATGAGCTCGGCCAAACGTTTTTTAACAAGTCCATGGAAACATCGCTTGATCGCCATGACATGGATGGGCCTGCCTTCATTCCGGAACACTTTGCTCTAGCCTAGTGTAGCTTTTAGCCACAAATTGGCACATTTAATTGTTTGTAAGTTGTTTAGACGGATAGGCCTATCCCCTAGCAGACAACTCTGTTGCACATGTCTTCTACGCCTGTGGCTGGTTCTGACCAGCACAGGCCTGTCCACCCGTTGTCCCCCCGCGTCTCCCCTTACGTCCCTCCCCTTGGAAAGAAGTATACATGGTGATAACTCACACCACACTTATATAAATTGTTTTATCTTGGAGGCGCGAATAATCTTAGCTGTTAAAGCGCCCTAAAACTACAAATATTAATAGTAATTCTAGTATGTCTAGTGGTAATTGCTATAATATTTGTTGCACATCACAAAATAGGCCAGATAGATATAGGGCTAGCCTATTTATTCATGGATTGGCTTTGTTCGGTGCGGTCGAAATGTTCTCAACCCCCCCTCATTAACGAGGAAAAGCTAGGGCGGTGACGGGAGCCGATCAGACGGATTCTCTAGTAACCTCGCTCGGGGAAACATGCGGTTTATAAATAAGACGTGACGCGAACCTGCGTGTGTTTATGAGATGATGAGAGGAGAGATGTACACAACACAAGACAAGGTCGACTTTATTGACGCCCGGCTCGTGTCTACTCGAGCAAATAGTTCGGTACCTGCTGATCGCTTGGTTGGATGGTCTCGGAAGACCGACAGAAAGTCTTTGGCGTCCACTTGGTGCAGAGACGATGAACAGAAGCCGGGTCGGGTGCCCCGTCCCCGTCGTCCCGATGACCCTAGTTTCCCTTGGTTTGTTTGGAATGTTTGGTGTAGCAAGTAGACCTACTTCGCATCTCATCTATTAAACAGTCCGATTGCGCGTTTTAGGAGAACAAGAAAAGAAAACATAATTTTACTCGCCACAAAAACACCGATTCTCTCTATGCTCATCCTCGTTTGACGACTGAGAGGCGAGGGATGATGTTGAGATCCTCCTTGGCATAGGCCCCTCCATGGGACGACACTGAGAACCACTCCACCTAGAAGCTGCAAGACTGTGATTTACCGTCCATGCCACACGAGAAACAATAATGGACGTTTTATTTGCTTCCATCACAAGCGAGTATTATAGTCCATATATACACGATGTATTCTCGCCCGAAGATTTTCAGTCTGTGATTATATATTAAATTGAGTGAGTTTTCCGTACGGTTGGTCGTAATGATTCCAAGGTATCATTAATTCCGGCTGGGTGATTTCGGTTGTCTGTCGAGTATTGTGCGCATACTGGTCGGGTTTCTTATCCAAGCACATTCCGCACTCGTTTTATGTAACAAACCACACTTCACTCCAATGTTAACCTTTCCTATGTGCTAAACCGGTGCCGTGTAGGCCACGACATAACGTTGATTGCCGGGGAATGAGGCTGCAATCTGCATGATTGTCTACGTGAAATTATTATTACGTCGTGCGTTTGATATAGTTTATAGACTCACGTTTTCTCGGTATAGGACTCGCGGTAGATTTTCCAAGAAAACTTGCGTGGATATGTTGTAGAACAGATCAATGTGTGCTGGTCTATTTAGGCTACGCGCATCCTTACATAAATACACTCGGAACATATCTGTCTAAAAACTGATTTTCAGAGTGATTCGTCATCATCGTCTTTGACGAGCGTTTATTGGCCACCCAGCGCTCAGTAAATGTGGACCGCTGGTTGGCCATGGAATGGATGACTTGAGCTTCGACAAGACTGGTTTGGAATGTTTTCATACAATTTACGTGCCTCTTTATTTGCTAGGACGGATCCAAAGTTATTGTTCACAATTTTATGTACCTAACTTAGTAAGTTTTGATCATGATGGAGAATTGCTTTTCTTCTACGCAAATTAATAACGATGCCTCGTGCTGGATTCGAACCCACGGACACAACCGTATCGGAAGCCGAGATATCGAAAAATTTGCGGAACTGACTTGCGTAACACGACTACTGCAGAGGCTGTAACATGACGTGCGTTAGCCAAGGGACCCGGCTTCAAACCCCGCATGAGGCGTAGTTTTGTTCTCGCCGGCTCTAGTACATAGCAACCGTGGCAGTGGCGCTTCAGGTACAAACCTCCGTGTCCAGCCTGCGAGTGCGCGTCGGTCAGTGTACCGGAACTGCTCGGGAACGAAGCTTGCTTGTTTGTCAGACTTGCATTTTCATTCTAGTGCCTACGCCAGTGGAAAAGTTTACGTTCGTGTAAAACAAGACAAGTAAAAGATGAAATGTTTGAAGGAGTATCCTTGATTCATGACAATAACCTCAGTAATGATGGTGATGAGAAATTCCATCAGGTCGGAATAAATGGTGTTTCTACTTACACTTGTCCCGTTTGTCGGCACTCGGCAGCCTAACTACTGAGCCTTGAGGGAACGTGGGCCTAATTGTTGTACGTGTAGCCCACGTGAGTAACATGGCGACCTAATTGGGGTTAAAATTAAAACACATCGGAGCCGGGAGCACCCAAGTTTAGTTCAACGGAATAAATTAAAAAAAAAAAACATATTTTTTGATTACCTACTCTACTAGTACTGAATTGTTTAAACTTTTAGTAAAACGTTACACTGCATGATATTGAAGTATTCGTCGAGTTTGTTGGCTCCGGAACACAAGTTGTCTATTCACTTGCCCTCTTTCCTCGCAGGCTACAGACAGTGTTGCAGCGAGCGATAAGTGCCGACCTCAGCCCTTTAGCGGCGTCATCACTGATACACTCTCACTTGTTTATTATAAGTAGCAGGCCTATCAGTATCACCTCATCCTTCTTAGTTACAATCATAGACACCATAACGCACATGTGTACAACATGACTTTCCTACCACTAGCAGTTGTGTAATACTAGGCCTACTACACTACAAATACAAAACATAAACGTGCAATGCATGCGTATAACATATCACGCCCAAACATCCAACAACGTGCCGTACGATCGCCCCTGGAGGGTACACTTAAGTTTTCTTACCGATACGACCCTATTCAGAGGCCTAATTTGCGTGTTACTGTGTGAAGGGTGAACATCTCCTCGATTACTCTCGTTGCGCGGTGGTGCAAACAAGTCGACACGAGCAACAGCGAGAAACACAATCAGCGCCACCTGCCAATTATAAACGTGATTGATAACATCGACTATGTAATCGAGAGCGATAATATTTCAGTTCCAGCGCACTCCTGCTAGCAGCGAGCCTAGGTCCACGCCGTGAGATACTAGACGTCCTTCACATTTTGTTTGCGTTAATCTTTTGTCCTTGCCTTCTGTTTCTAGTATTATAATAACGCAGACCTCCGCTATCTAAATGCCGTTAAACGACGACAAAAACACTCATTCGGACTCTGCTTACACGTGTCTGTCTGTCGATCCGAGCGGGAGGGGGTTCCATCAGAACATGTTTTAGCTTAGGACTTCATTTTCCCGACTTTGTTCGAGAAAATCAATTAGTAGCAAGAGAGATGGAGACTGTCTGACGATAGTGAAAGATGGGTGTCCCAAGTGTGACTCACTTGCTCGTGGCACCGTAGTTTCTAGCCGCGGGAGATGGACACCACTCGCACCGAAATATCTATAGGCCCGTACACAAATAATAATTATTATACTTTTGTTAATGTATTTCGTGTTTTATAAACTTTTATTCAAAAGTGATACAATGATCAGTAAATTTACTTGTATTCAGATTTCAGATTTACCACGCTTTTATTCAACTTCATGATACAAAAAATACATTACATACAAGAAAACCACACACATTGATTTACACATGAAGATGAATGCCCACATGAGCAAGGCTTGTGTGTGGGCGCATAATATTTTGTGGTAATTGTGTGTGGCAATTGCTGATGTGTGTGCTCGTGTTGTAAAAACGCTGACAAAATTTTCCCGTTTTCCAGATTCACGTGGTAACTTAAATTTGGAAAATAATAAACCAATGGAAAAGTAAAAAATATTATGTTATTTTAAGTTTCCTGCTTTTCCGGAGTAATTTCACACAACTCTGCATTTTAGACTAACGACCAATCCACGATTATTCTGGTGTCATGTTTTACCTCCCTGTCTGTAGTTTGTAGGGCGTGTTACAAGGAAAATGTGTTATCTCAAATCTAAAATATGTAGCCAAAGGGATGTGTCATCATCATGCATGGTGTCTGCTTCAATCACATGCACAGCACTAGGTTTTATTTTCTGGCCTGCCTATCATTTCCTGCACGCTGTCAGCTCTCATATTGCATCGTTGTTATTTTGTTATTAGTCGTCTGTGAATGTAATGTAATGCAGCCAACCTATGCAAGATCGATAAGAATGAAGGACAACATGCTAGTTCGAGCACTCGTACCTAGGTTTGCCATGTTGTAGCACCATGTTGTAGGCAACATCGCAGCCTTCTCGTGGTTTGGCTCGTGAGTAGAGGCGTTTCACTCCCCGAAACTGATGGCGAGCTCTGGGTCGTCGTCGGGGAACATTCCCCTTCCCTTTGACTACCTCCCCGACGGCGACGACAATGACAACACGGACTGATGATGACACAGACGGAGACGACCACGACGTGGGGGAACCCCTGCCCTCCCCATACGCTTGTGGCTGGTTCTGACCAGCACAGGCCTGTCCACCCCTTGTCCCCCCGCGTCATCCCTTACGTCCCTCCCTTCGTCTCGATTAGCCAAGTTGCATAAATATGAGACGTAAAGCAATATCCAATCATCAATCCAATCAACATTGATATAAATCTCTCCAATTCTAGCCATAATCAAGAACCTTTGTTTCTCTGCGAGCCCCTGGGCCTGCTCGAGGATGTGCCACCACTTCCAATGGTACCGTCTTCTTCGGCTGCATATTCCCCGACATGACACGAAAACCTGGCCATGTTTTACTGTATTACGAGGTTATACTTGCTTTGAATCATTTTACCTACGTTTCCTTGAAGATGGCCCCAAGCCTGACCCATGTGGCGTGGACAACTTCCTAACACCTGCCCTTCTTGAGACTTGCGCCGCGCAAATCCTTTTGTCCGTGCGAGCGAGCGTAGCGCACCTGGCCCCGTGCGCGTGCGCGTACCACATATGCGTGCGTGCACGCACGCAGGCAATTCATTGGATCCAACAACTAACTGGACACTTTAGTTTTGTCTACAGGCTGATACATTTACGGAAAGTCCCCAAATGTAGAGTAAGTCACTTGATCTAGTGATTTTTTACAGTAACTCCTGGCAAAGGTTGTCGAAAAGGTCACACCTTCACCTTCTACTGGAAAATGAAACTCCTGTTGTCCTGGCCAAATGTGTGCCCAACAGTGGCGGCGCCATATAAAAAACAATGGGGGGCAGAGGAGGGGTAAAGCAATAAAGTCAGGGGGTAAAAACAGCAGCGGGTAGCGGAGGTCTGGGGCATCGCCCCCAGACGCCAGAGGCCCTTTCGCTGGAATCGATTTTTTTGACCATACTATTGTTATTTCGTCATGTTTTAACTGAAAAATGGCAGCTCGAGGGAATACATGGACGTTATCCTAAGAAATTACTAAAAATAAATTTGTGATTTGATGATTTCATTTTTGTTATATTACGCATGCAGGCAGGCATTTGGCACCGGGGGGGCAAGCCATTTCTCCCCCCCCCCCGTGGCGTCACCACTGGTGCCAAGCCAGGATTGTGGCCGGCCTACCACGCACGGGTCGCATGTCCCTCTGGTTCTGTGGTTTTCACGCTCGCTCGTTCTCGCACTCTCGTCTCGTCGACATCACCCGTGCCATCATTCAATGGTGGCGACAGCTTGTTGTACCACATCCTGCCCTGTGTTCGCTCAGTGTGATTAGTGACCTCGTATTTGTGGGATTATTAAGCTGTCGTTGATTTCCTCAAAAGGTCATTTCAAATTAGGTAATCGTATCTTGGGCATATTGGCAACACTGGTCTAGCTGGAGGGGTTGGCTACACCGTGGAGAGCTGGACGAGTGTGCAGAGAGGAACTCGCATTCAACGACCGTGCACTGTGCAGTCCAAGCCCGTGCACTGTGCAGTCCAAGCCCGTGCACTGTGCAGGTCCAAGCTCGTGACTGTATCAGTCCAAGCCCATTTGACAAGAGCCGTCCGCGGTGGCACATACGATTAGGACGCTGGTCCGAAGCGTATGGCTCTATGAGGACTTGGGTTGGGTTCGAATCCCGCATAAGGCACGTAGGAGCCAGGAGTAGGCAACGTGCTAGAGTCGTACTGTTTATCGTCAACTAGTCTTATCTCCAACTCACAAGTATTAGCTACCAAGCAACTTGATATTTACTTCTTTTTGGACTCTCAATGTGATTTATATTTATTTTGCTTATCGCCATATAATTTTAGTATAATACCAAATTCACGTTATTATTTCCCTCAATATATGGACCAGCCTGACTTCACCTCGTTACAGTTGTCTGGGTGTGGACCAGGGACTAAACTTTATGTTTACTGCATCCCAACAACAGGTCGCACTTGCCAAGATTTGTATCGCGTCGCGTTTACTAGGCATGCATAAAAAACAGCTGATTGCATCTATAACCATAAACTATCAAAACAAATATTGCCGTCAAGACGAGCTGTCGTGTTTTATTTGCTTCGCTGAGTAGTGTGATATCCCTCTCCTTCCGATAGGACCTTGTCAATGTCACACGTGTAAATATGTACACTTTTTATGTCGTTTACACGTTTACTGTTTAAAATGATTCTCCATCGTTCATTCAAGGCGGTAATTGATTGATTGATTGATTGATTGGATATTGCTTAACGATATTGCTTAACGTCTCATATTTGTGCAACTTGGCTAATCGAGACGAAGGGAGGGACGTAAGGGGTGACGCGGGGGGACAAGGGGTGGACAGGCCTGTGCTGGTCAGAACCAGCCATAAGCGTATAAGGGAGGGCAGGTGTTCCCCCACGTCGTGGTCGTCTCCGTCTGTGTCATCTTCCGACCGTGTTGTCATTGTCGTCGCCGTCGGGGAGGTAGTCAAAGGGAAGGGGAAAGTTCCCCGACGACGACCCAGAGCTCGCCTTTAGTTTCAGGGAGAAAAACTCCCCTAATCACGGGCCAAACCACGAGAAGGTTGCGAGTTGGAATTTGATGGCCCATTGGCGGTAATTAAAATAAACACTAGCTCGCAATAAGCACACACAGTGTACACGTGAGGAGGGTTGGGGGGGGGGGTGCAGATCCAAACTAATAAAAGTAACGGACGTGGGTTCGAATACCGGATAAGACATAGTGACGTCTTTCTCATCCATCACTCGTCGCATCAACCGAATCTTTATGTTGTGTGTATTGTATTGTATTGTAGTAATGTACAACACAACTCAACACGGTAACTTCCTCACGTTTTCTTTCAAGCGCCACGCTGCACTGAATCACGTGTATTTGAGAGCATTTGTACAGCACTTGCACTGTGCATCGAGCCAAGTCGCCCACCTACGTCTCCGGGTCGTGTTGTGTGACGGAACCTACGTCTCCGGGTCGTGTTGTGTGACGGAACCTACGTCTCCGGGTCGTGTTGTGTGACGGAACCTACGTCTCCGGGTCGTGTTGTGTGACGGAGCTACGTCTCCGGTATCTGGTGTGACGGACGACTTCCCTCATGTAGGTGCACTGCATCTAATCTCAGTCAATGTTAGGTGAAGCAATCCACGATGGTTACGGGTGTGATGTGTGACGGATTTAACTCCTGTGTTGTTTGGGTATTAAAAGTAGTTAGAGTTCATGTTGGTGACGCACTTTTTAGCTCCCGGGTTTCGGTGTGTGTGACGGAAATACGCCCTCCGGGTGACGGGGTTATGACAGAAATACGAAACTGCAGCGTATATGTTGAATATATCGTACACTGCGTCATCTGGATGAAACTGGGCGCCCGACACTTTATTCAGGAATAGGATTGCACAGTTTACACTAAGCCCTCTTAAACCCCTCACGTGTCATATTTAAAATTATAAATCGATTTAGTTCAACCCACATTGGTTAGGATTATTGATTTTTCTGGGAGATTTCTCATGAACCAAGTAGACATCTATATTGAGGTGCCTCACGAGCAGGTAGGTACACGTGGCGCCTGGGTTTAATATACGCCAGGGTACACATATATTTACAATGATTTCGATGGGTAAAGCGTTCTGTGCAAATTTTTGCGCATATAAGCTCAAACGCCTTGCACATTTGTACCGGGAAACCATCTCTCACACAAGAGATTATCAAATTTTTTTAGGGAAACCAAAGTTGCGCCATGCTGAGCTGTTTAGCCTAATGTTAATACGGTTGGGCACAAATCATTATCATTTAAAACTGGTAATTTATCTATATTTTTCGACCTTGCTTAAAGTAAAAGAAGATAATAGCAGCACATGCAAATGAGCCTGTAAATAAGTTGTACTCTTCTTTCTTTGGACACGACGAATTCCTCGATTACCTGCACAACGCAGCAGCGCGTAACATGTTCTCCTTACAACAGCTCTGGGCCGACTAAAATCATGCCCATCCTGCCGGAGTTCCAACGCTTATTGCGAGGCAACGATTCGGCTATTTCCGAATAAAACTGACTGCGCAGGCGCACCTGGCGCAACTTCGTCTAGCCCGTAGAAGGCTCACTCGAGTCAAGCGTTGTTCGCTGTTTCCTTACCGCGCGCGCGCTCACATTGAAAATCAAACTATTTGATTTTATGTAAATGTGTACCACGACGTCTTCAACTCGTATATGTGAGTGATTGTTGGCGGGAAGAGTAGGAGGGGCACATGCCCCAATGCCCTTATGGTAGAGCCGCCTCTGG
Organism: Sweltsa coloradensis; assembly: GCA_024449915.1. Classification (NCBI taxonomy): domain Eukaryota; kingdom Metazoa; phylum Arthropoda; class Insecta; order Plecoptera; family Chloroperlidae; genus Sweltsa; species Sweltsa coloradensis. The sequence continues at coordinate 647,228 of JAMZAV010000397.1, read as the reverse complement.
TTTTTTATAGCCCCCCGGGTTCGGTAAGTGTGCTTGAGTAAAACCCCCTCGAGGTGCACTGACTGCCGCTAATGCAGCATAATAACGTAGAAATTGCAGCATATGTTGAATATATCAGTATCACTGTTTCTCGTCGAATCGTAGGCACTGAAACTGAAAGTATGCAAAGTCCCGCTAGCTATTTATTCACGGAATAACCGGCGTAAACTGCAACATGTACTTACAAAAAAGCCCTCTGATGAGAAACGCCTGCGAGTGAGTGGATCACTGTTAATTTTTAAAACTAATACTAAACCTATTTAGTTTTAGACCCTACTCATTTGTATTATTTGATTTCTTCTCGACAACGAGGACTCTTCCCTCAAGTGCCAACCAAGTAGACATCGTGTTATCCACCCGCAGGTGAGACCTCACGAAGCCCAGGTCAGGTACACGTACACCCCACATGGGCGTAATATACCCTAGGTTGTACCGTGCCATACTTCTTTACAACTTATTCATGAAACCGTTTCTTTTCATTTTATTTCTTTGCCGCACTATAAAGTATAAACGCCCGTGCACATTCTGTATCCGACACCCATCTCTCACACAACGAGACTTGATCAACCTGCCATCTTCCACCCTCTTACAAGACACACGACACGAACAAAGAGTTCGTTCGGTTTGTCCCTTAGTTCTGTACTGTAACCGTTCTGGAATAGTTAGGTTCGCTCAATTGCTGTTGATTTGCCAATCAATGAATCAAATTAGGTATTTTATTGTTACTGGTCATATTAATTTTTAACTATAATTTTTAATGAATTTAATTTTAATCATTCATATTTCCCATGATAAAATAAATTGCCTGTATTCGGTTGTACGAAACGGTGCGGTATGAGGTACATTGGTTCTCGGAGTCTGCCGAGTAGAGGAGGTGTTACGTAAGACCAAACACCTTTGTTTACACAGTTTTGTTTTGTTTATTCTTTGCCTACAACGCGTATTTACTCTGGGGCAGTAGGGCTGGCATTGAGCAGTACGTGCCAATAATCTATCCAGTCGGGCTGGTTGCCTTTAGTGCGCTACCTACGACACACGCTGGTGTTCGTATTTGATTGGCTCGTGGTTCCCGTGTTCGTTCGTTCCTGCTCCAAATCTACTTGGATTTCCGGTTAGGTCATGGATTTTTAATGACTTTTAATTATATGATTTTATAATGGGAATTAAATGTGAGTTTTACTTTTATGTCATGAAACTAACTAACTAGTCACGAAGCTAGCTGAGCGAGTAGGCAATACATATGTAGGTACCGTATTTGTGTCGTTTATGTTCTTCTAACCCTTGTACATGCTGTATCTGATAAGTTTTAATTAATGATCATAAATGACCTCGGTGGGTGAGGCGTACACTACAAAATATCACAATATAAATACATAAATAATGTTGAATAAATGAGAGTAATAATTATGACTACGTGTGTGATGATGCAACTGACTAAATAATATTAGTTTTAAGGTCGTATCATTGCAAAGAGTCCGTGCTCGTCTGTGGCCCTCATGCAAAACACTTGTTGATGCGTCGCATCTCATCGCAATCTCGTGTTTGAACAGACGGTCTGTCATTATCTCGTGGAACTACTTACTTAGCTAGCAAGTTTTGGCGACGAGTCAACATCCATCTTCATTATTTTGTTATCGTGCTCGGAGGCCCGCCTCCTACCTAATATCACTTCGCTCTCGTCTCGTGTCAGCGGCCCGAATTATTTGTCTTGGTAATTACTAGTGAGTAGTCACTGTCACGAAATGTTATACTTGGGTAACTAATTGTTTCTCGTTGGTTGCCCGAGTGGCAGGAATGTCTTAAAACCAGAGAAGAAAAGTTTTCAAACCTACGTGATGGAAGTTGGTATCGCACTGGAACAACACAACAGTGTACGCCCTATGCCTCAAGATGGACCAAGAGGTCCAAGGGAAGGTATATTATACTACTGCCAACATTTTCCCACCTTGAACCGTGCTACACAACATCGAAAACTTGAACAATTACTCTGAAGTCCACGATACTTTTTCCCTTTTTTTTATCTAATTTTTTCAAATTTGGCACCACCTTATGTTTGTACTTCACTTGCGAGACCTTGACATTGACAATCCTTTTAACTTGCCTTGACATTACCTTTTAGAAGGCACTATTTTTAAGTTGTTGATTTTAGTAACTAGGGACAACAGTCCAACGATTTGTAACCAGTAGAACGCATTCAATGCAGATGATATTCTATAATTCAATCATTAATGTTATTATTCCAAAGTTATTAATTTAGATGTTATAAGAAAGCCATTTCACTAGTCTAGAGATGAATCAACAGTCCACTTCACCAGAGCGAACACATAGGGTATGCCCCATCTCACGGTAAAGGCCGATGCACAATTGCCCGGTAACGAGAACGGGAACGGACGGAAGACGCTAACGTTAAGAGCTTCGATGCACAACAGCCCGTGAAGCAAGCCGACGGGAACAAATCAAATAATAAGTGTGTTAATTAATTTTTATTTTGTTATTCCCTCATGTTTATTTAATTTATTTCGCATATTACTCGCGTATAAACCATCAATCAGCTGATAAAATAGTGTCAGGCCGTGGACATCTTGATTCTGATTGGTTCCGGTAAGGTACTGGACGGGAACGTTACGGAAAGTTAAAACTTGGTGATGTTCCCGTTGTCGTTGCCGGGATACGGGAACGACCGGCAACGGGAAGCTTTATTGTGCATCGTGTCGTAAGTTAACGTGTGTTTAACTTTCCCAGCTTTATTGTGCATCGGCCCTAAGACCTAAGCTGGGCCAAAAATTCTAAATTTTGACCCCCCCCCCCCTTATTTTTATTGGTACATACTTTCTTTTGTAGGTAGGCCCTACCTACCTACATTTAAAAAATTTTATTCTGGTGGTCTACTGTCCCTGCTTATCTCACACAGGCATATCTTTAGTTTCTCTTTCTGGGGATGTTTCTAATTAAAACTTGTCGTAGGCTTTCACGGCCGGAGTCAATAATAAAACTTGGCTGTCGGGATACGCCATAGATATCTTAACACCTATAGCAGGCTAGATTAGCAGTCTCCAATACCTCCGCACAGGCGCGAGCATACCAAATTGAAGCGTCAATCCCACCCATTCAAAATGGCGGTTTGGCGTTTTAATTTATGCTTTTTTAATGCAATAAATTTTTTTACTGGATTGTTTGATATGGTTTTAGCTTGTGCAGCATGGTATTGAACAAACAGAAACAATGCAAAGTTATTGCATAAGGGAATTTAGTAATCATTTGGTGTCAAAGTCTAATATGCTCACCTGTCAAACTGGCGGCCATCTTTAAAAATATTTTTCGATTAATCCTCCCATCGAATTAACATGCAAACTCACCCATTCAAGATGGCTTCCAATTGTCCCGGAAGTGGGCCGCTGACTGCTAATGTAGCCAATTATATGGGATATCTAACTTATGGGATACGGGGATACGCCGTGTCGATTAATTGTTGATTAATGAGTAATCGACACGGCGTATCCCGACAGCCAAGTTTTATTATGTTTCTAATTGTTAATTTGATTGTCAACAATAATAAACACTACGTCGTGTAGGCTACTGACTACATTTCATTACTTGCTGGCTCGTGACTTGTAAAACTCTTTATAGCTTAATAAAATACGTGCTTTGCAGATTACTTGCAAAAAATAAAATGTTTAATGCTTGTACTCTATAAATCTTATCCTATTAAGTTTGACGAGTGCTATAAAATTTTTCAGTACTTGATTGCATACAATAAACTATATTAATTTGACATTTAAATGCATCAGAATCTGGTTTAAACCTAAGGCGTAGTGGCATACATGACACAATTGAGGTTCCATGTACATTAAACTAAGCCCACTGAAAATTACTGAAATTGCTTGTTGAAACCTTGATTAGGCTCGTTGCATCAACAAGGTGGTCCCTTTAAATTAGGGCTGACAGGAAACCAGGTGGCTATGGCAAAGTATTTTCAAAACAATTGGGCGCATTTTCAGAAGTGTTGTCAATCTTTCTTTCATACTAGAAAATCAAAGTGAATTAAATGTGTATTTTCTGAAATTTCCTGACTAGGTCCACTGTGGAAAATCAATTGATAAAATAATACTATTTTTCTTTGTCTACATTTTGTAATTCAGTCTAGAACTTGTTACTACTTACTACTTCTACTAAGGTGTCTGAATGTACAAAGGCCTATGACCCTCTCAGACTGCATTTGAATCATGAATGCGTTTTCAAAATAAGCTTGACAACCGAGATAATCTTGGAAAACTAATTATTTTATTAATCATAATGTGATTGATGGATTTTCATTGGGACCTATTAGGGCTGGTGATGTGGATCCATTTTTCCCTCTTTAATATTGAGAAAACTTTCAACCCAACCCAATTTAATGAATAAAAATAAAATATTTGTGAATCATTAATCTAAGATAATGTTGGGTTAAGGAAGGTGACCTTACGCCAGTAACAATATTAAGTACGCTTATGCGAATTCTCTATTCAATACTTTACCTTGTTTACCTGTAAGGCTCAAAGCACAGCATGTGTAAAATGTTATCTGTGCTGTTAGGTATTTGGGCCTGAAATGTACCAAACTAACGTGTGACTACTGCGTGAACCATGAATGAGTGACAAGTGCTAGGTAGCTTTGTTACCTTTTCTAAAAACCCGTTGGACCGACATTTAGTGTCTAAACATAATGATGTGTTTTAGATTGGACATTGTAATGTGGCAAGCACTTGTCACGCAAGGTGTTACAAGTACGTAGGTTCATTTGTTGTTACATTGTGCTACAAGTACAACTCAGGTCAGCCCTATTGGAAGAACAACCATAACTCGCTATTAATTTTTCTGGTTGGGTCCTAGGCCAAAAATTATTTTTTGTTCTGTTCATTAGTCTCAACATTTACAAATTCTTAAAAGTAATGAAGTTGTGTATTTGTTTTCAGAAAATGGTTCTGGATCAGCGCCTGTGAAGCCAATCATTGTTACGGCATCAAAAGATCGCAGGCGTTTCAACCACCGGGCTAGTGATTTTTCCGATATTGATGATTGGCCAACCCTTGGGGGACCAGAGGTATTTCATTCTCTAGGCTATTTATCTTATTTCAGTACCGGTATAGTTCGTCCGTTTACAGTTGACGAATTTGGAAATCCTCAAAGGGACAAAAGACCAGATTTGTTCACACCTCTTGACAAGATCATCTTCCTCTGGTTCACCGGGAAATAGTCTCGGAGATCCCCAGTGATTGACATATCTATTATAATGAATAGCAAACCCGTCGCCAAATCACTTAGTTTGGTTTCCATTATTGCGCTTCATTGGTTTGCCAAAGAGGCGCACAATGAAACTTCAGCCGGGCAACATTGACGACGGTCAGGGAAGACTGAATTTTAAATTACAACCCTCGTAATTGGTTATAACAAGTGGCTTACATGTTCCCGCTGTGTCGGCGAAAAAGCCGAAATTCGTCAAATGTAAACGGACGAACTATACCAGCCTAGTTTACTTTTGCATTTTGTTTGATAATAGTGCCTAATAAGGAATCCTGGAAGAAAATTGTAGGCCCTACTAGCATAAATAAAAAAAACTTATGCATGTATGTATTTGAAGTAATTTTTTCAGCATTTGGAAGAAATTTTACTTCAAATCAGGCAATATTAGCTTGTAAACTCTAGGAGCTGCCTTTTTGTTTTTACTTTCAAGTTCAAATTTCCAATTTGGAAATGAAAATTTTGATGGTTAAATATCTTAAATTGCACTTGCCACTCTAAGAAAATAGTATATTATCAGATAGTATAGGTCTAGGCATGGGTCTATAATAATTGACAACTAAATAAAGTTAAGCCGTGTATTTTTTTCCAACATTCCCAAAAGTTCAAGACCTGAGCCTAAAGAAGTGTTCTGTAGCATGTAGGGTATCTGATGTTGACAAGAGCAATAAAGAAATCTTGGCAAACAGCTTTAGTGAATTAATAAAAAGATTGCGCTTAGGATTAATCTCGTTTATGGTTAAATTTGTTACCAAAATGTGTGAGTGTAATGACCTCCCCACGTGCTCGTCTAGCTTGCATTATCTGTTGCCATTGGACCTTGGTGTACTCATATAGGCCCACACTGCTTTTTGCTGGGCAATCATTGGCAAACATGTTAACAACTCCATTCTGTTACAAACTCAACTTAATTTCTTCGAGTTTTAATTAATTTTAAAGAACAAAACTAACGTTTTGTTACTTTTCATTTACCGGTGATTTACAAAACTTAATTTAGAAGTACTTTTAATGCAGTTTGTTAAAATATTCAATGTTTTTTCATGGGAATTTTGATTTGCTATGGTTGATTTTTCCAGTAAAAACTTTAGTGTGACTTTATGTACAAGTACACATTTTTGTCGAGCTTTTGTATTGGTTTGTTGGCAGTTTGTCTAGTCTTATGTTTTTGTATTAGTAGTTTAGGGCGCTTTAACAGCAGAGATTATTTTGCGCTATGTTTTTGTGGGTATTTCCAATGATTTAACAAAGCAGCAGATTTTTAACATTGATAAACCTTCAAGTTATCTGTCTACTATGTAATCTGATAAGAGTTAGACCTACATTTGCCTGATAGTATGCTATTGTTTATTATGTTGCCAATTCGTGTTATCATAGGAATAGAGTTTATCAGAACTGTAATTGACACCAACTAATGGTTATCTATTCAACAAGTTATAATGATGTATGGATAGTTCGTAAGGTCCCCGTGATATTCATCTGTTAACTAGGACTATTGGGGGGAAGTGTTAGGTCCACATCCTAAGGGTGCCATGCAACAATATGTAGTGGATGCCACATTGTTGACTGCTTGTAGTGCTAGTTGCGTAAAGTAAAGTCTGAGGTTTCACATTTGGCCTAAAGTGCCTCCACCAGCCACCGGAAAGTCAGGTAGTGGAGCAATCATTTCAAAATAATGAGTCCATCCATAAGTCAAAGGCGTTAATTTGGGAGTCTAAAGTTATCTAGGCCCTTTTTTAAAATATGAGGATTCATGAGATATTTGGATGAGCGTAGCGAGCGAAGCGAAGATTTCATTCTACTACACTGGAGAAAAAAATCCGGAATGTTTATTTTATATTTTTTTTGTGTGTTTGTCCACACGATTCCGGCTAAACCGATACTCCAATTGCGATGAAATTTTTTGGAGGCCTTCGAAATCTCTAAACTTAGAACTGCCACGTTTGTGAGCGCAATATAAAAATTATTTCTCATGAAAATCACAATTGTACGATTTTTTTCAATTTAAAAAAAAATCTTTTACTTATAACACCTACGTGCTTTATTCGATTGTAATGATTTTTTTATAGAACCTCTATTTTATGAATTGATATATTTGTGTGAAATTTGAGCGTAATCGAAAAATTATTTCTCATGAAAATCGCAATTTTACTATTTAAAAAAAAAAAAAAAATTAACATTTCTTTGACTTTTAACACCTACATGCTTTATCCTATTGTAATGATTTTTTCACAGCACCTTAATTTTATAAATTAATATATTCGTGTGAAATTTGAGCTCAATCGAAATATTATTTCATACCTGACTTTCCGGTGGCTGGTGGAGGCACTTTAGGCCAAATATGAAACCTCAGACTTTACTTTACGCAACTAGCACTAGGAGTGGAAAGTTTACGAAATAAAATAGGAAAAGAAAGACTTCGATGGTATGGGCACGTACGAAGAATGAAACAAGATAGAATACCAAGAAGAGAATTTGAACACACATGGGGGGGAGTAAGAAGAGTTGGACGCCCAAGAGATAGATGGAGGGACCAAATAAAATGGAACATTGAAGAAAGAGGAAAATCATGGGAAAGAATTAATGAAGAAAGACTCTGGGAGGATAGAAAGAAATGGAGAGAACTGGTAGAAATGCCTGTCATAGAAGACATCGAAGTAGATGAGGAGGTGTTGAGCCTGGCTAGCAAACACTGAAAGTCCACAGCCCGAGAAATTGGTGATACGTCACCCCCCGACCTGACTTATGTTGGAACCGGGTGTTTGATTATTATTATTATAATCGCAATTTTACGATTTTTTTCGATTTTTAAAATTTCATCGACTTATTACACCTACATGCTTCGGAACTACTTGTTCGACGATAATATTTTTTTTTTTAACAATAGGTGTATAAACATTTTCAATCCCTAATAAACAAATTTTTTAAATAAACAATACTTTTTAACTTCTAACTTCATATAACAGGTGGCGCGATAATATAACCTACCCGGTTGACGGGCCCCTGATCCTCATGTTGTAAAATTTTAAAACAGTATAACCAAGCGTGTTCGCAGGCCATTAGCAATGGGAAAATGAAATCAATTTAAATACCATCTGCATAACACATGGCAGCTCAATGCACCAATTACGCTCATCCATCAACGCGGCGGGACTTGAGCGTTTTCCTAGTGTAGGAAATCACGACCCATAGATGAGTTCTGAATGATCCTTGGGCTGATGATGAGGCTATGTATATTTGAGGATCACTCAGGTCTGTTCAATTTAGTGGGTAGACTAAATAAATACATATTTACTATACCAAGATTGGTGAAGAGTTCACAGGTAGGGAACTGGGAAATAATAGAGAACCAAAATTGATTACCGGATAGTTGCTAGCAAAGATTGCTGTTGTTTGTGTTGATAGCTGGTGCATTTGGTCAGAAGGCAATGATTGTTTGCTTGTGTGTGCTAGAAGAAGCCCCACACTGGCCTGGGCCTAGCAGTGAGCAGCAACAAGCAGAACGGCCACTCTAAGTCGGGAGCCCACTCGGACGGAGCGCACAGTTCGCTGTCTTCCGAGGGCGACAAGTCCGAGCTGAATGGGGAGGCCGACGAGGGATCGACAGCAGCAGACGCCGCCGAGAGGCGGAAAAAAAGTGAGGGCTACCATTCACTTATGTTGTCAACAAAAGTTATCTGTTGTACAGCCTTGGCCAAGTGTAAAGTTACTTAGTCAAAAAAGGAACTTATATAGATGTGTTTCATTCCTCTTATAAAACATGAAGAAGGGACTTAAAGTGGAAAGTATCCTTTTCATCACTCTCTAAAACTTACATGTATTGACTCGAGACTTATTATTTGTTCTAATTTTTTTTCTAAAATGGCTTGTATTAAAATGTTGATCCTGTGTTTTGTACAGATCTGAAGCAAAAGTGGGTTCCGCTAGAGATTGACCTGACGAAAAGTCGCTTGAAACGAGACCGCTCTCCTAAATACCAAGGCCATTATCGAGATCGCAACGGAGAACATTCCGATCACCACCACAACAACGAGGAGAACTGGCGCGAGGGGGATAGAGGTGGTTTCTACCGCGGGGGTCGAGGGGGGCCCAGGCAGCGGGGGAGAGGGCTCCGCGGGGGCACGAGGGGGGGGAGGGGAGGGTTCCGGAGGGGAGGGTCGCACCACGACTCGGACTATCCAGACTATCCCACAGAGTACACTCAGGTATGGCTCTTTATATTATACATCAATACAGACTCGTTGCAAAATGCCTCAAAATGTTATAAATATGTAGTATTCAAACTAAGTCCCAGCACTAATGAGGAAGTAGGCATAACAAACACTATACATTACCAAAGACCAGAGAAATAATTGACAATTTTTTTATATATTTTTTTAGAGTTTGTGCCAGTGATAGGTAGGGCAGGTTTATTTTTAGTACTACAACCTATTCAGAGGGCATACATAGATGGACAACCTCAACGGACCCGAGACTGCAAGAAGCTGCAAAGATTAAATGCAATATTTAAATGTTGTATGTAGCCAATCTTTTAGTTTAGGCCTAGTGGTTATAAATATTTCATCTGATAAGGAGTTTCTTGTCATTTATCAGTAGGTGTTGTGATTAAGGCATTGTTTAACAGCTAGTAGTAAAATAAGTTATGACCATGGCTTTGTTTCATTCTGCTCTTGCTCGGAACCATGTCCAAGCCTGACGTACTGGGTGCTAGTGCTAGAATAGAATAACTAGGATTTTGAGTCGAGTGGTGTGCGTAATCAAATGTGAGTTGGACTGACTCTTGTTTTGTCCTCAGTTGAACAAGTTCTCGGCTGGCCCTGATAACAACACGTTCACGATGCCGTACATGGGCACGTTGTACTTCGACAGTAACAGCTACATGCACCTGGATGGGATCAAACTTAAGGAGTACATCAGGAAACAAATGTGAGTTCAAATGTGCAACAAGTCTTTGTGACGAGTCAACATTTCTGTCACTACTGGTTAACTTGCTGTCAATTAACAACTAATGTAATATCGACAATTTAGGTATCAAGATATTTATTTACCTACCACTACCAGCAAATCGTTTTAGAATGTTTGTAAATGGGTTGAATCTTGCATGGAAAGGACTTGCTGAAAATAAACGTTTTTCTTGAAATAGATCAATTACCTAACATAGGCCTACCATATTTGTCATCTGAAAGTTGTCTTGCTTCTTTCTTTCAGTGAATATTACTTCAGTGAAGACAATCTGCTGCGCGACTTCTTCCTGCGGCGTAAGATGGATGCGGAGGGCTACTTGCCAGTGACCCTCATAGCGTCGTTCCACAGAGTTCAGGCGCTGTCCTGTGACTACCAGCTCATCATCGATGCAATCAAGGAGTCCGAGCTTCTTGAGCTCAATGAATTTAAGGTAGGCCTAAATGTCTTATTCTAAGGTCTCTCTGAGCTTCTTGCTTATTATAGATCTACCAACACCATAAAAAAACGACTTGAATGTAGGCGTGAGTAGGGATGTAAATGGGAAATATTTCCACGGGAAATTTTCCGGAAATGGGAATATTTCCCGCACAAAATGTAGCAAAGATGTAAAGGAATGAGGTGGGCAGTGCACTTGGAAATAATGCTAATATATAGTTTCCAAGCTCATGACACCCAGCTTCTTCCATTTCCCTTTTGTTCTTATTTTTATTACTTATGAATGAATGAGTTATGCATGTACCATGTGCACATCAAGTTGAATAAAGTTATTCTTAAGTTATTCTTAATGCAATAAAATACCTAGATATTAACTGGCCACATGGTCCAAGCTTCCAAGGCCACAAAAAACAAGAAGAAGAAGGGTTGATCTACATGTGAATGTGACAAGTGACAAGTTCACATTGTATTAATTGTTTTAGTGTAGGCCTAGGCCTAGTTTGTAAGTTTGCAGTATGGGGAAACATCAAAATAAACTAATAAGAAGTTACTTTATAAAACAACCACAAGTTAACACTAAAAATGATTCCTATGGGTGCAAGTTCTGTGCAAAACTGTATATCATGAATGTTACAAGGATGCAAAAGCACTTGGAGGGGTGTTTTAAATGTCCTTCAGATGTTAAGAAAAAGTTTAAGCTCACACAACACGCAACCAGTGGCAGTGGGTCTACACCTACCACACCTAGTATCTCTATGTAGGATTCAATAGTATCATCCTTAGAGGTGTGCGAGTAGCACTTTTTCAAGTCGAGTCGAGTTCGAGTAGTAAAAAACCAACGATCTCGAGTCGAGTTTCGAGTAGTGCATTTTTTTAAAAAAATACTGTACATGGACCAGTAGCGGAAAAAACAGGTCTAAATAGCGCTAAATGAAACTCCACATCACCTTTTAAAATAATTATGAAGGTACTATTTTAGTATGCAAAGAAAAAAAAGGACAAAACTACCTCTGTCCCTCTAGCACGTACCACACAACAGTACGCAGTAAGTAAAGCGATTTGGCATAGCCTAGGCCAAGTTTCATTCGGTGCTACTTAGTAAATATCAGTGGGTTTGTAGGTAAAATAAAATAGTACTCATTTAATGATTTCAGCAATTAAGTCATCTGTAATTTTCAAACAAAATGACAGTCACAGACATGATATAAACATTTGAGAATGCATGCCCAAGATATTCTCGATTTCGGAATCGTCTTTTCTTTTCGGAACATATTTGGGCATATCTAGAAGAGAAAAGGTGATGTAGAATACTGATTGCTAGGGCTGTGCAAGCAGCAATTTTAAAATTTGAGCAAGATCAAGCAGAAATGAGAATTCCTGCTTGAATTTCGAGCGAGATTGAGCAAAATTCGAGATCGAGCAAGACTCGAGCGAGATCAAACTAATGATTGAGATCAACATAATAATATTAAGTAAAATGTTTTAAAAATCACCTCATTAGGCCTAGGCCCTACCTGAAAGCCCAAAAACGAGGCATTTTGGAAAAGCCATCTCCAGAAGTAGGCCTAGGGCCTAGCTAGGCCACAGAGCTCAGTGGCCTAGGTTCCCTGGCTTATCTCGCACAATAATAACATTGCAAGTAGTAAATATAGCGCATTCTTGTCATAAATGTCCAGGGATTCTTCTGATGTATTTTTAATCATGTGGGGAAAACGTTTTAGGGGTAGGGCCTAGGCCTAGATCTATGGCCTAATCTAGCCTTGTAACCAACCAACAAGCAACTTCCCGACGAAAAATCATAATAAGATCGATCAAATTAAGCGGCAATGCAACTTTCATAGCCAAACCTGAAGACAACACATCAAAATCAACATTAATAATGGTTTCTTATGATCGTAAAACTGTTTAAAAAATACGCGTCTTGGTTAGGTCGCCCTAGGCCTTAGGCCCTAGCCTAGGGGAGCCTAGGCTTGCGGGATGCTACACTTGGACTTGGACCGTCAACATTGTCTATATTCTCCGTGATAAGTTGTTCACTTGGTTCTATCACTATAAAAAATGATGCATTTATGCAATTACGACGATTAAACTGTGAAGTGACGCCGTGACAACAGCGTGAAAATCATAAAAACAAGCAAAGCAAGTATTGAAAATGGCGTCGCTACTAGCTCGTCATCATGACGTCATCATAGCAAAATTCGACCTGTCGACTTAACAATCGATTCTTCCGCGATTTTGATGGAAGCGCTACCTGTTGGATAAATCTGAACAATTTGTAGTCGGCGGCTCAGTCAACAAAAACTACTCGACTCGACTCGATTTTCGTAAAGTACTCGAACCACTCGAGTCGAGTTGCAACTACTCGACTCGACTCGAATTTTCGAGTACTCGCACATCCCTAATCATCCTGCATACAGATTCAGGTAACCGTATCCTTACACTCCACCACATTATATTTGCAATTTGCATGTATTTTAGGCACGGAAATATTTCTGGAAATATTTAAATTTAAATTAAATTTATGGAAAATTTCCGAGATTTATCTTTCCGGAAATTTTACATCTCTAGGCGTGAGCGTATAGTATGCGTGTACCGCAAAATTGCAAATGATAGTTTGAGAAAAAGGAAGGTGCGGGGCAGCGAGGTCATTATCTCACGCATGCCGTAAGCTTATTGGGGAGATGTGTCTCTCATGGCTGCGTACACCATACTGTACACGCCTAAAATAGAGAATGAACTTGGCGCGGGCCAAGGTGGTGTTGGTACATCTATACGTATAAGTATGGAGTGTGTTTGTTATAAGAGATTACTATTAGGTACAAATGAAAAGGAAATGTCTAATGCTAAGGTAGTAATATGACAGCCTCTTAGTTGAGGCACATTACATGGCCTTATAATAATGCTATACTTTCATTAAAGGTTCGAACAAAAACCAACCCTCTGACGTGGCCAATCGCAGAACCGGTGAGCAAACAATATTTTGCCGGTATGGGAATGCACGGACTTCTACCCCATCAAATGCCAGCAAGTATACACCATTTTGCCCCTACAGTTCCCCACTCCCCCTACGTTCTCAGCCAGATCCCCCCTCCCCCTCATCCCTCAAACTACCGCACCTACCAGCTCCCGGTGACACTGGTCGAACCTCTCCCGTCTGATAATCTGGAGGACCACGATGGCCGCCACCTCACCGAGAATCTGAATCCGGATGTGCCAGAGTTTATCCCCGTCAATATACGTCTTCAAGAGGAAATGTTTACCAACGGCCAAGATCTAAATAATGGAGACCAAGAAAGTTATGAAGAACTTAGCAACGGCACGGATGAAGAACCTGCTCACTCGGAAGAATTTGAGCGATTACATGAGAATGGAACGGGTATGTAGAACTATCATTGTATTTATCTTAATAATACATAAATTATTTCAGAGTTAAGCATGTTTTATTATGTCAACATCTTCAGATGAACCAACATTAGCCTGATTGGTTTTCCAAAGTTTCAGTTTTGTCTAGCTAGAAGCTGCTTAGGCTTACGGATAAGTTCATACGGTTGTGACTTTTTCGTGATGAAAACTGGCAGATAGTTCAACATTACAATAATTACTACTAATTTGACTTTAGATTTTATTCCATGTAAATTATTTTGCAATGATGATTATATTGTATATTTGTCTTCTTTTCCCGACATATACACAATGTGATGAAAATTAAAATCTGAGCAAGAACATAAAAAAGCATCAATATTTCAGAGTTCAGCATGATTTATTATGTCAACATCTTCAGATGAACCAAACTTAGCCCGATTGGTTTTCCAAAGTTTCAGTTTTGTCTAGCTAGAAGCTGCTTAGTAGGGATGTTAGAAAGTGTGTATTTCACTAAACGTTTACACCCTGGTCACAAAAACATGTACACGTTTACATTACTAATCGACGATGTACATAAAAATCTCCCGAATCGTAGATTTGAAGGAATTCCTAGCCGTTCAAAACGGGTTTTTCCGATCGCGAGCTATGACCCCCCCCCACGCGCGCGTGTCGGTAGCTGTGATTGTAGTGGTCGCATAAACAATGCTGTGGTACCCTCTCGTCTTCAGCATTGTCTTTGTGAAGTTTGATGTCGGCCAATGTTTTAATAGTGAAACTGTTTTTCCCCGTTCATATAAAGCTTTATTTTAGGGTCCAATATTTATTATTACGTGACAACATGAAGGCCTAATGAGCGTGAGATTGTTGAATGATCTGGTTAAGAATTCGGCGCGGATTGGGCGTGAGGGGGGTGGGGGGCATAGAGATAGCGGCAAACAAGGCTTGACCTTGAGCGAACTATACAATATCGGTTGCACTCTAGACAAAACAGATGCCAATGCGCTGAATTTTGTGATCAGAGAGCAGATGAGCCGAGTCCGGTCGTAATGACGTTTGCATGTAGGCCTACAAGTTTGCGATGACTCAAAGCTGCCGATGTGAAGACGGGAAGGGTGTTGATATTGGAGACTACTCGCACGTATGAATGAAACAATGACTGTAAATTGGTTCGTGAGAAAACACAGTTCGGCTGGTCGCACACAGGATAAAAACAGCATAAAATAAAAATCGTTTACTGATCAAGGATAATTAATAAACGTTTACACGCTTCATGGCGTGTACACGTTTACACATACCATCCCTACTGCTTAGGCTTAGGGATAAGTGCATACGTTTGCGACTTTTTCATGATGAAAACTAGCAGATAGTTCAAAATTACAATAATTACTACTAATTTGACTTTAGATTTTATTGTGTAAATTATTTTGCAATGATGATTATATTGTATATTTGTCTTCTTTTCCCGACATATACACAATGTGATGAAAATTAAAATCTGAGCAATAACATAAAAAAAAAAAGCATCATTTATTTTGGAGTTAAGCATGTTTTATCATGTCAACAAACCAAACTTAGCCCGATTGGTTTTCCAAAGTTTCAGTTTTGTGTAGCTAGAAGCTGCTTAGGCTTAAGGATAAGTTCATACGTTCGTGACTTTTTCATGATGAAAACTGTCAGATAGTTTATGACACAATAATTACTAATTTGACGATGTATTAATTGGTTTTAGATTTTATTCCACGTAAATTATTTTGCAATGATGATCATATTGTATATTTGTCTTCTTTTCCCGACATATACACTATGTGATGAAAAATTAAATCTGAGCATAAACATAATAAAGGTGGAAAATGGAATATACTAAATGTATTTTATTGTGGACGACATTTAAAAAAATACGCCAAAAAATATGCATCTTAACAAAATAACCTGATCAAAGAAAAATGATCTTTTATTTTGTCTTGTATTACTCGATGTATAATCATTAATCAATATCAAACAAAGATCCAAAAAACTAAAGGTTTTTATTGGAGAGTATAGTATTGAATATAACTCTCATTACAACATAGAAGTCCTTTTAAAATTTATGTTTTATTTTTTTAGAAACCGAGCCAGAATCAAAACCACCAAGCGAGGCCGTTGCGAAACCGTCTGTGAACAGTTCAATGGAGGAAGACATTTGGTGCGAAGTGAAGCGAAGAGTGAAACCTCCGCCGAAAGAGAAAGACGACAAGAAAGACCGCGACCACTACGAAGAGAAGGAAGAGCTGGACTTCCAGTTCGACGAGGACCTGGACGTGCCGGTTCCCTCCGGAAGACACAACACGTTCACCGACTGGTCCGACGACGAAGATGACTACGACCTGAGCGACCAGGACATCAACAAACTCCTGATCCTGACTCAGCAGCAGTCGTCTTCTACTACCGCTACGACGGCGGCGGTGCCCATCGCTGCCCAGCCGTCGCGATACCCGAAACACGAGGGCTACGACCGCACGGGAGACTGGACCACCAGAGTCAAACTCACGCAAGACCTGGAGCAGGCCATCAACGATGGCTTGAATTACTATGAAGAAGGCCTGTGGACTGAACAAGATTGGGTGAGTAATTATTTATCATCACCATTTCCCACTTCTGGCAGAGTCACCGTGGGGTTTATAACCATTCTACTTATTTCTATACTCGCACAATTGTATCTGTTCTACATCTTCCCGTCTCTTTCCTAGTTTGTATTTAGTATTTAATGTAAATACTGTACTGGTACGGATTGCGCACAACAAATAATTGTGAGAATGAACAAACTTTTATAAAATATAAAAAATACAAATTGACCAATAATTATAGCAATATAAAATTATACAATCATAATGTAGGCCTAGTAGTTGGTAGCTCTCTTGAATGCAAACATGGACAGTAGGGATGGGCAAAAACGGATAATTTCCTAAACGTTTAACCCCTTTTTTTAAACGCGTTTAAAGTTAAACACCCCTATTGAAAAAGAAATCAAAATTAAAATACACAAAAAATTAAATACTCAACAAAAGTTGTAATTTTGTCTTTACTGGCAGCCAACAAATAAGGTACGTTTTCATTCTCACACTCACATTAAATGAACCGGCACTTCCACCATGTGAAACATTCGTGCTGCCTTTAAATATAGCCTACGACTCTGCACCTCCACCGAA
Source organism: Sweltsa coloradensis (assembly GCA_024449915.1). Classification (NCBI taxonomy): domain Eukaryota; kingdom Metazoa; phylum Arthropoda; class Insecta; order Plecoptera; family Chloroperlidae; genus Sweltsa; species Sweltsa coloradensis. The sequence goes on along the minus strand of JAMZAV010000397.1, from coordinate 629,968 downwards.
ATTAAGCACTTAACGCTATTGCCTAATATGTAAGCCTGTCTGTGTGGGGTGTGTGTGTAGGCTCTGATTGTGATGACAAGAGTAACATTTAAACATACTATAATTAACCAACAAAAAATTGCAGTTTAAAGGGCTCTAGGCCATTTTGTAACCTCTATCCATCCAGAAAACGTTTAAACGTCGTAAACGTAAACGTACACGTACTATTATTATTTGCACTCGTAGTCTTTTCAAGTCCTGCTGCGTTGTCACAGGAGGATTTACACTCGAGTGCTAAAACAACCCGGAGGATTCGCTAACACCACAAGGATGCCTAGCGTCCGATGAGTGGAGTTTGATAGTAGACCTCTGAACATTTGATTAGATAGAAATATACTTGTTATTTGTACTATTATTATTTGCAACTCGTAGTCTTTTCAAGTCTGCTGCGTTGTCACAGGAGGATTTACACTCGAGTGCTAAAACAACCCGGAGGATTCGCTAACACCACAAGGATGCCTAGCGTCCGATGAGTGGAGTTTGATAGTAGACCTCTGAACATTTGATTAGATAGAAATATACTTGTTGTTTGTTCTATTATTATTTGCACTCGTAGTCTTTACAAGTCCTGCTGCGTTGTCACAGGAGGATTTACACTCGAGTGCTAAAACAACCCGGAGGATTCGCTAACACCACAAGGATGCCTAGCGTCCGATGAGTGGAGTTTGATAGTAGACCTCTGAACATTTGATGAGATAGAAATATACTTGTTATTTGTTCTATTATTATTTGCACTCGTAGTCTTTTCAAGTCCTGCTGCGTTTTCACAGGAGGATTTACACTCGAGTGCTAAAACAACCCGGAGGATTCGCTAACACCACAAGGATGCCTAGCGTCCGATGAGTGGAGTTTGATAGTAGACCTCTGAACATTTGATTAGATAGAAATATACTTGTTACCTGTACTATTATTATTCGCACTCGTAGTCTTTACAAGTCCTGCTGCGTTGTCACAGGAGGATTTACACTCGAGTGCTAAAACAACCCGGAGGATTCGCTAACACCACAAGGATGCCTAGCGTCCAATGAGTGGAGTTTGATAGTAGACCTCTGAACATTTGATTAGATAGAAATATACTTGTTGTTTGTTCTATTATTATTTGCACTCGTAGTCTTTTCAAGTCCTGCTGCGTTGTCACAGGAGGATTTACACTCGAGTGCTAAAACAACCTGGAGGATTCGCTAACACCACAAGGATGCCTAGCGTCCGATGAGTGGAGTTTGATAGTAGACCTCTGAACATTTGATTATAAATATAATTAGTTGATGTACCATCTTGTTATTTGATATTACAATGTTGGGACTGTAGGCTCCAACAAAGAATGCAGATGTTTTCGTGACAACTTGCCAGTAATAGTGGTGGGGGTTAGTATGAATGTGCAGTAAAATGATTGATTGATTGGATATTGCTTAACAGGAATGTCGTCTTTGTGTACGAAAGAGAAATACGCGTAGCCAACACAAGAAAGAATTATCTGTGCTAGATCACACAGTTCCTCCTTCTAGGTCCAAGCTAGCTAGCGTGAATAGAGTTGAGGTAGTTGTTATGTTGGGAAAACTATTTTCAACTGCATTCTTTCGTTGGAACCACTACTATTTGTAACAGAAAGTTATCATTCATCATAAGGGAATTCAATATTTTGCATATCCCAATCCCCTCATCTACAATAGGGGGGTGACTTCCGAACGCGTCCGTAAGATTAAAACTTACACGTGCCCCCTGGATCACGCTAAACGTTCGGACTCGAAGATGCCAAAGCAAGTTAACAAGAAGAGATAGGAGAGTGGAGAAAATGTGTCTTCTCAGGGCAACGTCACCTTGTTATATTGGAACGCAGGAGGTCTCTCCGAAGATAAATATTTAGAACTTAAGAAGATAATTAGTGACAAAAATGTAGACGCATTCACAGTGGTGGAAGCAGGATCAATCTCAGACAACGAAAAACTGGACAAAGCCATGACTAACGGCTACAAAATATATACTCTCCCTAGACAGAGACAAATCTCTTCAGGCATCATAGTTGGTGTGAAAGTAGGTCTGACATCTAAATTTAAAATTTTACACAAAATGGACGAAGAAGACAAGATAGAGGTGGTACAACTAGAACTGTGGAAAAATCACACTAAGACCACATACATCATTCTCTATAACCCACCACAAACGAAACAAAATTTTTAGATCTAGTCACTATTGACAGTACGTCAGTAATTGTAGGAGATTTTAATGCACCCAATAAAGCCTGGCATTACAATACAACAACAAAAGTTGGACACATAGTTGAAGAATACATAGACAGCAACCCGCTGATGCTACTGGAAGCAGCAGATCCATATACCTTCCTCTCATACAGAGGAGGCCTCTCCAGACCAGATTTAGCCTTATGCCACACAAACTTATTCAATCACATGAAACAGGACAACCTAGAGTCTCCTTCCGGTGCTGGACACAAAATTTTACTTATAACAAGACAGAATGTAAACCTGAAGCTAGAGAAACCAAATGCACTTGGAATTTTAAAAAGGGTAACTGGAAGGAGTACAGAGGATTACCGAAAAACTATTCCTGGAATTTGAATCAAGGGAAAACATTGATTTAGACAACCAGAAAATTATAGATATCATGCAAACAGCTGCAGAAAAAACTGTACCTAGAGGAAAACAAACAAATTACAAACCGTTCTGGAATGAACAACTACAAACTCTGAAACAACAAAGAGATCAAGCAAGGAAAACTGCAGAACAAACTCAAGACATGAAAGACATGATTCAACTCAGAAGAGTACAAGCCATGTTAAAAAGACAAATTTTGGAAAGCAAGAGAATAGCATTACAAGAATATGTGGAGCAAATAGATTACAGAAAGGATGGTGTCAAAGCACATAGATACTTCTCCAGTCTATGTAACAAGAAAAGAGGGAAGAACAACAGGAGCCAATAATATATAAAGAAGTCCAACTCACCGAAGATAAGGATAAAGCAGAGGCGTTCTGTCAGTATATGTCACAACAAACAAGACCAATAAATAATAAACATGTAAAAGTAGAGCAACCAAAATACATACATGATAACGAGGACCCTTATAATGCACCATTTAATATCCATGAATTGGGACAAGCATTAAGTAAACTGAAAAACAAGAAGTCACCAGGAGTTGACCTTATCTACCCTGAATTCTTGAAAAACCTAGGAAAGGAAGGGCAACTGGTATTACTGACACACTTCAATGCCATATGGGAGGGAAAACATACCGGATGTATGGCGAAAAGCAGAAGTTATCCCCATAGTGAAGAAAGGAAAAGACAGTAGTAAAGTAGAGAGCTATAGGCCTATATCTCTCTCACAAGTATGATGTCAAAGCTCATGGAACGTATGGTATCACAAAGACTAAAACTCTACCTGGAGACAAATAACCTCATAACAGAACACCAGGCAGGCTTCAGGAAAGATAGAAGCACTCTCGACCAAGTGGCATATCTACAGCAGGAGGTGAAGGAAGGCTTCAATAAACAACTAGCAACACTTGTGGTGTATGTTGATTTCCAAACTGCATTTGATGTTGTGAACAGAAAGATCTTACTTACAAAATGTCGGATATGAACATCCCAAGCAACATATACAGATGGACTAAAAATTTCCTGAGCCAGAGGTATATGAGAGTGAGATATGGAAACAAAAGATCAAAATACAGAAAAACCAAGGCAGGAGTTCCCCAGGGAGCAGTCATGAGTCCTACCCTTTTCTTGATCTTCATAATGACCTAACTGACTATATTGAAGAGAGAAGTGAGGTCAAAGTGAAGCTGTTTGCAGATGATGTGGTGCTGTGGTACAGTGGTAGAGATAAGATAGATGGAAATTGAAATGAATAAAGCCCTTAAAGCTCTGGAAGAATGGCAGAAAAGAATGCAATGATAGTTAACGAAAAGAAGACCGTGTACGACTACCACACTACGGGACGAAGTGTACCAACATTTTTACTCAAGTACAGAACAAACCTGTTACAGAAAGAAGATAACCCAGTATACCTAGGTGTAACTATGGATCAAAAAATGACAATGACCAAGCATATTGAAAAAATGCAAGCAGCAGGAAGGAAGCGATTAAACCTGTTAAAAAGAGTTGCAGGTGTTACCTGGGGGGCAACAGAGAACACATTATCTACCACATATAAAACCTATGTGAGACCACTGCTTGAATATGGTAATGCAATCATAACAAAAGCCCCTAAAAAATGCACTACAATCTCTAAATAGGGTCCAAAATTCTGCACTCAGAATAGTTACTGGGAGGGTGTTAAAACCACACCTATAGTAGCTATGGAAGCAAAGGCCAATATTCCACCCCTAGAGGCCAGACAAAATGAAGCTGCAGGGATCCTATATGAAAAACTGGTAAGACTGGATCAGAACTACTGGGATAAAGAACCATGTGAAAAACATAAAACCCATGTAACATTCATAACGAAGGCACGACAAATAAATGAGCATTTAATTGGGAATGAGGCAATTAACAATAGACAAGACCTCCTACCACCAAACATAAATGTTGCATTGTTAGAAATCCCACATGCATTGACAATACCTGACATCGACGGTAAGAAAAACAACCACTCATTGGTTCAACTAAAGAAATGACATTGGCATACATTCGCCAGAAATACCCAGAAAATGAATGGCTACATCTGTATACAGATGGATCAGCATCCCAGGGGAAGGAAATGCGGGCGCAGGGATATACAGCCGAGAATTTGAGGCTTCCTACCCAGCTGGTGCTAATGGAAGCAATTATGATGGAGAAATCCGAGCAATAGTTGAAGCACTATTGAAACTATCAAATCTGAAACCGGAAAATTGTGATCCTATCCGACTCCAAGACTGCCATTGCAGCCATTGCAAATAGGAGGAAACAGAACCCGAAATTAGACAATGTAACTACAGATTCTACGACTCATGAATGATGGGAACAAATTGTGCTACAATGGATACCGGCCCACTGTGGCATATATGGTATGAGAAGGCCGACTACCTAGCCAAACAAGGTAGCAAAAAACAACAAGAAAGTTAAAAACTGTCACATAAATCTCTCAATCTCACCTGCATGCGTCGACAGACAAAGCAGTCCGTAAGGAATGGCAAGAGAGGGGGCAGAATAAACTGTGGGAAGATTACACTAGAATGAGGCCGACTGGTAAACGTAAGTGCTACAGTAGAAAAATAGAGACAGCTCAATTCCGGCTTCAAACAGGACACGACCTACTCGGAAAGCACCTCCATAGATTTGGAATTTTGGAATCTAGTGTCTGTCGGATGTGTGGAGCTGGGGAACAAGACAGGAACATCTTTTTCAATGTACATATATAAGCTTGAACGCGACAAAATGCCAAATGGCATGGATCGGAGCGAACAGGAGTCCTATCTCTACTGGCTAACTAGAAAACACATGATGACATGAATAATGTCAATTGTTGGCATATGAAAAGAAGAAGAAGAAGAAGAAGAAGACAATATAGTACAACTTATGGCGTTTTCCATTGGCCGCACTCAGGTCGCACTAGTGCGCCCTAGTGCGCACTGAATTGCCACTTGTCTTTTCATTTGTTCAGTTTTGTAATGTTATTCAAGTGGAGGTTGACAACAATGACATCTTTGCACTCGCCGAGTGCATGCCAATGGAAAACGCCATTAATTTATTCCTGTCATTCAACATGATGAGTGGTCTATGGAACCATGTAGTGAAAGCCCTCATTTTTGACTTACTAGGCCATCATGCATTTTATTGATTTCCAGTCGAAACAGGCCTCCTTTTCCTCATAGGAAGGACATGGATGGATGTATTATTTTTACTAGTTGGTTTCCATTTAAAAAATAAGTAAAATCGGACTGCCCGTAATGATAAAAATCCTCAAGTTTTGCTTTCCATAGAAACAGTTGCAACATTGTGTAAAGCGGAGTTTGTTCTTGTTCCACCAACAGGTTCAAACAGTTGCAACATTGTGTAAAGCGGAGTTTGTTCTTGTTCCACCAACAGGTTCAAACAGTTTGCAACATTTAGTAGGGGGGCAACAGGTATCTCGTGCATCTTTCGTGGAAGAGTTTTGCGGTAAGTTGTATTCTATTAGGTAGTAAGATACAAGTTTTTTGCACTTTCCTTGCAGGCCATCCTATGCTGCAGAGGGCGTCGGGGGCGTCGCGACGCCCTTACACGTTTTTTAAGAGGGATGATTTTTTATCTCGTGTGCCTTTTGTGATAGAGTGTTGCGGTAAACTATATTTTATTAAGTAAGAACATACAAATTTTTTGTACCTATTTTGCAGGTCCTGGTATGCTTGAAAGGGCGTCGGGAGCGTCGCGACGCCCTATAACGTTTTTTTAAGAGAAATTATTTTTTATCTCATGTGCCTTTCGTGATAGAGTATTGCGGTAAACTGTATTCTATTAAGTAATGACAAACAAGGTTTTTTCACCAACCTTGCAGGTCCTGGCACGCTTCAGAGGGCGTCGGGGGCGTCGCGACGCCCTATAACGCTTTTTTAAAGAGGTATTATTTTTTATCGCATGTGCCTTTTGTGATACAGTATTGCGGTAAATTGTATTCTATTAAGTAATAGCATACAAGTTTTTAGAACCTACCTTGCAGGTCCTGGTAGCCTTCAGAGGGCGTCGGGGGCGTCGCGACGCCCTTTAACGTTGATAAAGATGCTTGATTTTTTATCACGTGTGCCTTTCGTGATAGAGTATTGTGGTAAACTGTATTCAATTAAGTAATATCATTCAAGTTTTTTGCACCTACCTTGCAGGTCCTGGTACGATTCAGAGGGCGTCGGGGGCGTCGCGACGACCTATAACGTTTTTTAGAGTGATGTTTTTTTATCTCGTGTACCTTTCGAGATAGAGTTTTGCGGTAAACTATATTCTATTAAATAATAGCAATCAAGTTTTTTGAACCTACTTTGCAGGTCCTGGTACGCTTCAGAGGGCGTCGGGGGCGTCGCGACGCCCTATAATGGTTTTTTAAAGAAATATTTTTTTATCTCGTGTGCCTTTCGTGATAGAGTATTGCGGTAAACTGTATTCAATTAAGTATTATCATTCAAGTCTTTTGAACCTACATTGCAGGTCCTGGTAGGCTTCAGAGGGCGTCGGGGGCGTCGCGACGACCTATAACTGTTTTTTTTAAAGAGAGATAATTTTTTATCTCGTGTTCCTTTTGTGATAGAGTATTGCGGTAAACTGTCTCGTATGCTTTTACTTAATAGAATACAGTTTACCGCAATACTCTATCACGAAAGGTACACGTAATAAAAAATCAAGCATCTTTATCATCGTTAAATGGCGTCGCGACGCCCCCGACGCCCTCTGAAGCCTATCAGGACCTGCAAGGTAGGTGCAAAAAACTTGTATGATATTACTTAATATAATACAGTTTACCGCAATACTCTATCACGAAAGGGACACGAGATAAAGAATCATCCCTCATAAATAACGTTATCGGGCGTCGCGACGCCCCCGACGCCCTCTGAAGCGTACCAGGACCTGCAAAGTAGGTTCAAAAAACTTGATTGCTATTATTTAATAGAATATAGTTTACCGCAAAACTCTATCTCGAAAGGTACACGAGATAAAAAAACATCACTCTAAAAAACGTTATAGGTCGTCGCGACGCCCCCGACGCCCTCTGAATCGTACCAGGACCTGCAAGGTAGGTGCAAAAAACTTGAATGATATGACTTAATTTAATACAGTTTACCACAATACTCTATCACGAAAGACACACGTGATAAAAAATCAAGCATCTTTATCAACGTTTAAGGGGCGTCGCGACGCCCCCGACGCCCTCTGAAGGCTACCAGGACCTGCAAGGTAGGTTCTAAAAACTTGTATGCTATTACTTAATAGAATACAATTTACCGCAATACTGTATCACAAAAGGCACATGCGATAAAAAATAATACCTCTTTAAAAAAGCGTTATAGGGCGTCGTGACGCCCCCGACGCCCTCTGAAGCGTGCCAAGACCTGCAAGGTAGGTGCTAAAAACTTGTATGCTATTTCTTAATAGAATACAATTCACCGCAATACTCTAGCACGAAAGGTACACGAGATAAAAATTCATCCCTCTTTTAAGAAAACCGTTTTAGGGCGTTGCGACGCCCCCGACGCCCTCTGAAGCGTGCCAGGACCTGCAAGGTTGGTGAAAAAACCTTGTTTGTCATTACTTAATAGAATACAGTTTACCGCAATACTCTATCACGAAAGGCACATGAGATAAAAAATAATTTCTCTTAAAAAAACGTTATAGGGCGTCGCGACGCTCCCGACGCCCTTTCAAGCATACCAGGACCTGCAAAATAGGTACAAAAAATTTGTATGTTCTTACTTAATAAAATATAGTTTACCGCAACACTCTATCACAAAAGGCACACGAGATAAAAAATCATCCCTCTTAAAAAACGTGTAAGGGCGTCGCGACGCCCCCGACGCCCTCTGCAGCATAGGATGGCCTGCAAGGAAAGTGCAAAAAACTTGTATCTTACTACCTAATAGAATACAACTTACCGCAAAACTCTTCCACGAAAGATGCACGGGAAATAAAATCATACCTCTTGCTCCTCTACTAATTGTGTAAAGCGGAGTTTGTTCTTGTTCCAACAGGTTCAAACAGTTGCAACATTGTGTAAAGCGGAGTGTGTTCTTGTTCCACCAACAGGTTCAAACAGTTGCAACATTGTGTAAAGCGGAGTTTGTTCTTGTTCCACCAACAGGTTCAGCCGTCGCGCTCGGGTAGCTACAAGACCGTCAACGTCATCACCCAGGAGACATTCGAGAAGTTGACTCCTCGCGCCCCTCGCAAACCTAATCCCGAGGTTCCTCCCCCTCCCCCTCCCTCCCTCGCTCAGCCCTCGTTCATGGAGGAAGCGACTTCAGAGATGTCGCAGTCACTTCCGACACAGGTTCGTTTCAGATTTACTAACATTTCTTTTTTCTATCAGCCATAACGGTTGTTACACGGGGAAGGGGGAATTAAAACTAATTAATAGAGAAGCCTTGCAATGGCATTTTATTAATCCGCCAAGATATCGACTTAGGTATTGCCCGTTCTTAAAAATTTAAATACCAAATAGTTACTGAATTGAAGATTCCATTCAATTCTTCAAGCTCTGTCTTTTCCTGTCTCCAACATTCAATTTATTTTGCTGTTCTTTGGTCAACTTGAAGTGGGATTTCTCATATTATTAATCTAATCAGTGTTGTTAAATTCATTTTTTTTACCCAGGCACCTTTTTATGGTTTGTGCCTACATTTGGGTATAGACATTTGGACCTGGGAGATAATATTTGCATTTGTACTGGCCCACAAGCGTTCTGTAACTTGTGGGTTATCGAAATAATGCAACAAAAATATTGTTCTGCAGGTCTTACTACTAACGGTAAAGAGTATAAATAAACATTTTGTTGGGAAAAAATGATGAAGGTTATTATTTACTACAATTCAGAAATTAAAAAAAAAAAAAATTGGTCTAGTGGTTAAGACGCCTGTCTGGAATGCGGGAGATCCGTGGTTCGATTCCCGGTTGGGGCGGACTTTTTTAATTTCTGAATTGTAGTAAAAAATATCAATTACACCTACGGGAGTGTTTCCCGACTAAACAAATCGAGAAATGATAAAGGTTGTTGTAAGGTATGTGTTTGGTGTCTTTTTCTTATATCCATTGCTCTCATTAAAGTACAATGAATATTATCTTCTCTAAGTGCAAATACACCTAAATAATGCTAAAATCTCAAAGTGCCTATGTATCATGATAGTTACTAAAGATAGCGTTTAATCACTCTCATTATCTTCTGGAACATTCATTTTCTAAAAAAGTCACTCAAAAACGTTAAATTTAACATTTGTTAGGCCTACACTTTTTTATATTTTACACACTGTTTTTTGTTCCATTTGTTTTATTTTTAGTAAAATATGTAAGTAAAGATAAATAAACATTTTTTTGGACTTATCAGAAAAAATTAAATGGTCTCTCAAACCACGCGCTTGCGTTAATACCCTATTTACTCGCTTATGCCGCCCTCAAGTAAAGGCCGCACCCTTATTTTGACCACTCAGTTTTAAAGATTTTAATATAAATACTATTGATAAATGGCTTCACATAATGGCCGCACCCCACTTTTTGAACTTGACAATTTCAAATATACCCGAGGCCTATACTCGCATAAATACAGTAATAATCCTTAAAAATATAAAAACGCATTGCACAGGGCTTTTAATTATTTTTATCTGGCTAGCAGGTTATTTTATTTTTATGTTTTGTTATCCAGGTTCCTTTTTGTTGTTAGTGCCTACATTTGGGTATAGTAGACAGTTGGGCCTGGAAGATAATATTTGCATTTGTACTGGCCCACAAGCGTTCCGTAACTTGTGGGTTATCGAAAAAATGCAACAAAATTGTTCTGCTGGGACTATCTATAGCAAATATATGATGACGGGCAATGCTATGGCCATGCGTTTATTGTCCCGTTCCTATATTAAATGTAGACTCTTCCTCGGCAGATGTCCGGCAGCTCACACAACAACAACGGTGCCAGGGCTCGCCCCGCCCCCCACCGGCGAGCCCCGCGCTTCTACGCCGTCGTCAAGGACGAAGCGCCCCCGGACATGCGCACCCCTAGGAAGCGCAAGACCAGACACACGAGCAACCCCATCGTAGAACACCACGTAGGCTGGATCATGGACGTCAGAGAACACAGGCCCAGGACAAACTCCATGAGGTAATTACTAGGCAGCAACTTGCAAGAGCGGGTGGAATTCATTACATATAGAAATGTGGCCAGCTGATTTACAACACACTCTCGTGTCTCGTTTTCATTCATGTAAAGAATCGAGTAAAATTGTTATGTGGTTTGTGTATTGATCGAATGTGTTTTAACTTCTTTCCCTTTGTTTGTTTGAGCAGCAGCAGTGCGGGAACTAGCCCGAACGAGTCGTTCCTGGGGGGTGGAACACCCAACTCTCTCCCTTCATTCCAGCACCCGTCTCATTCGCTTCTCAAGGAAAACAACTTCACCCAGGAGGTCTACCACAAATACCACTCGAGATGCCTCAAAGGTACGCACCCCAGTTACATAACCAATGAGTCAAAACTTCTCCACCCCGACAATTCTAGTGCACTCGCCTTCTTAGTTAGTACTTCATGTTGACTAGTAGCAACAATCTGCCGTATAGGTTAACAAGACATTCAGAAGAGTTGATTGAATAAAGAAAGTTTGCAGGTCAACTTAATTAAGATCTGCATAAGGCTAGAAAATACATGATTTACTCAATAAAGAATCTCAAAACATTTTTGTTTTTTGCGTAATTATATATCTTCTTGATTTATCTTCTAGCCTGACAACAGCTATCTATCCGAACAAAGTTTCCGGTAAGCTGTTGGTCTCCCCACACCTATCACATTTGCTAACCCAGCCAATAGGGGTCTATATACGTAGATTCATCATTGAACATTGAATGTAAATAATTTAGACTGGAGAAGGGTTGACATGTTGGGAATGAATTGAGAACAATGTAAATAATGTAATGGTTGACATAGCCTACTATACCTACTAAAGTTTACAGTTAAGTTAAGAGGGACTTCTTCTCTGACTCGTCTGTACTCGTTGATTTCAGAACGCAAACGACTGGGAGTTGGCCAGTCACAAGAAATGAACACCCTGTTCCGTTTCTGGTCGTTCTTCCTACGAGAAAACTTCAACCGTAAAATGTACCAGGAGTTCAGAAGTCTGGCGGTGGAGGACGGACGCGAGGGGTTCAGATACGGCCTCGAGTGTTTGTTCAGGTTCTACAGCTACGGCCTGGAGAAGAAGTTCAGGCAGGAGTGCTACGCCGACTTCCAGGCAGAAACAATAGCAGATTATGAAACTGGTAAGCTTTGATTTTTACTTTCTTGTGTAGAGCTGTATTTATACAAATATTGACCACAAGAATGTTAAAAAAATGTCAATTTCAAAAAGTGGGTGTGGTCATTATGCGCAGCCAAAATTTGAGTTATAAAAATAGGGTTGTGGCTGTGGAGATATGCCTTTGCTTTCTATCTATGCCCTCTAATCAATCACTTCCTTTAACCCAGCTCATAAAAACAGGTGTCATCTGTCCTTTACTCCATCATTACATAATATGCTTACATGGGATTAAAAATTTTCATCCTAGAGATGTTTTGCCAGCAGGGCATGCCCCGTCTCTAATTAAATCATTTCTGTTTTTACTTTTCTTTGGTATGTTCCATTTCTTTAGTTGTTTACATAGGCCTCCCAGTTTTTATCCTTCGACTCCTCCTACCATCTTTCCTTAAAGTGTATATAGTAATGCCATTGTTTGGAGTGTTCAACTAATACGGTTTTGTTTTGTTTTCCATTTTCAGGTCAGCTGTATGGTCTTGAGAAATTCTGGGCGTTCCTTAAATATTACAAAAACAGCTCACGGCTGCAGGTTGATCCAAAACTAAAAGTACACCTCTCGAAATTTAAGAGCATTGAAGACTTCAGGGTTGTAGAGGTAAGTGCCTCATTATCATACTAGTCGTAGTTGAGATTTTTATTCTTTATTATTTTTTGAACTATAGTGATACCTTGATGCATTGTTTTTGAAGGGAGTCAAAAAACGACAAATGCTGCAAAACGACTGTTGCTGGAAATCACAGAAAGCTTCAAAAAACTAAAAAAAACACTACTATCTTTTATGTCTAGACCTACCAGAAAACCATTGAAAAATAAACACATCGGGTCCTGTCACCGCTGGATTAATAGGCCCTACCTCTTCAATACAAGACAAGGCCATTTCAAAATCATCAACCTGCCCGTAATTATTATCCCCGCCCTTTGAAGACATCATAATCTTTCTGCTGTAGCAGCGACACAATACGACGCTCGCTTCAACGCTAAAAAAACAACATTAATCATGTTTACTTCAAAATTTAACTGGAATTGACTGATCAGGCCCACTTCAAGATCGATTTAAATTAGGGCTGTGTGATTCTTCATTTTTTATTTTGAGTTGAGTCCGATTCCGAATCTTAAAAAATTACTCAATTTCGAATCCGAGTTGAGTTTGAATTTTGAGTGAGATTTGAGATTGAGTGAGATCGAGCAAATATGAGATTGAGCGATCAACATGTGAAAAATGTTAAGAATTCACCACCAATAGGCCTAGGTCCCTACCTCTATCATACATTTTCCATGTGCAAGCTCAAAAACCAGGCATCCACTAGTGAACATGCTTCGAAACTAGTCAAGTCCTTCAATATCTACGTTTAGTAGTGTCAAAATATTGAGGCTTGCCTACTTAAGTATGTAACCGAGCTAGATTCCCAGCTCTTGTGTTGCCTCATATGTTAAGTTGCTACAATCTTATTCTTGTCACATGCATTTTACAGAATAAGAATTTTGAATAAATGTTTGTAGGGCCTAAACCAGTCACTAATCAATCACTATATAATTAATTATATGTGGTACGTCAGACATGCGTAGTACTGTCCAGCCAGTATATTACGTTTTATTCAGTACCTAGATCAAACCGTGATGCTTATCTATCCTGCCTGTTAATGTGTTCGTACATTATTGGGTTTCCAGAAAAGCATACAAAGTACAAACTAAGGCTGGGCATCAACATCGATTAATCGATGTTTTATCGATGTCGGGAGTATATTTCGACATCGATTTTTTTTATGTGGAAATCGATGTTTTTTGTTAATTAATAATTATGTAAAAAAAAATGAATTTTGCAAATTTTGCAATTCCCGCTTAAAACGTTGGAAAATTCATTTTAATGCAATAATTTCAAATTTCAAATGTAACGTCGCTTGCAACGCAGGATCACTCCCCTCCCCCCACCCACCAACATGCCGCGCCGATCGAGGCAAGGCACTCGACTCTCGTGCTCTCTCCCTGGTTTCACTGCTCCCTCTCTCTCACTCCCTCGTGGGCGGGGCATCAAGGGGCCCGTCATAAGCGCGGCCAATCCGCCGACCAGCGCCGAGACAGCGCGCAATTCAAATTGACGCAAATGTGAGAAAGGCGAGTTTTATGTCGATAGTGCAGGGCTGCCGTTTTAACGGATTTTATCCGTTTTTTACGGATATTTAGGGTGCAAAACGGATAAACGGATTTTTAGTCTTATTTACGGATATTTCGTTTATTACGTTTTCTATGCTTATTTTCGTATATTTGAATCTGCGCGGGCTTATTTCGATTGTAAACATTGAAGGCGGGGCGATAATCGATTCGACTTTAGATAAGGGGCGGAGCAAAGGGCGGAGCCATGGGCGGAGCCGTGTCCCAGACATTGTAGAAACTGCTTTTGTGTAGTAGTAACGGCCAGAACTGGCCAGAACAGTTGCTTTGGGAGGATGCAAGTTAAATTGAACAGCCAAGGACAAACAATGGAGATTGGAGCCTACAAATTGTTTTCTTTCGTTTTTGTTATAAAGTTTGGATTATTGATCTTAAACATGAAAAATAGAATTAGTATATGATTAAAATGTTATTAACAAGTTCTGCAAGACTGCAATGTTATTAATAGACACCACACATGGGCCTAGGTCAAAATTTGATGAAAACATTCCTAGGTCCTAGGCCTAGGCGGCTAGGCCTAAGAATTTTTTAACCAGGTCAGATTTAAAACAGATTTTCTGTAGGTTAAAAAAGTAACATTTTACATCTTTATTCAATCTTTTCAAGCAACTACGGATGTTTCAGGCTCATTTATTCTCGTCTGTGCATAGGCCCTTGGCAACTTTTAGGTTATGATGGTAACAAAATATAAACATCGCATTTAGCCATTTTCATAGTTTGTTCAATGAAATTAACGTTTTTTGATTTTTCACGGATATTTGCGGATTTTTAATGTCCTCCAACAGGATTTGAAAAAAATGTCAGTGGCAGCCCTGCGATAGTATATTGTAATATGATTACAAAGTGATAGTATCGTCGTATTTTTTTTTTTACGAGATTTTATTTTCATTTCGGCGCGATTATTGATATGAAAGTTTGACCATTTTTTTTTTTAAAAAAAAAATCAATTATTTTAATTTCGATGTCGATTATTTGACTTCAATGTCGATGTTGCTATTCAACATCGATGCCCAGCCTTAGTACAAACCTAAGGCTATAGTAATATTACGGAACGAGGTTTCAGTTTTGAATGTTTCATAGTTCAGGTAGTACTTACTAGTAGAAACTAGTGTTGCCATTTGATAATCGATAATCGATTCAGTCTTCCAGAATCGATTATCGAATAGCTCGCCCGCCCGAAATTTTGTAATTTACCGCCCGCTCCGCAGAACTTCATAAAATAGTACCAGTCAAGACATAATCGCTTTTTTCCCGTGAAAAATGCGTCTACTGCGAGATCTACAACACGCGTAAGGCGTGAAGTACGAAGCGCCTACACTGCTGCAGTAGAGGCTTCCAGCATGACGCGTGTGTGTTTCGGGCCGGCTCAACTCGGGCGACTACTCCCGCGTCGATCAGGCGCAGATTGCTCAACCTCGGCGCGTCACACTCACAGCCAATTATTGTAGTACATCGTTCAAGGACAAGTATTTTATCGAGATGCATTCCTCCCCACTCCACGCCAACTTGGTATCGCTTTACTTCATTCCGTAGTGCTACGATAATAATATTATCTTATCAGTTCTCTCACAATAATACTACGTCGTCTTCCAAACTAATGTACAAAATTATTCATCTCGTCGCATAATAAATATCAGAGCATTGAATAGTTAAACTGATTATATCTCGTAAATGAATGAACGACAATCACAACAAAAGCTGCAATGAAACTTCACGAACCACGATTTCCAAAAAAACGACCTTCACAAAGACAAAAAAAAAACATGTTTTTGAGCAAATAAAGGAACAAAAGAATGCACTCGCAAAAGGTCCACGGTCCTCGTCGGATGCGAGCAAGTTTAGGCCCCAATTTTTATTTGAGTATCGATTATCGATCGATATTTTTTACAATCAATTATCGCGATCGATAACGATTTAACGGTCCGATTATCGATACCGAAATCGGTATCGAACGGCAACCCTAAAGTCCGGGTGTCAAGGGAAGGTTTTCGCCGAGGCAGGTAAACTTCTCCGCCGCGCTCTTCCCCCACCATGCGGCTCGGCTACTGGACAGGATGAACGACTATTGACATTCCACAGAGATGGCCCGTCAAGATAATGGTAATTGGCTACATAAGAAATTTAAAAACTCGCAATTTCGTTGTTTTGTAACTTTTATCGAATTATTTGGATTATTGAAGAAAAACTAACATGCCCTCGATTTTGAATCACAAAAAAACACCAGAAATGAAGCTATGTAAACACATGTAAATTAAACACATGTAATTTTTAGCTTTGGTGATAAGATTATGTAATAATCTATGTCGAAATAGTGAGTGAGTGAGTGAGTGAGTGAGTGGCAGAGTTGTGTTAAATGTTTGATAACAATGACGGTGACGATGAAGTGTTATTCAATGTAATATAACGTAATAAAACACTGATGGTGAATTAAAATGCATACAAAATTTATCGAATTATTTGGAATATTGAAGAAAAACTAACATACACTCGTTTTTTAACCACAAAAATCACCCAGAAATTAATTAACTTGTCCATGTTATTCATTTCATTTTGTTTATTGATCAAAGTAAATATACATAAGAAGAAAAAACAAAGTCACAAGAGGTGTATGCCAGCCCGTGAGTGAGGCGACGGAGTTTTGTTAACCCGCAAACGGAAGTTTATTCATTTTTTTTATTCATTTGCAGATGTTTAACAATCTTTGCTAGTCTACGATTTCATTTACTGACAAGGCACCTATTGTTTATGTTGTTTATGGTATTAATGCCTTAATTATTTACAAAATTGTTGTATGCATTTTAATTCACCATCAGTGTTTTATTACGTTATATTACATTGAATAACACTCTTCATCGTCACCGTCATTGTTATCAAACATTTAACACAACTCTGCCACTCATCTGCCACTCACTCACTCACTCACTCACTCACTATTTCGACATAGATTATTACATAATCTTATCACCAAAGCTAAAAACTACATGCGTTTAATTTACATGTGTTTACATAGCTTAATTTTTGGTATTTTTTTGTGATTCAAAATCGAGGGTATGTTAGTTTATCTTCAATAATCCAAATAATTCGATAAAAGTTACAAAACAACGAAATTGCGAGTTTTTAAATTTCTTATGTAGCCAATTACCATTATCTTGACTTTCCATCTCTGTGGAATGTCAATAGTCGTTCATCCTGTCTAGTAGCCGAGCCGCATGGTGGGGGAAGAGCGCGGCGGAGAAGTTGACCTGCCTCGGCGCAACCTTCCCTTGACACCGACTTTAGTAGAAACACACTTTTACGTCATGAGTGGTAAACAAATCCATTCTTTAAAGTTATTAGTAGAGGTAGGTAGTGAAAGATGACTGGGAACATGCGCGTACTCGCACGGCTGGGTCCTCGATGCTTTGCGTCAATTACCGCGAGTGTATAGGTACCTAGTCATCACGTTACAGTGGCGGGCTCTGGTTTCAAAACCCATGGTTTCTGGAAAAATCGAACACTATCACCTGTTTTTTTGTTGTATAATAGGCCTAGTATTGACTTCAATTTTTGCGAGTACAGTCCAATGTCATTACAACAAAGAACAAATGACATGACTACTAAATAATAATTTTTCGCACATTAGACCCGGTTATTCCTATGTTCGTGATGTTAAAAAAGAGTAATTAAAAAGTCCCTACCCGTACAATCATGTTTTTGCCCATGACTGTACTATAACCAAATGCTGTAACAAAGAAATTGTTCTCCTGTATCGTTGATTTAATGGAATTTCCATCCGCTCAAAATGGGTTTCCCCCAAGCGATCAATTTCACAGCGTCATTACTCATTGCGTGGCCGGTCGCTGTGATTATGGCGACTGGACGCACAAACAATGCAATGCTGTATCGAAAAATGCTAAATTTGTTAGTATTTCAAGATATAATTTTGAGTTTTCAGGTCCCACATTTTCATTACCTATACTAAGTGTACTTGTAACGTAGGTGGTATGTCAGACATGCGTAGTACTGTCCAGCCAGTATCATACGTTTCATAAAGTACCTACACCAAACTATGATGCTTATCTATCCTGCCTGTCAATGTTCATACGTTCTTGGGTTTCCAGAAAAGCGTACAAAGTTCAAATCTATAATATTGCGGGAATTTTTTTAAGTTTAGGAGTTTGTCTTTTTTTAAGAGTTATAGTTTGGCATGTGAGAAACGTTTAAAATACAAACATGCACCTAGTCACCAGCTTGTAGCGGCCTTGTTAGTTGAGATACAATGGTACGTCAGACATGCGTAGTACTGTCCAGCCAGTATCATACGTTTTATAAAGTACCTACACCAAACTATGATGCTTATCTATCCTGCCTGTCAATGTTCATACGTTCTTGGGTTTCCAGAAAAGCGTACAAAGTTCAAATCTATAATATTGCGGGAATTTTTTTTAAGTTTAGGAGTTTGTCTTTTTTTTAAGAGTTATAGTTTGGCATGTGAGAAAAGTTAGAAGTATAAACATACACTTAGTCACCAGCTTGTAGCGGCCTTGTTAGTTGAGATACAATGGTACGTCAGACATGCGTAGTACTGTCCAGCCAGTATCATACGTTTTATAAAGTACCTACACCAAACTATGATGCTTATCTATCCTGCCTGTCAATGTTCATACGTTCTTGGGTTTCCAGAAAAGCGTACAAAGTTCAAATCTATAATATTGTGAGAAATTGTTTTAAGTTTGGCAGTTTGTCTTTTTTTAAGAGTTATAGTTTGGCATGTGAGAAAAGTTAGAAATACAAACATACATCTAGTCACCAGCTTGTAGCGGCCTTGTTAGTTGAGATTAGTTGGTACATCAGACATGCGTAGTACTGTCCAGCCAGTATCATACGTTTTATAAAGTACCTACACCAAACTATGATGCTTATCTATCCTGCCTGTCAATGTTCATACGTTCTCGGGTTTCCAGAAAAGCATACAAAGTTCAAATCTATAATATTGTGAGAAATTGTTTTAAGTTTGGCAGTTCGTCTTTTTTTAAGAGTTATAGTTTGGCATGTGAGAAAAGTTAGAAATACAAACATACATCTAGTCACCAGCTTGTAGCGGCCTTGTTAGTTGAGATAAGTTGGTACGTCAGACATGCGTAGTACTGTCCAGCCAGTATCATACGTTTTATAAAGTACCTACACCAAACTATGATGCTTATCTATCCTGCCTGTCAATGTTCATACGTTCTTGGGTTTCCAGAAAAGCGTACAAAGTTCAAATCTTTAATATTGGGGGAAATTATTTTTGGTTTGGCAGTTTTCTTTTTTTTTAAAAAGGTTAAGTTTTGCATGTGAGAAAAATTAGAAATCAAAAATCATCTATCACCTGCTTGTAGCGGCCCCTTTAAGTTTAATACGATGGGGGAATCAAAAAACATGCGAGACTGTCCACCAGTACATATGTTTTTTAAAGACCTACACCAAACTATGTTCTTATCTATCCTGCCGTCAAGTTCTTACTTTCTTGGTTTCCAAAAGGTACAATTCAAATCTATATATTGTAGTGGAAATTGTTTAAGTTTGGCATTGGTTTTTTTTTTTTTAAGAGTTATATTCGGCATGTAAAAGCTAGAGTAAAACACACTTGCCCACAGCTTGTAGCGCCTGTTAGGAATACATGGTACTCGACTGCGAGTACTGCCCAGCAGTATCATACGTTTTATAAGTACCTAACCAACACTATGAGCTTATTTTCTGCTGTCAATGTCATAATTTTTGGTTCCAGAAAAGAACAAGTTCAATCTATAATATATGTGAGGAAATTGTTTAAGTTTGGCAGTTGTCTTTTTTTAAAGAGTTATGTTGGCATGAGAAAAGTTAAAAAGTATCATACACTTATTTCCCAGCTTTGTAGCGGCCTGTTATTGGATCAATGGTACGTCAGACATGCTAGTACTGTCCACCAGTTCATACGTTTTATAAAGTACCTACACAAACTAATGACTTATCTACCCTCCTGTCAATGTTCATAACTTTCTTGGTGTTCCAGAAAAGCGTACAAAGTTCAATCTATAATAATGTATGGGAAAATTGTTTTAAGTTGGCAGTGGTTTTTTTTTAAGAGTTTTTAGTTCGGCATGTAGAAAAGTTAGAAGTATGAAAATACACTTAGTCACCAGCTTTAGCGGCCTTTTTAGTTTGAGATCAATGGTACGTCAGACATGCGTAGTAATGTCCACCAGTATCATACTTTTTATAAATTTACCTAACACCAAACTATGATGCTTTCATCCTGCCGTCATGTTCAAATCGTTCTTGGGTTTCCAGTAAAAAGCGACAAAGTTCAAATCTAAAATAATGTAGTGGAAAATTGTTTTAAAATTTTGGCAGGTTGTCTTTTTTTAAGAGTTATAGTTTTGGCATGTGAGAAAAGTTAGAAATACAAACATACATTTTAGTCACCAGCTTGTAGCGGATTTTGTTAGTTGAGATAAGTTGGTACGTCAGACATGCGTAGTACTGTCCAGCCAGTATCATACGTTTTGTAAAGTACCTACACACAACAAACTATTGATGCTTATCTATCCTGCCTGTCAATGTTCATACGTTCTTGGGTTTCCAGAAAAGCGTACAAAGTTCAAATCTATAATAGGCCTATATGTAGTAGGAAATTGTTTTAAGTTTGGCAGTTGGTCTTTTTTTTAAGAGTTATAGTTTGGCATGTGAGAAAAGTTAGAAGTATAAACATACACTTAGTCACCAGCTTGTAGCGGCCTTGTTAGTTGAGATACGATGGTACTCAGCATGCGTAGTACTGTCCAGCCAGATCATCCGTTTTATAAGTACCTAATCAAACTATGATGCTTATCTATCCTGCCTGTCAATGTTCATACATTCTTGGGTTTCCAGAAGAGCGTACAAAGTTCAAATCTATAATATTGTGAGAAATTGTTTTAAGTTTGGCAGTTTGTCTTTTTTCAAGAGTTATAGTTTGGCATGTGAGAAAAGTTGATGATGGTACGTCAGACATGCGTAGTACTGTCCAGCCAGTATCATACGTTTTGTAAGTACCTACACCAAACTATGATGCTTATCTATCCTGCCTGTCAATGTTCATACGTTCTTGGGTTTCCAGAAAAGCGTACAAAGTTCAAATCTATTATATAGTGGGAAATTGTTTTCAGTTTGGCTGTTTGTCTTATTTTTTAAGAGTTATAGTTTGGCATGTGAGGAAAATTAAAAATACAAACATGCACCTAGTCACCAGCTTGTAGCGGCCTTGTTAGTTGGAGATACGATGGTACGTCAGACATGCGTAGTACTGTCCAGCCAGTATCGTTCGTTTTATAAAGTACCTACACCAAACTATGATGCTTATCTATCCTGCCTGTCAATGTTCATACGTTCTTGGGTTTCCAGAAAAGCGTACAAAGTTCAAATGTATAATATTGTGAGAAATTGTTTAAAGTTGAGCAGTTCACCTTTTTTTAAAAAGAGTTATAGTTTGGCATGTGAAAAAAGTTTAAAATACAAACATACATCTAGTCACCAGCTTGTAGCGGCCTTGTTAGTTGAGATACAATGGTACGTCAGACATGCGTAGTACTGTCCAGCCATTATTATACGTTTTATAAGTACCTACACCAAACTATGATGCTTATCTATCCTGCCTGTCAATGTTCATCCATTCTTGGGTTTCCAGAAAAGCTTACAAAGTTCCAATCTATAATATTTTAGGCAGTGATTGTGAGTCTGGCAGTTTGTCTTGTTTTTATTTTGTGAAGTGTAGGCATACCTATTTTGATCTGCGAAAAGAGTAAGAAACAAACATAGGCCTACAACTAATAACCACCTGCATGTCGAAACAAAACTTGTATAAGTTTAGTAGCGATGGATGGTACGTCAGACATGCGTAGTACTGTCCAGCCAGTATCATACGTTTTATAAAGTACCTACACCAAACCACGATGCTTATCTATCCTGCCTGTCAATGTTTTTATACGTTATTGGGTTTCCAGAAAAGCGTACAATGTTCTAATGTATAATATGTGGAAAACTGTTTCAACTTTTTTTTTTGAAGTTTAACAGCTTGCCTTGTTTTTGTTTTTTGAAGTATTGTAACCAATCTTGAGGGTTGAGATACGATGGTACGTCAGACATTCGTAGTACTGTCCAGCCAGTATCTTACGTTTTATAAAGTACCTATACCAAACGGTGACGCTTATCTATCCTGCCTGTCAATGTTTTCATACGTTATTGGGTTTCCAGAAAAGCGTACAAAGTACAAATCTAAATATATTTCGCAATTTTATGTTTAATTATATCTCTTTATTCAGTGGCCTAACTACAATTTCAGGGGCCCCCCCGCAAAAAAAAAAATTATGCCCCCCCCCCCCTACCCATCACTACTGATGATTACTTTATGTTTGTCATATTTTGTGCTTACCTTCAATTCAGAATCTTCTTGCGAGCTTTTTTTTTTTTTTTGCTTCTTTTGCAATTCCCTGTTCAGTTGATTCACTTAGTGTTCCATGCATCTTCCACTGCTCATACATTATACACGAAACGATGTGGCATTTTGAAATTTTATGTTGATGGATGTTGAACTCTAAGGTAAATCTCTGATGTTTGAGTTTATGACATTCACAGGCCTACTCTATTCATATTCTATATTCTTATTAATAAAGAATGAATCTAACTTTTTACACTTTCGCACAACATTTTCTTCTTCCCTTTTCTTCCGTCTTTTTGACGCACCACTTGGTACACTACTACTACCGCCGATCTTACTCTTTGTAACTCCAATGGTGTACTGAACAATGTTCAAGCCAAAACTTGTCAAACTGTTTGCAGTCGCTGCATTTAGAATAACTCACAAAGTGGCAGTCAGCAATCAAGCGGAACGCGCACCATTGTCCGATAACTTGACGGTGAATTATCACAAACAAGAATAAGCTAAGCTTGTTTGTGCGTCGTCATATGTGTTGTGTGCTAGACCCAAAATTCTTACGACATTTATTTTCAACAATCAACGTCGACTCTACTTTCGAAGCCAATGTTAATGTTATTCGTATTTCGTAAGTCCTGTTGTCAATTGTCAATGATGAACTCAAGTTTTTTTAATTTAATTTTTTTAAATTTTTATTTGCATAATAATGATAGCATATAGAAATATAAATATACATGGCTTAGAAATAATTTTTGGGCCCCCTAGAGCGCTGGGCCTCCCGGCGGGCCCTTAGTTACGCCACTGTCTTTATTATTTTTTCAAGATTTTTTTTTGTGTGAACCAACTTCATGTGTTCCTTGTAGTCCTACTGTGCCCTGTGTGCAGATCTTGAACGAATGTGATGTTTTCCCCCAGCCTGGCGATGAGAATGAGCTGCGCGAGGGATTCCCCCGCCAGCTGAGTCGTCCTTACCAAGTGAACCGTCGCAACCGCAGCGTTTCCGAGAGTTACGAGTCGCGGCCGTCGGCTCAGCAGCTGCCCAAGCGGGTCCGCCGGCTGTCTGGCGGGCCGAGTCCCGGCTCGGGCCGGATACGAACTGACTCGTTTGGCAGCGGCAACCCCGCGCGTCACCGCGCCGCTTCGTTCAGCGAGAGAACCCACTCCAAGTCGCACCAGAACAAAACCAAGGCCGGCGGGGAGCCCAGTCAGGCAGCGCCGAGCAATCGGGCAGCGCCAAGTAAAGAGGTAGCGCCAAACAAAGAGGCAGCGCCGAGCAATCAGGCAAAGGCTTCTAACGGGGAAACTAGTTTGAGACAAAATCCAAAGAAAAAGGATGTACAGAATAGTAAAAAGGAAAAGCAAAGCAATAAAAAGGATCTGCAAATAAATAAAAAGGATACTACACCTAATAATAGTAAGAAGCCAAGCCCTCCTGTTGTATCAAAGGAAAGCCAAGTAATACAATCATCAGTAGACTCCAATCCTAAAGAAGTAAAAGAACCAAAACACAACCAGGTCGAGTCCTCTACCTCTCAAACTTAAGTCTTACTATCCTTACCACTTACATAAAAGCATCTAGTACTGGAGCTAAGTCAAATGGTGGGACAATATATAGCCCCATATTCTAGCCAAGTCGTTGGCAAGGTTCACATTGCCAACATTAGAGTACAGTTTATCTATTTTCCACCGAGGAATACGATTGTACAATTTATTGCCGGAAAAAGAAACATAGGATATCATTTTAAGTTGTACATTTAACTAATAAGCCTATGCATAATGATGATAATCATTATTAATCATGGAAGTTATTCAGTAGATACTTCGTTCATAAGATTCATACCAGTGCTTGAGAAAATATGTGTAGCAACTTGTTACCTTGTCTTCCAGCTTAATTCAGTTTCCATTTAACAATTCATCTCTCTTAATTTCTGTCCTGCACTTGTAATGTATATATCGCGTAGTAGTAGTAGTTTGCACATTTGGGGTTTGCGGTGTACAGTAACTGTACATTATTACTTGCCTTTCTTTTCTGTGTCATGTCACCCTACCAATACTACTCTATTATTGTTATGCACTTCCATATTGCATACTACTTTTTTACAATTGTCTAAAAATAATCATTATTATTATCATTATTCCACATTCTTATATTATGTGTGTGATATGTTCCTCATGTATATATTCATATTTTGGGTATTTGGACAAACTTAGTAGTTGTCAATGTCAATAACTTTACCTATTTGATTGGTTTGTTACTACTAGGGCCTACATGAAACTTGAAAGTAACAAAGAGAGGGTATTGATCAATGTTCTTAGCTAAGAACATTTAATTTATATCCATGTTGGACTGAATACATAATACTGACTAAATTTTAATTGGATTCAATTAGTTTGTAAATAATTAATATTGCCATTGGGTAACATTTAATAAACGCACTCGTACTAAATGGTTGTAGGTAGTGGAGAGCTAGAAGTACTTCAGTCAGAAACATTTATTTTTGACTGAAATTGTAGTCAGTCAATTGTTGCATGATGCATTATTTTTACAAGCTCTGTCAAAATCTCTGGTTATGGAAGATAGTGAGATTTGATTCGAGAATCGTAGGTGCGTGGTCCTGTAGTTATCAATGTGGTCCGTTAAGTCCAGAGATATCTGTACAAGTAGGCCTACGGTGGAAATGTATGTTATATGTTTGCCTGTGCTAGTTAGTTTCAGTCTTCCCTTAATGTGAGTGCCGTGTTCAAATGCAATTGTTGTTACGTAACCGGTGTGGAGGTGAATTTGCCACGTAGTGATTCTTCACTAGTGCCCGCAGACTCCCCGCTGGTGTATTTGCCAGGCTAGTGATTGTTCACTGTGCTCTCCTGTGTACGATATTTAGAACGGCCTCCAATATAACATTTTAAATGTCCATTTTGCATCCCAGATTTGTTTTTATTAGTTTGACAATCTGTCATAATTGTAATGGATCTAATCATTCATAATGTTGCATTTTGTATTTTTCTTTTTATGCCATGATAATAATTACTTTATTTACTGACACTTTCTTCAATATTTGTATTATCAAATAAATAATGCAAGAAAATCATGTTTTATGTATGTGATTGGAGAGTAAAATTTGATATAATTTTTCCGTAGGAATGGTAAATAGATAAATATTGAGTGTTGTGCTAAAACCAAGTCACTTACCTTCAAAGTGAGATGGAAGCTGCTGATTTGCAGATAGAGAACTTCCATTGGAGAAAAGTTGCTAAAACTGGAGTGCACTTACTATTATTATTTAATTACTTTTATTGTTGTAATTGTTATTGTATGCATTATGAATCTTTTTTTATGTTCTGAAGGGTCAAATTAATTAGCGTTTTGAGTGAGCTCAAGGTGATGTTTATGTTTCAGACAATGTCACTCTGAAAATTATTTTGCTGTAATCTGTGAGTGACTCAAGTGACAGCCTGGGCCCACGTCTGTAATGGGATGATACTAAAATACTACAATAGTAATAGTATATAATAATATAATAAGAGAGGAGAAAGCCAAAAGTGGGAACAACAGTTTTGAGGGTAACATGGTTAGAAATATGTAGGATAATCGAAGCTGTGGAATGTGTCAGTTTATTAGATTCGGAAATGAAAAGACTGATGGAAGCCAGGAAAGAATGGAGCCTTGTTTCAATCCACTGAAAAATGCTATACCTAGATGCCAAGCTATTTGTGTGTTAATAACACGCATTTAAGAGACCCCGAGTAAAATCTACTTAGTCGTAGGTAATTTTAGTTTTATTACACGTGTAGAAATAGAAGTATCATAAGCATGTTATGTGCTGGTCTAGTATATACAATCGAGTGCATGAGAAGATAGAAGACCAAACACTATTTTAATGACGTTGAATGTGACACCCGAGGCTATTTCAAGATATTATTGGGTTGTCTTGCCATCCTTGACCTAATTTCTCATTTGTTGGTTTGTTTGTAGCACACGTAGCAGCATGCATGCACAAATACAAGAGAATCTTGTAAATTTTCTGTGAGGAGCCTGACTTTTGTGAAGTTTCAAAAGAACCATGCAAACATTATGCTTTGTAATTTTTGTTTCCGCTTGCAGTTTGAGTGCTGTTTTACATGGTACATACATACTATCCCTAGTGCAACATATTGTTTGTAGAGAAAGCTCGAGTATCGAACCGAGGCAGTGAGGCTATGAACTTGATTCTTTCTTGGAGCTGCATAGAAAAGTACATCATTCAAGTCTCTTCCTCTTTTGTAAAGCAGCTGAAGTTTGCCAGTCATGTTCAAAACATATTGTTTAAAGGTGCTGCTATTACTTGATGGCAGCATATCATCGAGTAAATACAGTTACTAACTAATTATCTATAGGAAGGTGAAAACCGATAAAAAAAATTGTATTGATTTTCTTGTGTGTTATTCGATATGTACGAATGTTCTGCACTTGAAGCTGACAGTCCGCACTAAAGTCCCTCAGTAGTGGTGCTAGTCTTGCATTTGTACGACATGGAACTCTTAATTTCTCGATTTGATTAGTCGGGAGACACTCCCGTAGGTGTAATTGTTATTATTTACTACAATTCAGAAATTAAAAAAGTGGTTCGAATCCCGGTTGGGGCGGACTTTTTTAATTTCTGAATTGTAGTAAATGTGGAACTATAAACTCAAGACTGGCCCGGCCGAACGATTGATCTTGACATCTTAAGGTCGATTCTCTTTTGCACTAGGTCATGTTAGTACTTGTAGAGAACCCCTTCACGGAGATGTAAATATGGGCCTACCTCGTCTTTGAATGTATATCCTGGCTAGGAATGCACATAAGTGGTTTCAAGTTTACAGTAACTTGTGAGAATCTTTGTACCGGTCACATATCTCGGCTCGCAAGAATTATTTCAACTCGTGTAAGCCGACGCCTAAGTAATACCACAGTGAATGAGTTTTCCCTTATACCATTTAATTTTAACTGTTTTATATTAATATTAATGTAATAACTAATAATAATGAGTGTATAATAATAATAATAAAAGTAACACTTGGTACTTTGCACTGCTGTTTTTGTTCCTTTACAGTAAATATGTGGGAGCACTGGACTATCAAATACTTAATTTTTAAACATTTATTTGGACCATGTTGTGTAAAGGCTGTTTACGTACTACACAAATTATAATTACAGTACTCCATCTTTTATTGTTTCTAAGATTATTGCTCAATGCTAGTTGTTTTGTTGATTTTGAAATGTCAATTTAATTAATAATGGATGTTTGTATGGTTTTAACTTTATAATCAAATTATTAGTAATCAATGGATCACTTGATAATAAGAGATAATTAATAATCGACCCACTAATTTAAGGTTTTAGTAATTGATTAATCTAAAACTATTGGCAACCCTAATTATTACTCGTAGTATTACAAATACCAGAGTTTATTCATTAAATATGTAATTTCATATTCTATCACAGGTAAACATTTTACCTTGGCATAGAAAACAATTGGACATAGAGGCACATTATTTATTTTGAGTTCAGATTGTAATTTATTACCCGGCTCAAAAACTGCACACTTGCATTCACATGCTAAAACTAGTAATCATTACATTACAAATGTATTTTGCAATGATCTGCAGAAAGATACTTCTTGATTCTACTTCATGTCAAGTGTATAATATGTTGAACTGGTCTACTTACCATGTGATTTGCGTATTGCTCAGTCATTGTTGTGTATGCAATGTTAGCTGTGCCTAATCGCCTGTCCTCTTGTTTGATCAATAGTGTTCTTTGTATCTCCGCAACTACGTTCGTAAGTGTTTGTGGTCGTTTAGAAAAAGTGTATGAAGTTTAATATGTGTTATGAAAATTGAGGAATGGTAGGCCTACGATAAAATTGGACTAGCAATCAAATTAAGCTTGATTCTAAATTAGATGGATTTTTAGTGTAAGTGTATGATAATAGATCACCGTTGTACAGTATATGATATTCTAAAACGTGCACGAGGGATACATAGGCTAGGCACATTTGGCTGGTCTTAACAGAACGTTCTCATCTCATCTTACGAGAGAACCAGGACGTGAAATTAATTCCTACTCGTAATCGGCTACTTGTGGACATAGCGAACACTTGAACAAAATAATACAAACAATGACAATATAGTGTATTATCCTTGGTGTAATGTGGAGTTAATTTATGTTTTTATGCATTATTACTACTTGGACTTGGTATCCACTCTTGTAGTACTATTGAACATTGATTTGTAAGTCTCGAGTGACTACATGACTTGTATCCACTCTTGTAGCACTATTCAACATTGATTTGTAAGTCTTGAGTGACTACATGACTTTTGTCCACTCTTGTAGTACTATTGAACATTGATTTGTAATTCTCGAGTAAGGATGACAGTAATTCGTTGAATTGAAATGCTTGTTTGTGACGCTAATATTTGCCAAACGGTGGGCAGACACTAGAATATTGTTTTTTTGTTTTGTATATACATGCTTTTGTTATATGTGTTTGCCCAGGTTATTTGGAAGTTTATGCTGTAAGATTTGAGTGGCAAAGCCTAGCAACTATTTTAAAATGGCATAGCCGAGTTTGTAAAACAAAAAAATGGGTGTAGGGGATATAGGGGAATAATTCTAAGTACATAAAAAAAATGTGTTGAATAACTAATGTTGTTTATAAGAGATCGTAAATGCCTGCAGGTATTTAGATTTGTTTTTCTTTTCTTTTCTTTATGTCTATGATTTTTGTAGAAAGTAAGGGGTGTTTTGCATTTATTTCTCTGCACAGATTCACATTCAAATAAAAAAGAAATAGTTTTGTTAAAAGTGGACTTGATAAACAATAATCTTATTTGTTTTTGCAAGTTGAGGATTGAAAAACAATGAAAGATGATGAATTTAGAAACCCTGTAGTAGACGGAATACGAATCAAAATCATGGTTTGACGCTTTCTGCTTGTTCTTTAATACCTGTATGACTTAACAGCGGGCTTCCTCGTGCTCTTATTCCATTAGCTTACAAATAATCAAATTGTAGAACATTTAAGTACACAAAAAAGCTGGTTGAATGACTTCAGGGATTTTAAATTCTTTGTAAAAACTTTAAGCTAAATAAATATCAAAACTGTACTGAATGGGCCAAGCTAGCCATCACTAGACATTTTTGGTTTTATGTGACCAGTGTACCAACATGAAAATGAAAAACAAATGTTCAGTTTATATTTTTTATACCTTGCAAGTTTGGACAATTATAGATGTGTACTAAAAGAGGAGGTTTAAGTTTAAATGTTGTTGATCCTGCTTGGTGCTCAAACTGTGTTGGCCCCATAAACGTTAGGCTAGTCTGTAATGCCCAGAGTCGTGTTGTGTTACTGCTTAGAACTGATAGCTCTTGGTTAGCGTTTGTTATGACCTTCGCGTCATTAGTGTAAGATGTAAATATTTTTATTGGATGTCCATTACCAGTGCATAGATGGTTTTCCCATGGAGTGCCTTTTTTCTTCACGAATACCCAAAGACGAATCAAATTTAGAGAAAAACATGTCAACATTTTTGTGTCAAATGATGTCGAGGAATTAGATAGAATTTTGAACTTAGAAGACTATCTTGTAAATGTTTTTATACTTGTGATGATTCATTTTTTGTTACTTTGAAAATTTCAGTTTGAAAGGTTTAGAAGTTCATAATTTTGTCTAAATTTTTTTGTTACAAGTTTGTTAAGAATAGTAGCCAATGTTGTTTGGATTTCAATATGAATTTAAAAAATGGTGCTTCAAGCAGCCGATCATGCCAGTTTGTACTCTGTTGTTTTTTTCAAAGTCGAAATTGAGTTTCGTATTGATAGTGGATGCATTTAGATTCTTATTTTAGTTTGTGCATTCGTTTATAGTCATTCTTGATTTAACTAGAACAACTTTGTGTCTATACAAATATTGCACCTAGCTTCAAGCAACAGGGGGAAGGTACTATGTCGCTTTTGCTTTAACAACTTGATATGCAGTCTTTATGATGGAGGCATTTAGTGCAACCGGACCGGTTGAAACCTGAAATGTGGAACAAGGTATCTTCCAGCGTGGTACCCATCTCTCCCCCGCGTAGCCGTTGCTTGGCCCTTTCAGGTCGACTGAGAGTACGTACTATTGTGGGAAAGTTTACACTGTTCTAAATGAACATCTCTTGGTTTGTACTGTATATTATTATGAGGTAATGAAATATTTGTGATAAAGGAAGTAGTGGCAAATGTATGCTTCTTGCATTTGATAAAGACACTTGATAAAAATATAATTTTTATTTTATCTTTCTAATATATCTAAAGAACTATGTCTTTATGTTAAGGAGAGTCAGTAAAATTGTCATTAACTTTTTGTGAATATAAAATAGCTCAAAAAAAGATTAAAATATAGTAATAATCACAAAATTCTTGTATTTTAATTAAGCCTATTTGTCCTTGCCTCCACATCTTCCACAAAAATGGCCTATGTTTGCGGTGGTGGCCTGGTTCTCAGTAGTTGCTCTGTGTCCCCAAATAAATATATTCCTTGGAAGAGTATGACCACATTATTTAACCATTTAATCATTTTGTCATTGAAATTTGTATTGAATAATTTTTAAAATAGTATTGCTCTTATGAATGTTAACAGAACACTATAAGTAATTAATATTAAATTCTGTATTGCAATACCTTGGAGAATAATATGATGTAGTATTGTTGTTAATTATCGATATTATTAGATTGTTATTCAATTGTTTACTCTACTTCACTTCTTCTTTCTTTACTTTCTAAAGTTCTAAAATAATTTCTCTTATCTTAAAGTGTAAGTTTTGTGATGTGAGCGGTACTTTGCATTGGACTGTGTTTTATTACGTGACTGAGTAGACTGACTGACGGAGTTGTGGGTGGTGCACAAGTTAGATTTGTTCCAGGTATTTGCGTCAAGCATCCCAACAACAGGACCTACGTGAAGTTGATGGCTCCAGCCCGGTTCTCGAATGAGACATGGCATCCAAGTATTTTTCCACTTCCAACTGAACGTGACTGTCACCCAAACAGGCATGAAGTTATCTCGTAAATAGAGTGAGGGTATCCAGAAGATCCGTTTTAACTTCTATTAATCTTAATACGTAATTTATTTTATAGTTACAATTTTATAGTATTGATATTTAGTTGTTTCTTTTAGTTGATTACCGTGGCATAAACTGTACATTAACTTGACAACACAATAGTCTTGTAATTGTATTTATTGATCCCGACTAGAAACAGTTGTGTTCTGTGTTACAGCCTGGTTTGCCCGAGGTTACCCAACACGACTATCATTCTATTGACCGCTGAGAACAATGCAATTCCACCAATCTTTGGACAAGAGAAGTCATCTTTTTTTTCCTTGTAAACTTTGTTGCAATAAATTAAATTTTTATATCCTCGACCTATGTAAGAAACAGGAGCTTACCCTCTATTTCAAATACAACATTTTAAGTTTATAGTCCTTCCAACAAAAGAATGCTGATAGCTCAAATTTTTTTTCACAACATAACAACTTTGTGAACTTCATTCACGCTAGCTCAGCGTGGATCTAGCACAGATAATTTTTGCTTGTGTTGGTAAAATATATTTTTCTTTCATACACAAAGGCAACATTCCTTTTACCGCGCAATCATACTACCCCCACCACTACAAAGCATCTGCATTCTTTTGTTGGAGCTATTATAACAACATATCCTTGAATTGAGACCATTGTATGTAGTGTTTATATTATCATGTTTCCTTTGGGTTTCTTTTAGTTTGTTATAGACGCCTCCTACATCTCTAGAATATCATGGCTCTCTTAATTAAATGGGTATTGTGTGGTTTTCTTGATTTGTTGGTGAAATACATTTTGACTGAAACCGGTTATTCTGTTGCAGGTTACTGCAGGCAGGCTACTGCAGGACCTACTAGGTCTTTCTCTTCAGTGAGTAGGGATTCTATTTTGGAGCATTCACTGACAAAAAAAATGGGATGTGGCCCTATGAGACTCGTATGCAAAGGTGTTCATAGGGAGGAGCTATTCACGTTTCATATCTTGTATATACGATGAAAATTCACTAAAAATAATTGATTAAAGATTAAAAAATTAAATAAAAATATTGACTAGTTTTCCAAATCCTTTACCTACCTTCTTCTCTTTATGAAGGTCTTGTATCATAGATATTTCTATTAAAGTTACTTTAGGTTATAAAAAATGTGTTTATTTTAAAGTTAATAAGATTCCATCTAATTTTTTTAAAAGATCATCAACTTGTTAATTAATTAATTAACCATGTGACCCGTTGATACATTATTTATTGATAGGGCTGTTCTGCTACAGTGGTGTATGATAAAATATTTTTTTCTGTTCTTTTAGTTTATTACTGTGGCATAAACTGTACAATAACTTTACAATAAAATAATTGTCTTGTAATTATTTTAAATTTATTTATTGATACAGACTAAACCCTTGCATTCTGTGTTTCAGCCGAGCTTACCTGAGCTCATCTAACCATTTTGTGCACTGAATGTCATCTTTTATTTCCTTGTGATTGTGATTTTGTCAAAATAAATAAGATTCTATTTATTTGACTAATGTAAGACTAAGAAAGAGAAGCTAGGCCCTACCCTTGCTCAAATACAACATTACAAATTTAACAGCATTTACTGTATTATGGTATCCTTGAATTGAAACCATTGTAGTGTTAAAGTTATCATGTTTCCTTTGAGTTTTATTTGTTAGGTACTTCATACAAAATAAGATATAAGTTTTATTCTTAATTGGATGAGCAAAGCAAAGACCAATTTCACTGACCCCCCCTCCCCAAAAAAAAAAAAAAAAATAGCTCGGGTGTTTTTTTGTTTTTGTTTTTCTGTCTTGGTGGTTCGCGCTCCCGGGCAAACGGCATATGCGATCTTGATAAAAATTGGAGGGGACCTTCGAAATCTCTGAACTTGGACCTGCCACGTTTTTTGGTATAATCGAAGAAATATTTCTCATGAATATTGTACTTTACGATTTTGTTCGATTTTAATGCAATATTTTCGTGATATTTGGGCAGATTCTGACCAAACGGGTGGGGCTACAACGTTCATATTTCCCATGGATATTAAGGTAATTGGTGATGTAGGGGTATTGCCTTTTAAAAGAAAAAGTAAAAAAGTTAGCCAGAATCCATAGAAATAAAGGTTTTAATATGAGTTTTTTGAGGTGTATAATAATTCAAGAGAAACTTGACAACAATCGCCAACAATGCGTTCAAAAAGCAAATCGTCCGGCCTCCAGATATTTTACATTCTATTAATTGGTATTACCATAGCAATTAATACTACTTTGTAACAAATATCCTAATTTAACAAAAATGATTTTGCAATGTGACTTGAAACAGTAGAGATCCCACGCATACTAAAAACTTGCAAAAAAAGCTTATCCATCGATGCGACTAGAAAAAGCGTTTCGCGAAGTGGCCTAGTTTTTTAGACAATTTTTACAGATAACTTATCTCTTAGGAGTTGATTGTGACTACACCCCCCACTCCCTCTATCCCTCCCCCTCTCCAAATCATACATTATAACTAAAACCGGTTATTCTGTTGCAGATTTTTACTACCGGATCTTTTGCGAGTAGATGCCATTTTGGAACATTCACTCGCAAAAATGGGAAATGCCACCATGGAATTAATTTCATTGCTAGCTCTGCTCAATGCTCATACTTCTTTCTATTATTTAATACAATATAGGCAAAGAAAATGTATTGTAAGTTCAAGAAGCTTTGCAATGTTGTATGAACCTCATAAATAATGGTGAGCGTGAGTAGATGCACCGGATCTTTTGCGAGTAGATGCCATTTTGGAACATTCACTCGCAAAAATGGGAAATGCCACTATGTAATTGATTTCATGGCTAGCTCTGCTCAATGCTCATACTTCTTTCTATTATTTAATACAATATAGGCAAAGAAAATGTATTGTAAGTTCAAGAAGCTTTGCAATGTTGTATGAACCTCATAAATAATGGTGAGCGTGAGTAGATGCAAATATTGTAAATTGTGATAAAATGCTGATTTACGCTGCAGTTTAACAATGAATCTTGTACTCTTTAAGTTGTTCATGTGAACTGAACTTAAGTCTGTCATTTGTGTAATTGGATGAGCAAAGCAAAGACTTCAATTTCACTGACCCCCAAAAAATTT
The DNA here is from genome assembly GCA_024449915.1 of Sweltsa coloradensis. Lineage (NCBI taxonomy): Eukaryota > Metazoa > Arthropoda > Insecta > Plecoptera > Chloroperlidae > Sweltsa > Sweltsa coloradensis. The sequence goes on along the minus strand of JAMZAV010000397.1, from coordinate 595,205 downwards.
AGCTCGGGTGTTTTTTTTTTTGTTTGTTTTTCTGTCTGTTTGTTAACTCTCTACCAGGCAAACGGCATATCCGATCATGATGAAAATTTGACAGGACCTTCGAAATCTCTGAACTTAGAGGTGTATTGTTTTTGGGTACAATCGAAGAAATATTTCTCATGAATATCATACTTTTACGATTTTTTTTTTGATTTTTAGTGCAATATTTTCCGTGACATTTGGGCCAATTCTGACCAAACGGGTGGGGCTACAACGTTCATATTATACATGGACATTAAGGTTATGGTGATGTAGTACCTTTTGGAAAAAAGTTGAAAAAGTTAGCCAGAATCCATAGAAATAAAGCTTTTAATATAAGTTTTTTGATTTTTTGTGCGATATTTTCGTGCCATTTGGGCCAATTCTGACCAAACCGGTGGGGCTACAACGTTCATATTATACATGGACATTAAGGTTATGGTGATGTAGTACCTTTAAAAAGAAAAAGTTTAAATAGTTAGCCAGAATCCATAGAAATAAAGCTTTTAATATAAGTTTTTTACGGTAAATAATACCAATTGACAGGTAACAAAAGAAACTTGACAACAATCACCTACAATGCGTAGGCAGCAAAACAAAGAACTTGCAAAAGTAAAGATGTCCCATGCAAACTAAAAATTTTAAAAAGCTCATCCATCAACGCGGCGGGACTTTAGCGTTTTTGGATGAGCGTAGCGAGCGTAGCGAGCGAAGCGAAGATTCCATTTCACTACACTGGAGAAAAAAATCCGGAATGTTTTTTTTTTTTTTCTTTTTTTTTTTTTTTTTTTTGTATTTTTGTGTGTTTGTTAACACGATTCCGGCTAAACCGATACTCCGATTGCGATGAAATTTTATGGAGACCTTCGAAATCTCTGAACTTAGAACTGCCACGTTTTTGAGCACAATCGGGAAATTTTTTCTCATAAAAAACGCAATTTTACGATTTTTTTCGATTTTTAAAAAATTTCTTCGACTTATAACACCTACATGCTTTATCTTATTGTAATGATTTTTTCACAGAACCTTAATTTCATGAATTAATATATTCGTGATAAATTTGAGCGCAATCGAATAATTATTTCTTATACAAATTGCAATTTTACGATTTTTTTCTTTTTAAAAAATTACGATTAATTAAAAAAATTAAGTTAATTTTTTATTTTATTTTATTTAATAATAAAAATTAAGTTAATTTTTTATTTAATTTAATTTAATTAAAAAAAATCTTCGACTAAGAAATAATGATTTTTTTCACAGAACAACAGAAAATCCGCGTAACACATGGCATCTCAATGCACCATATACGCTCATCCAACAACGCGGCGGGACTTAAGCGTTTTCCTAGTTTTTTATTAAATTTAAATTAATTTTAAAAAAATCATCAACTTAGTAATTATTTTTTCACAGAACAACAGAAAATCCGCATAACACATGGCAGCTCAATGCACCAATTACGCTCATCCATCAACGCGGCGGGACTTTAGCGTTTTCCTAGTCAATTAGTCAATAGTGCAGTCTCAAATAAATCTGAGCTAAGCAGTCAACATTCAAAATTAAAATCACCAATTGGCCTAACTAAAGCATGAGATAATGATATTTCACATTCACGGTAGGTAGGCCGTATAGAACTTTTATTATTTAGAAAAATTCAGTACTCTAGTGTACATGCAATGTCAATTTGATATCTTTGCAATAAATAAGGCAATATTGCGCAAAAAAGTGTTTTTCTTTTTCTTCCTGCTCTATTCTTTTTTAGGGCGCATCTAGTGGCCTTATAGGTTTGTTCTTTCTTGAAGGCCTATTGCGTGTTTTTATTATCTGACTAAAAATGTATTTGTTTCATTTGCAGTTCATTATTTTTTCATTGTGTGCAATTAATTATGTAATCCCCATCCTTCTTTGTAAATGTTATGTTTAGGAATCAAGGTGAACCAATATTCAGTACACGACGTCCAAATAACCATGTTGCTTTATTAAGTAAAGACATATTCAATTACACTTAGAACATTTGCAAAACGTGGACCTGTCAGGCTAGGTTCCGGAAGAAGACAACTGCTCACTGTCACTTCACGGCGCAGTCGCTGCGTGAAAAAAGTCCGCGGAAAATAGTGCGCGGAAATATCAGTGCGCGGCGGCTCATATGAAATACAGAAACTAAACATAATAATATACACAACAGTAAATTAGTTTTTATGTGAATAGGACAGACAATAAATAAATGGTGTGAGGTTGTTCCAAACTAGATAATCTGTTTTATAAATAATAATCATAAATTCATATTTTGAGTACCCACTCAGTCAAATAACTGATTTTCAGTGGGGGACATTAAATTTAAAGCCGACCAAGCCAACCCTGTAGCGCAGACATCATCGACAAGCAAATAAATAATGACCAACTAGTGACCGGCATATTTAAGTTTGAAACACCGATCAGTCAAGCTGGCTGGACACGATTACACCCGCGTACAGCGCCAGAATCAACAAAGCTGATTCGGAACAACCCTAGAATTTATTATCTGTCTCGTTGCTAGGACGGCTCCAAAGTCACCGTTTACAAATTCCTGAGCCAAGAATTGATAAGTATATATCAGAAGTTAAAAAGCTTTAGTCTATAGTGGGAATCGAACCGTGGGCCTTATGCATGGGAAGCAGAGACGCTAACTACAAGACAAAATATTTAAAACAACTGTTGCATTGTTGAGTCACTCATTATATCTCATCGACGACGTTGACAGGGTTGGTGGGAGAAAATCAGTAGGCCTCCTACTGTTCAGTGGCCGAGTGGGTCGACTCTTAATACAATTAATTAATATTTTATTTATGGTACTTATTTTAAATCATTTAGAAAAATGTCTTGTCTTGAATACAAGAATGTATGTTATATTAACAACTTATTTTATGTAATTTTAAAAGTGTCTAGCGTATTGTTGTTCACAAAAAAGCAAGGTCATCCATTACTAAAAACTAAAACGCCTTTTCTTGTTTTAATGAAATATTCTCCAATTTTTATATAGTTTTTTGCTGTCTCCTATTAAAACTGTTCTTATATAAAAATTAAAAGAATGATATATGAAGGAGGGCACAGTAATTTCTATAAAAGAGATTTTAGATTTTGCACAAATGTAAAATTTTTGGATGAGCGTAGCGAGCGTAGCGAGCGAAGCGAAGATTCCATTTCACTACACTGGAGAAAAAAATCCGGAATGTTTTTTTTTTCCTTTCTTTTTTTTTGTATTTTTGTGTGTCTGTTAACACGATTCCGGCTAAACCGATACTCCGATTGCGATGAAATTTTATGGAGGTCTTCGAAATCTCTGAACTTAGAACTGCCACGTTTTTGAGCGCAATCGGCAAATTTTTTCTCATAAAAAACGCAATTTTACGATTTTTTTCGATTTCAAAAAATTTCTTCGACCTCTAACACCTACATGCTTTATCCGATTGTAATGATTTTTTCACAGAACCTTAATTTTATGAATTAAGATATTCGTGTGAAATTTGAGCGTAATCGAAAAATTTATTCTCATGAAAATCGAAATTTTACGGGTTTTTTCTTTTTTAAAACAATTCTTTGACTTATAACACCTACATGCTTTATCCTATTGTAATGATTTTTTTCACAGAACCTTAATTTCATGAATTAATGTACTCGTGTTAAATTTAAGCGCAATCGAATAATTATTTCTTATGAAAATTGCAATTTTACGATTTTTAAATTTTAAAAAAAAATTACGATGAATTAAAAAAATTAAATTAATTTTTATTTAATTTTATTTAATTAAAAAAAAATCTGCGGCTAAGTAATGTTTTTTTCACAGAACAACAGAAAATCCGCGTAACACATTGCAGTTCAATGCACCATACGCTCATCCAACAACGCGGCGGGACTTAAGCGTTTTCCTAGTAGTTTATATGTCAATCTTAAATTGTTGATTTTTAATAATTCTTGAATATTTTATTCTTACATGTTTTAAATTTAAAATTACTACTATCAAAAAAGCTCAATACATTCTTCTGACTTGCTGGATGCAAATGAGCACTTACCTACTCTACTGTACCGGCCGTTTTGTTTTAGTTTGATAGTGAAGGATTTTAAGTTAATCCTAAAGTTTATTTCGGAGGTGGAAGTCCCAGCCCTAACCCAGTGTCAGGTGCACAGTATGGATTGTTTATTATTTCTAGCTCTGCTGTCGTCAATTTCATTCACTGGCATGTGTTTACTTACAAAGATGTAAACATTTTTCTTTAAATCTCGCGGAAGTATAGACAGCTGCTCCACTGTTCTTCACGCCGTGCTTCCTTCTGTGTTTCCTCCTATCTGTAGCATTGTCTTCTGGGGATCCCTTGGAGTAGCTGATTAACTAACCCTAACCCAATAATTAACCCTTAGCCCCGTACTAGCGTCAACCAATCACCAGCCAGCAAGAGGCCTACCGTAATAATGTTGTTTTTTAAATTCTTTTCTGTATCATTTGAAATTAACCCCTTCATGAACTGTACATGAATACGGTTTTTACCTTAAAACCCTTAACGGTAAAAACCACCACCAGTATTAAAACCACGCGAATTAACTGTTTTTTTGGTGATATCTCCCAAACTCGGCAAAATATCGCAAAACCGTTTGCAGACAGCTATGTGGTTTTGTAAGGACTATAGCCTGCACGAAAAATTATTGTTATGTGAGGGTAATTGGTAATTAAGTTTTGTATTTTATTTTTAATTAATTAGATACATATTTGAAATACAAAAGCACGGATTATTATATTCGAGTGTTTTTGTTGCATTATTTTTTCTAACAAAAACCCCATAGCTGTCTGCAATCAGTTTTTTGATATTTTGCACTGTTCTCTAGTTATCACGAAAATAACTGTAGTTTCGCTTTGTTATAATATTGGTGGTAGTCTTGGGCTAGGCCTATTGGTTCTTTCTTACAGTGGCGTAACTAGCCCTTGTTTTTTGGGGTGCCGAACATTTTTATAACCACAAGCATAACCTATGTACTCTGCCTGGTAGCCTACCAACGAAATAGAGAGAGAGGTTCTATTCTAACTCGTTGCCTGGTACAATGGGGGTCTGCCCCCCCCCCCCTCCCCCCAACTAGTGCGAGTCTGGCAGTGGCGGCTTTTCAACTCATTATCAGGTGTGCAGAGGTGTCATCAAAAAATGTATTTATGGGCGTAATCGGGCGTCTGGGGGGAAGGCCCCCTAGTGAGTGCGGGTCAGGGCAGGGGCGCTCAGCCCCACAAAAGTTCCGATTCTAAGAGTGTGATTAAAGGATTTTAACGAGTTTTAGGCATGTTTTTATAAATAATTTTGTTAAGAGGTGTTTTTGTTACGGTTGTTTGTAGGCTATTTTGTTACTGATGATTGTTGTGATTGCAAAATTAGATTATGTGCTTGACTTTACATTGGATTTCTTCATTTCTTCTAAGATAATATTAATATTTTGCACCGTATTCAGCGCATACCCTGATCTGGTTTAGGTATACTATGGTGTATTTCATTTTGAGCTTACGCAGCATATTCGCGTAGGACGGTAGGAGGCCTATACCCCCCCCCCCCATGACACAATTGCAGGTGTGCAATTGATAGGTCGGAAGCTTTAACAAGTAAGACTATACATCATGGGGGTTTTGGGTGCACATCTCCGGGAACATTTTGTTCAAGGTAGTTTGATTTTGTTCAATTTAAGATTGTTGCAATAATGTAATATTTTTCTCTTATTTAGGTATTTCTTTTTTGTTGTTATTTTCGTGATGTCGAATACACCAAACATGTCGGCTATATGGATGAGGCTGCACTGTCACTTGTGTGTGTTACTTAGGGCAATCGTGGTTAAATGCTTTTCACCATTATTTTTAGATTTAACCGATTCCCCCCCAAAGTAACAAACGTGCTTGTAACTCCCACATTGGGTAAAGTAGGCCTACTCGCGTTAGTTTAAAAAATACTTTCAAGTAGAGAATATAATTATTTGACTTGCATTATGTGGGCTCTTAATACATTTTCTAAAAGTCAGTTCACTCACACCAATTAAATTTGAGTTTGTTCGGCAATTTTTCCAGACTTGATCAGGTTTGAGATTTTTTATATGAAACTGAGGCTTAGGTCTGTAGATCTACCTAGCCCTTTTTGGAAGTTGATATAGGTGCCTGGGCCTAGAAGCCTAACTCTGCACGTTTGAATAACCGTAGGCCCTAGGCCTAACGCTTTTCGACGTTTACTTCTCCGAATTAAGATCATCTTTCTTCTCAACAGAACGTATCTTCCAGTCTGAGATTGCGAGTGCATTGGTTCCCTCGGGTCGAGGTGAAGCTTTGCGTGGCCGTCCATGGAGTGGGGATAACATTAGTCCTGGGTGGACGAGGCGCTCAAGACCGTCAACCTTTTCAGTTGCCGGTGACCAAAAAGATGGACATATTCATTGGCCACTGTGGACGACGACCCGAAATCGTTGCAAAATTTGCATCAAGTCATTTTCATATGTAAAATGTGAAAAGTGTCTAGTATTTCTGTGTTTGAACAAAAACAGGAACTGCTTCAGGCGCTTCCACACTTAGTTCTGTAAATACCTGTAGGGGCCTAAATACCCAATGTAGCATATATGAGATATTAAAAAAGTGTAGGCTACCAAATGCATATTTAAAAAAAATGTTATGTGTAGTAACCTGTATAATGAGTTTTGGATTTTTTTTAAATTTACTTCCTCCCTTGGGCTTAACCCAGGGTTTAAAATGTACAGGAATCAGTCGTGAATATCTTTTCAGTCACTATACCTTTCTGTTCAGTTCTTTCTACCTTTATGTCTCAATCAGGGTATCTAGAGCTAATAAATGTCCGATTTAATAACTTATAATAATGATACTCGGAACAACTCAGTCCGATGGCGGATGAATAAATCCTATCCGATTGTTGCGCTGAAAGCTGACCTATATTTTTCGACTTTTCTGTCATAGAAATCCTAGTTTATGTCGTGGAGAGTCAAGAATCTTATGGCATTGATGCGTTTGATTAATAAATTTACCTGTGTCTGCTCTCAGTGCGTACATAGTAAAATACACTATTCTGAGTACCAACTATTGACCAGGCATGTTGTTCGTATCATCATATTATTATTCCTAAGGGAAGACACGTGGGTTCATTAATCATTATTATGTGGATGTAAATAATACTTTTTGTGTTGATAGATGTGCAAAACAAAACATGTATATTTCAATAAAATAATTTGGTTTATTATTTGCACACATGAATTCCTTTGAAGATTGCAACATCGAATCTGTAAGAAAATGCGAATTCCAACGTAAACTCAAAATATTAAATTATGCAAAAGTTATTTGACCAAGACGTCTCTTAATTTTGACCGTGTAATGTGTTAGTATATAGGCTAATCAACAAGTGTTCTACATTTTGCAGCTTGATAACAAACAACCAAATCAAAATAAATACTGTGGTTACACATAGCCATCATCTAATTAATTGGGGCCTAATGATTATTATGTCATGCATGATAAATATAACGTAGGCTTATAAGTAGGGTATGGATTGCCCTCCTTTATAAACCATTCCTCACATAGAACAAATACGTAACCGATATACAAAGAGAGCAAGAGCAAGAAAGTGCAGCTGTTAAAATATTATATGCTTCTAATAATACTGGCATACTGTTGCATGTACAAATTCTTATGCTCAACTATAGAATTCTGCAATAAAATTAATGTACTGAAACAACATAAATACGTGACGTTTATATTTACAATACCAACTGGTTTATGAATTCCTGAACACACTAAAAATGTCGTAATTTGTACATTTGAATTCACATTTAACTTTTATTTGAGTATAAATTGTAACGTTTTCATCGGAATAGATTCTTTATTGCTCTGTTCCTGGATCTTTATGAATGAACGTGTTCAGTTTTGGTGGTTTTAGTACCGCAGGTGTAGCCTGTTTGTTATTTCAATCTGGTAGCGCGCGTGCCAACAGCGCAGGCCATGTGGCACGGGCAGTTTGTCTGCTAGGCTACACTCACTCGGTATGAAGATTGTGTCGTAAAGTCAGCTCCTAAAAAATACTTTGTTACTTTATAATCTAATCTGGATTCACAGACGATATGTTGGGCTTAGGTTACATGTTGATTTGGTGTTGGATTTCCGCCTCCCTCCAGCAAACTCAATGCGATCTGTTTCCATTGATTCAGAATGCGTTGTTTTCCTAAACTCCCCATGTTAGTTGAATCATTTTATTAACTTTGATGCAAGGTTAATATATTTCATTTGTCTTAACAACGTTTTCGTTCCTCAATTTCATTGATCGGGAAACACTCCCGTTGGTGTATTTGATTTTGTGTAAATCAATCCAGAAATTAAAAAAAGACCGACAATCGGGAGACCGGGGTTCGATACCCCGCTGAGATGGATTTTGTAATTTCTGAATTGATTTACATAAAATGTTTTCGTTGTTTTGATTCTCTAGGAAGGATGTCTACAGTCGTATTTTGTGAATGAGCTTTTTCGGTCAATTGAGTGAGCCATCCTTTCAAATTAGTTTACTCAGTTTTGATTTGTTGCGTATTTATTTTGAAATGTCTCAATTCTTTACGATACGTACGTCTTGACCTTACATCGTACTCGTAGGGATCATTACTAACGTATACCCCTCCTCCCCCTACTTTCCGATAAACCTGCTAGCTGGAGTACAATCCTAATGCAGGGTAGACTGTAGAGTTGGTTTACCCAGTTTTTTTTTTCCACTTGCGTGTTATTATTGTCATATGAGGGTAAATGAGCCCTTGCGATGGTTTAACCCCCTCACTAGTATATTTTGTTAACTGTTTATATAATCACCGAGAGTAAACTAGCCTTAGGATTAGTTTAGACTTAAGAACATCGGCGTACCAGAATGTTTTTTTAATCGATCTGTTTCGTTGTGGAATCTGTTTCAACATAGGTAGCATTTTTTTAAAAGTTTTTTTCCGTTGAAGTGCAAGTGTTTTTAATATATATTTTATAAATATTATGTTGTGTTTATTTGATATGTATAATTTTAACATGATACGACGTTCTTTTGTAATGTGGGGATATTGTGTACCAAGGGTAACAGGTATGTACAAAGGTACTACGGGGCAAATGCTCTATCTGTTAGTCTTGCATTCAATTTTTTTAATTAAATTGCATGTTTAGTCTGATAAGAAAAAAATGAATGCAAAATATTAATAATAGTACCCCAGTCGGGGCAGACTTTTACGACAATTGCTATGAATCAATTAGGCCTAACTATGTTCTTAAAGCGGACTTATGCTTAAAAACTTTCTTAATAATAATGATAGTTTAAAAAAACAAAGAAGTCTTATATCTTGTGTAGTGTAGCTGTTGACAGGGGTAAACGAGTCCACTGGGCGGTTTACCCCATGGTGCAAGGATACTCTTTGGTGGGTACCATGGGTTTACTTACCCCTAGTGTTATTTCTGTCGGAGGCTACAGAGCTAGAGCAGGTTTACCAGGGAGTGAATGTGCCTACCTAGAGTTGGTCTCTCCTCTCTCCCTGCTAAAACCCTTGCGTTACGTGGTTTGTAGGTAGGTCTACATTAGTATTCCAGCACCACCGTCTGGAGTTTAGATCGATGACGGGAATTACCATACGACTTTTCGCGGCTTCGGCTAAACCACTTAGGCGATTCGCTCCAAAACCATTCACTGTTTTGGACCCAGTGCCTACACTCCAATCCACACTAGACTCAAGTTTTCTCGGTATGTGAAGAACCTTGACCATCTCACACTTGGGAACAAAATTTACCTTTATTTCCCCTCGCCTCAACTCATTTCCGTTGATCACCGTTCACTCCACTTCACTTATGATTATTCGTGTCAAAATTAATTTGGGGGGGGGGGGGATTTATTATTTGTTTAGCTATTATATCATTTGAATTTATTCCTGCTTTCAAAGCAGAAGTTCCAGTGTTCTATCACCGGTTAAGGGGTGATAACTTAATAAGTTTTGCGGAATAAACGGTGACTGCTAAAACCCTCTTGTAAAGAAGCACATAATTTATGCTACCCCCACTAAGAGAATCAGTTATTGTTATTGTAGTAAGTACTTTTGCAAATTCTCTTGTTTGACTCGATTAGCGTAATACGCAAAGCCCAAACTTAATTAATTATATTGTCTAAATATAGCACAGTTCTCCTTTAGTTATTGACGAACGTTAATTACGGACACTGGGAATTGAGGATATTTTCGTAAAACTCTTTTTAGTTCGAGACAATAATATTTTATTAAACTATGATTGAAAACACTACATTTGCTAACGTGTTGGTTGTGTTAGTGCTTAGTGCGCCTTGTTGTCTTGAGCGGGTGGCAGACTGCGTCCGAGGCGCGGAGAGTACACCACGTCCGGCTGCCGGCCGAGCCGGGGGCTGAAGGGCACGAGGCGACGCCCAAGGCGGGGGGCGAACGGGGGCGAGCGAGGCCAGATCGCCTCGATCACCTCCTCCCCTGAGTCGCGGCCCAGACGGGGGGTGAAGTCCACCGTGCTACGCCGGTCACCTGGACAAACAAAACAAACTCGTCCATTCGGAGTTAATCGCACGATACCGGAACTGGGATTGAGGTACGTGTCGACCGTCACTGCGAACAATAATGTATTTGATTAACTATGATGAACAACCTACCTGCTACGCGGGTATGTGTTAGCAGCTTAGTGCGCACTTGGTTAGTCTCCCCTGAGCGGGGCAGACTGGTCGGGCGTCGAAGTACACCCACGTCCGGTCCGCCGGAGCAGGGGGCTGAACGGCACAGAGGCCCCCGATCGCCCCAAGGCGGGGGCGAGCACGGGCGGCGACGAAGCAACAGATCGCCATCGATATGACCTCCTCCCCTGAGTCGCGGCCCAGACGGGGGGTGAAGTCCACCGTGCTACGCCGGTCACCTGGACAAACAAAACAATACCCCCATCACATTCTGAGTTAGACCTTGTTGATTCTGGCCTCGACCCCGGCTGGATCGTGCTCAACTTGTTTCCTATTCAAAATACCGGTCTCTTGTTGCCCATTGTTCGCTCGTCGGTGGCGTCGGCGCCGACAGGGTTCGCTTGGGCCGCATTTAAATTAGAGTCCCCACTGAAAATCAGTTATGTGACTTGCACTGAATAAGATTTTTTCAAAAAAAAACAGATTTTATCTTGCGCCTTGCGTCCACTGTCTACAACTTTACATATAGGGTCTATGTTTAACCTACCTCTGAGTGTGATGAGCGCCCAGGGTGAATCCTTGACCAGCTCTAGGATGCCCTCCCCTCCCTTCCCCTCCTCGGCGTCGTCCAACACATCGTCCGTCGAGCGCCTCTCTCGTCGCCCCAGTCGGGGTCCGAACCACATCCCGGGGTTGGCGGGGTCCCTCTTGCCGACGACCACCCCCTCCCTCAACGCCTCCTGTAGGAGCTCGGCGTCGCTGGGGTAGGGGTACCTCGCAGACACGCCTGGTGGTTAGGGACACAATTCATACCAATTAGATGAAATTTGAAATATTTTCGATATTTTTCCGACTGTACTCAAATATTATTTTCGATATAAAACTTTCAGTTTCCCGTGGTAAACCTGCCCAGGGTGCAATTCATGCCCCTCTTCGGGTGTCTTTCTAGGTATATATACTTAGGTTAATTGTGAAGGGATGTCCGAGGGCTGTTTAAGAGGACTCAATCTCTTGCATTCGCATAACGACGAGAAAAATCTCAGAAAAACCTTCAGTCAGGATTTCCGGTCTCGACAGGATTCGAACCCGGGACCTCCCGAATCAGAGTCGAGCGCTTTACACTTGAACCAACACTGACGGCTTAATATGCTATAGATACATAGATCATTCGCCTACATTTGTGCGTACTAGCCGACCGGAGCAATTATTACGCAGCTCGGGTAAGGGAATGTCCAAAATAAATTGATCGATTGATTGTTTGATTAAGGGCAATCCCTAGACCCAAATATGATTTCTAAAAAATGCAGTAAAGACGTCTGAAAAGTAAGTAGAATGCAAGAGGGGCTTAATAAAAGAGCGGATTATTTTTTGAAATTTTTTTGACGGGACAAAATTTGGAATTGTATCGGCAGGCGAAAAAAATTGTGCAAAGCAACAAACCACATAAAACCAATAATCCTTATATTTACGTTGTAGATAAAGGAGTGTAGAAACAATATACAAAAAACCGCTGCTCAAAATTCAATTTTGAACTTGAACAACTGATTCCAGTAATTTAAATATAAGTGATTCTGAGGGTATAACCCGTCAAAAAATTTCAAAAAATATTTCGCTCTATTATTAAGCCCCTCTTACATTCTACTTACTTTTCAGACGTATTTACTGCATTCTTTAGAAATCATATTTCGGTCTAGGGATTGCCCTTAAGGTCTTTATTAAGGCGGGATTAAGGAGAGAAGCTACTGAGTCAACAGATCATTGAACAAGAATACTATACTAAAATAATAAACTTCTTTCCTGCGTTGAAAATTAGTTGTTGGTGGAGGTGCCGGGTATTTCTGACAAGTTTGTGCTAGCCAGTAGCCCCTCCTTCACCTACAACAATATTGTATCGTCCTTGTTGAAGGCAATGTCAATAAAAATGCATTTTAATCTAAGGTTTGTTCTTATCGTGAGACGTGACACACGCACACAGCACAGGGAAGTGATGATTTTTAAGAGTTTAGTTCGTATATTTGTTGTCAACAAACATGATACAGAATTTCTCGATTTGGTTAGTCGGGAAACACTCCTGTAGGTGGAATTGTTAATATGTAATACAATTCAGAAGTTAAACAATCCATCCCGATCGGGGTTCGAACCCGAGTCTCCCACTTACCAGGTAGGCAGAACAAACATGTTTGGTCAGTTCAAAGGCAACAGAATTCGTCAGTACTGTTCCATCCATTCAGATCTATAATGCAACTACAATTCAGAAGTTATATATTTACCGTCTCGGTGGTCTAGTTGGCTAAGGCGCCTACCTGGGTTCGACCCCGATCATGTTGAATTTTTTTACTTCTGAATTGTATTAAATATTAATGATACAGAGTGTTTTGGGCGTTGTGCTCTTTGAGAGTCTGTTAAATAAGTATTTCACTCCCTACTTTAGTTACTCCCGTACCTTTATATGTTTTGTCAGTTGCAAGTGGCTCTTGCAATAGTTATAACTTATATAAGCAATTTCCGAATTAGTAGCTGGATAACAGTTTTCTATGCTGATAAACTGATATCACCAATAATGTAATTCAGCCACTATTCTACTATCTAGAGGATTCTGCAATGTATACATATTGTAGTAATCACTAGTAAATCCACGTATCTATATTATGCAATAACATTTATCTTTAGCTTGGGACTATATTTTGGTTCCCTTTTCTGAGAGGATATAAACCACCTTTGCTCCTTTAAACCTCTTTATCGCGCTAATTACAAACAATTTTTTATGTTGTTTATCAACAGTTGATTTTACTGATGCAACGCAACAAACGAATTAAGGCGTTAATGTCTAAAATCAACATTAGGCAGCAAAACTCCGATATAAGCATAGCTTTCCTACCCGTCCGTCCGTCTGTGCGTGTGTCACGTCCCACGATAAAAACCGAACATGACGTCCGATTGACATGCGGTTTATTGTTGTCACTGCCCTTGAGTGGGGAAGTAGTGGCAACCCCCCCTCCCCTCCTCTAGCGTTTGAACATTGATAACCCTGTACCTCTACCATATCTGGATGCGAGAACAGACGACGAACATTTTTAATGATAAGCTGTCCCGGCGCCGCGACCCAAAAGATCAATTCACGGCGAATTATTTTATTTTTCTATTCTTCTTCGACGATCTGTTGATTAAATAGCTTCGCTCCCTCTTTTGGTTACAACTCCCGTTCCCGTGATTGTAGTAGTAATAATATATTATATACGATACAAGTGCACCATACACCATGACATCGGGTAGAAAAATATAGATTCGGTTAACTAACTCCTCATTTTGTATAGCCTAGCTACCCCCGTCTGGGCCCGGGGCAGAATTGGCCCAGAGCATGGCTCTGCTAATCGTAAAAGGCGATTCAAGAGAAAAAGTCCACCTCGCAAACATCAGCTAGTAAGAGGGGAGAATATTTCTCCCCGAAACTAGAGGCGAGCTCTGGCAATCGTCGTCGGAGAACCCGTCCCCTTCCCTTGACGACCTCCCCGACGACGATGACAATGACACAACGAACGATGACAAAGACGATGACGACCGCGACGTGAGAAACGCCCAATTCCTCCCCTTACCCGTGGCTGGTTCTGACCAGCATAGGATCCACCTCCCCATCCCCTAGGCTAGAGTGGTTCATTTTGACCTAACGGTTGACGCTTCCTAATGCAAATAAACCAAAAAATAGCCTAGCTAGCAACAATATACTACAACCAAGAAAAAAAGAAATTTACCCAAAGTATAAACGAAGCCACAGGTTGTCAGACTATCAACAAACTAAAATTTTGTACGAATGAAAAGGTCGTGGCCATGGAAACTACCCAACGGATTATAAGAAATTTGAACTGTAAGGGTACTAGATAGTTTCATGACAACGACTTTCACATGTGCATTGTTTTAGTTTGTCGATGTTCAAATAACATACCATAAGAAAATTTGAAATTTTGAAAATTCGATTCCTTGGTATGAATTCGGGCAAAGCGAGTAACTGGTATCCGATGTGGTGTGTGTTGCAAGCAGGATTACTGTAGTGGTCCCAACGAAAGAATGCAGGTGGCTCGAAATTGTTTTCCCAACATAACAACTTTGTCAACTCTATTCACGCTAGCTTAGCGTGGGTCTAGCACACGGGGAACTACTAGATCTATCACAGATAATTTTTGCTTGTGTTGGTAAAGATATTTCTCTTTAATACACAAAGAGAAAGACGACATTCAATTTACAGCGCATTCATTCTACCCCCACCACTACCAAGCATCTGCATTCTTTCGTTGGAGCAAGTCTACTAGTAAGTTACCTTTGCTGATGGCCAGCAGCGCCGCCCACAGCACTAGCAGCGCACAGCACGTGGACCGGGGTACTGAGTAGGTCCTCATGTCTTCTGGTAGTACGACTTGTTCCCTGAAGTGTGCTCCCTACACTGACAGAGACCCTCCCGAAGCAAGCTTTTATATTGTGTTCGGGATGTATCTGTGGGGGCGCCTGGGGAGGGGCGCAATTGATTGCTAGGCTGTGCGGATCACAACACTATTGGCCGTGCAAAACAATTACGATCCCTATCTTAGGGGAGGAATCGAGGAAAATACACATTTAAACATATTTTATTCTTACGCTTTGTAAATCATTATATCCATTTAAATATATGTTAATACTAGTGGAGTGCGGGTACCCGAATGATCGGCTCACGTCGGGTATTTGGGGGCAGACCTGACAGTCAAAAAAGGTACTTGACATTCGGGTAGCTCAAAATATATTTTGGGAGGTGGTGGAGGTGCCGGTCCAGGATTTACGTACGTTATTGGTGGAGGTGCCGGTCCAGGATTTTCAACGTTATCGGTGGGGTGCCGGTCCAGGATTTACATACGTTATTGGTGGAGGTGCCGGTCCAGGATTTACATACGTTATTGGTGGAGGTGCCGGTCAGGATTTCCCTACGTTATTGGTGGAGGTGCCGGTCCAGACAATTTTTATAGCTTATGTACAAAATGCGTTTCATTCAAAATACATAGAGTAGTAAATATATTTTGGAGAAAATCATAATGATTGTAAGATTCTTCACAAGTAAAAATTCAATTTTCATTTTTACGTACAGTTTCTAACGGATTTTACTTTTTTCCCTAACCGACCCGACTCGAACACCAGAAGCAGTTTAGTACCCGAACCCGACCCAATGTCAACCTCTACCCGCACAGCCCAATTATAGATACACAAACTTGTTTGTTTTTTCAACACAAAAACAATATATAATAATCTATAATATATTTACTTTTAGGTTATCGCAGACATTATGTTCATTAGACGAGGGAGCATAGCGACTAAGTATCTCCATTCAACTCAAACGACGCTTATTCTGTGATTCTCTGGGTCTGTGTCATACGTCTGTGTGTACATCGAAAATCAGCCGAATCGCTGAACAGGTTGCGCTGAAATTTTAAACAGACATCCGGTACGAGTTTACTGAGAACTGCGAACAAAATCATCTAGATATGTAGACCTAAAAGAAATAATAAATTGAAAAATAGGCTGCTAATGTGTAGGCATTATTTTAACGACAATGGTTTTGTTTTTGAAAAAAATATTTTTGTTTGTTATTTGCCATGGATGTGAAATGCAGTGCCTAAGGTGTATCGAATCTTGCACGCTCAAGGTACCCTCAAATTCTGCTCGGAGATTGAGTAAACCTTGCAATATTTACACGTATTTCGTACTGGCTATTTTTTCCATAGTATTGTCATAGATGATAGACTACACAATGCGTTATATGCATTTCAAAACATGTTTAATTTTAAAAATTCAATCCAGAAATTACCAAATCTTTCCCGAACAGGGGATTGAACCCACGTCTCCCACATTTCGGGTATAAGGGCGCCTTAGCCAACTAGACTAAGGAAAGACTAAAGTCGTTGTTAGACGAGTGAGCGAGACATGTGATGAGTACCCGGGAACATTTGCATTTTATTTTGATAATTATATTGGTATAAATAATAGGGTTTTTAAGTTTAGTTGGTATACGGGCGCGTCAACTGTAAGGCCATAATGCGCCTCTCTAGCCTATGATAGGCTAGAGAGGCCTTAGGTAGGGGCAAGAAAGGGAATGTTACCGGGTACTCAACACTTGGCTCACTTACTCGTCTAACAACGACTTTGGCGTTTTCCTAGTATGTATAGTATAATAATGTTGTTGAGATTCCCTTACAAGGCAATTTCAAACTTCTGGACATGCTACGAATGAAGCTTTGTATCTTTAATGCAAATTAGCACATTTGCTTAAAAATAATGTTAACAGTTGAGTAGTACACAATAATAAATTAATTTTGTTTAACAAGTACAAAATAATAAAATGGGAGCAAAGTTTACCAATACTGTTCCTCGCCAGTTTCAGATTTAATTAATGTTGGAGGTGCTAGGTACATTATGCAAACTTTCTGTGGAGCCACCCTCACCCACATGATGCTACATTATCCTTGTTGAAGTCACTATTGTGAACTATTGTACTGGATGACACTATCAAAATCAAATAATAAGAAAAATAATGAGTATAGGGTTGGTTAAAGGAAACTTTTGTAAAAATTCGAAGTAATTCCAATGTATTTCAGTTGTCCCATCTACTTCTCCATCCGAGTCGATGTCTTCTGACCCGAGTGTAGCGCGCGACTGTCACAGGGATTAGCGCCCTGTCGGGTGACAGATTGGCTATCACTGGGTCAGCTCAGGAGACCGAGCCGGCAAATAAACCCGAGGATTGGATTCCTACTGAAAATCAGATTAGTCACAATTTAATTTGTGTAGGTTGTCTAAATGAAAGACCCACACGTTTTCATTTGTCTTTAATAGGATTTTAAACGAATCTCGGCTCGAGTGATGTTGTTTGTTGTGACGCAACAACGTTGTCCTCGAAGTCAGGGAGACAGGTACACAGTTGATTAGCGCATTGCATTTATTATTATTAGATTTACGTGTATATAGCATTTTCAAGTGTCATTTTATAGCGTTTTGTAGCATCTATTTTTTTGGCCACCTTCAAAAACTTGTGTACAGTGTATGAAGTTTTTTTCGAAATTATGTCATCGAGGTTGAATCAATACCAACTGATTAACTAGGAAAACGCTAAAGTCCCGCCGCGTTGATGGATGAGCTTTTTTGTAAGTTTTTAGTTTGCGTGGGACCACTTTTCCTTTGCAAGTGCTTTGTGAATGCATTGTAGGTGATTGTTGTCAAGTTTCTATTGTTACTTGTTAATTGTAATCAATTATAAACCTAAAAAAACTCATATTAAAACCTTTATTCTATAGATTCTGGCTAACTTTTTCAACTTTTTCTTTCAAAAAGCAATACATAACCATTACCTTAATGTACATGTAAAATATGAACGTTGTAGCCCCACCCGTTTGGTCAGAATCGGCCCAAATGTCACGAAAATATCGCAGTGAAAATCGAAAAAAATCGTAAAAGTACGATATTCATGAGAAATATTTCTTCGATTGTACCCAAAAACGTAGCAAGTCTAAGTTCAGAGATTTCGAAGGTCCTGTCAAATTTTCATCAAGATCGCATATGCCGTTTGCCCGTTAAAGAGCGAAAAAACAGACAAAAATACAAAAAAAAAAACAAAAAAAAAACACCCGAGCTAAATTTGTTGGGGGTCAGTGAAATTGAAGTCTTCGCTTCACTCGCTTCGCTCGCTACGCTCATCCCAAAATGTGTTTAGCAAAATATAGATAATATGTAATATTAAATGAGACTTGGGACACGAAAACCATAGTTTTAAGTGAAAAAATAGCGCCTTGTAGCATCTATTCACAAAACGCTATTTTCACTTATCACTAACTAGGAAAACGCTTAAGTCCCGCCGCGTTGTTGGATGAGCGTAATTGGTGCATTGACCTGCCATGTGTTAAGCGAATGTTCTTTGTTCTGTGGCAAAATCATTACTAAGTTGAAATTTTTTTAAATTAAATTTAAATTAATTAAATTAAAAATTATTTAATTTTTTATTTTTTTTTAGTTAATCGTAATTGTTAAAAAATCGTAAAATTGCGATTTTTTAAAGAAATAATTTCTCGATTGCGCTCAAATTAAACACTAATATATTTATTCATAAATTTAAGGTTCTGCGAAAAAATCATTACAATCGGATAAAGCATGTAGGTGTTATAAGTCAAAGAATTGTTTTAAAAAAAGAAAAAACCTGTAAAATTTCGATTTTTATGATAATATTTTTTCAATTGCGCTCAAATTTCACAAAAATATCTTAATTCATAAAATAAAGGTTCTGTGCAAAAATCTTTAAATCGAATAAAGCATGTAGGAGTTATAAGTCGAGAAATTTTTTAAAAATTGAAAAAAATCGTAAAATTGCGATTTTCATGAGAAACAATTTTTCGATTACGCTCAAAAACGTGGCAGTTCTAAGTTCAGAGATTTCGAAGGCCTCCATAAAATTTCATCGCAATGGGAGTATCGGTTTAGCCGGAATCGGGTGGACAAACAAAAAAAAAAAAAAAAAAAAAGAAAAAAAAAGAAAAAAAAAAACATTCCGGATTTTTTTCTCCAGTGTAGTAGAAATGGAATCTTCGCTTCGCCTCGCTACGCTCGCTACGCTCATCCAATTATTACCTAAATGCAATATTAGATCATTATGGATAAAACTTGTAAAAATATCCTGACGAAATCTCCAATTACAACGTACGAAAGTATCAGTTATCTAACATCGAATTAACAAGAAATGACTAATATAAATTGCGCTTAAGTTTCGAGTTGCATGTGTAAACTAGGCTGCTTCGGGGACTCTTACTGCAGTCGCGTTGATGGATGAGCGTTTTGGTGCACTGAACTATCTTAAAATGTCGTTTAATTTCGTTAAATTGTTTCGTAGTTAATAACGCAGAGTAATTTGAAATCTGTGATAAGTTTTGTGCATCTACTAATGAAAAATAAAAATATCTAATATCAGTTCTAACCGTTACACTTAATCAATTTTTGTTTTCAATGAAAAATTCACTTTTTCATGCAACAACGAACACTTTTATTTAAGCTTATCTAAAACTAGGAAAACGCTTAAGTCCCGTCGCGTTGATGGATGAGCTTTTTTGTAAGTTTCTAGTTTGCGTAGGACCACTTTTCCTTTGCAAGTGCAAGTTTCATATACATCGGGGGCTTCCTGGCCGAGCGTATACAGCTATTTGCTAAGTGCCAAAAAATTTGTTATATTCCCTTTTAATTTATTTTCCTCACAATAACAGCGAAAGCAGTTTAACACTAAAAAGCAATCGAACAATTCTCAAACTGTGTGATTGACAAACATGAAATTAACAAGCAATGTTATTTTCAGGCACCCTCCGCGAGCCTACTATACAACCTTCAGTCAGGTTGGTACCGTGAGAGAATTCCCCATCAAACACTTGAACATTCTGTCATATAAATCGACTTGTAACCATTGAGAAGAGATGTGGGCCAAGCCTCTGCTAGTGACGTGCTCGGTATCCGCCGCTTACAGCGAGCGCCCAGACGGACAAAAAACTGTAAACAAAACTGAAATGAGCTAGGCGGAATATCAACGGGTTTCGGCATCCTAAGTGCATTCAACGAGATGGACTGATTTGTCACGAATTAAGATAAAAGCTGGCCCTGTTCTATGCTGGGCAATTAAGTGGGGTGTGTAGAGACACTTGTACATTCCGAACCTTTTGAAAGTGATGTTTATATAAACATATGTCTTCTTCCCACAGGGGTAAACGATTGCACGAGTGCAACGAAGGTAATCGAGACAGCGGACGATAGGCTCGTGGATAAAGTTTATAAATATATGGAAAACGTACACGTTAAATTGCAAAGTGCAAAATAATTATTGCTGCCATTAGCAGGCATTTACAATTATTATAAATTATTTTGTTAATTAACACCCTTGAGTGGTTGAGATGCTGAACAAACTCATCAAATAAATACATTTTACAGATATTTCAATATTTAATTTAGTAAATTAAGTATTTTAAGTTTAGTGAGAGTTAATATTATTATGTGATGTTCACATATATTTACCTTGTATTGACTGCTTGCTTTTCTTCCAGATTGAATTCCCTGCAGACTGCCAGGGCCGTGTTCGGGTAATGAGCCCTAGGCCTAAACACGGCACTGCAGACAGTATGGAAGAAACTTCGCCAACCCGAACGATGTAGCTGATGAGTTTCTTATTGAGTCGCTATATTACATTTTCATTCGTGATTAAATATTCTTGCTAGGCATTTGCCACGATCTTATTTTTATTTGATGCACCTCTCTATTTTTCCTTCTATTCCACCAGTTTTTTTTCTATTCCATACGGATTAAATCGCAGCATGGATTATGTTCTACGAATACAAATATTGGCCTACCCCCATAATAATTTAACCCTTACTAACTATTTATTCAAATTAATAATTATTCCTTTGTGCCACAAGTTGTTTCTCAACTTTGCGAGACCTTATTTCAGTTACATTTCCACACAACTCTAATTCCTAATTAGTTCTTCTCCATTCATCCCTTAAGTCATTCCTCATTTATCACAACCAAAGAGATCCATATATTTTTAAAAAAAACAAAAATCTGATTAAAATTCTCCATCCTAAAATTCAAGATCGCTATATTACACCATTCTAAACGAATTCGATACCGCCTGATGGATTAACTGCTAAGTAATTCCTCGTTGACCACCATCTTGGAATCATTGAATTGTCCATAAAGTTGTTATTTTATTCCAAAGTTCGTCAATGTGAAACACAACGAGTGCTTTACCTCCAACTTCTCCCGTCTACACTCTCGTCACTCTAGTTCTTCTAGTAGACCTATCCATCCATCTATCTCCCCGTACAAGCCGCGTGCTATTTATACGGACAGTGAGAAGCGCGCGTATTAATTAACCCTCCACCCCTGGGTATAAATCTGCGTGCTAATTGGGTGTTGGATACCTGATGAGCTACAGCGACACGCGGCTCTAAGAATGCTCTTCTTCATTAGAATAACGTACGTGTGCTAGGGGTGCGAGGAAGAATACATCTTACAATGAGTTAGCCAGGAGATTTATTACAGTTATACATACATTTATACAAACACACATCTGCACTAACACATTTGGTTCACTTTTGTACGGTTGTTGACACGGAAATATAAAACTCATTCCATCATTGTATTGCACATAAGAGATGGGTTGCACTTAATTTGCAACTGTGATAAAAATAGACTCTAGTCAGTTAATAATTAATGTATGTAATAATCTCCAGGTTTTTGTAGTACATACTTAATGAGATAATTCCTCTGTGCTACACTGCATTATATGTTACGACACATACTAAACAATATCATGTACTTGTCTAATAACTCTTTGGTAATAAGTAATATACATTCTGATAAGAGTTATAAAAGTGATTACAATGTACAAGTAGAGTATTAAGGTAACTGAGCACGCCGAGAATAGGGCGTATGAGATATTGCACTAGGTTCAGCCTATTCGCTATAGAGCGAGCCTCGAGGAATATGTAGTTACACATTAGAGGCAGCGTAATTCTTCTAAGAACAGACTAAAACACGTATGTGATTCCGTTATAGCTGTGCTGCGCTGGTCTTGCATCTGCTTAGCGTCAACCGTGTAAGCGCGCGGCAAGTTTATTTGCACCACCTGAAACAACCAGCTAGCTTACTTTAACCTGGAGAACGAAACTTTTTACTATCTACAAGGTTTACTCAACGCAATATTAGTCTGTATTATTTTTAATACAGGCTCTTTGTAAAATATGGTCACATCTCAAGAATAGAAGGAAATATTTTTGTAGACCTAAAGGGCCATTAAATACTATAACATAACTAGTTAAAAAAAACACGAATTAAAAAATCATACAACAAACTAGAATACTCAACGAAATTAAAAATAAAATATCTTGACGAAAGTGTCGTGCATCGGAAGCTTTACTTGTGTAAACTTGAAACTAAATCTAAAACCTTTGGTGTTACTGTACTTTGGACGGCTCCACCCACTCAATACACTGGGGCCCACCAAACTTATCCAAGGCCTGAGTGGTAGTTACACTTAGAATTAAACATTTACAACTATCATCTTATACTAAACATATTTTACTCGTTCAATCTAAGTAGGCATATTGCTATAGTAATACTACGACTATGCCCTAGTACGAACAAGGGCTTTGGGTGTTTTCAATACCATATTTACAACTAATTACAATACAATTTGCAAAGATAGCTCTAAAAACATAGTTCATAAGTTCAAATCGACGTTTGTCAAATTTGAATGTACCAGTTCTTCACGCTAACAAGCAAACATATCATATTATTCTATTCGTTGCGTCGCATCATAACTTTAATCTTGACTCACTGGTTCACTCATGTCCTTAAAACACACATAAAATACAAATTTAACAATCACTGCTAAAGTTTTTGTATAAACACAACGTATTCCGTGATCACATGAGGCTTACAACCGCGAAATTCACTGCACTTGAACCAAAGATAAAGTTGCCCGAGCTTCACAAGGGATTACTCACTGTAGACCTACACATTTTCGTCGGACAAAGAAATCTGCGTTTTCTTCTACTCGTTTACAGCCACGTATAACAACATAACCAAAACAACAACAATTCCTCTAATTTGCTGCATGAAAACTATTTACTAGAGCATACGGTACAAAGAATAATAAAAATTACTGTGTTTAATTTGCTTCTAAATACAAAATAGTAATATGTGTACTAACTTTTAGATTTTATCTAACGATATTGACCCAAAGTCGCGTTTAGACTGGGCATTCTTCAATCCAAACTTGAATTACCAATAACATAATATACAAACAATTAATTTTAATTTATTGACTAACACATCGTGAAACCTTAGAGCTAAAAGTATGTGATAAAAATCTCAACATAGCTTTGTTTCTTACTAACACCTTTTAGTCTAGAATTCACTGACTTTGCGAGCAACCCGTGATTGTTAATTGTTTATTTCAATGTGTCGCCGTGGTAACAGCGATGTCCTCCCTCCTACAGTTGCTCCGGTGCAAGGAGGTGCAACTCTAGAACAGTAATGGTGCAACATTGTCCTCCTACAGCTGCTCCGGTGCATGGAGGTGCAACCCTAGTGCAGTGAAGGTGCACCAGTGTCCTCCTATCCTACAGCTGCTCCTGCTTCAGCTCCAGGGCCCACACATGCTGGGGCCAGCCCGTCCTACCCTTCCCCTTCCTGTGGTTCTCAGAGTTGATCCCGGGCAGACAATCAGGCAGGATAGACTCGGGACTCTGGAACAAGACAAAACATTACTCTATTGTTTTTGAATCGTTAAATTCTGGACATTTTTATGAGCTCTTATAAAATGTAGCCTGATATTAACAATATTTACTGCATATTTATAATTTGAACATCGTACTATTTTCCAACGTAAAACTGAAACTCGTTGGAGTGGGGGATAATTGGAAAGAAATGTACAATGACTCGGCTTCTGCATTTGACTTTTGGCCGCCGGAAACTCTGGGACTAATGTTCAGGCGTGGGTTCAGGAATGCTGGTAGTGGTAGCGGGTTTTGAACGGCGACATGCAATAATTTATTTATTTAACGTCTATCCCACTCACATATAAAAACTGATTTACAAGTGATTACATTTACAAAGGATCATTAAAGTTCGGCTTGTGATGCCCGAGCTACTTCCAGTGCATGTTTGGAAGTAAATGTCTTCTCCACCTCCCGCGTCTCGATTGATCTCACTGCACGAATGTGAATGGAGAATAATGTGGTTGAGAGGGTAGTCTCTAAATACGAATTGTTATGCTTTCGACAAGCAAAGTATGTTTGCGTTTACTTGATGGTAAAACTTGCGATTTCTGTTGGACTGGACGAATTATTATTGTTAGACCTGCATGTGTACCGGAACTCATTTACATTTTATATTTCCTGTGTTGCTTATGAAATAAGAATACTAAACTAGTACAGCGTTTAGCAGTCATTTCTGCTTGCGTAACCTTCTTCTGAATTATAATATATCATTGCATGTGTGTGTCTCTTTACTTCTTGACGGTTCGTGGCGGTGTTCTCAAATATAATGTTATAAATAAAATAAGTAAATTTGTATTTAGAGTCTATACCCACTCAGTCATATAACTGATTTTTAGTGGGGGACATAATATCTTCACTTGTTCTTCCCAAACAACATTTTTTCTCCACTTCTGAGTAGAATATTGTTTAGGTTTAAGTGAAGCCTGCACATTTCTTACTTACGTAATAGTAACTTTATATTTCAAGTACTTTTCAAAAGATATACGAACACGTAAAGTTAATTAGGCTCAGTCAAGGACTCACTTGAGACCACGTGGTCAGTGCTGGTAAATATTATAGAGCTCGGCTAGTGGAGACTGGAGAGCGACCTTTACGCAAGTGTTCTCATTCACTATATATACACACACTGATTTTTATTTTAATATTTAATAAACATTCACACATTTGTCGTGATCTCATGGACCAAACTAACATGTATAGATATACACCCTAATAGAGAATTATTTTTAGGGATCGTCAACAGTTTGGTCATAATGCGCCACTCTAGCCTAGGGGATATGGGGAGGAGGGACACATACTGCTCAGAAGTCAGAACCAGCCACGAGTAGGAGGAGGACAGGGGGTGTTCTCTCGTCGCGGTCGTCATCGCGTCTTTGTCATCGTTCGTGGTGTCGTCGTCGTCGTCGTCGGGGCGGTCGTCAAGGAAAGGGGGCAAGGTCCCCGACGACGATTGTTAGAGCTCGCCTCTAGTTTCGGGGAGTAATATACTATCCTTCTTACTAGCTGATGTTTGCAAGGAACAAGCGCTGAAAGTTCTGTTTAATTAAAACTATAAACAGATAGATTATCAATGGATATCGTATAACTAGTTATTTGCAATTATTTTCAATGCTATATCGATTACTAAGAATTCTTTTACAATCGTGAATAATTAAAAGTTTGACGTCATATTAAAAACAAATTTGTTTAAGCCTTTGTAATCGATGAACTCAAATCAAAGTTTTATTTTGTTCTCAAAACAAAAGCACATGAGCATCCTTCAATCAGGGTACGGGGGTACCCAATATAAGGCGCAAACTATTGTTCCTATTTTGCTTTAGCCTACATTAATGGTGGCGGTGCCGGGCACTTAAATGTTCAAACTTTCAGTGGTTTCTGGATTGTTCTAGCCGTCATGTTGGAGGTGCCGGGTACACGAACAATGAAACTTTCTGGGGAGAAGCCCCCCTCCCCCCCTAATCTGCAGGGTCACCATAAACATTCTGTATCATCCTGTTGAAGAACAACGAAAACTAAAAAAAACGCAAGTCAATTAAGATATCGTGTTCGGTTTTTATCCAACTCCAGACGGGCAGCAAAGTGATGCATGTATAGCTAGCGGAGCTTCGCTCCCTAACAAGTATTTGTTTACGGTGGTTCAATATGCAATTACAGTACTCGTTTCTCCTTTCCAGCCTCCCAAGACAAATTACATTTGATAAATACAAACGTGAAACTAAACGAAATGATGGTTGAAGTAATGATCGCCTTGTGCCAATGACGCACACGTTCAGTGGGTGGTCTCTCTCTCTCTCTCTCTCTCCTCCGTATCCCTCCCCTCTCCCATTCTCCCCCACCTTGCCACCTCAGATAAATGAAACGAATGAATTGATAAATGATTCCTCACATAGTAACTAGCGGAAATTATAGCCAGCCATTCACAATGAATAGGCCCTAATAATGTAAATTTGCAATTAATATTTTAAATATATTGTTGATAATTTGGCGATATTTATTTCGCTTATTCACATCATGTCAGATGGGAGTATATTATTATCCCCACAAATACAAAAATTTGTAAAAAAAAAAAAAAACGGCAGCCAAGCTCTCCTTCAAAAGTCTTCGGCTGTGAATATTGTGAGGTTTTGAGTCAAACTTTTCATATCATTTCGCCTGTGACGAGCGCCAAGCCAACGATTTTTGTGGTAAAAAAGTAAAATATTTAAACTCGAAATTATAAAAAAAAATGGCTTGGCCATTGAATTTGGTTCATGGCCAAGCAATTTTTTTATGATTTTGAGTGGCTTTTCTACCTGGCTTCTACTGATTAGCTAACTTTAACCTATGGAGCGGAAACGTATTTTATATTCACTGCGTGCTCATCACTTTAGTCCGTGGCGAACAAGGGTTTACGAACTTTCACAATGCGAAACTTGACCCATAGGAGTAGCCCATGAGTAACGCACGATACTCTGTATCGGGAGATCCTCAGTTCGATACCCGCCACCGACAATTACGACTGATATCAGTATGGTTAGGATAATCCTATAGAGATTGGCCCTTCCATTAATTATAAATAAACTTTATTATTCAGTCACTTGAAGAGAGATATTGCATTGTGCTTGGCACATTTACCGCGAAGAAATTAAAACTCGCTTCGGGCTTTAAATACAAACATTAAATTCATTACTATTTTACGATTGAATAAACACGTACATCTTGTAGTATATATTGGTATCCACGATAACAAGTAAGTTAAGTACACTTTTACATTCTGTGAGCGTAAGATTCAGCATGAGAGTACCGACAATAGAGAGCGTAGCGAAGTATTAAAACTTTAAAAGCATGTTACATATCTTTGGTGGAGGTGCCGGGTTTACTCTCGAAAGTAAATAAACCCGATACTGGCATTTTAAATATGAAACACCGATCAAACCACTCGCCTGGTTTTAATGAGAATAACATTTTTCATCGAGGTGATTTTAACTTTTATTGTACAGAGTCTACACGATAAAGATTGATTTTTTATTGTGATCCAACTTCTAAAACACTAATAATGAATATAATAGGCCTATTGACGACTTGCTTATGTAGTTTTACTGTTAAGATTATTATTTTTCGTTGTGTTGCTATAATGAAGCTCCCAGTATTAAGCCATATAGCCTGCCTGCATAAGTATGAACGTTTAGATCAACCCTTCCAGAATTATTTGTCAACCACTGCTGTCCGCCACTGACGCCATGAGCGCCAGCAAGTCGAATCCCTGCACCGGCCAAGCAAAGTCCTCGGATGTGGTTACACCATGGCGCACAGCGTTGCACGTGCACAGCTTCAGAATCTGAGGTTCCCAGGCCGTGAGTATCTCAGTCACTCCCTACACTCAAGTCCACACTGACTCAAGCAATCGAACAAAAACTGAACCACTAGCAATCTTTACACCATCTTAACTGGACGCTTGGAATGTATAATTTCTCAACACCATTCAACTAAAATGCTTCCTACCATTTTATAGTATTTTCTTTTGGCATCGTTAGCTTGGTGCTTATACTTGATAGGCGATTGAGCAAGATTATTCAGAGGGCTATTTACAGTTCGCTTTTAATATCCTTATGGCGTGGCATTGAATTAGGTCTCTTACTGTTACAACAACTACTTCATCCCGTTAGAGGTAGACTAGCGTAAGTAGACTCTCCTATCCTGGCTGGCATGCATGGCCAGACGCACAGGAACTTTTTGAAAGTTGTGGGGCAAATTTATTAGCAGAGTTTGTGGGTGGTAGCTGGGGTCTAGGGCGAAGAAGGCGATTTTTTTTTCACCATACTACTGTTATTTCGTCATGTTTTAACTGCACTCGGACTCTGTAAACGATGTTTTAAACGTGAAGTGGCCCATTTTAGTAAATTTCAAACCTATTTTTTTTATGTAATGACGAAGCATACAGGCAAACATATTCGTTTTACCAAGGTGACTATCGAATTGTATAAGTGTATGAACATATTTACTACGAAAATTTCGTTTAACCGGTTCCCACTCGAACACCGAAGTTAAGCAGAATCGGGCGTGGTCATGGGTAGAGTGGGTGACCGCTTTTCCCTGAAACTCACGTATACCGCAGATGGAGGTTTCGGAAGCTAGTGTAACGGCTTTGTTCTCCTCGACGTCTGCTCGGCAGTCCGGGTTAGTGGAGGAATCTATATGACTGTCAAAGTTACACCGTCCTTTCGGATGCGACGTTAAGCCGTTCCCTTGGTACTTTTCGAAAGGAGAAGGCTACGTGCCGGTACCGGGTTTCCCCTCCACCCTTCTGTTCATACTTCATCCTCATCCATCACCACTCATCGTCTCGATTAGCCAAAGTGCATAAATATGAGACGTTAAGAAATATCCAATCAATCAATCACTATGAAAATTCTGGGGTTAATATTTAACTCACGTTAGTTTTGCCCCCCTTCCCCCCCCGTTCCTCCGCCACTGTGCATGACTTCCCAAACACACACGCTTTAGTTCATGCTCCTGGCTTCCCATGCCTCCAGTATCATTTCAAGCCGGTATCGGTACAAGCTTTGAAAGAAGGGATATCCCTATAAACATCACATAGTGCTGTACTTCCGTCTGTGCGTGTGTCACGTCTCACGATAGCAACCGAACATGACCTCCAGATATCATGCTTTGTTTGTGAGCATTACATTTAAAAATAAAATTAAAATATTGTTGTCCTCCTTTGTAAATCAGTTTTTATAACTGAATAGGATAGACGTTAAATAAATAAATATAAATAAAAAATAAATAAAAAATAAATAAATAAAACTAAAATACAAATTAGAACGATACTGAATGACGAGAAGAAAGTTTGAAATTCACGTGCCACTATCAGTACAAGTTTGAACGATTTAACGATAAGCTAGGTAACTGTGGTGGGTATATTCACGTAATCTGTAAACCTCATCGTACCAAAAACAATATGGCGGCGGAAACGTTGAAAATTTCTGTAAAACATGGTCTAGATGATTTCACGTCAGAATTCTTTGTCTAGAAATATTACAGGGGCGTATTATTTTTGCTCGGGCGTAATTTCATTAAGTGGCGACTGCGAAGTAGGGAGGTTCCTAACTCGATTAACTTTATCTCTGATGCGGCAACAGACATGAAGCTCGCGCCCCACATTTAGGGCGCCGTTATATTGTTACGCGGGGAGGGGGTGGGGGGTGGGTGAACAGTCGGAACACAGACGCCATGTTCACGTTCATCATGCTTTCCAGGATCAGCTATATGCACAGTGTTGGCTAGAAACTTTCTAAATCCACAATTCTTTTTCATAGGCCTTTTTCAAGTCACTTTCTTTATCCAGCTAGTCCACGACCACGTCGTGGGGGAACCCCTGCCCTCCCCATACGCTTGTGGCTGGTTCTGACCAGCACAGGCCTGTCCACCCCTTGTCCCCCCGCGTCATCCCTTACGTCCCTCCCTTCGTCTCGATTAGCCAAGTTGCATAAATATGAGACGTTAAGCAATAAAAAATAAAAATAAATCCAAAGAATGTTTATTTTTAGTCGCTGTGTATTATTTTGTTAGTGATTTCGAACTTCATCCAGTTAAACACTAACGTTTCATAGCCACATTGTCAAGGCGACTTTGAATGCTTTATACGGTTGGTTTGCACTGCCGACTTCATTTGCTTACATTACGCAAATGTCATGGCAACAAAGTTAAAGTCAATAACATGACACTGCTATAAGATAAACAATAAACGTTCTAATTGATTTCTAACTGAGAAAAGTCCAAATATTTAGGTTTTGGTAAGTTTCGTCTGGCTAATGGATAGAACCCCGTGAAAGCTGTTTTATTATTTATTTAATTTGGTTTGTATATTTAGATTTTATTGAGTAAATTTTGCGTTGTGGCGGTTTTATCAATCTTTAGGCGAAATTTACGGTCACACAGTATGAGCAGTTTTGATTTGTGGATGAAGCTACATACCAAAATGTCAACATTAATTCATATTTACCTAACTATTATTTTATTCGCAGAGTTTCAGTTGAAGAATTTCTGTTTTGTAGTTTGCAAATTTTGGTGTTTGGAGGTGATCAATTTTGTTACTTTCTGCACAGTTCAAAATTGATCAATCATCAACATTCTATGAAATAACAAAAATCTGGACCTTTCGTCTTTCGCATTGGTTGCGTATCTCTACTTATCGCAAAGTGCTGCACTTTATGTTGTACACATGGGCGCCCACAGGAATTTCGGCAGGAGTGGGGGAAAATTACAATTTGTACTTTCGCTGGGCAAGCACAGGGGGGTTGGAGGCCAGGGCCCCCCCAACAATAGCGAAAATTTTGAAAATCTGGTTTTTAGAATGCGTTTGGTGGGTTTTAGAAAAAAGTAGTGGGCTAAATACAATACCAAAATTATGTAATTTTTGTGCAGTTGATCCTCGAAACTAGAAAGCCACCAAAAGGAATCGAAAACCTTCAAAACATTTTACCATCATTTTTTTTTAAATTGTAGTTTCAACTGATTGATATAAATACTGAAATTTTTATTTCATGTGCTTTGTCCAGGGGTGGGGGGGGGGGGGGTGGGGGGGGGGGGGGCTCCGGGCACCCATGGTTGTACACGAATAACACCAATCATTAGTATACCTAGATAGTTCTGTTGCGACTCGCAAGTTACCCCTACTTGTTGATGGTGTCTTATTCTCTAGGTGAACTTGAAACACTTGTTTGGTTTCAGCGATCTTAATAACCATCCCGCATAGGAAGTCGTAAGTTGTGTCTGAAGCCTCGGTGAAACAATCCCTCGCTGTAAACAAGACGAGCGGTAGCGGGCGTTACCCCGTCTGTCTGTCGTGTTTACAGACGTAGTGACAGATTAACCGAACTAGCTGGCCTGTTTGTTGACATGACGCTCAACATGACACTCCTAGTTAATTGTGTCGTGTCCATGTGTAACCGATTGAGTTGATGGTTTGTTTTCTTAGCTGGGAGACGCACTAAATTCTTGCTAAAAAATAATGTTTTCGCGGTATGGAAGGGTGGTTGGGTTTTAGATTCAAACTTTTTTAAATATTTATTTATTCAATAACGTCTTATCCTTTTCAGTTATAAAAACTGATTTACAAAGCTCATAGATGCACTCAAAATAATAACGTTACGTTATAGTGAAGAACACTGTGCGAATATTGTTCTAAGTTGGAGGTAAGAAAGCTGGGTTCGATGCCAGGGCGAAGACATCAGATTCCACGATGTGCCTACTTTCTGAGACGCCCTAAGTGTCATAAAGCCGTGTTTCAAAGCTCATTAGTCGGCGAAGTGTTAAGTAAGCGAAGTGTAAGTTGGCGTCCAAAGCTCCAAGTCGTTACACTTTCAGTCAGTAGCTGTGAGGAACCGAAAGTTATGACTTGGTGACTACTAGTCAACAACTAAAGATGGCAGACGCCGACGTGAATGATCTCCAACAGGTTTCGCTACCATAGTCATGTCCTTTGGTCATTGGGCAGCTTTAGTGATTAGCATTTAGCAACTAAATTAGTTCCCGACAATAGTTGACTAAACTTATATACTTGGAGGTTTGAGACACGGCCTAAGTCTGTGCTACCAGAAAGTCACGATTTAAAAATATGTTGTAATATTCAAACCAAAGGGGAAACTTGCTGAAATATTTAGAAGGTAGTGATTCAAACTTATACTTAGGTAAATTGTGGTTTATGAATGTGTTTTTACTATTTAAACTTTAAATTTAAATGTTTAGTTCGACAATGTGAGGATTCTCTCACTAGTAAGTTTGTCGTCTCTATTGTCCACTCCCTATAGTAGCTTCGTCTGTGGGCTGGTTGGTCATACTATCTCCTGCCTTTAGTCTGTGTTACTGCAAAGATTATATTAAACAGTTTCATCCTAACTATAAAGTATAAACATACACATTCTAAGAAGTATACAGTTGATTTAATTATGTGTTGGACTTGAAGCAACTGCATTATTGAACTGGAAAAAAATCGTCTTACAAACATAAGATAAGTAAGCAGAGATCATTCAGAGAAGTATGTTTGTCCGAATCTATGTTAAGACCAACTTCGGTGTAGTCTTCGTATAGTTTCCAAGTTATTTGAATGCTAAAACAACAATAAACTCTGAACCTACTTCACTTTACGAAGTAACAAACTCAAAGATAAGAGTAGCGCTCGCGTTGCACGCCAGACTCCAATCCAGGAGGTCACCGATTCGACACCCACCACCGACAAACATCCCAGACAGTGTGGTTGGATGAGCGAAGCGAAGATTCCATTTCACTACACTGGAGAAAAAAATCCGGAATGTTTTTTTTTTTTTTTCTTTTTTTGTATTTTTGTCTGTTTGTTAACACGATTCCGGCTAAACCGATACTCCGATTGCGATGACATTTTATAAATGTCTTCGAAATCTCTGAACTTAGAACTGCCACGTTTTTGTGCACAATCGGAAAATTATTTCTCATTAAATCGCAATTTTACGTTTTTTTTTCGATTTTTTTTAAATTTCTTCGACTTACAACACCTAGGCCTACATGCTTTGTCCGATTGTAATGATTTTCTTCACAGATCCTTAATTTTATGAATTGATATATTAATGTGAAATTTGAGCGTTATCAAAAAACTTTTTTTTACGAAAATCGCAATTTTACGACTTTTTTCAATTTTTAAAATTTCTTCGGCTTTTAACACCTACATGCTTTATCCTATTGTAATGATTTTTTCACAGAACCTTAATTTTATGAATTAATATATTCGTGTAAAATTTGTGCGCAATCGAATAATTATTTCTTATGAAAATTTCAATATTACGATTTTTTCCTTTTTAAAATTACGATTAATTAAAAAAAAAAATTTAAGTTAATTTTTTATTTAATTTAATTTAATAAAAAAAAATCTTCAACTTAGTTATGATTTTTTCACAGAACAACAGAAAATCCTCATAACACATGGCAGCTCAATGCACCAATTACGCTCATCCAACAACGCGGCGGGACTTGAGCGTTTTCCTAGTATACTTACAGCGTTCAGATGTCTGTCTACCCCCAGTCCCGGCCTCCTTCCCCCCGTGTGAACCAGCTCCGCCCTGAACCCCTGGTCACAGGCCCCAGGGTCGTCGCTCTCCAGCACGTCCATCAGGTACCCGATGTAGGACGTCGCCAACCTCAGCGTCTTGATCTTGGACAGCTTCGTGTCGGCGGGCACGTTCGGGATGCAGTCCCGGAGATCGGCGAACGCGTTGTTGATGCTCTGGGTCCTCTTGCGCTCCTTCTTGTTGGCGCAGGTGCGTCTCTTGACAACGCGCACCGGCATGGGGGTGTTGTAGAAGGGGGTGAACTCGGGCACGCTGATGAGGGGTTGTGGTGGGAGAGGTGGAGGTTCTCGAAGTCGTGGTGGTTGTCGTAGGGGGGTGACTCGCCCCCGCGGGAGCCTGTGGGGGTGCCGGGGCCCGAGGAGGGGGTCGAGCCCGAGGTCACGGCGGACGAGGGGCTGGTCCAGAAGCTGGGCTCGCTGCTAGCACTCCCGCCTGGAAGACAAGGACGCAACAGGATAATTTCTGGTTGTTCGGCTGACTAACAATTACATCACATTTGCTCGAAACATGCACAGTTGTTACAGACGCTGAAGTGAAGGGTTATATAGTGACCGTTTTCCTTCAGAAGCCTACAGTCATTTACCTCCAATCTGTAGGTACACTGTTTTAAAAGGGGTTAGCATGGTACAAGGATGTTCCTTGGTGAATGGGAGTACAGCGCACAGCACAGGTCTAGGACGCTAGGTGATAGGACTCATTGTTAACACTAATGTTCCTTGGTGAATGGGAAGTACAGCGCACATCACAGGTCTAGGACGCTAGGTGATAGGACTCATTGTTAACACGAATGTTCCTTGGTGAATGGGAGTACAGCGCACAGCACAGGTCTAGGACGCTAGGTGATAGGACTCATTGTTAACACTAATGTTCCTTGGTGAATGGGAGTACAGCGCACAGCACAGGTCTAGGACGCTAGGTGATAGGACTCATTGTTAACACTAATGTTCCTTGGTGAATGGGAGTACAGCGCACAGCACAGGTCTAGGACGCTAGGTGATAGGGACTCATTGTTAACACTAATGTTCCTTGGTGAATGGGAGTACAGCGCACAGCACAGGTCTAGGACGCTAGGTGATAGGACTCATTGTTTACACGAATGTTCCTTGGTGAATGGGAGTACAGCGCACAGCACAGGTCTAGGACGCTAGGTGATAGGACTCATTGTTAACACTAATGTTCCTTGGTGAATGGGAGTACAGCGCACAGCACAGGTCTAGGACGCTAGGTGATAGGACTCATTGTTTACACGAATGTTCCTTGGTGTATGGGAGTACAGCGCACAGCACAGGTCTAGGACGCTAGGTGATAGGACTCATTGTTAACACGAATGTTCCTTGGTGAATGGGAGTACAGCGCACAGCACAGGTCTAGGACGCTAGGTGATAGGACTCATTGTTAACACGAATGTTCCTTGGTGAATGGGAGTACAGCGCACAGCACAGGTCTAGGACGCTAGGTGATAGGACTCATTGCTAACACTAATGTTCCTTGGTGAATGGGAGTACAGCGCACAGCACAGGTCTAGGACGCTAGGTGATAGGACTCATTGTTAACACTAATGTTCCTTGGTGAATGGGAGTACAGCGCACAGCACAGGTCTAGGACGCTAGGTGATAGGACTCATTGTTAACACTAATGTTCCTTGGTGAATGGGAGTACAGCGCACAGCACAGGTCTAGGACGCTAGGTGATAGGACTCATTGTTAACACTAATGTTCCTTGGTGAATGGGAGTACAGCGCACAGCACAGGTCTAGGGCGCTAGGTGATAGGACTCATTGTTAACACTAATATCAATTAACAATGCAATGGTTTGCCCGATCGTAGAAAAGAACTTACATAATATGTTTATTATTTCTTAGTTCTGTTTTCT
Source organism: Sweltsa coloradensis (assembly GCA_024449915.1). NCBI lineage: Eukaryota > Metazoa > Arthropoda > Insecta > Plecoptera > Chloroperlidae > Sweltsa > Sweltsa coloradensis. The sequence continues at coordinate 559,724 of JAMZAV010000397.1, read as the reverse complement.
GTTAATTTATCTGTATTTAGTGTTATTCATATTTATTGAAACTGCTGATCTTAGCGGTGGCCTTGATACCAGCTGTACACGAGGAACACTTATACTATTATATACATACAAGTAACAAGTGGCATAAATAATATAATCCAAACAACTGTCGCACTCATTCCTCAGTTCCTGCTACGTGCTGTCAATGCTTCAAGGTTTATTTACAAAATACTTTACTATCGTTTTAAATTACGAATCACGAATAAGGTTCCATAACTGTGGGGCCCGGAGCACTAGGATAATAATATACAATTCCTCCAAAAACATTTTGAAGAAAATAACATGTTGGACCACCAAAACCTTTATTTAGGCTACAAGAATGCAACTTTTCCCCTCGGCTGGAAGAACGTTGGATATACAGACGCATTTTATTGGCGCACAGCGTTGGTTGGTACCTCCAATATTTTCACAGCGAAAATGTTTTATGTTAGGAAAATCTGTATATCCAATGTTATTCCTGCCCACGCTTTATTATTGCCTTCGTTTAAAATAAGCCCTCAACCTACATCTTGTACCTCTTAGCAATTGTTATTTAATTTCTTTGTGTGTTTCATACTTGGTGCACGATGCTCGTCAGGTGTTGGTGTGAACTGATATTAACATATTACGTATTTCTACCCCTTCTATCATTGGGGTACCAAACATACGCGCTCTGCACTTTCTACTTTCTATTTGCTACTCTGACTATCACATACTATGAACAATGCTCGAAATATGGCCAACAATTGCTGAAAATTGTCCTGGATTTTTGAGTAATGGTTATAATTCTACTTGTTATTCAATAGTTAGTTTGGCATATATTTCTCTCGTAAGCGCACACCAGAGTACGTTAATTTTGACCCCAGTCCAAACCATTACTAACAGTTATTGTTTTTTTGGCCGTGTTTAGAAAACAAATACCGCCTAGATATTGTAACCTTACGTCTCAACGCTTACACATGCTAACGAGGAGTATTGTGCATTCAATTGTCACTATCACTAGGAAGCTTCGCAAACGCTTTTTCAGGCGCGTTGTTGGATGAGCGTAATTTTTTTAAACGAAAAAAGCGTAAAATTGCGATTTTATGAGAAATAATTTTTCGATTACGCTCAAATTTCCCACGAATATATTAATTCATAAAATTAAGGTTCTGTGAAAAAATCATTACAATCGGATAAAGCATGAAGGTGTTATAAGTCGAAGAATTTTTTTAAAAATCGGATAAAGCAGAAAATTTTTCGATTGAGCCAAAAAACGTGGCAGTTCTAAGTTCAAAGATTTCGAAAGTCTCCACAAAATTTTATCGCAATTGGAGTATCGGTTTAGACGAAATCGTGTGGACAAACACACAAAAATAAAAAAAAAACAATCCGGTTTTTTTTCTCCAGTGTAGTAGAATGGAATCTTCGCTTCGCTCGCTACGCTCATCCAATTATGTCTTGAGGAAAGCTACTGTATACCCTTCAACAGGGTTGTTTGAACGCTAGCCGGATTGGTTTTAACATTTAGGCCACAACGAAGTGTGGGCGCAATAGTTTCACTAAACGCAGGTTACTCACACAAACTAGAAACTTCACACGACCGGTGTGAAATAAAACTATTTTAAGACCCTGATTGGATTCTTTGAAACAAAGCAACATAATTGAGTTATTAACATAATTATAATTGTTATATAATTAAATTTATTCCGAGCCACCATGGAATTCAGTGTCCTGCCCAAACATTAGTTTGGAATCGGGAAACGATGGGTCCACAAGGCTGGAGGACATGCTGTTAAATTGCTGTTCGCTCGGCCGACTGACACCACAGAATTTTGATCATACATTTCTTAATTTTTTAAATATAATTTATCAAAAATAAATTTGTTTTCACTAATTTTGATATTTTTTTCAAACTCCACAATTGACTATATTCGTGATTTTTTCTGGGTGATTAAGACAATTTGTTGAAAATCTATGAATGCAGGGCTGTCCATGTATGCTTTATTGATAACGTTGCAAAGTTTAATATAAGTCGGATGCATCTTGGCCGAGCGAATAGCCATTTTCTAACTGCCAAATGTGTCCCATTCCCTGGTGTATTGTTCGGGAAAATCAAGGAAATTGAAAATTTTCGGTAATATTTGGAATTTTCCTCAAGTTATGAAAAATGTAAATACTTTTTGGTCTTTACACTATTCATCGACATATTTGTACGACGTCTTGTCTAAGATTGAAAATATTACGGCGTAAGGCCCACTGTCGCAGATTGAGACTGAGAGGCCATTACAAATCTTGCCACAGTCATTCAGCATGATCATAGCTTGGCAGGTTGCGAAAATATCGTTTAAATGTTTCCACATTTCAGATATTTTCACCTGGAAACGTTGGGTAATTTTACCCTTGAAGGGTGGACTCTCCTACACACCATCTTTGGCTTACATTTTAGTTTCACCGGAAACATTAACCCTACTTTTATTTCGCTCCACAAGCTAGTAGCATTGATCACTATAGCCTATACTCACCGCTACGATAATCAAAACAAACTTGGAACAAAACATAAAATTATGTGAAGTGAAGACTGTCTTTTAATGATCAACAACCTACTTGATGTCATGAAATTCCAGGAATCTGATGCCGTTTATATAAATGTCCGGAACACAATCCTAATTATGGGCATAGTCTTGTCAGAAGACCAAAATATCCGTCCATTGTACAAAAACAAAAATTAAATTTTGTTTGAGATTTTTGATTCAGAACATTCAAATTAGGAGAGTATAGTGCCTACTGCCTAGGACCTAAGAACTCCTAACCGGCAGTTGGGTCTATATTTGCCCTAGACGGAGACCGGTCACTAGAGTGAATGCCTAGACCCTCATTTGAAGCGAGACCGTCAACGATATGTTTATATATGTTTATGTTTATATAATTACTAGGAAGCTTCGCAAACGCTTTTTCAGGCGCGTTGTTGGATGAGCGTAATGTTTTTAAACGAAAAAAGCGTTACATTGCTATTTTCATAACAAAATATTTTCCGATTGCGCTCAAATTTCACACCAATATATTAATTTATAAAATTAAGGTTCTGTAAAAAAATTATTTCAATCGGATAAAGCATGTAGGTGTTAAAGTCGAAGAAATGTAAAAAACGCGAAAAATTGCGATTTTCATGACAAAATTATTTTCCGATTGAGCTCAAATTTCACACCAATATAGTAATTCATAACATTAAGGTTCTGTGAAAACATCATTACAATCAGATTAAGCATGTGGGTGTTATAAGTCAAAGAATATTTTAAAAATAAAAAAAATCGTAAAATTGCGATTTTCGTAAGAAATAATTTTTCGATTGCTCTCAAATTTTACACGAATATATTAATTCATAAAATTTAGGTTCTGTAAAAAATTATTCACAATCGGATAAAGCATGTAGGTGTTATAAGTCGAAGAAATTTTAAAAAATCGAAAAAATCGTAAAATTGCGATTTTAATGTGAAATAATTTTTTGAACGCGCTCAAAAACGTGGCAGTTCTAAGTTCAGAGATTTCGAAGGCCTCCAGAAAATTTCATCGCGATTGGAGTATCAGTTAGCCGGAATCGTGTCAACAGACAGACAAAAATACAAAAAAAAACATTCCGGATTTTTTCTCTCCAGTGTAGTGAAATGGAATCTTCGCTTCGCTCGCTACGCTCATCCAATAAATTCATTTGTTTTATACTTCCGTGCGCAAATTAATGGATTCTATAGGCTCTTCGGCCTGCCCCGTCAGGGTGAACCAGTTTTAAAACAATTTTTGAAAATGCCAGGGACCAAAGCTCACTTGGAGAAGCATCGGAGTGCCGGAGGTTCTGGGTTCGATACCCGGTCGGAGCCATAAACACTTTAATTTTAAGCATAATCATCAACACTTGCATTAATTATTAATACAACCATATAATATTCTTCAACTTTAGAGGATTGTGTCTTACAGAAAATTTGATGATAGTTTTAGGTATGTCTAATCTTGATTTCCAACACAATTTTTAGGAAATCTAATTTTGGTAAATTAATTACTCTCGACTAAATTTCGCGGCCCCCTTCTCAGTGTCTTCAGACAATCAAGAGGTGCTTGGAAACCTTCCCTCTAAAACATCTTAGGCCTACAATATTGTGTGTTCTTTTCCAAACTTCCTGAATAGTTTTAGGAATTTCTTTCTAATAGCAATTGCTAAAATGATTCTTTGGGTCTTGTTAGCCTCAAAGTAATAAGGGATGTAAACCAAAGTATCAATGAACCATTGACGTATAATTTTATATTATTAAAAAATAAAAATAAATTTAAAAAAGTAGAACTGATTGCATTGAGAGTTTGGGCGAAGATGGCGATGCACGGTGGTGACTTACCTGGGTGGTGCAGGTGGTGAAGGTAGTGGTGATGAGGACTAGTGTGATGGTAGAACGCAGTCGCCTGGTGGTGGTGATAGAACGAGTCCTGGTGGTGAAGAGACATTGAGTGGTGGTGATGGCCAGAGGGCGCTGCAACCGTGTTGTTGCTGTTGTTGTAGCTACTTCCCAGCACGCTCATACCTGCAGGTATTATACAAGATCGCTTCAGCGGGGACACAGCATTATACACAAACTAACGAAGAACAAACACTCAATACACACGTTTTGCGATGTTAAATATCGACAAATTAACTATCTCAAATCACAATTAATTTTAAATTTTAAATTTTAAATTTTAAACACTTTGAATTTTAAACACTTTAAATTAAATCCATGCCGTTGAACAAAACTTCGATTAATTGGTTCTAACGCATTCAGCGTAATTATCACATGAACCACTCACAACGACGCAAACTCACATACTGCTAATTAGCGAATGACGAACCGTCACCGACTCTGAATTCTGTCTAAATTAGTCATCTAGATATCCGGTTATGAATGTTGATCAACTTGTCGATGACACTTCCTAGCTTGTCTCAGGTTCATTACTGTCTCATCCTCCCTCGCTCGTCTCGTGACAACATCCTCATCTCCTGGCCCCGCCCCCTCTGTATCCCGACCCTCCTACGGGACCCCACTGCGCAGCGGCAAGGCGGGCGCCGGGACTGGGGAACGCCTGTTTATGTATTTCCCCCCGCGAAGGGGAGAGGGGGAACGAAAATATTAACTTGTAAACGTCAACCGATGCGGTAGTTACAAATGGTAGACAAATAATCTGTCACGGATATGTGAAGACAGGATGGAATTAGGTGGGGTTATAAATGTAACGATTTGAAGATTTTGTTTTTTTGAACTTTCTACTTTTAGATCAGATAAATAAAACTATACAGACTTGAATCCGGGAACTTATCACTACAAGCTACAGATTTGTAAAAGTATTTTATGAAGAACGAGAGAGTTTTTTTTGATAATTCGCATGATTTTATGACTTGTTTTTTTCGTGCAATTTACCACTTGGCATCGAGTCAGGTAAAGGTATTCTAGAACATCATTTTTTCCTGTACGTACTACGTAGGGTCTCCGGCAATGTTTGTCGCTTCAATGTAACCGAGGGTATAATACAGATAAATAAATTATATCCTCAAGTTTCTGCACGAATAATATTCAACTGTTTGTCTTTAATATAATAATGACACTTTTAGAGCAGGTTAGGTTAATAATGTAACGAATTATTTGTACTATATACACTGCACTTGTAAATAAATAAAACTATGTAACAATATTTCGACGACTATTCAGTCGTCTTCAACGGAAATTCAATTTGGAAAATGTTTGTTCCAAGTCAGAGTCAGTCATAACTTATATAAAGGTATTGTGTTTTTTTTTAATCTTAATTGTTATTTGGCCTTTATGGCTGTGAAGAACAACGTTATTGGTACTTGATTGTCCTACTTTTTGAACAATGTTTGTTCCAAGTCAGAGGTAATCATCGCTTATAAAGGTGTATTGTTTTCATTTTATCTTAATTGTCAGTTGGCAACATAACTGATTAAATTTTTTATAAGATGGTAGGCATGTGTTATCTGGTGAAATTGAGATATCTAAATATTTCATTACATTATTAACCGCACCTGCACTAAAAGTTTCATTATTATATAAGCGTCTTCAACGGGTTTAATGACATTTTAAATAAATCAAAATTCGAAAAGTAAACAAGTCAAATCCTTTAGAAATTATATCCTCTTTCGGTTTTTACCATTTACGTAATAAATCATAAAGAAGGCACCAATTTACAGTAAAATAATAACGAAAATCGCAAGGTAAATAAGTATGGGTCAAAGCTCCCCCTGTATGCGTCACTTCATGTCCGTCTGTCTCACGTGACTCACGTCTCACGATCCTCCGCGATTCAGTTGTCGTCCTTCAAGTGTTTGGCAATCCTAGAGGTCATGCAGGGTCACGGGGCTATCCTCACTTAAAACAAGGATACTCTAGCTAACCCGGCACCTCCACCAAAATATAGCAATCTTCAATTTTACTAGGTATTTCAGCTAAAGGTAGTTGTGGAAGGAATGTCCAATTTAAAAAATATATATATATGTATGTATAAAGAATGTTATTTAGAGTCTACCCACTCAGTTATAGAACTGATTTTCAGTGGGGGACATTAAATTTAAAGCAGATCGAGCAAACCCTGTAGGCGCCGACACCATCGACAAGCGAAGTAAGCGAACAGTGACCAACTAGAGACAGAAATCTTTAAATAGTAAACATCGATCAATCAAGCTGGACACGATTCCACCCGCGGACAGTGCCCAGAACCAACAAGGCTGATTCGGAACTAAACCTTAGAATTTATTATGTGCTTCGTTGCTAGGACGGCTCCAAAGTCACCGTTTACACCTTCCTAAGTCAAGAACTGGTGGACTTAAGTCCAAATTAGAAATTCAAAAAGTTATGCCTAGTGAGGGAATCGAACCTGGACCTTCTGCATTGGATGCAGTGACGCTAACCACCAGACCAACGAACCACATGTGATCTGGTTTAACATGTAAAAACGTTTTCTTGCTTTATTTATACAACCTTGTCTCTATAGTATGCCTGATATACAAGTTGCAACGGAACATCTGACAACACCACAAATATTCTTGAATTTTGTGTTGTGACCATATTAAACACAGTGAACATTAAGGTATCCAAGGGGTTTGGACCTACAGGAACGTGGGTTCAAACCCACACTGTTGTCAACTGTCGTTCATCACTCCTCATCAAGCAACAATACCACCCTCAAGTCGAGCATTCCTTCTTGTTACGTCAGCCACGCAGATATTTGCGTATTATCTGGTCCACGTCCCTCTCAGACGAAGCATCCGACACCTGTCAGAGATTTGGCGCCCCATCAGTCACGTGACGCTCCCCCCCTCACAAGGCAGCCAGTGTTCCCGGCAGAAGTATCCGTTTCACCCCCCGCCGCGCCCGACCCGACCTGCACCCTAGCTCCGAGGAGGAAGAGCGGCCAATTAAAACTTCATTAGGGATCGCTTCTAGTTTGTCCACTTTACAGGGTTTTACATTTCAGACTTGTCCGGTGTTATTTCTGTGTCGAGGTTAATGAGGGGGATGATGGCGAAGACCGAGATGTGGAGACGTCTCGAGGGTATATGTTCTAATTAAAACAGCAAATAATATACAGACGTGAAACTATTTAGGGTTTTTAGAAAAGTCTCGAAAGTTTTTTTTTATAAATTCAAATTTAACAATTTTTCACAAAAAAAACTTCCTAGGAACATCAGTTGTACCTGTCAAGTGATTGCAGATGTTTAGAATGATTGAAAAACACTATTTTCACTTTTCAGTACGTCTAATTAGTTATACCAACCATATGCCCCAAAACCTTCAGTTACAGGATTTCCGTTAGCCGCATTAACTATACTTGTTAGTTTGTAAATGCGATATTTATATACGTACATAAGTTTCATGTGTAAATTGTATACTGTGTGTCGCCCCGACATTGACACATTAGAAGATTAATGAAAGTACCGTATATAATAATGTGTTTTGGTGTGAGGCTCTTAAAGTGTGTTGTAAATATAGTATTCTTCGTAGTAAACCATTCCATGGATAATTTACCAGATGGAATGGAATGCCTATATGACACAATCCCAGTATTAGCCAACTAATTTGAAGAAACCCTATAGAAACTTTTGATCACTATTGTTGATAACATGCATGTTTTGTTTAGCCACCAAAACACGAGGCGAATATACCGTTATTATGCAACTTTTTTCCATTCTATGGTGGAGGTGCCGGGTTCATTGATGTTCCTCTTTCGGTGGGACTAGCCCCATGATGCGGGACTAGCTTGCAGGTTTGCAGGGCCGACGAACCACAGCAAACTAAACACATAGTTTTTAGATAAGTGCCAGAAAGATAGTTAGTGTTCATCGTTGCCTGGTAGGGTCGGAATGTTTCTATACAAGGGGTGTCCTGTCACTGTCACTCATAATTAGAATGTTCTCTACACCCTCTCAAGTCGAACGTCAGGGCTCGATTTCTCGGACGGACACAAGACGAGACGTAAAGCAGAACGACTAATTAATTTATGGCCACTTTTCACGACTCAGAAATTCAAACGGATCAACCAATGTAGTTTGGTACAGGAGGATACAAAACTGTTTGTACATCGAACATATGTTTTATCACTTATCAAATATTCTATAACAACTGTATAATTTTGGATTATTTTAAAACGACAACAAGAACGATCTTTTAAATAAATAAATAAAATAAAAAATAACAACTTTTCGTTTTCAAAATTAAAATTTGTTAGCAATAATTACAAGCTCTCTCCTAGGTAGCAACCCTCCCCGGCATGTATCACTTTTCTGTCCATCCGTCTGCGCTTGTGTCACGTATCACGTTAAAAACAGATAAAAACGAACATGACCTCCGATTGCCCATTCACACATTCATACATTGCCCTTCAACAAATACAAATGTTTTTCTCAACCCCCATGGTCAGTCGAGTCTAACCAATTTAAAGAAGAACTTTATAATTTTCGATTAACCCGGCACCTCCACCAAATATTGTCGAAATTTAATTTGTATATATTTCTTCGACATTCTATGATAATAAGATAATACATTGTGTGCACTACCTATTGTGGGTACTTCATGCTCCTACTTCTGCTTAATTCATGTTTGTTATCATGATTGTTACTGGAAGTACGTATTCATGATATTATTGGTAACCTTAAGTGTATGAATGAGTTGTTGCAACAATCCTTTATCATTATGTTCCGGGTCTAATATCTCAACGAACTACAATCAAAGATTAGCCATCTAATATTTGCTACAACGTTTACGATTATTATCATCGTTTTTGTGTTTATTTTACTAATATTATTATAACGATTGGCAATAACATTTTCCTCTAGATTGTTTGGTATGTATACTATGTAGCCTTGTCTGTTTGTGTTTAGGGAACACGTGCATGTGCTGGGTGGGGTGGGGGGTGTCACTTTCCACTCGCCCGATGTCGAGTAAAGTGGGTCAGCGACTCGACCCCGCCGAGGCGCCAGGGTATAGCTCAAACATCCCCGCCCCCCAGAACTAAAGGCGGCCTCACACGCTAGGACTTGCTGTAGAGCAGGCTCGTGAGCCGCACTTGAGCCAAGCTCCCGACCCTCCCACACGTTAGGACAAGCTCAAGTAAAGATGACCCCAACCTGACTGGCGACTGCCGCATTTTGGCGGGATCGACGCCCACACTAGGTCACTCTGCAGTTTAGTTTGTGTCCCGGTCCTGTTAAGACGTATACGGGAACATGGCTCCTGTTTTATCTTAACACAGATTAGCGTGCGCAAGTATAATCTTATTACACGAGTTAGATGAACGCGGAATTTCGCGCATCGCGATTACTATATTCTTTAGATTTAATTTTCCAAAGTCATGGAAACTGTCTATATACAAATTAATGACATCTTCAATGAATTCCCGGGAATATCCACGTTGGTCGGACATGTTGTGACACACTTTTAGGACTGGCCATCGTTTCGCCATGCACATTTTGACGCCGATGCGACCCTGCTAACTAATTAGGTGCCCCGTCGTGCGCGGCGTTCTTTGTAAATATTCAGAAGTTTGAAAAACCTAGGGTGGGTGGTCGAGCCGAGGTTGAGCCTGCTCATGAGCAAGAATCTACCCCCCCCACACACTCAGACAAGCAATTAAGAGCTCGGTGCTAGAGCATGTTCTAGAACATGTCCTAGCGTGTGGGGCCGCCTTAATACGCAACCCCTGCACTTGAGAGACTTGTCGCGATTTACGATTATTAGGCATTTGTTTTGTTTCGGGGCTATTAAAGTGGAGACAGGAAGGGCCCAGTGTCTTCTTCCCAGGGTCTGGTCCCGGGGGATGTGGGGGGGGGGGTGACCCACAACCACCTAGGAGGGGGGGGGGCGCCTAGGACTGCGGCACGACGGGTATGACTAAATTACGCCATTTCAATATTCTTTATTAATTAGGTACATTTACTTTCTAAAACCTGTAGGTGGTTATTAGGGACCCTGAGAGTTAGAAAATAAATCATTCTTATTTTGTTATAAAAATGTCCAATTTCGTTATTACGAACTCAAAATAATGGCATCATTTTATCATGAAAATATCATTGTAATCCCTACCCTTCAGCAAAATGGAACAAGTCTTATTTACAAAACAAATATTTAGGCCATCTACGGCTTAATTTGAATTAGTTAGGCGTGTTTGATAAAACAAATTTCTGCTGTCACTTATTATCTTGAGACGTGACACACGCATAGACGGACGGTTTTAAAGGTGATGCATATATAGAGGAAGTTCGCTCCCTAAAATGAAGCAAAGTCAGAAGATTCTTGAGCTGAGAACATGTCCCAACCCAACCCAAGGTCGGTGTCAAGGGCGTCCGCAGGGGGATTGCAAGGCGGGCTTTGCCCCCCCCCCCTGGAATCCTCTATAAAACAGTTATATTAATATATTAATTAAGGTATCTATAAAACCGTTGTATTAATATATTAATTAGGGTATCTATAAAACAGTTCTATTAATATATTAATTAGAGTCGAATAATATAACTATTTACATCAATATTCAACGGTTTTCTGGACATTGTCCGCGTTAATAAGAGTGTAATAACACGTACCTGCGGAATACGTTTTTCTATTACTACTCTCTATTAATCTCGTCAGGACGTTAGCGTTCCAATTCCTTTTCTTGGTTTTAGTTTCGATCAGGCCTATCGTCTGCTCAAAAATCACATTATTTTGGTATTTCATGAAGGCCACTACTTTTTTCTAAAACGCACCAAACGCACTCTATAAACATGATTTTCTGAATTTTTCATCTGCGGGGCTATTGTTAGGGGGCTCTGCCCCCAAAACCCTTTGCATGTCCCACGAAAGTAAAAATTATAATTTTTGCCCCCCCCCCCTGACAAAATTCCTGCGGACGCCCTTGGTCGGCGTCGACTCAATCCTAGCGATGATACTTGATGTCATATCGCTTACCTGTTGTCATTGTCCTCCACGGTCTCCAGTGATCATCCATGGCTTGACTTGTGCACACACTAAACACACTTGTCCACTTGTGCACCCTCTACACAAAACTGCACTCGTGTTTGATGTAAAACCAAAAACTAATACTTATAGTTACAAACGACTAAACGGTTCAAAGTCAAACATAAACTACCCGTAGCTCTGTCGAGCGCTGCTTCTAATGTTATAATCACAGTTGGTTCAAGAGAGAACGATGTTGACACCGTGCAGTGCGCGTCGTTGTATGAAGTGAGGGCAATCCTACATTTTCCCATAAAACGGAGAGGACTTTCACAGGTACTAGAAGGACCCCCCCCCCCTTCACCCTCCCCGCGCCCAGTACATTCAAAAGAAAATCCTCCCTGTTGATGGATGAGCTCTCCAGACTGTCGCATGAGTCGGTGCCTTTCTAAAGTACAGGAGGTCCGGCCTCTTGCTTCCGGTGGCATCGACACGGGTCCCCCCCCCCCCTCCCGGTCGTCAATCTTTGACTCGGCACCCGCAAGTCGGAAAAGGTGTAATTATTTTATTACAAGAAAATGTGTCTTTTCTTTTGCGGGAATGTGTTTTTTTCATAGAGTTTCTGCTGTTTTCTTGTTCTGTAGTGAAATAACAATTAGATCAACTAATAAGATTGAGCATTGAAGTATAATTTGTTTGTAACACTCCTTCAGATCCTGTGTTTATATAGCCGCTCCAGACCATGTGTTACTTTCATGTCTAACATTCTTGGCAACAAGTTTTGCTTTGAATACGCGACTAGAGGTACGTGAAAATAACGTTTTGTGTACATAGATGCTACAAAGCGCCATTTTTCACTTAAAACTAAAGTTTTTCAGTCTTTTTTTATTCTGTTGATATTCATTCAAATTTAATGACATGATTTCAAAAACAAATATGAAAACTTCATAGGCCTACACAAGTTTTTGAAGGTGGCCATAAAATAGGTGCTACAAAACGCTATAAAATGACATTTTTTTTTTTTTTTTTTACAAATTTATTTTTTTATTGTCATAGAACATAGAACATACATGACTCATACACCATAGCAAAATTGTACAAATAAATAATTAATGTTACATAGGCCTACAGAAATAAATCTAACAAGAATATAATCAAAAAACCCACAAAGCCTGAAAAAGGCTTAACTGTGGGGTAAAGACAATTAATAAATTATTTAAGATGGTGACAATACAGAGAACGGAACATATAACCAAAATAAACATGAAAAACATGTATGTATAAATACTATGGTTGCATGACATATTCAGTTAATTTGTGAAATCCAAAAAATTACAGAAAAAGAACAAAAAGCTTAGAAAAATAAATAAATAAATCGGAAAACATTGTCAAAAGGTGTCAGAAAGAAGATAAGATTTTAGTTCAGTTTTAATTTTTGAAATGTTAGACAAGGTTTTCAGTGAGGAGGGCATCAAGTTGAACGTAGAAGGAACCGAGTAAGAAAGTGAACGTTGGCCATATTTGTTGTTAAAATTGGGAATTTTGAATGCCCCGCCACTTTTAGCCTTGTATCCTTGCATGAGTCTAACAGAATCTTGAAATCTGATTTAAAATAGAAGTGTAATATAAATCTATATATAAACAATGAAGATATTGGCAGCACATTACAAAAAGAAAATATTTGTTTACGGGAGAGTTCAGAATCGGTTTTAAAGTCACACATTACCATTTTTAACATTTTTATTTGTAAATCTTCAACCCTTTGAATGTGACACCGCGAAGCATTGCCCCATGCTTAAATGCCGTACACTAGGAAAACGCTAAAGTCCCGCCGCGTTGATGGATGAGCTTTTTAAAGGTTTTAGTTTGCGTGGGATAACTTTACTTTTGCAAGTGCTTTGTTTTGCTGCCTACGCATTGTAGGTGAATGTTGTCAAGTTTCTTTTGTTTCTTGTCAATTGGTATTATTTACCGTAAAAAACTTATATTAAAAGCTATATTTCTATGGATTCTGGCTAACTTTTTCAACTTTTTCTTTCAAAAGGTACTACATCACCATAACCTTAATGTCCGTGTATAATATGAACGTTGTAGCCCCACCCGTTTGGTCAGAATTGGCCCAAATGGCACGAAAAAATCGCACAAAAAATCAAAAAACTTATATTAAAAGCTTTATTTCTATAGATTCTGGCTAACTTTTTCAATTTTTTCTTTCAGAAAGCAATACATCACCATTACCTTAATGTCCATGTGAAATATGAACGTTGTAGCCCCACCCGTTTGGTCAGAATCAGCCAAAATGTGACGAAAATATCGCACTAAAAATCGAAAAAAATCGTAAAAGTACGATATTCATGAGAAATATTTCTTCGATTGTACCCAAAAACGTAGCAAGTCTAAGTTCAGAGATTTCGAATGTCCTGTCAAATTTTCATCAAGATCGCATATGCCGTTTGCCCGGTAGAGAGCGAACAAACAGACAAAAATACAAAAAAAAAAAAAAAAAAAAAAAAAAAACACCCGAGCTAAATTTTTGGGGGGTCAGTGAAATTGAAGTCTTCGCTTCACTCGCTTCGCTCGCTACGCTCATCCAAAAATCAAAGATTCGGCTATGGATTGATACATGGTTCTAAATAAGGAAAAAGGTAATACATATTTTAGAATATAAAGCCGAGAGGAGCAAGAGCGTAGTCTGTTACATAATTTATCAATATGATATTTCCACGAAAAGTGCCTATCTACAGTTAATCCCAGGTACTCATAAGTATTTACACATTCAATTTTCCCACTACATTCACAATCGGTCAATTCAGCCATAGTATGAATGCAGTTGAAATCGTGATAAATAATATTAATTGGAAAATCTTTTTCGTGGTTGTGGGTGTGCATATATGTACAATTTTGGTTTTAGAAGAGTTAATTACTAGTTCTTTATCGTGATTCCAACGTAAAAGACTGTTAAAGTCAGACTGTAGCATAGCATGCGCAACACGAATATTAAAATGCACCGCGAGTAAAATGTTATGTACACGTATACCTCTAGTACTGACGTTACAAATACCGGGTAGGGTAACTAATACGTATGTGTAGCAGAGTGTAAATGCTATTTGTATAGGTTGTAGTTGGTGATTGCCACGATGAGAAATCAATTTATATGTTTATTATGCCATTTTTCTTTTCTTTTCATTTTTATAAGTACTTGTTTCTACATTTTTAAGTTTTTATGTTTTCATTTCTAATGTTGGAAAATCTGAACATTCAATTAATGTCATATTTTATTCGTAATAATATCAACTTATTTCCAAAGACGTCAGGTTGAGTGGTGGTCTTCTCACACTTACAGCAATATAAAATAAATTTCAATTACAATTGCAATCCATTTCCTCCCCAAACGTGAGGCATACCTTGCACCCCTCTCACACTGCATTGAATTTGTATTCGCGCGCGAGTGATCATAGTTAAAAATTAATACAAACCCATGAATTCATTCAAACTAATATAACACATTGTCAATAGGATACTTTGCAACAATCCACCATAAAAATTAAAATTGAAATAAATTAAGGTAACCTAAGAAAAGGACTTCCTGAAGATGTTTTCATTAGTTTTTATAATTTTTTGTTTGGATGTATCCTATGCACTGAAATACATAATTCGACTCACATTCCTTGTTAAATAAGCCTCATATTTCTCCCCCCCCCCCCCATCCCCTCGGATCAGTCTGCTCATAGTTTAGAGAAAACACTTGGAGCTGTCACTTTATATCATCTTCAACCGCCGCCCCCTTGTAAAAAACAAAGTTTTAAAAGGGTGTCCTGCCCCTTGACCCGGGTATTGGCGTGTTTACTTTGTAGTGTCTGTTCTGGCCAGGAATAACCGGCCGCCTGGCGTCCGCACAGATAGCGGCGCTCGCGTCTCCTGATAACAAGTCAATTAGCTCTGAAGGAGGCTACACCTCTAGGTCACTCACTCAAGCTGCTATTTCCATGTGCATGTTTGGCAGGATGGATCGAGAACTCGAGAGGGTGATATTCACTGATCTGGAACTTCTTACGGCCATTGGACCGCGTTTTTCTATTTTCTTAAATATGCTATCAAGTAAAAATAATATAGTGAATGGCTTTGAAACCTGGCTCTATAAAAAAATGAAAAAATATTTTTTCAAATTTTTCTGATCGAACACACGGCAAATATCGCCTCTTCAAAATAATTTCAAACTTCAATTCCGTGACCCCTCCCGATTAAGAGTTTCACGCGTTTTCATGAGCCACCAGTGTCATATCAGTGTTGGTGATATTGCAACGAGAACGAGGCCATGAACTTATCTCGGGACATCCAGGGCTAGAACCTGGACACATAGTATAATATCTTCCTAGGGATGTCCATATTGTGCGGTAATATACCCCGTGTGCTAGGTGCACATGTCATGTCACGTGGATAGTTTGGACGGAATGTACAAAATATAACATATCATTAGACTCTGCTCGGCTCTATTCTAACATTCCTTAACCTCTGAAACTACGACTTCATTCAGAAACCTCCAGATCCTCCAGAATGATAGAATCGCGAACTATCGCATTAGCCACCTCTAACGGTTAGGAAACACACAAACAATTGTTTTTATTGCATAACACTTTCTGACATGATTGTTGTGTTGTGTGATTGTGAGAAAAATACAATAAAATAAATAAATAGCCCCTACTTCCCTGATCAGAATGTTGTGTTTGCGTTAATAACTAGTTTTCTCTGCCGGTTGGATAAATTATACATTTATTATTTTATTTTTACAGTTTATTTTGTCTTCACTAGCCTTGATGCACAAAATAAGAATCTTATCTGCTAATAAATATGGCCAACTATGACCAAATGCTTGTTGGAGGATGCAGGCGTGTAATAATGTCTCTGACACACCCCCTTCATGTGATACTCCGATAATATCACCTCGGCTATCTTAAAATAGAAGCCGCGACGAATAAAAAAAACTTGTAGATTATTTTCAGTACAGTAGTAGATAGTTTTCAAATAATAACCCACCCATTCGAAGCTAATTTTTAACGAGTCTTTACAATTAGTCGTCACATGTGTTGTAGGCATGCACCCAGTAATAATTACGATGTTGTTGTTAGGGTGACAAACTGACACCAGGGGCGCGCGTGGCGCGCAGGAAGTTTTTAAACAAAGTTTGTGTTCGAAATTCAAACAGGATGCGACGTTCATTAAACTGATGGCTGTAACCTTACGTTTATTGCAACATGTTGGTTCGGTAGGGCGTTGAATTATCGTGTTTCTTTATCAGAGGGGTGAGTTGTTACTTTACGTATTAGGTTGCTGAATGTTTTTTATTAATGTTTTAGGGGCTTATGTCCCATAATTTTGACACGGGTCCTAATCGCGACGATTATAAACGATTTAAAAAAGTAAATCAATTAAAATACTCATTCCAGGCGCAGAGGTTCTGGTTATCATGATATTATTTCAGAAAATGGAAAAGGGTTATCGAGGAAAGTAAAAGAGTTTGGATTTCGAAGCGAAGAATGGTGAGAAACTATATAATTTATGCGCATAAGAGCAGACCCTTCAATTAGGCCTACAATAATTCAAACACATTATTACCACTGAGGCACTTTTATACCTATATTGTTGCAAAGCCCGGACCAGAGCATTAGTAACATTCTAAGACATTGGATGAATGAAACTTATTTGTTTGAATTCCATTCACAATCTTAATGTGTACATGATTGCTGATACGCATAGTACTACTTCATCGACCACGGCTGATATTACGTTTGTTTTTATCTTCTATAAACTAATCTCTATCGCTCGTTATGTTGTCATACTACACTAGCTCGGTCTCGGCTGCAAGTAACATATCGCTCTGTGACCGCCCACTTTCCGTATCGAATATCCTTCACATCCTCCGTTCTTCACGGCAGAACCATTTGAATTACTTGTATTTAGTTGTTCTATAATCTCGTCCTGATATTGCCAGGCATACGCATCTTTATAATCTGTTCACAATATTATGTAGGTAGGTGCACATTTGTTTGTTTATATTTGTTACGATCTTTTTTTAAAAAAATTGAAATTTGTAAACAAATAAATAAAATGAGCCATTTAAAGGAATTATATTGTAATACAAATGAATATGAAGAAACCTATTAACAGGTTGCTGAAGATTTTCACAAAACATTTTAAAACGTAATTTAACACTAACTGTAAAATTGTGAATAAAACATGATAACCAACCCCTGTCTCACAAGCATTGTGCTGGTATTTCCAGTAAAAACGTAGTTTGTTCCTCTCTTCTTCCCATACAAGCGCCTGGCTCTGGACTCTCTCGGGTTTATGGGCTCGCTAATTCCCAGCGACAGCTCGAGCGCCGCTCCGGCGCCCCCCATTACATTATGACACCACCACCGCAGCCTAGCAGATTGTGTTGCAAGCCCTGACTATCTTATCAGCTGATGGCTTTGCTCGTAGGAGTATTTATTTTAAACAGATACATTTGCTCCAGATTCAAACATTCCTCTTATCAATGATTGCTAATTACTACACTACAAAAACTAAACTAAACAATAACACAAAAAGTTGACAATACAGCACTACAATCTACTTACAATAATCTTTGATGCCGCTATTGAAAATTATGTATATACTTTTTTATTTTTTTGGAAGAGCATACCATAATGAGACATATATTGTAAAAACCATTTTGATATGCTGATGTTCTGAGTTGAGTCCTTTGTAATCCCATTCCCATCCAACTATCATAATAATTTACTGACATACGAATACCATTCAGTACATTGTAGTCTATATTCAATACACTCATCATCTTCATCATCGTCATTATTATTAAAAAGATTGGTTTCCCTCGCCCACAAACCCCTAAATTCAACACGTGTGGTATTGTGATGGTTTGGAGGGGTGATATTGGGTTTTGTTCGGTATTTAATTGTGGATTATTCTAATTTATTATACTATCATTGAGTGGTAATGCTTTGACAAGTGAGCCCCACTGTACATGTTTATCCAATCCAATCATTCCCTGGGTGCGATCTGCGATGAGATGAGATAGGAGCTGAGTGAATCAGGCACTAACTGGATTACAGCGAGGAGCGCCAACAATGTGGACAGCGTAACTCAAACATTATGTCGAATTATATGGAGGTATTTCGGAGAGTTAACCCCACACGCGCCGCCGTATTCACACCCTTAACCAGACCCCTAGGGGTGCAATCTACCCTCAGTTAACCGCAGACAATAGCACCCTGCGGACTAGGTTCGGCCACATTTAGCTTATTAGCTTAATTGTACGCAACTATTAAGTCATTTCTCACGGAGGGAGCACATCTGGGGATTTACAAGATACCTCTAGGTAGACCATATAATATAAGTGTATTGAAATAAAGACATCATATCTGGTTTCCGTGGTCTTTATAGTAAAATTAACAATCAAGATTATATAAAATCATCTTATAAATAATTATGTACAAGTGTTTAACAATATTTATATTTGCTAGTTGACAAAGCGAGACACATTAATAGCAAGTGGCAATTTCTTCGACTGCTTCACTTTAAATTGGTCTTCGTCTGCCACTATTGCATCGTTTGCTCCGACTAGAAACACTAGCCTGATTTCTTTTAATGGCTAACCACGCATCATAGAAACTGGACGATTGCAACAAGCCCAAAAAGTTAATATCGTAATAGCCTTCTATATATTTTTAATACTTATGTATTAACTATTAAGTAGCAAGCACAATTAGCACAATTGAATGTAAAAATAGTTTTGTATCACAGTAACAGCTTTGAATACGTTTTGAGGGCAGTGTATTGGTGCTTGTTTAGTAGGCTGATATCACCTGGAAGCCCATGTTGTCGTAAGCGCTGGCCACAGATGTCCTCACGTGTCCTTCGCGCGTCTCGTTACTTGTGCCTGACGCAGAGAGTTCTGTGTTCGACTCCAGGTGGACTTGATTTGTCTCCTTATGGGTGGCGCCATCTTGGTTTGCTTTTATCTTCTCGTGTTCTGAAAATATTGAGAGTCGTTATACTCAGCACGTTTACCTGTAGCTATCTGTAGTTTTAGTTCCACTTGACTAAAGTAACTAATCCTTGCGTTTCATATTCTTATACATATTACATAGTCCTGTACGTCTACATTCTCATGCATTCTGTAAATCATCATGTTCCCTACAACCTTTAAAATTTAACAAAGCGTCGCTATTGTGCGAAATCACATTAGTGCAATTTTATACTCACCCCCAGTGAGAAGGGCGCGATCTAGATTCATGAAGGGAACCTCAAAACTCAGGTAGATTATTGTAGCCAGGAGAAGGGCTATTAGTGCGCTTCCAAGAAACTCGCGTACCTAGGACATAACAAATACAGGATAACACATATGTGATATATAAATTGTATACTCCTAAATATAATATATTTCCTTATAAACATCGTTGAAAATGTTGTTTCCGAGGTATTTCGAAACACATATTGTGAGAAGTGAGTTTTTTCTTACAACGTTGTAGACGCTGAGATAGTCTGGCGTTCTCCTGGTCCCAGCGTTGTACAATAACACCATGTAGTGACACAGGTAGGCCGAGTAGGACACACGACTAAGAGGCAAGAACACTTTCCAGGACAGCATGGCATTCACAAGCCCTGGAAATCACGAATAGCTGTTATTATTAGTGATACATTTAAATGTATAAGTATGTTTTTCTTAGCAAACCTACTCAGGGATAACTAGGTATGTGGCATGGCCCGGGGATATTCAAGGATGATTCTACAAGGGCTTTTAAATCTAAAAGGAAGCAATCTTAGAGTTCGCCTTTTGATTGAGGAAAAACGTGGAAAGAATTAGCAATTATTCAATAATTTTTGTTGAATTTCACCTAAGCATGGACATTATTTTTCAGTCTCCTACTATTTTATGAAACAAGCAGTCGTCTCGATTATCTATATTTTCAGAAACATAATTTGAACATCGTTTTTTTTATCTTTTTATTTATTTCAAGTCTTTACTATTCAGTTAAAAACTGATTTACGAAGGAGGAAAACTAAATAAATCTAATTAATAGATGCGGGTGCAGGTCTCTCTCTCTGTCTCTCTCTGTTGTTTGGTGTTTGGTGATGGAAGGAGGGCTTAACAGGCCTTAATCCCGCCATCAATAAGACGACAATCAAATGCAAATCAATCTCTCTCTCTCTCTCTCTCTCTCTCTCTCTCTCTCTCTCTCTTCTGTTGCAAGAAAGGCCTGTACTAACTCGCGCCACTAACGAATGGACACTTTAATTAATCTACACTTCTTGTCTTCGATTACAAAATCAACGCATTCAACAAACCGTTATGCTTATAATAATATCTAATACCATCGGTTTATTTTGCGTTGCGCTGCAACAGGATGATACAAATGAAGCAGTGTTAGAAAGACCGCGCACCTCCACCAAGAATTCCTAATAAACATAAGATGATGATGTTGTTGCTTGACGTTTAAGGCACGACTAAGGATGATGAGTGGCGATAGATGACGATGCCATATGCTTGATTCGAACCCACGTTCTCCTAAGGCCATACGCTTCGGACCACAGCGGCCCTGACGTATGTGCCATTTTAAAATTTTATCTGTGGAAACCTGTTATAGGGTGCAATTAGCCCTCTTCAGGTGAACTAGTATGTGTGATAGAACAATTGTGAAGGATGTCCGAAGGCTGTTTAAGAGGACTCAATCCCTTGCATTCGCCTTAACGACTCAGGAAAACCTCGGAAAAACCTTCGTCAGGATTGCGGTCTCGACGGGATTTGAACCCGGGACTCCCGAATCAGAGTCGAGCGCTTAGCCCCTGATCGTATGAGCCACCGCGGACGGCCATTAATGCACGAAGGATATTCGAGACGATGGGTGGTGATAGATGACGATGAAGGACGATAACAAAAAACTGGCATTATGTTAATATTTAAGTAGAAAACACCGATCAGTCAAGCTGAACACGATTCCACACGTGGACAGCGTATATCGTTCGTAACTCTCATTAGATTCAAGTCATAAGATAATTCAGAGCAACAAAGCTACGATTTAATGTAATGAACCTCAAATTAGGCCGTTGATATTGCATTTAGTATGACATTGTGTGGACTCAGACCTCCGTGACCTTGTACGCAGGCGAAGACCACCCAGGCCACCCCCAGCGCCCACACGCTCCTGTAGAGCGCCGCGAAGCTGCTGGCTTCCAGGGCATTGTACGTGTGTTCAGGTTGGTACATGGGGTACACACCGAACATGGAGACTAGACACAGCAGGGCAGAGCACAGCCAGCCGGCGATCACACCCACCTGGGCAGACATGATACACTTAGAAATACAACCGACAAGACGCAATAATGAACTGTTTCCAACCCTAGCCTCGCGCTTGCCGCACCAACAATATACTTCAAAGTTACTGGCTCGGCGGTCTAAATCTTCCGTCTGCTCAGTAAGAAACCCTGGTTTAATCCTCGGCTGATTTGGTTTTTTAATTTAATATTTTCTCTACTAATTGTATCAATAAAGTTTATTCACAAAAACGGATTGATAAATCAATGAATACTCACTAAAATGATGGTTCTGATATAATACTGATAATTTTCGTATTCATATAATTAGTATAATACCATTAAGAATGTCGGCAGTAGATCAGGACAAAAATTTATATGTAAGTTCTGCAGCCGGTGGGTTGTAATGTAAAATATTGAGGCACTGAATTTGCGTTAAATCGCACATCATCTACAAACTTTATCACACATTTGCCAGCACCTCATAGTCTTGAGTTGCTTGGTACAAATATTTAATAAATATGAATAAAATATATTAGTTAACTGACTACAGCAACGTATTGTACCCCGCGGACATAAACTGTTGTAACTAAATGGGATGGGTGCATGACTGAAAATGATTTTTCTTCTGTGAATAGAATAAACAACATCTCCCCAAACCTACTGGACTGTGATTAGAAAGAAGGTAGCCCTGGCCTAGATGTGTGTACATTACATACTGTGGATATCCTGAGCGGCTTGTCCCTAATGGCGTGCAGGATATACCCGAGGGCGATGCCTATCAGGTAAGAACCCCCTCTGTTGTATGCCCTTGTGTAGATGTTTTGTACATTACATACTGTGGATATCCTGAGCGGCTTGTCCCTAATGGCGTGCAGGATATACCCGAGGGCGATGCCTATCAAGTAAGGACCCCCTCTGTTGTATGCCCTTGTGTAGATGTACACGTACACTTCTCCCACCATCACCGCACTGAAACAAAGAATATACCCTGAAGTCATGGTGTTATTACCACTCTGGACGTATTACAAAGGAAGGGAGTTTATTTCAAGATATTGTTTTAATATTAACTAGTATCCGTAGTTTGACAACAAGGGACAAAACCCCTAATACGAAATGTTTTTATTTTTAATATTTCTTTAATATAACAAGAAGAATCACATCACAAGCGAAGTTGTTTGTAGTTCCTAACACTGATAGTGATAGAGTGTACGAGGGTTTTAACTTGGTGAGGGGGGGGGGGGGCGAGGAGGCGGCCGAATCCTGTGCAAAAATTATCTTTGAACAAAGTGTCTCTAAAATTATGCTTCTACCTATGGATAGTTTTATGTTTTCGAAGAAAAATTATTTGTAATTATTTTGAGAAGTTCTTACTCTGTGCCATAAAGCATGGCCCCCGCCAATTGCTTCGTATAGGTGATGACGAAGGGTGTAATGAGGGTGGTGGCCAGAGCCAGCCCCCAGCCCACCATGCCCACCCTGGCCCACCGCCACAAGGGGTAGATTATAAGGGGTGAGAGCCAGAACAACTGCATGTCCACTGCCAGATACCACGTGTGGTCCATACACTGGAAGGAAGGTAGTTCTCGTATTAAACATCATCACGCTGATCTAGCTGACACTACGCTACCCTTCTTGTGAGTTCTTACCATGCGTCCGACGTCGATGTAGTTGTTGACGTAGAGCAGGTTCGTCCACCAGTTGCCCACACAATAGTCTCGGTTCATGCCCACCCACGTGTTCCACTGGGGACCCGACCCCATCTTGTAGAACAGGGTGGCGTAGAAGAAGACTACTATCGCCAGTGGCGGGGTCAGTCTGTAACACAACCACACACTCTCGAGTTGAAGTTATAGCAAGATATTTCGTTGTGTATTAAAAAATACATATTGTTGATTGCAGCTAATTTTTGGGCTGAATACTGCCTTTTTATATATTTAACATTATTATCCATTCAGTTATGAAAACTAAATTAACAAACGAGGACAACTAAATAAAACTAATTACATAAATGCAGATACAATAATGAACTATAGTTGAGTAAAGCTTGAATTAGTAATATTACAAGTACAATAATGAACTATAGTTGAGTAAAGCTTGAAATAGTAATATTACAAGTACAATAATGTACTATAGTTGAGTAAAGCTTGGAATAGTAATATTACAAGTACAATAACGGATTAATCAGTGGACAGAAGAATGTAGACAAATTCCCGATTATAATATTTCTAGGAATCGATAGAACAAAACGTATAGATTGACCTTTAAACTCTATTTTGTATTCATCAGCTTGATAATAAAGAGGAATGGAAAAGTTTGTATGTTTGTCTCGGTCTGTGAGCTCTGGCAAACCACAATGCAAGGGTTTTTTCTGGAACTCTTTGAACCACTAATTTTCACCCTACAGATTTTAAATTCTAACAGGTAATGTTTAGGAAGGATTCGGTTGTGGGTTGTCTCTATCACAGTAAATTAATATAATATTGCTCTTTTTAAATAAAGTGTACAATTGGCAGTAGGCTACTTTGCCAAGCCTATGTAGGAGACATGTATTTGAAATGTGGGAATGTTGTCCGATAGACAGGTGTTGGTGTACTCCTCCCTGAGGAATATCCTTCAGGTACAGATTGATTGGCTGAAATTTAGAGGTCAAAATCTGTCCAGAATACGAAATTCGTATGGGATTAGGCGATTAAACGATTTTGAAACGGACATAAACGTCGTTAATAATTTAGCCGTATGGCTCAGTCAACTGTCTTGGCTTGGTGTTAGTAAGATGAGAGCAGCTGACTGAGATACGGTCAGATAAACTTGCGATGTTACGACGTCTTGTACTGCCCGAACACGTGCACGTGACCGACGAGATGTCTGCACAGCGTACGTTAGCATCTCTTCGCAGTCTAGTACTGATATTTTTATTATTTTATTATTTTCTTATCGTACAATTATTACAGAGCATTATTAACTTACTCCTATTAGTGACTTATCACGACTACTGTAGAATACGACAACATTCTGTACAATTTACTATGCTTGACGTCGGAGTGCTAACTGCGGCCCTATATCAGGTAACATGTTAAAGACACTGCACGCGTAATGACTTACCGAGCCCCCTGTCTCATCTGCTCTCACTTACACTGTGACTCGAGCGGTAGACGTGTCCCACTGTACAGGTACCGTATGTAGACACAGCACGTCGTCAGATCTTACGTACTGCACTTTTTATGTCTTCACTGTGTACTGTTCTTACTTTATGTACCGAGTACTGTCAAGTACGCAATACTCACTTCTGCAAAGAGCACATTTATGTACTTACTGCCACTTATGCACTGTATGTACTGTACTGTACTGTACTGCAACTGTACTTTACTTCACTGACTGATGTACTGCCACTAGTACTGTACTGTAGGTCACCTGACAGGTAGACTGTACGTAGCACCCCCCTACTGCATCTGCTACTGCATCTTGTAACTGTACTGTACTGCACTGTACTGTACTGCACTGTACAGTACTGTACGTACTGACTACACTGTACTGTACTGCACTGTACGACTGTACTGTACTGTACTGTACTGTACTGTACTGCACTGCACTGCACTGTACTGTACTGTACTGTACTGTACTGTACTGCACTGTACTGTACTGTACTGTACTGTACTGTTCTGTACTGTACTGTACTGTACTGACTACTGTACGACTGTACTGTACTGCTGTACTGTACTGTACTGTACTGTACTGTACTGTACTGTACTGTACTGTACTGTACTGTACTGTACTGTACTATACTGTACTGTACTGTACTGTACTGTACTGTACTGTACTGTACTGTGCTGTACTGTACTGTACTGTACTGTACTGTACTGTACTGTACTGTACTGTACTGTACTGTACTGTACTGTACTATACTGTACTGTACTGTACTGTACTGTACTGTACTGTACTGTACTGTACTGTACTGTACTGTACTGTACTGTACTGTACTGTACTGTACTGTACTGTACTGTACTGTACTGTACTGTACTGTACTGCACTGTACTGTACTGCACTGCACTGTACTGTACTGTACTGTACTGTACTGTACTGTACTGTACTGTACTGTATAGTGTATTCGAGTACTCGCAGAGTCGATAAAGATATTGCCCCTCCAACGAGGAAACTTCTTTATCTAATCTTGTACTTACAATATAATACAATTTATATTATAGCTTACCAATTAGCATCAGGACATTATTAATAAAATTAGAAACACTCAAGTCATATTCAGTGAACCAAAGCTGTGATTTTATCAATGACCTTCGTTAAATGAAAGTTGGAATCAACACACTGGAACGACAAGCCGCAGTTTACGACAAATTACGACAATAGTATCAAACCACGCTTCCCGTAGAGACATATCCAAAATTTCAAATTTCATTCATATTTTAGATAAGTTCAAAAAAATGAAGAAATGCTGTTCATGTAAAGATATCAGAAAAATAAGAAATCAAATCAAATTAAATCGTTCTGTAAACTTACTATTTTTCCCGTATTTCGCCGAGGCCCTTCTATAAACCAATAGATCGAACATCGTACTCGCTGATAGCAACAGTGCGAAGACGCCGAACACGCATCTGAAACAGATTGAGTGGGTGATGCAGCGTCCGATGTGCTCTACCTGGATGTACAGTACACTCGGCGACCGAAGTAAATCAAGGCTTGGGTATTGTACAGTATATACTCATTGGTTTGTCTTACTAAAATGTTTTGCCAACATTGTTTGAGTGAACGCAACACAATACAATTCCACCTACGGGAGTGTTTCCCGACTGTCCAAATCGAGAAATATAATCCACATTGTTTTACAGCAATCATATTTACTGCAATTCACTAACAACTATAAGTATTAGGGATTGAAGCTCCTATATATGCATTATTTTTCAGTCTTAAATAAAAGAAAATGTCCTCTGATTGCCACGTGTTTTTATTGACATTGCCATCAACAATGATGATACAGAATGTTTTAGTGACCCTTAGGGTCGGGGGCGGGGCACCCGAAATGCACAATTCCTTCAACCCGGCACCTACACCAAAAGATTTATAAGCTGGTTGAGTTGTGCTGTACTTCTGACAATCTGTTGTGTAATGAACTTCGCTCTCTATTTTAGGTATTTCCGCCCCCGTGCGTGCCTTTTTTTCTTTTTTTTTTCCAAACAAACAAATTCTTTTTTTACCGCTGTAGACATTACACAAAAATAAATAATACAAGAAATACCTGGGAGCACGCCCCTTAACTTTCTACTTTAAGTTAATGTTACACAAATTTACTTAGATATAGAGATAGGTACTCCAAATATAACGGGAAAAAATGGGGAAAAAACTGCTGCATTGCCTTTAATTAACGCACATATGGGTGATAGATACTAATAGCAAGGTCTTTGCTTGTGCTTTTGTAATATATTGTGTTCCTCACATGATGGCCAGGTCCGAGGTCGTGAGCGCGTGGTCGCCCTGCTCGCTGGTGAGACACTGGTCGGGATTGACCTTGACATTGACCTTGACGCGACCCGGCTTGTTCAGGGGTAGAAGCTGCTCGGTCAGCGCCGCCTCGACGTCGGTGGCCGAGCACGAGGAAGGAACGCAGAACGCCCATCTATAGGGGGCGGTGGTCGGACCGCTCCAGTCGCGCATGCCCTGTGTGGGTGGCGGGAGATTCAAATTAACATTGGTTCTAAATCCTAGCTGTCACTACTGTGTTGCTCTCGTATCATTCAGTCTCTTATTGTGTAGTGAAACTATCGCGGAAAAGAATCTAAGAAGTACAAGATACCTAACTACCGAAAGTCTTCTTGATTAATAACATAACTTGAAAAAAATATTAAAATGTTTGTCTTATCGAAATGGTCAAACAAGTAACCCAGTCAGGGCAAACTTTTACGAAAATTGCTATCAATAAATCATTATTTATGTTTTCAATTGCAAAATAGGCCCATGTTTGAGAGAACTACTATTTCAACGGGTTTAGGCGTATATAGTTTTCAGTTTGATCGGTGTGTGAGTATGAATGTCCTTACCGCCGCCTGTGCCACCCCCAGAAGCAGATCCTTCACGTCCAGAGAGCTCGACCGCGAAGACTCTTCTAGCGCGGGAGATTTGAAACCGTCTATCGTGAACTGCACCGTCGCTGTGCAGAGTTGCCCCTTGAACACGGTCTCCGTGCCTCCTGCTCTGGTGTACCCCGGAGTCGCTGCTAGCTTCACGCACTGCTCGTAGTTCCCCATCTGTTGTATGTTGCCGGTGATCAGGCCGGAGGGAATATGCGTAGACGAATCGTACACTAGTGCATTCAAAAAGATAGTATTATTAGTATATTTTTAATTATTTTGTAATTTGTAATAAAAACCTGCCCAGGGTGCAGTGCATGCGGATGCCCCTCTTCAGGTGTCTCTAGGTATTTTGGAGTTTGGACAGTTATGAAGGGAATTGGAAACCTCGGAAACAACTTTCAGTCAGGATTGCCGGTGGCGGGATTCAAACCCGTGACCTCCTGTATCAGAGTCCCATACGTTACGCATTAGCCATCACTGTTGGAGATTATAAGACTAAAAACAACATGATGCGATTATATATTTATAACTATAAGGCTGCGTCGCGAACGCTTCTTGTGATCGCGTTGATGAATGAGCTTATATGGATGGCATATCTCCTGTATGCACATATTCGAAAATATGACACATTTGGCAGTTAGCAAATAGCTATTCGCTCGGCCAAAAATCATCCGGTGTATCGGCGTATATGAAACTTTGCAAAGTTGGCAATAAAGCATACATGGACAGCCCAACAGTAACAAATTTTCAAAATTTTGTCCAAATCAGCCAGAAAAAAATCACGAATATAGTCAATTTTGGACTATATATCAAAATCGAAATTTGTGAAAACTTATTTATTTTTTATAAAATATTTCAATACAAACTTTAGAAATATGTTACTGTAGACCCCTACATTTCCACTTTCGTGACATCTGTTCGAAATTTCAAACACCTGTGGTGTCGGTCAGCAGCTTCCAACAGCGAACAGCAATAATTCGTCTAAAACTTTTGTCCTATATACCTACTCTCTTAATGGCTTGATTATCAAAATTAATATGTCTGTGATTGTACCCAAATATCTAAGCTTAAAATTTTTTTAAGGTCCGCTGAAAATGTAATAAAATGTAATTAGATCGGAGCAGCACCGACAGTGTTGGCTCGAGCGCTAAGCGCGTGACTCTGATTCGGGAGGCCCCGGGTTCGAGTCCCGTCGAGACAGGCAATCCAAGGCTCTCCCGAGGTTTTCCTCAGTCGTTAATGCGAATGCAAGGGATTGATTCCTCTTAAACAGTCCTCGGACATCGCTTCACAATTTCCTATCCGCAACATACCTAGTTAGACATGAAGAGGGGCATGAATTGCACTTTGGACAGGCTTCCCACAAAAATTATATAGATCGGAGTAGCCGTTTGTCCGGTACATAGAGAACATACAGACAAACATACCAGGAACATCAATTCGAACATCTTTTCTCCAGGTAGTCATGCAAATTTTTTATGTCTTTACTTAGCCCACAGGCTTATCCAAATATAATATGTTCTTAAAAGAGCAGGTCTCCTACCAATACAAATAAATTATCTGTGATCACTTAATACGATACAATATGTCACCGAGTGTCCGCGTCTGCGTGTGTGGTCTTACACATCGTGTAACATTGCTCAACGCGATACATTTTCAAATTATTATTGGCAACTACTTTAGGGCCTAAAAGTTGAACACAACCTTGGAAAAGACTATCGGTTGTTGGGACACACCTATCTTTACAAACGTGTTGTTTTGTTTTAGGCAAAGCGTAGTTTAAATCCAGATTACGAAATTCACGAGTTTGACTCTGTTTCGCCAATAATTTCTTCTGACCTTTGCTGATACTGACCCAGATCTGGTCTATGTAATCAAACATCGCAATTATTTCGCGGTCAAACGGGAGATAAAGTGTTTCATTACCATAGCGAGATAATATTACAACATCATCTTATCTAATACGTTCTAGTTTGATAGTGAGTTGAGTCGGTTGTGCAAACAACGACGCTGCGAGTATCTCAAGATAATTATCTGCAATCTGTAGTAAATATAATATTGTTTTATTTATTGGGGTCATTTAAAGAGAACAAAACCCGTCACGTGCGGCAATCGTCAACGTGTTTGAGTTATGCAGATTCAGTCTACTGGATATTATGTTCGGACTAATGTAGGGCCACGGGAATCACACACAACACAATCTTACAGCTGTAATAGGTGAATTAAGCTGATTTCATGCCCGTTGTGTTATTAAATACCTCACGCACATTGCATTATTTCATACTAGGAAAACGCTAAAGTCCCGCCGCGTTGATGGATGAGCGTTTTTTGTTTGCGTTTTTTGCTTTTGTTTGCACTTTTCCTTTGCAAGTGCTTTTTGAATGCATTGTAGGTGATTGTGTTTCTATTGTAACTTGTTAATTGGTACTATAAAACCAAAAAAAACTCATAGTAAAACCTTTATTTCTGTGGATTCTGACTAACTTTTTCAACTTTTTCTTTCAAAAGGTACTACATCACCATAACCTTAATGTCCATGTGAAATCTGAACGTTGTAGCCCCACCCGTTTGGTCAGAATCGGCCCAAATGTGTCGAAAATATCGTACTAAAAATTGAAAAACTAATATTAAAACCTTTATTTCTATGGATTCTAGCTAACTTTTTCAACTTTTTCTTTCATAATGTACTACATCTCCATAATCTTAATGTCCATGTGAAATATGAACGTTGTAGCCCCTCCCGTTAGTTCACAATCGGCCCAAATGTGACGAAAATATCGCACTAAAAATCGAAAAAAATCGTAAAAGTACGATATTCATGAGAAATATTTCTTCGATTGTGCCCAAAAACAATACACTTCTAAGTTCAGAGATTTCGAAGGTCCCCTCAAATTTTCATCAAGATCGCTTATGCCGTTTGCCCGGAATCCTGCTAACAAACAGACAAAAATACAGAAAAAAAAAAAAACAAAAAAAACAAAAAAAACATTCGAGCTAAATTTTTGGGGGGTCAGTGATATTGAAGTTTTCGCTTCGCTCATCCAATTATTTCATATTATTTAAAATATATTATCCGAGTTTTTAGGCATTAAATATATAGAATGCGTATTTCTACGGTAAATGTCCGACTGACATTGCCCGTCTACATAATGTTTTGGCGACTTTGTGGAATAGGGAGGTGGTGTCACCCCCCAGAATTTTTTTACATTTCTGTACTCGTCATCTCCCCCATGAGTGAAACTGAAACCAGCTCTAGGAACAATTATTTATCTTTATACTTTCGGAAGACATGTTTGATTTTACTTCTGTATTCTTGACGATCTGTAGCTTCGAATTCGAGTGAAGCTGCGTTGGACCTCGCAGGATCTGATTGGTTCGCGCGTCCGACGTCGTCCATGTCGGTAAATAAGCATTAGCATGAAAATCACTCGTAAAACTATTTAATTTTAGTATGTTGTATCTGTACTTGAATCCCAATCAAAGCAAACTTTATGATAATACGGCGACAACTCTCTAGATAATATTTGCTTTAGCTTTTGCTTTAATTTAATATATTAATTTATTAAAAGAATATGATGAGTCCAAATATTGTTTATACTTATTAAACATAACTGTTCTAAGAATCTCAGTAGTTATAAAATTATGCGTATTGTTGTTGAGCGGTAGGTTAATTGCAACATCCTCTGTGAGCCAGGTTGTTGATCAGCCGGTCAACGACGGATGCTCTGACGCGTTGTTGTTATCTCGGAGTCGATTAACATCTAAATCACTTCAACATCGCTCGACTTAGGTGATAAATAATTAGGCCACACACTGAGAGTTGAGTGACCGTCCTTCACTTACTGCGCAGGTGCAGGTGCACTTGCCCTTAGGTTGCACTTTGTTACGTCACAAGGGGCAAGGTGTTGACAACAGACTACGTATACACGCGTACTAAACAGTTTCACGGTTCTACTTGGCAGTGTTTCTTGTTTACAATTAATGACATTTACTCCTCGTTAGGACCTGTCGTATAAGAATTTGATTTTGGGCAATTTGCTATATAGTCGTCTCGGTGGATTTTTGTCTTTCAGTCTCATTTCCATACGTAAACAAACACTTTTTAAATAATTAAGCGAGCGAAGCGAGCGTTTCCATTTGACTCTGCCGGAAAAATTAGTCACTGGTTTTGTTTTTTTTTGTTTGTTTGTTTGTTTGTTTGTTTGTTTGTTTTTTTTTTTTTTTTTGTTTGTATGTCTCGCGATAACGTTCGAACGGAGGCTCGGATCGAGTTGAAATTTTGACCATCCGCAAGCTTTGTTCTCGATTGAATGCCATTAGTTTTGTGGCAAAATCGTTCAAAAAGTTAAAAAGTTACATTAAAGTTAATCGAAAGTTTTTTTTTTCAAAATAACCGGCGACAAAATCTGAGATAGCCAAATCATTTAGAATGTCCGTCCGGTCAAGAATATGTAAATTTTATTTTGATCCGATAAGTAGTGTAGATGGAAATTACATTATAACAAAAGTAACGTTGCCATGGCAACGAAAAGACGCGCGAAGTTTCTATCTAATACACTGCCACCTAGAAGTAATCAAAATACTTTCGAGAAAGCAGTCTATTATTTGTCACCAAAGAGTTTAAATAGTTTTCCAAGAAGTCAAGGTCCTCTAGATGGCGGTGGATTTTATCCACAAAGTAAAGATTTTTACACACGGTGTTTACCCAATACCTTGGCAATAATAAATAACATTGGAAACGCAAACGCCATAAATTTTATGTGTAATGTGGGTTCTAGCTTTAGCACGTGCTCGCTTATCAACGCGTCCAACTGAGCGTTTCCTAGTTTTACAATAAGCGACTGTTATACGCCACTAAAAATAAAAATAAAAATAAATAATCATAACTCAGTTCCAACTATGTCGGGTTGAGTGGTAATTTTCCACCACTATCTAGGGTATGAAACAAAAACAAATACTTGGATGAGCGTAGCGAGCGAAGCGAAGATTCCATTTCACTACACTGAAGAAAAAAATCCGGAATGTTTTTTTTTCCTTTCTTTTTTTCTTTCTGTTTGTAGAATTGTGTGTTTGTTAGCACAATTCCGGCTAAACCGATACTCCAATTGCGATGAAATTTTATGGACGCCTTCGAAATCTCTGAACCAAGAACTGCCACGTTTTTGAGCGCAATCGAAAAATTATTTCTCATGAAAATCGCAATTTTACGATTTTTGTACGATTTAAAAAAAATATATTTCGACTTATAACACCTACATGCTTTATCCGAATGTAATAATTTTTTCACAGAACCTTTATTTTAGGAATTAATATATTCGTGTTAAATTTGAGCGCAATCGAAAAATAATTGTTCATGAACATCACAATTTTACGATTTTTCGATTTTTTAAAACATTCTTTGATAACCCAAACATGCTTTATCCGATTGTAATGATTTTTTCACAGCCTTTTTTCGTTTAAAAAAAATTACGCTCATCCAACAACGCGCCTGAAAAAGCGTTTGCGAAGCTTCCGAGTAATAATAATAATAAATTTCGAACTTATATCATGAACGTTATGAGTGTAACCCTGAGTATTTTAAAACAGACATTTCCTTTGCAATTGTCCCAATTCCAAAATACCTAGCTATACACCTGACACCACGAGATCACAAACATCAAATCAAGGTTTAAGTAGGCATATCTTTGTTTAACCATGATGAGTGGCTAAAGAGGGTATGGGGACTGTCCATAACCCTACAGTGACCGACCTGTCCCGTTATGGGACAGGTAAAAATACATTTAAAGAAATAATTAAACTCACTGTTGAGCGCCCATGGTGTGAAGTTGTTTAGCGCTTGCAGGTAGAGCTGGCTGTGGGCGCGACACTGTGACGTCACGCTGGCTGGGGAGACGGGGGCAAACGGGCGTCCAAACACCTGCAACAATATCCCACCCACTCCGGGGGCTCCGTCTCCAACCTCTTTGGCCTCGACCGGCGTGGAGGAAACCACTCGCACATTCAGCAAGAGTACACAGCAAGTCACTGTGTTTCTCCATCTCATGACCATAGCTTCAAACCAACCAGAGGTTACAGATTGAAGTGAGAAAACGTTCTGTCAACAACTATTTTGTCACCACTGTGGCGAAGTTGACGTGATTGTATCGCGACTCACTATCGGTTTCTGAGAATTGATTCAAGATTGCTGGTTTCAGCAAATTTCGCCGATGATGAGGAAATTATACCGAGTCTGCTCATTAAGCGTTCCCTTGACTTATGCTGTGTGGACTGGACACTGGACGTACCCTTGAGATCAAGTTGACATCTGACGCAAAACGCTTCCAACATCAACTTTTATACCATCTCAAAACACCAGGAAAACTAGCAACGATTGCCTTTCACTATTATTGCACGCGAGCCGGTATGCGAGATTGATATTTTTGACGCGATTGACAATGTCTTTCTGAGATAGATACTAGAGGCTTTTATACTTTTATTTGTCTTGGATTTATTTCCAGTTAACAACAAAACATAACATAAGATAAATGTGGGGTAATGACACCTGATCTGATTCTTTATCATTCAACGATGATCATCCAGTTAACAATACAGAACTTAAGATAAATATAGGGTAATGACACCTGATTCTTTATCATTCAATCTTCAGAGCGTAATCGATCTTATTGCTACTTGCTAGTGGTAGTGATAGTGCAATAAGTGCAACTATTTGTTAGTAGTAGTGATAGTGCAGTAAGTGCATGGCGCATGCTGTAAGGTGTAGCACTTGTCCAGACAAGGTTGTGCAGACTAAAACTTTGAAGAGTCTCGCGACCAGTTGATGACATTTATTGACCCACAAATAACAAAATACTTGTAAAAATACAGCCAAACCTTACACAATCAAAAGCAAATAGATCTAAAAGAAATGCCAACCTTATGTACCCTCCTACATTTTCGCAATCACTTAAATTCACTTTGCCCTGTGACTGCATCCTTGCATTTTATTTGCAACCATTATTTTAAATGTAAAAGTTCGTGCAAATTTATTTTGCCAAGCTTTGCAAGGATGCAGTCACAGGGCAAAGTGAATTTATGTGATTGCGAAAATGTAGGAGGGTACATAAGGTTGGCATTTCTTTTAGATCTCATTGCTTTTTTGTGTAAGGTTTTTCTGTATTTTTACAAGAATTTTATTATTTGTGAGATCTCATTCTTTTTTAACGTTCTATTACAAAATAATTTTTTAAAATTTAATAATTTTATCAAAGTCGATTTAATTGCTACGGTATTACCAATTAGCAATAGAATGTAAAATATCCATTGGTCCAAAGACTTACTTTTTGTACACAATGTATAGGTGATCATTGTCAACTAACTATAGTTACTTGTTGATTATATGCCTTTAAAAGGCTTATATTGAAACCTTTATTTGGAAGCCTTCCAGCAAACTTTTTCAACTTTTTCTTTCAAAGGGCACTACATCACTATTACCTTCATGTCAATGTAAAATATGAACATTGTAGCCCTACCCATTTGGTCAGAATCGCTGAGCAATTGAAACTGACGAATTCATTTTTTCACCAAGAAGGAATGTTCGTACCCCAACCAAATTTAGCATGTGTTGTCAGGTACCTAAATTCCCCTGATTTTGATAGTTTTCAAGTTCACATCACGTTTCATGACGGCTGGGTGACACCTCGAAATCACCCCAACTTTGCTTGCTGTATAAGGTGCCTGAGTGTGTTGCGCACCACGGCTTGGCTGCGGCGCCCTAACGGGCACCTAGATCGGGCTGTAGTAATCAATCAAAATTATTTAATAGTAACAAAGGGAAAACATGTAAGAAACAAGCGTTAATTCATAAATATCGTATTTCGAAATATCCTGATGAAGAAGACAACATGGTCTTTGAAACGTTGACAGATGAACATGAATGAATGAACATGGACGCCACCGCGACCGAACATGCCCGATCAATAATAATGTTGTGCTGATTGTTTGACTGATTGACGAAGTTAAAACAGTAATTTAAAAGGGTTTATCCAGAGATAATCATGATAATGGATAAGTATAGTTTATTTTGTAAAACCGTTATCAGTCATTCACTACTTGCATAACCTCCAAATAGAAAGAATCATTTCACAGGGCAATGCCTCGTACTTGGGACTAATGGCGATGACACAAGTTTCAAGTCCAGGCAGCGCGCAAGGTGATGATTGGGTAATCCAAGTAATTCTTTCTATTGCTCTCGAGTATCGACCACGTGCTGAATAGAACCTGCAAACTACAAGTTTAGGGCTATGTATAAATCGGGAAAAGTCGAAACGCTGGTTTATTTTATATTTGTTATTAGACGAGTGAGCGCTACTCGATCGGGCCTTGTCGTGATTAATTCTGTCTGTTTGTCCGAGCTCATACACGGCCGAACGGCCAAATAGATTGAGCTGAAATTTTAAACAGTCGTCCGCGACCAGGTAACTTAGAACTGCTAACAAAATAAGCTCAATCCATTTCGATTTAAACCTACAAGATATAATAAACTGAAAAATAGGCCTAACATGTGCAGGAATTCTTTTAACGACAATGGTTTTTCTTAAAAAAAAATCACTGCTTCTTACATGTTACTCGGGTGCAGTAAAGGCAGTGGAAAAATATTTGTAATGAAGTTATGCAATGACAAACTAGGTCTATCAAAACTTGCATGTTCAAGGTACCCCCAAATTCCGCTGGGAGATTGAGTAAACCTCGCAATCTTTACTCGTATTTTGTACTGGCTATGTTTCCCATAGTATCGTCACAGTTGATGTAGACTAAACTGCGTTATATGCATTTCAAAACACGTTTAATATTTTTTTAAATACAATCCATAAACTACAAAATCTTTTCCGACCAGGGGATTGAACCCAGGTCTCCCACATTCCGGGTATAAGGGCGCCTTAGCCAACTAGACTAGGGAAACGCCAAAGTCGTTGATAGACGAGTGAGTGAGCGATGTGTTGAATACGCGGTATCATTCCCCATAATGGGCTAGATCCAGCCTTAGGTATAGGGGAGGAAAGGGGATGTTCCCGGGTACTCAACACATGGGTCACTCACTCGTTTAACAACGACTTTGGCGTTTCCCTAGTTTATAAATCATTGTGTTACCTACTCTAGCTAGATCTGATTTATCAACGAGTAATAATACTACGATTACATCAATCAATTTTGTCACCTTATTGCATAATATACCCTTTTTTAACAATTTAAAAATTGCAGCATGTTATTAGATTAGTATGAAAATGTAAGATAGGTAATTATTGTTTTAGTAAAAATACGTAAATCCTAAAAAATAGCGGAATACGTTTTTCAAAGTTACTGCTTCAAAATGTTGAATTAGCGTAAGCCGTAAGGTAAAATCAATCCAGAAATTTTAAATTTAAATTTTAAATTTTAACCCGGGTCTCTTAATAATTGCAGGTCAGGTGCTTTAACTTCATATTATGTTGGTAGTGTTCAAAATATTTCGATTTCAAACATTTAGGAAGTCGTAGATCTGCATCGTCTGAAACGTGACATATTACGACACGTGCGGCGCAGATATTATTTACATTTTTCTACTTTCTTTAAAAATCATCACAGAACGACTATTAAAGCAAAATTACGAAACTATGCCAAACTGTTCTGGATTTGCGCACTACACATACAAAATATCACTTCGCTCCGTGGCCGCATCCTTGCCAAGCTCATTAAATTAAATTTGCTATTATTATACTGTAATATATTGTTTTTTTACTGTATTCTGTACTATTCGTTTAAATTAAAAAAAGGCGTGAAACGGCGGGCGCGTAGAGTTTTAATGGACTTTGTCCAGGAAATTTATTTAGTTTATTATTACAAAATTACACAACTATAAAAAAATGTTAAAACTGTAATTTATGTTTGTAATCTGCAATTTATAATTTTTACTTTTTGTTGTTAATTTGGATTCCAAAATATAATTGTTTCATCAAATGTTGAATTTGAATTTGAAAATAAAATAATTTTGTGTCCCACTCAAAAGTAGTTTGAAGTTTACCGCGTAATTTAGCACAGCCTGCTAATCGTACGTACAATTTGCAAGGCTGTAGCAAATCTTCAACTTCTTTTCTTTGGAGTAAACAGCTGGTCGATTAGTTGACAGTGGATTGAGGTTAAATTCACCGCTGATTTCCGATTTTCGTGTTGTCCAAGAGAAAAGTAATGTAATTTCTATTGATTTCTGGATACTATGTAGTCCCTAGTCTAGGCTACAGCCTAGCAAAAGATTCAGATTGGTAAAAAATGGAACTTTGAATCCAGAACCTCTTGAGGGGTTCTTTTCGGACCTTTCACAGGCCCTAGCAAAGTACAGGGTCCTGCACTCTGCCCTAGACCTGTAGGCCTACATTCGAGGTAAGTTTACTAAATATGTAGGCCTAGGCCTATTTACTAGTCGTAATCTTACTAGGCCTAGCTATGCCTAGGCCAAGTCATTGACTGTCTTTTTTACCGTAGGCCCCTATCCATCTCTGTAGGCCTAGCCTAGGGGCCTAGGCCCTACCCAGTCTTTGAGGGTTCTAAACCACGGTCTTAGGCCCCTAGCTCTAGGCACGATCGCCTAGGCCTAGGCCTAGTAGGCCGAGGCTCTATCTATGTCCGCACACAACCTGGTGTAGGCTTAGTCAATTAATGAGGCCTAAACTAGACCCCTAGGTAGGCCTACAATTGTCTTGCATTTATAGGTCCTAGGACCTAGGCCTAGGCCCTAGGACCTAGGGCCTAGTCGCTAAATTGCAAAGTAGGCCCAGGCCCTAGCCATAGTAAGGTGCTAGACTTATATTGTAGGAAGTGGGCTATTAACCGTAGCTACGGGAAAATTACGATTCTCAATTCGTCCGTAGCATGAACGAAGATCAGCGGAAATAATCGAAGGTATCCGAATCGTCCGCGGGATACCACTACTAGGCCAATAGCTTCAAATATCACAGTGCATTGTGGCAGAGTGGTAGCGCGTCCGAATTCTATGCGAGAGGTCGACGGTTAAAATTTTCGTTTGGTCGTTTTTTTTTTACCATTCTATTTGGGTCCATGTTTTTTCTGCAAATGATTTCCCTACATTCGGCCCCGTCGCAAACACAATTCTAGATGATAAAAGCGTTTAAAAAGTGCTGCGTCGCGCTAGCCTAGTTCTAGGATACAATCGATAAGAGCGCACCCGAAATCCTTTCCGTTAAAAACGAATTTAGATTTAAAATAGCAACGTTAAAGGTTTGGTAAGTAGAGTATTTTATTGAAAAGGTTGGTAGGCCTACTAACTAAATGTCATAATAAACATGGCGCGCCGGCAACAGTGAAATGGTAACTGTATGTGTTCAATCTTTATTAATTATAACATAATTTGTATATTTTCAGAGTGGTTGTTATTGAATTAACGTAATTTACTTCCCGTTCCTACGGTTACATTAGCAGGCCTAATTTTTCCGTACCCACAGTTCGAGTACCTTCGTGATTTCCGCCGATGTTGTTCATGCTACGGACGAATTGAGAAACGTAATTTTCCCGTAGCTACGGTCGAATAGCCTCAGCGAATATTGTACAGTACACCTCCTAGCAGTGACTTGGCCTACTTATGGGGGAGGGAAAGTTTAGGGAGTCACCGTCAACATAAAGATTTCTTAAACAGGATAAGGCCTATTTTATGTTCCCCATGTTGGGCCTATATTCATAGGCCGAGTTCTACTTTAAGTATGTAACAATTACCAATCGGCACTGTGCGCGCAGAGTCTTATCTAGGCCTACTTCACTAACCTTAAAAATCTTATTTCTACAGGTTGTTGTCTTCGTCCGTGTAGACATAACTGACAGAATAGCTCGCCGCAGGAGACGCAATGCACTGCCATGTATCGTGGCGCGACATTGGGTGAGCAGTCTGCTACTTGGGGCGCTCATTGCTTCAGCAGTTTTGTATTACGCACTCGTCGATCACCATGGTGAGTCTAGTCTGTATGAGGTTTAACCTGATTGCTATAGCCTATTGACTAGCAAGCACACCAAAGCGGTTTGGCTGAAACTGCCTTCAAAGAAACCGTTTTGGAATGCCCTAGGCTAAGTCACAAACTCTACAATGCATTTTCTTTAAGCCAGTTGCAGAGGGCAGGATTTATTTATAGGACAACTTGGCTCCTTTCCTTAAATTTATTTTATTTTATCACTTCAAACAGAAATATACATACCTATAGGCCTACCTATCCTATGGCTGTGGAAGCGCACGCATCGCAAAACCGCTTTGGTTTCAGGTGTAGGCCTAGGATAGGCTACTGTAGGCCTACCTAGCTCATTCAGGTACGGTAAGTCAAAGAGAATGCACATCCTCACAGTTGCTTCCTGAAAAAAATGTAATCAGAACCGCTTTGAAGGCAATTTCAACACTAGAATGAATTTGCAACCGGTCCAGTTAGAACCAAATTGTCTTCATCTTCATTCAATGCTCATTGAAGTGGCTTGGTATGTAGGCATAGTCGTTGCCTACTAACTTTAAGAATTAAGACTGTTTGCCGAGCTTGGGCTAACATTAAAAAAAATTAAATGCCCATTTAAAAATATAAAGATTGACAAATACAGCTAATTGCACATACAGTCTAGACGGCTTTTTAAGCTTTAATTTTCATAAAAAAATCTGCATATTTTTTGGGAGGTTGTTTAGAAAAGATGAGTGCATATTGCTTATAAGAGTACATTTTGACATTTCAAATAAATGTCTCTTGTAACACAAAATCAAGAAATTACTACAAATTAACTATTTGGTGACATTTTACGTTCAGTTGATAAGAAAAGTGAGCAATATTTGAAAAATGTGGTTTGAATCCGCATATTCACACATTCTTATTGACATTTTGGTGCAAACCACAACCCAATAGGACAAATGATAGAGCTTCTAAGTGATCCAGACTTTACCTCTGCGTTCTGCGTAAAAACCTGGTTTTCTCGAGCAACAACAGTTTCTCAACAGTCTTTAAAGACGGATTGTTTCACAACATTCATGCATTATTTGTATCAATTGAAACCTAGCCTGTAGGTTACCTACCTTAGCTTTTTGAGCTCAATCACATTTTTTAAATAATTAATTGGGGATGCATACCAACGACAAGTGTGGGACCATTCAGCTTTAGGCAACCAACTGATCAATAATGCAATTAATAACAAGGCCGTAAGAAAGACTTATGCCTTACTATACCAGCACGGCGATTCTCTATAATCCGTGTTAACATTAATTTTAACGCCACCATTTTAAAATTTACTGCACGTAAAGTTAACGCGCAATTCCATAAAATAAAACTGTAAAGTGCGTTAATCGTCTCGACCCGTGTAGCAGACCGGCGCCTGTTATAATTAGTTCGGCCATGTTCTCGAGAAGGCTGTGATCGCGATCACTTGGCCTACAAGGTTGGCTTGGTCGCTTTGATTTAAAGTCCTCCACTGAAAATCAGTTATATGTAACTGAGTGGATAGACTCTAAATACAATTTATTTATTTATTTATTTATTTATTTATTTATTTAATGAAAACGCTGGAATGAAGAGGAATAATTGTTCATAGTCGATTAAGTCAATAGGCCTAGGCCCTATATCGACTCAAATATTTATCGTATCTGTCATGACGGAATTGAGACCTTATGTTAAATTACTATATTTGTATATTTAATAAAATGCAGTACCGGTAGGCCTATATAGAGGTTACTTTAAACCCCAAAATTGATTATTTCCCTATCACTACAAAATACTATTATTCAATGTTTCAAAAATTTGAAGTGGAGGTGAAAATCAAAAAATATCCTCCATCTTTTTTAATGCAGGGCTAAAGGCAGGGGTTTGGATTGCGTTAAATGTGTCATACCCTACCGGTACATTTAACGTCAGCTGACGATAAAATTCGTTAGTGAATCACAAACTCGCAATGTTATTGTTAATTAACGCCAAAGTGATATTTAACGTTAACGCGGACCTTAGAGAATCACCAGGCATTACATGGCTTGATGATGAACCGTGAGCAGGTACAATGCAAGGACGTTGCTTGCTTGCAGTGGACGGCAACAACATGCTGGGCTTCACCGGGCGGGAGGCGAGGTTGGCCGGCCGGGTCCGCGAGATGGAGGAACAGAATCAGCTGCTGCGTCGACAGCTCAGCATCTCCCAGAGTCACCTGGTGGCGGCGATGCGAAGCAGCAACCACACGCCCACGCAGTACCTCGTACAGCCCACGCACGATCGGCCGGTCTCGCCGTGCGTCAATCACGAGGCAGCCGTGCCCAAGTGTGAGGTAGGCACCGCTTCCTTTAGAGTTACAACACCAACAGTAATTTCCTGAGATTAAAACGATTGAATCAAAACCAATTCTGTTTTACGACTTGATTAGGTACTGGTATCGATATAATCTGTAGGTAGCCTAATTAATCTGCTCACTTGGGATAAGAAATTTGACAAGGTTCTAACTTCTAATGGAAAAACCTGTACATACGGGTACCTAATGTACACGGCTCTGTTTTGGAGATTGATTGGAGACATTTTCTCTCATGTAATAAGGAATTGCAAACCTTTCCATAAATCAGCAATGGAGAGTAGCACTTGCCTCAGTATGCCCTAGCATAAACACATCCTTATCACTTTCTTCAACTAGCTGTTAAATGATTTACTGTTAGGTTACAAATCAAATATTATTTAGCCATCTGTGACAGACCAGAATGCTATCAGTTTTGGGTTTTGACTCAATGAGAATAGAGGATCAACTTGAAACTTGAAACTACTATGTATGGGGTGGACAAATCCACTAAAAAGTTGGGGTCCAGGAAAAATAAGTAGGGGCCAGTAGTATCGCAGTATAGCCGGCCGGGGTCTGGGGCAAAGGCCCAGCCACCGGAGGCAAATTTGCCGAAGGCGTTTTTTTTGGGGATTACCTATTTGCATAACGTTTGATTGCCTAAAACGCGATTTAAAGCGAATGTGTATCAATAAAAACTTGTGGA
Organism: Sweltsa coloradensis; assembly: GCA_024449915.1. NCBI lineage: Eukaryota > Metazoa > Arthropoda > Insecta > Plecoptera > Chloroperlidae > Sweltsa > Sweltsa coloradensis. The sequence goes on along the minus strand of JAMZAV010000397.1, from coordinate 516,873 downwards.
AGTAGCTAGGTAGCCAATGTTGCATTGATGAATGAAAAATCCTTGCCAATATGCTGCAAGGTGCTTGTTTAAAAACATATATATATTTTTTACTTCTTGATGATTTAGGGGCCAGCATGAAATGTTTACTCGCCCGGGCGAGCGGTAATTTTCCACCCCTGATGTATGCCTACTGTACCAAATAGTATTTCTTTTCAAAATCCTATTTCTTTCCTTGTTCAAAGTTGACCTGTTAGCCAGTCTTTCTATCCTGACTGCCTCTTTTTCTGTCCTGCTCAGTTTGTCGGGCAGTGAGTCGATGTCACTGTTTTCCTGCCTTGTGTGTGTCGAAACTTTCTTTAATACTGTTTGTTCTTGTTGCAGGTTGTTCACGTTGCCATCGTCTGCGCCGGATACAACTCGAGTAGATCTGTTGTCACACTCATCAAATCCATTTTGTTTTACTCTAAAAATCCGCTTCATTTTCACCTCATTGCTGATTCCGTAGCTCAAGTCATTCTGCAAACTCTGTTTTATACGTGGAGTGTACCTCAAGGTTAGTATATTCAATTCACTCTACGTTCTTGACGGTAACGATGCACACGATAATCGATATTATCGATCGATAATCAATAATGGATATAATTTCGATAATCGATAACAAAAATTCATTATCGATTATCAAAATATCTAATAATTGGTCAATAGTTTCACGAACCAAACTCTAAAGATAGAGATTATCTCACGTTGTGCCATGCACTGGCTGGGCTGATGGTGTCACACTCGAGATTTATGTTTGGAAATGAGGTATCAGTCGATAACGGAAGCCAAATACATGACATCGAAGACAGCGAGGCAGCAAAGGAACGCGATTGTATTGTTTTGACTTGCCACATGCCTTGCCTATAGGTTGGAACAGGCTTTGTTGGTGATATCGATATTATCGATTAGATAATCGATAATGAAAAATATATCGATGTGCATCCCTACTTTCGGTACATATGCCACTTTGTTTTTACTACCGTATTCTTTGATCACAATCATAATCATATTCCTATTTATTATTTTGTGTATCTTTAGGCCTAATACAGTCGAGCTCACTAATAAAGAACTCTTTTAGTTTTAATTTAACCCAAAGTAACTTTAAAGCTCGTTAATTAAAGTTACCTGTAAAGTGACTCTGTTTTAACAAAGTTCTTTTTAACAAAAGGAAAAATCAGTTTCTGTCAAGTTTGTTATGAGAGGGCTTGACTGTAACACTACAGATTACGGTACACAAAACACTCAGTTACGCTTAAAAGCAGCTTTACACAAACAAACTTCACTATCCAACATCCACATTATTCTCCTTTTCCATAGCTTAGTTAATTTCCAGTGCTGTGTACCCATCCACCCAAAGAGTGGATGGAGAAGGATGAAACATGAAACATGTTGCGGATAAAGGAAGAGTTCTTTATATTTACTTGTGCTGTCCCCTCTAGTCTTCTCAGGCTCTGCTGTTTTATATTTACTATTTGGAAACTTATTCCAGATTTGTATGGGGTTTCCTCGGCAATTAATGTTGTCAGCACATCACTAGTCTAAGAGACGAAAGAAATCCCAGTTTGGATTTAAAAAAATGAACTATTATAAATTTACCATTGGACCCTATATCCACAGCTTATGTCATGATTGCATAATTAGTTTGAATTAAACTGTTTAAATTAATTGAGTTTGAATTAATGAAAGTTTTCTGTAGGCCTGAAGAGTACAGTGTAGGTATCACAGAACGTAGTTCACTACCATAATATTGTAGGCTACCACCTTACTAAAAAATATGAAAATGTGCCAAAAGATTCAACCAGCCTATAATGTTCTAAACAGAAGGTTAATTTATTAATATGATTATTGACAACTTTAGGAAACAGAAAGCAAAATATTAGTGACTGTCAGAAAGGATGTAATTTGTCAGCCTCTGCCACTGCTCGTGCACCTTTCATAACCGGTGGGAGTGTGCATGTCCTCATGTACGTCTCTAATCATACGTACGTACGTATTGACTTCTCTGTTTTGAATGTTGCTGCAATAATAATGTAGGCCTAGGTAATTCAGTGAGTAATATTGTTAGTCATTCATTCCTTTTTGCTGGAACTTTCCTATCCAACATCTTTGTTGATCAACTTCACATTCAACATTCACATGATCCAGCCTTTTGGCATTCCTTTCAAACACATTATCTTTTCAATTATGAGATTTAAAAAATGACATTTCAATGGGTATAGTGACTTATCTATTTCATAGAGTAGGCCAACTCACATAGGTACCCAATGTGTAGGCCTACTGTATTTTTGTTTTTCTGTGTCGGCATTTACATTTGTCCTTATTATGTCATCAACGATCATGCGTTGAGCTGCCCACATAAGGGTGCTTTAACTCAAATTGTAATATGTTCAATATCTCCTTGAGCTGGGCATAGTGCAGTGTAAGTTAACAATAAAAAGTTTAGAACAATGTATTGGGGCCAATTAAATTCTCATTGCATTCATATTAAATAAATTGTTCACTACCTACTTAGAAAGTAAAAATATTCCTTAAGTTTTTAATACCCATGTAGGCAATCTCACTTCTATTTTCTTATACAATTTGTATGTTTAACTTTCAGCTGAAGTTAGTTTTTACCTAGCCGATAATGTGGTACCCGACGTATCATGGATTCCAAACAAGCACTATTCCGGAGTCTACGGTCTGATGAAACTCACGTTGCCAAAGATTTTACCGGAGACGTTACACAAGGCGATCGTCCTGGACACAGACGTCACGTTTGCGACGGACATCGCGGAGCTGTGGAAGATATTCTCGAAGCTGGGTGCGAAACAGGCCATCGGATTGGTGGAGAACCAGAGCGACTGGTACCTGGGGAAGCTGTGGAAGAAGCACCGACCTTGGCCCGCGCTGGGACGAGGCTACAACACCGGGGTCATCTTGCTGGAGCTGCAGCGGCTGCGAGAACTGGGCTGGGGCCAGCTCTGGAGGCTGATCGCCGAGAAAGATTTAATCACCATGCTGGCTACGAGTCTAGCGGATCAAGATATATTTAATGCAATAATCAAACAGCACCCGAATCTAGTTTATAATCTACCGTGCCAGTGGAACGTCCAACTGAGCGACAATACTAGGAGTGAACTTTGCTACACTGAAGTCACAGATCTCAAGGTTAGTGGCTGTTACTTACATGTGAACACTGAAAACTTGGGATAACTTACTTTGTCGTTGGTCATTTATTAAAGTTTCAAATCAAATAGGCAGACATAGGACTCATTAGTCATCAGCATTCATCACCAGGGTTCGAATTTTATGCTCGCCCGAAATGAACATATTCTTGCCCGGGCGAGTGCCTTTTAGAATTCACTTTCCTGCTAACCGAGTGATTTTTTGGCAAGGTTTAAATTACCTAGCCCTATAACAATATCAATAACTCCTATTTAAAATCAACGTTTGACAATAACTGTTTGTTTTCTTGAATTGTAAAAGAAGAACTAGTTGATGAGTGTTTTTATTTTTCAGAATTCACTGTACCTAGTAAATTTTAATGAGCATAGTATTTTGAAATTCAAACCCTGTTCATCACCATATCGTACCAAACTTGATTTGTTTTTTTCCCTGTTGAGTTTTGTATCCGTGCTTGTTTTATTTAACTGTGTGTAAATTAGTGTTAACACTCAAAAAGCCAGTGTCTACACTTTGGGCTAGTGTTAGGAGAGCGATTTTGAACACCGAGGCGAATGAATGGGCCGAAGTGGCTCATTTCGCAAAAGTGTGTGCAAGCAACGGACCTAGTAATTGTATCCGTTATTGAAGTTGTCAGTTACTCAATTCCTGTGTCATACAGTCATACTCATTGTAAAACTGTTCTTCTTGGAATATTAATATTAGGCCTCTATAGGTGTGATTTGATTTTTTTTTCAATTCACAAAAATCTTTATTCACAAAAGAAACATGCTTATTACATTGGTTACATACCTAGTAGCTTATAGGTGAGGTAAAAGTAATAATGATAATTAATAATAATAATAGAGGAAAAGTATCCAACACATGATTTGTTATCAGTAGATGAGGAGTGGAAATTACTTAAGTCAGTATTTATTAGTAGTGCTGAAGAAATATGTGGAAGGGCAGGTGGCATAAGAAAGGAAAAGGAAACTGTGTGGTGGAATGGAAGAGTGAAGACAGCTGTTAAACGCAAAAATGTAGCCCGAAAGGAAAAGGATAAAAACAGGACTAAAGAAAATGAAGAAAAGTACAAAAAGTATAAATATGAAGCTAAAAAAATAGTAATGGCAGAAAAGAAAAATACAATGGAGATATTTGCAGACAAAAAGGTTTAAATTATTGTATGGATAAGAGAAGCAAAAGAAAAACAGAAGAAATCACAAGATACCTGACCGATAACAATGAATCACTTGTCACTGACCAAAAAGAAGTGAAAAACATGTGGAAGAAATATTTCAAAAACCTACTTAATATGCCTAGGTGCAGTCTTGGGCACGTTCCCCCATAAAAGGAACTTTGAAAAGTTAAGTTACTTCTGCCTAAAAAGGAACTTAGACGTTCCTCGTTCCTTTTCAATAAAAAAGGAACTGAAACGTTCCTCGTTCCTCAAAAGGAACTTATAGTTCCTTTCACGTTCCTTATACCATCACTGATTTATAAACAATAATAAATTTGAAATGAGTTTATTTATCATTACTCTTATTTATTAAAATGAGTCCCAGGCTATCTGACAAGGGTGGCACCATTTTAAAAAACAAGATGTCACATTGATATTTTCATACAGCAGTTTACGATATCAGCTACTGGAATTCGAAGGGATTACGACGACGAAAGGAACTTATAAAGGAACGTTAAATTCGTTCCAAGTTCCCACGAAATAGTAACTTTGACGTTACAAGTTCCTGATCAAAGAAAAGGAACTCGTTCCCACAAAAGTTCCTGAAAAAGGAACGCGTTCCCGGAAACGCGTTACTAGGAACGCGTTCCTCCCCAAGACTGGTTACCTGATACTAACCATAACCAAACTCAGGAAGGGGACCAAACAATAGAAATCTTTCAGAACACCAATGAGGAAGAAATAGAAGAAATAATAGGAAATGAAATATCAAGACGGGAAGTAGGTTAAGCAGTAAAAGTCATGAAAAATGGTAAAGCTTCGGGAGAGGATGAAATAGTTGTAGAGATGATCAAGGCTGCAGGGGATGCAGGCATAGATTGGATGTGGAGAGTGACCAGTGCAGCATGGAAAGAAAAGAAGGTACCAGAGGACTGGGGAAAAGGAATTATAGTGCCAACATTTAAGAAAGGGGACAGGAAGAAGTGTAAAAATTATAGGGGGATAACGCTGATGAGCCAGTGTGCAAAGATGTACGAGAAAATACTAGATAAAAGACTACGGCAACAAGTAGCGCCAAGTTTGAGAGAGGAACAATATGGGTTTAGAGCTGGCCGCTCAACCATTGATCTCATATTTGCGCTCAGACAAATAGTGGAAAGAAAGTGGGACAAGGGAGAAGAAATGTTCATGGTCTTCTTGGATGTAGAAAAAGCATATGACAGTGTCCCAAGAGCAAAAGCTTGGGAATGCTTAAAAGATGCAGAAGTAGATCAGAGTCTAATAACAAGAATTCAAAGCACATAACACCATTTGGTAGAACTACTTGGTTTGAAATAAACAGTGGGTTACGGCAAGGTAGTGTGATGTCACCTACATTATTTACCATTGTTATGGATAACATACTGCGTAAAGTTGAACCCACAGAAAGTGAAACGTCTAAAATGATGAATATGATATTTGCAGATGATATAGTGAGATGGGGAGATTCCATTGAAGAAGTCCAGAAGAGTGTAGATAGATGGAATGAGGAAACACTGAAGTTTAACATGAAAATAAGCATTGAAAAGAGTGAAACATTAATAGTAACGAAGAAAAGTAAACAAAATCAAAAGAAGATAATACTACGGGGAGAAGAGCTGGCCATTGCAGAAGCATTTAAATACCTCGGAAGTATACTAACAAAAGACGCAAAACTAGATGCTGAAATATCAAGGAGAATTATATTAGCAGACAAATTTTACCAAAGTGTACGTAAACTATTATGGAAAGAAGAAATATCATCCAGGTGCAAGATGTTATTGTACAAAATGTATTTCCTCCCAATAATATCATATGCATCCGTGACATGGACTATAGGAGGAAAGGAAGACAGCAGATTACAAGCAGCAGAGATGAAATTTTTAAGAAGTTCTGTAGCCTTAACAAAAATAGACAAGGTACGGAGCAAAACAATAAGAAACAAACTAGGAGTGGAAAGTTTACGAAATAAAATAGGAAAAGAAAGACTTTGATGGTATGGGCACGTACGAAGAATGAAACAAGATAGAATACCAAGAAGAGAATTTGAACGCACATGGGGGGGAGTAAGAAGAGTTTGACGCCCAAGAGATAGATGGAGGGACCAAATAAAATGGAACATTGAAGAAAGAGGGAAATCATGGGAAAGAATTAATGAAGAAAGACTCTGGGAGGATAGAAAGAAATGGAGAGAACTGGTAGAAATGCCTGTCATAGAAGACATCGAAGTAAATGAGGAGGTGTTGAGCCTGGCTAGCAAGCACTGAAAGTCCACAGCCCGAGAAATTGGTGATACGTCACCCCCCGACCTGACTTATGTTGGAACCGGGTGTTTGATTATTAATTATTATTGATAATTAACAACAAAAATAATCCAGGCCTATGGGATGGGTAAAAAGACAAAAAAAGACAAAGATAATGATAATGAGAAAAAAATCAATGTACAATTTTTATTTGAGAAGCCCACATAAGCATAATGCTTGTGTGTGGGCAAATACACGATATATTAAATACATTGTTCATAATCGACAAGATGACGGCTAGAGTGAATTTTTTATTTATTTGCAAGGAAGCAAATGTGATTGGTTAACTTAATCCTTAATATTAATTTTAATTCACCTTTTCTGTGCTTTGCTTTCCAGGTCATTCATTGGAACAGTCCAAAAAAGCTTAAGGTTAAAAACAAGCACGTGGAGTTTTTCCGCAACCTATATTTAACATTCCTCGAATACGACGGGAACCTTCTGAGGCGCGAACTGTTCGGCTGCAACAACACGAAGACGTCGCTGAAGGAACGCGAGCTGAGCAAGCTGAACGAGGAGGATCCGTGCTACGAGTTCCGTCGCGCGCGAGTCAACAGCCTCCGCACGCACCTGTACTTCCTGGACTTCGAGTACGAGCCCTCGTCGGACGGCTACGACGTGACGCTGGTCGCGCAGCTCTCCATGGACCGGCTGCAGATGGTCGAGGCGCTGTGCAAACACTGGGAGGGACCCATCAGCCTCACGCTCTACATGTCCGACGCTGAGGCGCAGCAGTTCCTCAGCTACGCGCTCGGCTCGGAAGTGCTCAGCATCAGGAAGAATATCGGATACCACATTGTTTATAAGGAAGGGGTGAGTTTAGGGCAATGCTGTAGGTTTATATACTAGACTTACTGACCCCCTTTTATTAAAATTTCAGAGTATATGATTGAATTTATTTACCGGTTCCAAGCCATCCATTTATTTCTAACATTTTAAACATTTTAAATTTGTGACTCACAAATTGAACTGTCAGGGAATGAGTGGGGAAAGATTCCAACAGCGTACTTCCTACTATTGAAGAAAATAAACACGGTTACAAGTAGCCTCGAAATGACACCAAATTAAACTTTTGATGGATTCGTGCTACATTTCATTACCCGATGTTATCCCTAGTCATAAGTAGGGCCTACTATGTACCCTAAATAAATTAAATGGGATATATCGTCAATGGTAAAATTTAAAATTTAAAAATATTAAATTAATCATTGACTTTTACGGTAGCTACTTATTGGATTGGGAGCTAACTGGTAACTGCAAACATTTCTTCATTATTAACCACTGCCCTTTTTTCCTGTTTTTTAATGTATTACATAGTTAACACTAACAACGCACATGTCTCTTCCAGAGTTTCTACCCCATAAACTTCCTGCGCAACGTCGGTCTCCAGCAGGTGAACACTCCGTACGTGTTCCTCACGGACATCGACTTCCTCCCCATGGACGGCCTCTACTCGTACCTCAAGAAGTCGATCCAAACTCTCAAGGTCGAGTCCACGAAGAAGGCGCTCGTCGTGCCGGCGTTCGAGACGCAGCGGTACCGCATCACGTTCCCCAAGAGCAAAGCCGAGCTGCTCAAGATGCTGGACATGGGCACGCTGTTCACGTTCCGATATCACGTCTGGATGAAGGGTCACGCGCCGACCAACTTCGGGAGGTGGAGGACCGCAACTACGCCATACAAGGTAAAGTCTCAAAATAATGCTCAAACTACACCTTAGATATTTCCCTTCTAAATTATTTTTATGCAAAATATTAGAAAAATTGTGTGGACTCCCGCTTTTATTTCTTTGCGTTTCTTAGACTTCATTATCTAATAGCTAAAATTATTTCTGTACAGTAGGGCCTAATCTTAGGTCATATTTTCTAAAAAAGAAAGTCCTATAGCTACGGACCCTGAGAAATAGCAAATAAAAGTTCTCATTTTGTTATAAAAAATCTTAATTTCAGTATAAATTAGTACTAATAATAAAAAATTGATAAAAAAAGAATTAATTTCAGTATATATACAAACTCAAGGTAATGGCATCATTTCGTCATGAAAATAGCACTGCAATCACTACCCTTCAGCGAAATGAGCACGTGTTACACTTAAACAAATATTTAGGCCATATAAAGTTAACTTCATTGGAATTAGCTAGGCGTGTTCGATAATAATATTTTTAACTCTCATATTGCCAACTATATGTTTACTCAGAAATTTTGATTTCAATGCACAATTGTCAAATTATTGCATAGGCCCTATTTTGGAGCTAAAACTTGCAGAATAATTGAGAATAGTTTCCGATTTCGTTCTAATTTAGCAGGAAAACGTGATTATTGCCTTAGTGTATTTTGCTACTTAATAATAAAACAGTCATATTTGAGGGTCCGCGAGTGCGAGTATAAACTGACAAAACATCAATCTAAGATACGAGCAGTTGTACGCGGCAGCAACATCGGCGGGTAAAGCTAGAAGCCACGCGTAGACTACGTTCATTGTGGCGCTATCTGTGTGCAGATTGGTGAACTAGGAAGTGTATCAACTAAACGGCGGGACCTTGGCTGGCCGAGCTAGCATAATCCGTGTAACGCGCGTTACACGGTTTATGCTCGCGGCCCCTCATTTAGCTTTATTGAAAAAAGTCATTCACAAAATTTCAGGGTATAGTAAGCTTTACTTTATTTTTTTAAATAAATTAGGTAGCGCTAAAAATTTCTATTTTTACACCCTTATTACTGGTAATACGCATGCAGGAGTCATTTTAAATTTGTTTAATTTCTTACTTGGACCAAATACCTAGTATCCAGCTTATCTAGGCCTAGATACAGCCGAGTAAATATGTGCTATGTACAGGTATTTTATTTCCCTTCATACAGATCTTGAGTATTCTCGATGCATTGCTGCTTCTCCAACAATAATGTCTATGTACTGACTGACTGACTCCACTCCATCTGTGTTTCCTCTTCATCTTCTTCTTCATTGCTATCTTCCCTCTCTATTGATGTTTGTCGTCCTCATCTACTGCTCCTCCTCTCCCCCCCCTCACTATTCTGTCTCCCTCGTGCATTTATTAAGGTTTTGAAAAGTCCTGACTCCTGATACATATTTGGATGAGCGTAGCGAGCGAAGCGAAGATTCCATTTCACTACACTGGAGAAAAAAATCCGGAATGTTTTTTTTTTTTTTTTTTTTAAATATATTTTTGTCTGTTTGTTAACACGATTCCGGCTAAACCGATACTCCGATTGCGATGAAATTTTATGGAGGTCTTCGAAATCTCTGAACTTAGAACTGCCACGTTTTTGAGCACAATCGGAAAATAATTTATCATGAAAATTGCAATTTTACGATTTTTTTCAATTTTTTAAAAATTTCTTCGACTTACAACACCTACATGCTTTATCCGAATTTAATGATTTTTTCACAGAACCATAATTTTATGAATTAAGATATTCGTGTAAAATTTGAGCGCAATCGAAAAATTATTTCTTATGAAAATCGAAATTTTACGGTTTTTTTCTTTTTCAAAACAATTTTTTGACTTATAACACCTACATGCTTTATCCGATTGTAATAATTTTTTCACAGAACCTTAATTTTATGAATTACATATTCGTGTGAAATTTGAGCACAATCGAATATTTATTTCTTATGAAAATCGAAAATTTACGATTTTTTTCTTTTTTAAAATTACAATTAATTAAAAAAATTAAAGATTAAAGTTTATTTCTTTATTTAATTTAAATTAATTTTAAAAAAAATCTTCAACTGAAATGATTTTTTCACAGAACAACAGAAAATCCACATAACACATGGTAGCTCAATGAATTACGCTCATCCAACAACGCGGCGGGACTTAAGCGTTTTCCTAGTTAAGTTAAATCTTCTCCACTCGCAAACAACCTATTGTCATTGCCTGTTAGGTGCCTTTGGGCACCATCTTTTTGCTTCATGTTCTCGTTATAGGGTGTATTCTCCTTTAGTTTGTCCACCCATTCTTCCAAATACTCCTGCTTCTCTTAGTTAAAAATTATTTGTATTTTTTCCCCTTTCTATATTCATCTTGTTTTTCTTATATTTTCTGTCTTTCATACACTCTCTGCACTGAATATATTCTCTTACAGTTCTTTCTATTTTTTTATACGACTGTAGTTTATATTGGAGAAGGGTGACAGGTTGGGAAAGATAGAGGACATAAAGCCAAAGAAGGGCTGGGGGCGACGACAAAACGTTTCACCTGCTGATGACGACTGCAGCTAATAGGACCCTGATTTTCATGTTTTCTGTGTTGCCTGGACCAGAAGCCTATTAAAACTAAAACCACCCTGTTATTCAAGCATGTACCTACAAGAATCACAAAACCAAGCCCCATGACCATGAGTATATTTACAATTCTCTTCTCAACAAGAGTTTACTACTTGTTAACTGAAACTGTGACCCCGGTATCTCTCAGCTAATATCACAGTGCGTTTCATCCGCCTGAAGACTCCCAGGAGGACGAAACAATATTGTTTGAATGAGGTAAATGTGAATCAGCGTCTATAGTTTTGTCACAGAGTAGAGGAAATGTGTGTAGGGTAGTAAACATGCCTTTTTAAAACTGTGACCTCTTCTTTGAGTAGGCCTAAGCTTACTATTAGGGATGCACACGATATATTGGAATATTGGATAAAATTTCGATAATCGATAATCAAAAGTCATTATCGATTATCGATTATCGAAATATCAGTAATTGGCTGAAAACGACCCGAAACACTTAATTCGTAATTACCCGCTTGGGCGGAAAGAGGTAGGTTACAAGGTATCTTACTTGAGATTTATGTTTGGGAGCAAACTAAGCCGATAGTTGGAGTAAAAAACAACACAGACAGGACGAGGCAGCGAGTGGCATGAGATTGTTGGATGAGCGTAGCGAAGCGAAGATTCCATTTCACTACACTGGAGAAAAAAATCCCGGAATGTTTTTGTTCTTTCTTTCTTTCTTTCTTCTTTTCTTTTTGTATTTTTGTGTGTGGTGTTAACACGATTCCGGCTTAAACCGATATCCACATTGCGCAAGAAATTTTCTGGAGACCTTCGAATCTCTGAAAATTAGAATGGGCACGTTTTGAGCGCAATCGAAAAAAAATTTATCATTAAAAAAAACCAAATTACGATTATTTCGATTTTAAAAAATTTCGTTCCACTTAAACAAACCTACATGTTTTTATCCGATTTTAATGATTTTCACAAATGACCTTAATTTATGAATGATATTCGTGGAAATTTGAGCGTAATCAAAAAATTATTTTTTATAAAAATCAATTTATGTGTTTCTCTCTTTTAAACAATTCTTTGGACTTAGTAACACCTACATTGCTTTATCCTATTGTAAATGATTTTTTTTGTCCAGAAACCTTAATTTATGATTAAGATTATTCGTTAAATTTGAGCGCAATCGAATAATAGATTTCTTATGAAAACCGAATTTTTCTTTTAAAATTACAAATATTAAAAAATTAAGTAATTTCTTTATTTTATTTAACAGTAATTTAAAACAATACTTAACTAAGTAATGATTTTTTCACAGAACAACAGAAAATCCGCATAACACATGGCAGCTCAATGCACCAATTACGCTCATCCAACAACGCGGCGGGACTTGAGCGTTTTCCTAGTACTATTAGGGCCTACTTTGAATTTTATTTACTACATTTGAGATTCATCTATATACTACAATTCAGAAATTAAAAAAGTCCGCCCCAACCGGGATTCGAACCACGGGTGTCCCACATTCCAGAGGAGCGTCTTAACCACTAGACCATCAGGACGGGTACATTAGAATCTCTGTATTGTAGTTGCATTATGCATTAGTTGGTTGGAATCCCGGTTGGGGCGGACTTTTTTAATTTCTGAATTGTTAAGTAAATAATAACAATTACACCTACGGGAGTGTTTCCCGACTAACCAAATTGACCTACGGGAGTGTTACCCGACTAACCAAATTGAGAAATAGATTCATCTATGTCGGAACTGGCTTGAATTTTTTATTGGTAATATTGATATTATCAATAATATTGAATCGATTTTGACATTACCATTTTGATAATCGATGATGAAAAAAGTAGCGATGTGCATCCCTACTTACTACGGTAAAAAAGTTAATTTCCCAATCATGTACGAATCATGTATTGTACAGTCCTCGTACATAAAAGTTCGTCCCTACTAAACTTTCAAATAGTTAGGATAGTTACCCCCTACACAAAGGACGCCCTAAATCTTGTGCATTGCAGGGGGTAGTTCATAAGGCTTTTTTAGAACCACAATCAAAGTTCGACCTTTTAAAATACGATTACAATTAACCATCCTAGAGCATTCCAAATTCTTCTTCTAGTGCATTAATTTGCATTTTTTGTTTTTAGTCCCGACTACTTCAATTGATTACTACCTTTTTTACAAAATACGGTACATACATAGGCAGTAGGCCTATGTTATTTGTATTTGGACAAATCTTGAATTCCTAAATCGAACATTGAATAAATAAATTTTCTCAATTTTATTTTTTGGCAAAATTCTGTGTAAAGTCACATTTTAAAGGGTGTGCAAGTTTTCAGTTTCGGGGGAACGAACAGTACTATACTGAAAGAAATCAATAAACTTTGTAAGGTGCTTTGTTTTAACCATACTTATCCTGAGGCCATGGAGTTAGTATCTTTCTATTTCCCGCATTTATGAAATGATTAATGGCTAAATATGATTGTAAATCCGTAAGTAAAATACACATTCTATTTCTTTTGTTGAAATTGTTTTTTTATTATGTTGTAAAAATGATCAAGTGAATTGTTTCCAGTAAGTAGGCTCAAAAGTAATACCAATATTATTTCCTATGATACCAACCTCTTTGTATAGTGTTTTGAGTTGTCAGTGTTTTAAACCATAAAAATACCCTCTATGAGGACTATGTTTAAGTAGATTAAAAAATTATAATTAATTATGAAATATTTATTCTGGGGCAGGCCGGCCAGTTTGGCTTAACCTAAACATTTTAGAAACCTTACTAAACTTGAATGTTAACACTTACTCCAAATGCAACCCTAAAATTGTAATATGCCCCATTTAGTAGTACCTAGATTAAGCCCCAAGTCCGACACATGGCAAGCGAGTATCTTTAATATTTACTGCTGGGTGAAAAGGGTGGACGGGCTATCAAGGTACTTCATGTGTGGCTGGTTGGTTGCAAAGGAGCGTTTGAATTTTCAACGATTAAATTATATGGGTGTTAAACGTTAAACATGTTGGCCAATTTGTTATAACTTCTCCTGCAAGTCTCTGCTATAATAAATAATTCCTAACCTGAAAAATTTTGTTTCGGTTAAATTTATTGCCTTTAGTGTGCTGTCTTGTCTTCGCGAATCACCTTGCAAAAGCGCAGAGAATTTCTTTAAGTATGAGCTTTTCATGTTTATTTTACGCCAAAATTCTTACGCTTTCATTTAATAATTTGGGTTTAATTGTACATAAAAAAAAATTCAATTTACTATGTCAAATAAAAAATACAATTTTTTATTACAACAAACGGATTTTACTCCTTTAAAATTTATTTATAATTACCACTTTCAACTTTTTTTAAAGCTAACACATCACTTAATGATCCGTAAAAAGATTGTACCCACTGTTTGTCAAATGGCATTTCAATATCCATAAAATTAAAATCTAAATACAATATTCAAAAATACATTTACCAAGTGACCCTTTTAAGATTCGAATCCCTAAATCATAAGACAATGTCGACGGAATGGCCGAAAAAGACAAAGAACAGACAAAAAACTTTCTTGTATTTTTGGGTAGTGATTAAATCTACGTTCCAATAACAGACAGTGTACAAAGAGTGGAAAGAGTAACAGGTGCAGTCCTGACCTTTAATTTACCTACGTCTATTTAATGTACAAAATTACGTCAATAAAACAGCAATTATCAATTCATAATGGAAACTCTCGTGGAAGTGTAATTATTTTATGAAATCAACTAAATTAAAAAAATTTGAATTAAAAATACCCGCTGAGATGATTTGTCTGGATTGATTTCCATAAAATGATCATTAATGTTTAAATGTGTCTGCCCTTCATTTGCAAAGTTTCTAATATAAAATGCATCACTTGTTGCCTAATAGTGTAGATTGTAGAGCGTGTACCGCGTCATCCCTTCCTGTATCACTGAGCTAGGCTGGGCTAGACATAATTGGGTTAGTGGTTCGATGTCGCTGTGGATGTAAGGAAGGCTAGAGACAGAATAGCTGAAATATTATACTGTTACTGTTGGATTCAGCTTGCGAGTTTGTTACATTTGCTTTGTAACACGGGAGACAGATTAGAAACTTAAAATAGCATACCAAAACATTATTACCAATCAATGTCTTATTGTTAGTGGTATGTGAGTACCCAAAATGTCGGGTCGAGTATTTGGGGACCGGCTGGCTCAAAAGTAATAAAAGTACCCAATTTACAGGTTAAAAATATTGTGAATGGTGGAGGTGCCGGTCCAGATTTGACACAAAATTCCATTGGAATTTCATTTAAAAAAAAAAAAAATCAATAAATGCACAGCTTGCTGCTGCTTGCATGAATTTTCTCGTCAAACCGTTATGATTTGTGGAAGGGGGTTGATGGTTTGTTTTAGACAGGTGGTAAATAGAAATACGTGCCGAAGGCAAGAATCTGTTTCATGTAACGACTAGAGCCCTAACAAGTGTCCCGGGTTTATGGTTTGTCTTCAGACGATGCATTGCCTGTTAGTTGTCAAGTATGTTGTGGAGAAAGACTGAATGGCCCATTCACAATGAAGGAGATTCATATTTCGAAATTTCAGTTGAACAAATGAGAAGTCTTCCATAGAACTTGTAAGAGATGTATACAGTTATTCAGTGATGTAGTAGAATTATATCCATATACCTCATTGAGTTGAGAAGAAGACACGATGTGTAAAGAAGATGACGCAATAAAGATAAACCACTTGTCGAGAGAAACAGAATCGATGACGACAGGAACTCCCCGTTTTGCTTTGCCCCAAACGATGCAAATATGCAATACTCTAGCGACTAATGCGTAATGAGTAACTCCCCGTCTGGGCCAGGAGTAGAAGTTGGCCCAGAGTATGGCTTTTCTGAGATCGTAAAAGGCGAGAAAAAAATGCAATGTCCATCTCGCAAACATCAGCTAGTATAGGGGAGTATTTTATTCCCCTAAACCAGAGGCGAGCTCTGACCGTCGTCGTGAGAAACTACTCTTCCCTCCCCGTGGCTGGTTGGGTCTTTCCTTCCTACATCTCCCGCATTATGACCAAACTGTTGACGCGCCCTTAAGCCAAATAAACCAAAAACCTGAAAACGTTTACAACTGAGCCCATCAACCGTATGACAACCGCCCATGTGTTGGACGTCAGAGATGAGAGAGGGACTGGTTATCTCGCTTGAATCCTGATGCCAGTCAGTTTCCAGCAGGAGGCAAGGCTCCCAGAGGAAATCAAGGCTGTGTGGCGTCAACGACTCGGGAAACTCTGCAATCTTTCATCCTAGGAAGACAAGGTCTCGAAGATCATTTGGAGGAGGGGAGCAATTAATACTCATTTACAACTAGCACGTTACTTAAGTTTGAGGTGGGGAATTTATCAATAGATTGGACTAATTGTGAATGACAAAAACAAAATGATGCTATTTAATTGATTGTTTTTCCTCTGTGGAGTAGTCGAAAAAATTTACTTAAAAAAAGCACGTTCCCCGTTTTGTTTGAAAAAAAAAGAATAATGTTTCCCAAGCAGAAGGTCCGGGTTCGATTCCCCCCAAAGTCAGAAGTTTTTTAACTTCTGATTTGGATTGAGTCCATCAGTTCGTGACTTAGGATTTGAAATGGTGACTTTTAGCCGTCCTAGAAACAAGCACATAATAAATTCAGAGTTGTTCTGAACGGCCGTTTTGATTCTGGCTTTGATCCGGGGGTGTTCGCACGGTCCATACCACTGTTTGCTATTTTGTTTTCGCTCACTCGTCGATTGCGGGGGGCCTCAGGGTGGCTTAGTTCTTTTTTACTCCCCCCCACTGAAAATCATTTAAAAAAAAACTGAGGGGGTAGACTCTAAATACAATTTATTTTTTTGTTTAATGCATTTTATTATCATCTGTGCGATAATATCATCAAAAATGCTTACACAAATGTCATCGTTCAGACAATAGTCTGGGTTGCACTCGATGCTTGAACCGTGAAAAAGTCAACACATGACTGTATAGGTGGCCTCTTCTTCGGGGCCTAGGTATCATTAGCCCTGTTGAACCGTGCTGTAGCCGGGCCCCACTGTGGCAAGCAATCAATTCACGTTGTCCCGTTTTTAAATGATCCGTTTCCATCTTTTTCCCAATGAACGCGCACAATTTTCTCGTTTAGATATAAAACATCCTAGGTGAGGTCTTCTGGGTGTTCACCTGTGCGGCCCCGATGTAATATTATTCATAGTTTATTCCTCCCCCGGCCCCTATTAACCGTACTCGTGCATAGCATGGGCTGATGATCAGGTAGCCATATCTGGTCGAGCCACAAATATCAATAGTATGGAAATAAATTATGGATTTTGTGTGCGAACAGAAAGAGCTGAGGGTCTGAACTCTGTACCTACACATGTACACCCTGGACCAGGAGTAAATCAAGGGCTGGGTGTAGAAGATACAACAAGACCCATTGATTTACTTATGGTTGATAGTGTACATACTCTCAACCTAATTCCCTGAAAGTTATTGCGAGCAGAAAAGTTTCTGTGTCGACCCTTGACTGATTTTTACTCTCAAAAACAGACAATTTTTCTCTAAGCAATTTCCTTTTTTTTTGGGCCCTCAAAATTTCCCAAATCGCAACCTTCTCGTGGGTTTGGCCCCCTGATTACGGGAGTTTTTCTCCTTGAAATAATGGCGAGCTCTGGGGCGTCGTCGGGGAAAATTTCCCCCCCTTTTTGATATCCCCACGGGGACGACAATGACAACAGGTCGGATGATGAACAGACGGAGGAGACCCACGGGGGGGGGAAAAAACCCCGCCCTCCCCATAGCTTGTGGTGGTTCTGAACCCCCAAGGGGTGTCCACCCCCTTTTCCCCCGCGTCATCCCTTACGTCCCTCCCTTCGTCTCGATTAGCCAAGTTGCATAAATATGAGACGTTAAAACAATATCCAATCAATCAATCACTTATTGCTTGTAAATGGATGCTGGTTTACATTTCAATAATGTGCATGGAATCACATTTATGTACGACTTAATACCCGTTTCTTTTTACCCAACCCCCTGGATTTCCGGAAACCTCAAACTACCGGAGCCCAATTATCGTGTTTTTACGAAAAAGTGAATAATAGGCCCACCCCGTGGCGGATACAGGGGGGGGGGGTGGGGTGATCGCCCCCCTTTGTTTGTCCTAGATCCCCCATGAGGGAAATAAGGAGGTTTTCAGGTGTTACCCTGCCCGGTGTTTATTGGCAAATGAGGTAATACCTACGTCATATCCCGCACCCATCTGCTTTCTCCATATAGGGTGGTGTCAAATAGGATAAGCTTTGGGATTACTAAATACTTATCAACATTATTCAATCACCACCAACTCCAACTATCAAAGTACTAGTTACTTTTCACCTCTCGGAAGAGATTGTTTAGTTCTTACGTTTTACTCATCGTCCTCCCACTTCAACAACAAAGTGATTAGGATAATCATAAAATGCTACTTTACTTCAATACATTCACTTTTTATTATTCTTCACTTTCTCTGGTATCGGCCGCGTATAGTGTCTTTGCAACAGTGACTTTAGTAGTATGGTCGATGAACACTTAATGGGTGGTGTAACACGTCAATCTATTGTTTTCTCTCATGTATTTGTTTATATTTTGTATCTCGGAATAGTCCTCGCTCGCGTGCTGCGCTGTGTGTTTCATTGAAGTCCCGCCATATCTGTAGCGTGGTGCACATCTGAAATGCCCCCTATCTGTGGCACTAACCACTGTGTAAACTGTTAATGCTCTTTAATCACGAAGTCCATGGTGGATGAATAAATAAACAACTCGTCCATGTCAAGGTTGATCTGCCTGGTCAATATAAGCTCACTGGATGAGGGTTGTGGGCCTACACTTAGGGCTAGTAGAACTTTCTCTCAGAAGAAGTTCCTCTTTGCTGACGCTTCTTCAGGGCGCCAACAAGTTTCAATTCAAGATTGAAGCTTTAGGGTTTGAATTTAAGTATATAACTGCAGATAGAGCCCGAGGTTTTGACGTTTGGTCGGGTTCGGGTACTAAATTGCTTCGGGTTTTTGAGTCGGGTAGTGAGTGAAAAGACGACCGTTTTTGGATGAGCGTAGCGAGCGAAGCGAAGATTCCATTTCACTACACTGGAGAAAAAAATCCGGAATGTTTTTCTTTTTTTTTTTTTTTTTTGTGTGTTTGTTAACACGATTCCGGCTAAACCGATACTCCAATTGCGATGAAATTTTCTGGAGGCCTTCGAAATCTCTGAACTTAGAACTGCCACGTTTTTGAGCGCATTCGAAAAATTATTTCTCATAAAAATCGCAATTTTACGATTTTTTCGATTAAAAAAAAATCTTGACTTATAACACCTACATGCTTTATCCGATTGTAATGATTTTTTCACAGTACCTTTATTTTATGAACTAGGAAAACGCTAAAGTCCCGCCGCGTTGATGGATGAGCGTTTTTGTAAGTTTTTAGTTTGAGTGGGACCACTTTTCCTTTGCAAGTGCTTTGTGAATGCATTGTAGGTGATTGTTGTCGAGTTTCAAATGTTACTTGTTAATGGTTATTATAAACCTAAAAAAAACTCATATCAAAACCTTTATTCTATGGATTCTGGCTAACTTTTTCAACTTATTCTTTCAAAAGGTACTACATCACCATAACCTTAATGTTCATGTGAAATATGAACGTTGTTGCCCCACCCGTTTGGTCAGAATCGGCCCAAATGTCACGAAAATATCGCACTAAAAATCGAAAAAAATCGTAAAAGTACGTTTATTTTATGGGTTCTGGTTACCTTTTTCAACTTTTTTTTTCACAAGATACTACATCACCATAACCTTAATGTCCATGTAAAATATGAACTTTGTAGCCCCACCCGTTTGGTCATAATCGGCCCAAATGTCACGAAAATATCGCACTAAAAATCGAAAAAAATCGTAAAAGTGCGATATTCATGAGAAATATTTCTTCGATTGTACCCAAAAACGTGGCACGTCTAAGTTCAGAGATTTCGAAGGTCCTGTCAAATTTTCATCAAGATCGCTTATGCCGTTTGCCCGGAATCGTGCGAACAAACAGACAAAAAAAAAAAAAAAAAAAAAAAACAAAAAAACAAAAAAAAAACATTGGAGCTAAATTTTTTGAGGGGTCAGTGAAATTGAAGTTTTCGCTTCGCTCGCTACGCTCGCTACGCTCATCCAATTAATATATTCGTGTGAAATTTGAGCGCAATCGAAAAATTATTTCTCATGAAATTCGCAGTTTTACGATATTTTTCTATTTTTAAAATTTCTTCGACTTATAACACCTACATGCTTTAACCGATTGCAATGATTTTTTCACAGAACCTTAATTTTATAAATTGATATATTCGTGTGGAATTTGAGCAGAATCAAAAAATTATTTCTCATGATAATCGCAATTTTTCAATTTTTTTCGATTTTTTAATTTCTTCGACTTATAACACCGACATGCTTTATCCGTTTGTAATGATTTTTTCACAGAACCTTAATTTTATGAATTAATATATTCATGTGAAATTTGAGAGTAATCGAAAAATTATTCACCATGAAAATCGCAATTTTACGGAATTTTACGTTTTAAAAATTACGCTCATCCAACAACGCGCCTGGAAAAGCGTTTGCGAAGCTTCCTAGTAATACTGCATGTGAGAATCGATATCGAATTTTACTTGTGAATAATCTTACATTGGGATTTTCACCCAATTCATTTTCCTATTGTCTGTATTTTTATTGAAAATAATTTTTTATAAAGCTATAAATTACATATTGTCTGGACCGGCACCTCCACCAATTCTACAAAATATTTATTTTTGTTAAATTAAAATCGGGCCACCTTTTTTGATAATTGGGTCGGACTTTCGGTCCCCACTCCCGAAATTTCAGTTAAGCAGCAAAGTACTAAATTTAAGAAAAAAACTTCGCATGCTGACCTTGGAGCCTTGTTGATTCTGGCATCGCTTGAGGGTGGAATTGTGTCCAATTTTACTGATCGGTATTTCCTACTTAATATGCTAGTCTCTAGTTGTTCATTGTTTGCTTGGCGATGATGTTGGCGCCAAAAGGGTTTTGGTTGGTTTGGTCTGCTTTATATTGTGTGACTGAGTGGGTAGACTCTATATTTATTTCACCCCTCTCTCTCTCTGTGTTCCAGGTGCAATGGGAGGCGGACTTTGAGCCGTACATCGTCGTGCGCAAGGACATTCCCGAGTACGACACACGGTTCGTGGGCTTCGGCTGGAACAAAGTGTCGCACATCATGGAGCTGGAAGCCCAGGGGTTCGAGTTTGTCGTGTTACCCAACGCGTTCATGGTCCACATGCCTCACGCGCCGAGCTTCGACATTGCCAAGTTCCGTAGCTCGTCCCAGTATAGGAAGTGAGTTGTCTGTGGTTGCACTTCACAGTTTGTGCTTGCTACATTTAAAAAGTTTGTTGACTTAATAGTGTGTATTAACACTACAGGTAAGTAGATAACACATGGGGTTAATACCAGTAGGTATTCACTTTAGCATTTCATCTAAAGATGTTTGTTTTGGTGAGATGTAGCATTTTGCTTGGAATGCCAGTAAACATATTTTTTTTACAGCTTTTTCCATTTTTACAACAATGTTTGTTTAAGAGCAAAATATGTCCTATAGCTGGTTGAAAGAGTGTTCTGGCATTGGACTATATCTATGAATGTATTTTCTTTTACCGTCTTTTATCTCGTGCTGCCATGTTCTAGTAATTTCTTTTTATGTGTGGACTCTCTTTTATTATCATTGGTCTTTAATTTTGTATTCGTGTGCATGGGTGTTGATGGTGTAGTTGTTATGGCAATTGCATTGCAGTTGCTCATCACCTTAGCTATTAAGTTAAATTGTAATTTCTAGTCGAGTTGTTTAAGGGTGTCATTCATTCGGAGTTTTATAGACTGTTTGTGGTTTTTACCATTATCTCATTGTTCATTTTGAAGAAACAAAATGTTTACATGCGATAATAAAAACTACTATTCCGGTGTAGTGCCACTAAGCCACCCTCGCACTTTACGATTGCATTAACTTACGTAGAGAATGTTTAAAATATGCGCAGAATCAAACACCAATGTTGCCTTTAACTCTAACCTTTATGCTTAAACTAATGTTAGCATAATTTTTCACGGACTCTGAAAACAAGTTTTTCTAATTAGCAGTTACACCTTGGGTACATACACACAAAATTATCTTTTATTCTTATGCCAAGCAATTGTAATAATAATCCCTGGGGACTGTTATGCATTGCAGTAACTGTTTTATACAATGCTTTGTTTTAAAGGAGATGAGCCCACATTTAAAATTATTGCTTTTCAAGTATGCAAAATAATTAATTGGATTTGTTCTGGACATGTATCTCGAGTGCATAAGTATTACAAATGTATATGTACACATGGGATGGCTGATGGAATGAAATCGGCAACAAGATAACTTTTGCAACACACCTTCTAGCTATAAATCTATGTTTTATTTTGTTGGATAGAGTTTGACCTAGCACTCATATGTATTATACAGAATCCTTGAATTTGCATTGTATATTTGCTCTGTTAACTCTTTCACTGTTTGTTTGAGTTGCAGTTTGTGGTCGAGTTCCAGATATTCCACGAGGCTCCTGAGTGTTAAATATTGTAGGGCTGCTCTGCCAGTGTTTATATTTGCAGTGTAAACCTGCACATATTTGTTTTCATATTACGGATTATGAAACGATCTTGTTCAATACATTTCTTCCAGTTTTCTTACAATAAGTTTATAAATTACACCGCCACAAATCTTTAATTGTGTCACAGAGTGACTACATCTTAGTTTAAAGCTAATTAATTTGTAATTTGCTTTTTTTAAATTATTTTCATTGAAAGGTTTGTGAATCCAGTATAGTACGATTGACAGCATTGTTGTCATCACCTTTTGGATAATATAAGCCATCCATTTTATTAGATGATATCAGTAATACAAATACAATTTGAATTACAAATTAGTTTCAAACCTGTTTATCCAAATCCATGCGTATCACAGAGTATGAATAATTAGCTATAATCTTTTTGCATAATATCTTATGTATGCTTTTAATAATTTGTGATAAAAGTCATATTACAGTATGTCTAAAAGTTTTAGATTTAGTAAAAATTTTAGTACACCTTGAACACAACTTTTAAATTATTTTTGTACACCATATTTTCACAAGTCAGATCACAGTTATCTTATTTATTACTTCCAATGTATTACTCAAGTGCATACACGGCGGCAACGTAAAATGTGTTTCATGAATATAATTTTTTTAAATTTTGTTCAGAGCGCTACAAAAACTGTTGGATTCTAATCTTCAAGCAGAAAAAACTTTCCACGTATTCTTTCCATGTATTAAATTAATTTGAAAATATTTCTTTTTAGGTGCCTCAAGATATTGAAAAACGAATTCGTGCTGGATTTGCGTAAACGATACACTAAAGATTTTGCCATGGAGTTGAGCTAGAGCTGCTAACCTTGTTAATCAGAAGAGAACTGCAGAAGGTAACCATCCACTACGCCCAATGTATAAGAGAACCAGTAATTTACACACGTTGTAATCCACTCCGGATGTTCAGTCCTCGACTTGTCACAGCTGACCCCAACCAGTCAGCCATCTTGCAAGGGGCATCTACATCGTCAAGACACGACAATAATGTATAGGATAAGCCATCGTACAATCTCCAACAGGCAGCAGAGCTCCACAACCATTACATGATAAATATTATGTCAAGACTTGCTGCATCAATGCAGTATGCTCAGAATAGGTATAGTAAGTGTTGAGTATTTATTTCAATTCTAATGTTCAATTTAATATTTATGTTTTGTTAAAAAATTAACTCAATTTAGTCATAATGACTTTATAATTATTAACTTGTTAACTACTGTGCAGCTTTATGCCATCTGTGTTTATAACTCATTTACTATTATTGTATTTTTTATATATTAAGACTTAATAGTATTATTAACCCTAGTGTCCAATTATTTTAGTACCTACTCGCTAATGATTATATACATGTGAAATTTACAATAAGCTAATTATATTATAAACAAATTGTGTTAACGATCATTATACATTGACAAATATATATACAACTTCATTTCTAATGTGCACTAGCTATTTTCCCCTACTACCGCTCGATGTCTTGTTCCCATTTATCCCGAGATGCCGTCCATCGTAAGTATTACCATATGAATATATTAATACTCGGTTTAATGGTAGTTGAGATTAAGAGAGAAGTTGAGATAGTTGGCAATGGCAGATGAATTCTTTGTTTGAAATTATTAACATTCAAGTGATTCAATATTAGGTATTCTGTTGTTTCCATTTATTATTTTTTAATTTATTTAACGTCTATCCTATTCAGTTAAGAAACTGATTTTAAAAAAAATCAAAATATTTTAGCTGTTAATAAAAAAAGGCATTAAAAAGCTGCAGAATAGCAGCTAATGTTAAGTGTCTAAAATATTAAATGTAATTCATTTCTAGCACTTTAAATTGTAGTATTTTATTTTTTAAAGTAAGCAGCCGTGAAAACTGAATTTGCTCTAGTGTTGAAGTTAACAGATTAAATTTTTAATATTTATAGTCATATTTATATAACAACAGTTTTCCCCTCTTATTGTGTTTTAATATTGAATTTGTTGTGTATTTATGTAATTTGGCAAAGCTTAAAACTTTCCCCCGAAGAGAACGCGTCGCTCGAAGTAAGTTTTGCAAACTGGTTTGATTTTGAATCCCCAAACGTTTCAACTTTCATTCATTATTGTTATCTTTTCCTCGAATCAAGAAATATTATTCACGTTGTGCTCAGTTCTTTTTACGTCGGTCGTTGGCCAATCAGAATTGAGAACGCCAGGAGCGACGTTGCACCATGGGAGTCTGGTATTAGATGCGTTGCTGTTCACAAGCACAACAGAACACACTTACTCTAAAAGAGGTTTCCATACTAACCTCGCACAGACAACAAATCTTTGTTAAATGATTGCCAAAGCCGATTATGGCTACGGTTTTGTTGTAGAAAATAGTTAAGTACAATTTTGTATAGTGGAGGGGATTACGAGTAGGCCACAATGGATGAACAAGTCCACACGGAAGTGAAGTGAGCATCGCGGCACATACAACTATGTATGTGAACCAGCTAGATTCACTAGAGCACAGACAGCCTTGACTGAAGATGCATAACATTTCTCGAGCCTGCTCAGGGTGCAATGTCTATGTATATTGGAGTTGGGATAATAGTGAAGGGATGTCCGAGGGATGTTTTTAAGAGGACTAAATCCCTTGCAATGCTTAACGAGGAACCTTCAGTCAGGATTGCCGATCACGTCGGGACTCGAACTCTGGACCCTTCACCAACACTATCGGTGATAGAAGATGACCGATAACCCAAATATCTGTTCCAGTCAAATTTTACTCAATTCAAGAAATTTAAATTCAAACTAAATTCTGCGTCGTAGTCAAGCCACAGTCACAGTCTGCTCATTGTCATTGGTTATTTTTCCCAGTTTTAGTTAGGTCCGTTTAATTGCTATGAAACTGAGTTAATATTGACGTCTAGTGTCAAACCACAACTCATCTCGACTTGCGAAAACCTACGGAAAGTTGGGGTTAGCAAAAGTAGATTTTTAAAGGGTAATATCCCCTTTAAATCTTGATTTCATCTGTAGATCTACTATTAACAGTCCTACAGACTAGATGAAACGAGTTAAATATTTTATTTCAGACCAATGCAATATTAGACCCGGCCGCTTCAAGCATGTGATGCGTGATAGATGGTCACTATATTTGGCAGTGTCCTTGCGCTGAAGTTGTTTCCGATAGAGGCTCACGTTCTTTCCTCTTGAGCCGCATCGACCTGCCCGGTTGGACACTACACCAAACATGTTCCCTCCAGACTCCAGACCCATTCATCTCGCCGGCTTAAACCATCACACGGTTTAACGAGGAGCCAATAAATACGCCCACCCCGCACTAAATCTGTCTCCTTGCCAATACATAAATACAATCAGTAAATCAATCGCTCTTTTGCTTTATTAGCAACCAACTCAATTATACAGTAATTGATTTTCAGTGGGATATACGTTATTTCTATACGTTACGTGCCGTATTGCTGTGGCAGTTTTAAAGTCATCGTTTGCGTTAGTTTTAATATCGGGTTTATTTATTGATCCATTCGTCGTTTTTATGAGAGTAGACAAGTGCTTAAGAGACGAGGCGCGAACCCAGGACTCCCTGTGTTGAAAGTAGGATAATATGATCCACAACCTGTTACACAACCTTATCCTACTGACCCAACCTGGACAAATCTACGGATGAATAAATAACTTACACGTGCATGGGCCAAATTATTATAGAGGGTAATAATAAATAATAATTTTACAGTTTATACCAATTCATTCAGTTACAAGAATATATATTTTTCAGTATTACATCATTGTGATATTAATAATAATAATTTTCGTAGGAAACCTGTTCAGGGTGCAATTCATGTTCCTCGGTGTCTAACTAGGTATGTCATGCGGATAGGACAATTGTGAAGGGATGTCCGAGGGCTGTTTAAGAGGACTCAATCCCTTGCATTCGCATTAACGACTGAGGAAAACCTCGGGAAAAACCTTCAGTCAGGATTGCCGGTCTCGATGGGATTTGAACCCTGGACCTCCCGAATCAGAGTCGCGCGCTTAACGCTCGAGCCAACACTGTCTGTCATTGTGGTATTATTGTGGTTTGTTATGTAATGATTTCATATCTCTCCGAATGTTTAGATACTTTGTTCTAGATACCACCCACAATGTCTGCTAACATCACCGTGTATGCGAGTGTGTGTGCGCGTGCGGTGCATGCCTGAGTGCAAACAGTCATGTACAGTGTCGCAACGACCCAACTGTGACCTGTGTCTGTGTGTTTGATATTGTGTAACACGTGGCAGACACGGCCAATATGTGGAACAATCTCCATTGAACCTCGGAGCGGAACTCAGTGAATGTTGCGAAGTTAGGTGATATTCCGCCAGGGCAGCTACTGTCGCTTATTAGCCATCAGAGCAAAGATGTTGGAATAGTATAGCAGCAGAGAAATGTTTTTATTTATTTATTTAACGTCTGTCCTATTCAGTTAAAAAACTGATTTACAAAGGAGGACATTGCAAGTAAATAAATGTAATACATAGCTGATGTAGACACAAACAATGAACTATATTTGAAATAGTAATATTACATCAACAATGTATTAATAACACAATAAAATTTTTGGAAACAAATTCAAAAAAGGATTTTCTATGCAATTAATTAATGAACGAAATATGAAAAAGGGTAAAGAAAAGAAAAGGAAAAAATGTAAAGAAAGAAGGAAAAAAGTATATAGATTTATTAGACGTCTGGAATGTTGTTTTTAAAAAATTGTTTTAGATTGATCAAAGGTTTGATAAAGACTGTTGGAAACGGGCGAAATTTTACTTTTATTTTTTTTTAAATTTTACTGAGGAAAACGCAGGGAAAAAACCTTCAGTCAGGATTGCCGGTCACGACTGGATTCGAACCCGAGACCTCCCGAATCAGAGTCTCGCGCTTAGCGCTCGAGCCAGCACTGTCGGTTTTAGTTTAATACATCGTGCAATAGCAGTGGAATATCCAACTATTTGTGTTTTAATTTACCCGATATGGTTTGCAAGTACATCAGTACCTATAGGCTCTGGGTACTGGCCCCAGCATGGACAAACTAATATATTCAAAGCTTCACAACCTTGTACTCACACACATAGTCATACGTCACCCCTTGTATGAGCGCCGACTCGACGTCGAACTCCGAACCACACGTAACAAAAAACTTGTATAAATACAGCCAAACCTTACACAATCAAAAGCAATGAGATCTAAAAGAAATGCCAAGCTTACGTACCCTCCTACATTTTCGCAATCACATAAATTCACTTTGCCCCGTGACTGCATCCTTTCAAAGCGTGGCAAAATGTTATTTGCAACTTTTGTTTTAATTGTAAAAGTTTGTGAAAATTTATTTTGCTAAGCTTCACAAGGTTGCAGTCACTGGGAAAAGTGAATTTATGTATGAAGATTGCGAAAATGTAGGAAGATACATAAGCTTGGCATTTCTTTTAGATCTCATTGCTTTTGATTGTGTACGGTTTGGCTGTATTTTTACAAGTTTTTTTGTTACGTGTGAGATCTCATTACTTTTTCAAGTTCCATTGCAAAATAATTTGTTAACATATAATAATTTTATAAGTTATATCAGTTATTTTAATTGCTATGGTATTACCAATTAACAATATAGTGTAAAATATCTAGTGGTCCAAAGACTTGCTTTTTGTACTATAGTTACTTGTTGATTATATGCCTGTGAAAGGCTTATATTGAAACCTTTATTTGGAAGATTTCCAGCAACCTTTTACATATTTTTTTAAAGGCACCACATCACCTTAATGCCCATGTAAAATATGAACGTTGTAGCCCCACCCGTTTGGTTAGAATCGCTGGGCAATTTAAACTGATGAATTAGATAGTAGTAGTAGCCAGTAGTAACTAACATCCTTTAAGTGATTTTGAGCATGTTTCAAGCCATTTTTTCACCAAGAAGATGTGCTCGTACCCCAACCAAATTTGGCATGTGTTGTCGGGTACCTAAATCCCCTTGATTGTGATAGTTTTTAAGTTCACATCACGTTTCATGACGGCTGGGTAACACCTCGACTCGAAATTACCCCAACTTTGCTTGATGTATAATGTGCCTGTGAAGCGCACCGCGGCTTGGCTGCGGCACCCTAACGGGCACCCAGATGTGTATCTCCTCCCTGCTGTATCAGTCACCATCAGACTGCTTCTGTTGTGAGTCAACAGTTAAATGTTTGATCTACACGGTCGGCTGGTCAAACACACGAGCCTGCAATTAAATATTGATAACCATGTATTGATCCAGGTTTCTCCGCGTTGTGAAATAGAAGCATAGTTGATATATTTCAACTTTTATGTCACTTAAGGTTATATCTGTTTCAACTTTTAATATACTTCATTAACTTTATATTCAGTATCTAGATAATATAATTGGTTTTCGGATAACTCTATTTTAATGATCGTATTGTCATTTTAATTTTCTCACTAATTGTTCTATATGTAAAACACGTTTTTATGAAGAACAATAACGTGAAATGAATAACATATTCTGCTCACAAGACATCCTTTTAATTAGTTCCTGATTTTAAGTTGACTGATGTCCAGCCTTGAGCAAGTTTTGAAAACTAAGAAACTTTGAAAAGTTAGTTACTTTGTAAAAAAAAACTAAGTCATTTTCTCGATCCTCTTATAAAAAAGATGAACTCATTCAGATCGCGTTCCTCCCCAAGACGGCTAAAGCGAGTCTAGACAAGGTGGTTAATTTGAATTCCCTCGTATCTAGGTGAATACCTCTCTTCTGATTGGACGAAACGAGAGTAGTTTTAAGAAAACCAATCACTCTCCATAAAACTTTCTCAATCATGTTGTAGAGTAATTTACTATTCCTTCGATATTACTTTCACACTCGCTGCCGTTTGATTTTGATCAACATGATATCGTACTTGTATTTTATGTATTATCTTTTGATTAGAACCTCCAGTTTTTCGTTGTTTTTTGCATTTGTTCTCATCAAGTTTTCAATGCGTCGTCTGGTTTAAAATTGATCTCCATTATTAGTTTTTTAGTTTTTTCACTACTATATTTTCACAAAACCCGTCTTGATTTCCAATCTTCATCTACCTCTTCTATTATTTCTCGCCCTTCAATTCTATGTAATTATATTTACGATTTAAGTTCGAACCTTTACCCTGAACAGTGTAACAGTAATGACGTATATTCTCTACCTGCATAATGACAAGCAATTGTGATTCCTCATCCTGCGTTCATTGCTGAACGTATATATTATACCAATTGATATTCGAGACGATGAGGGGTGACATTTGAGGGTGAATGTCAATACAAACCCATGCCTTATGCGGTATTCGAACCCACGTCCCCTTAGTTTCGGACCTGCACGCCAATCGTATAAGCCACCGCGGTCGGAATCTGACGTTATATTAAATAAATAACGATTTATTTATTTAGGTTTATATAATAATAAAGCCATGGAATCGAAACGATTCCACCTACTTGTAGTTATTGCTTTGAAGAGTGTGCAAGCAATACTATTGACTATTAGTGTTTACTCGTGGGGGCTGGCTGCTGTGCAAACAGTCCTAGACAAATACTAGGCTGGACGCTCGTCTGAACCAACAGATGGCGCTGGTGTCGGCGATGAGCGGCGTGTCTTGCATTCTCACCTCACTCGCACTTCGCATCGACCGGGAGCAGACAATACATGCGTACAAGATACAAAGCAACGCAAAACAATTAGGCGCTACGAGAATACAATGGAGATACACATGAATATTTCTTTATTATAATGCAAACACAAGGATAGCATCTCCACAATTTTATGTTAAAATATTTCATTAAGTTTGTCAGTTTGTGATCGATGCTTGGGACCCGGCACCTCCACCAAACCATTGAAATATTCACGTTTATACTTTGATAATCACCTTCAACGATCTTCCCCAGTATTATATGTCACAGGAAAGTCTAACGCCAATCGAAAACAAACTTTTACAAAATTAGTGTATTTCAATTTCGAATAAAATTTTCGCAATGGACCAGTAAAATCTTTTTCTTTTGATAAACGCGTTGCTACTGATCCAAGTGTTTAAATCACAAAATACAATTGTGTGTAATATCGGGACAGGTGAACTAGTATGTCATTAATGACCTACATTTTTGTTAAGAACTCTGTTTCCCCTATGACGAAGATCGTCGATTGTTATTGATTATGGGCGTAGTTTTACATGATAAAATGCCGAGTTTGACGATATTCTGTTTCACGGACCCTAATAAATCCATGTAAAAGAACTTACATTTAATTACTGTTAGCCCTTATATAATATGTGTTTCTAATTTGCGAGTAAATACTCTTTTAGTGTACATCATTTTGAAATTTGTCCATAAATTCAGTCTCAGATTTAAAAAAAAAACTGGACCTGGCACCTCCACCAAATTATTTGATTTGTAAGTTTTATCTTTTATCATCGATACAAATACAAACAAAATACTTGTTAGATGTCTTTAATGTTAAGTATCAATAATGTTTTCATGTGTTTTATCCAATATATTTACCAGAGTGTATCTATTTGCAAAATTACCATTAGTTGATGTGGTGCATTAAATGTAGATAGTAACGTTCGATAGGATCGGCTTTCCCATTATAATAGATATATTTTTGGGATTCATATTTTAAATTTAGGATTTAATTTAGTCAATCTTTTGTACCTTTTTTGCTGCTTTAATATTTTCAAGTACAGAATAAATTCATATTATCCTATTAATGTAGATGTAATTTAAAACTCTTGGTATGTCTAGTTAGTTATTAAGGCCAGTTTATTGCATTGGGTAAGACTTATGCACGAACAAACTTGGTTATATATTTCTTCCATGTTGTTTTCTATGCAATGACGGAAGATCTGGGTTATCTGTTTCAACATGGACGGAATTAAGGCCGCGATATTACAACGTGAAGGGGAAGCTGGAGTGTAGCTTAGCATCGAACACAGACGAGGATGACAAAGTCAGGAAAACGAGCAAATCAATGTAAAGCAAGCACTCATAGTAATTGAGTAGAAGAAAACATTTTAGTGAAATAGTAAAATAAAAACAAATCGTCAACTCATTAGTCTGTTTCTGTTTCGAAATCCTCCATTAACTTTTGTCTCTAATTCCGAGACTAGTTTCGCGAATACAACCGAGGACTGCGGAGAACAAACTTTCCAAACACTTTCTTGTCCTTCGAAAACTTCCTGAGAATGGTAAAGAACCTCGCAAACTTTAGATCCGCTCAGCTGCGGAATAGTGATTAGTGATCGGGCCTAGGAATTAGAAACACACAGGGAGTGAATTATTGATGACGTCAGCTGCAGCCGGGTGGTAGTCCTGGCTGAGTACGTACGTGGCGAGTACAGATGCTGTACCCGCGCGAGTGAACCGGATTGTCGACCTCCTGAACGAATCTAAATTCAGCTCGCGAATATCTCCCCGGAATGAAACGGGATAGAAGGGAATTAGTCGGTGGCAAACGGTTCTTGTCGAGGTATTTAGCCCGGTCTAGTTCCCAGAGGCGACGCTAAGCTTCCTCCAGGAGTATCCTCTTCACAGGATGAAGTGGTCCAGGCTCAGCATCCACCAACAAGTTCGATATCCCTGCGCTAATTCCTTGAACGTGCAGGGTTTTCAACCGACAGTGTTGGCTCGAGCGTTAAGCGCGCGACTCGGGTTCGGGTTCAAATCCCGTCGTGACCGGAAATCCTGACTGAGGATTTTTTCTGAGGTTTTCCTCAGTGATTGAGTTCTCATAAACAGCCCTCAGACATCTCTTCACAAATGTCCTATCCGCAACACACCTAGTTAGACACCTGAAGAGGGGCATATTGCACCCTGGGCAGGCTTCACCACAATAATTGTTATTATTCACGTTTCCAGGCTTAGAAAGAAATTTTTGATGAGCGCAGCGAGCGAAGTGAAGATTTCATTCCACTACACTGGAGAAAAAAATCCGGAATGTTTTACTTTTTTTTTCTTCCTGTTTGTATTTTTGTGTTTGTTAACACGATTCCGGCTAAACCGATACTACAATTGCGAGGAAATTTTCTGGAGGCATTCAAAATCTCTGGACATAGAACTGCCATGTTTTTGAGCGCAATCAAAAAATTATTTCTCATGAAAATCGCAATTTTACGATTTTTTTCGATTAAGAAAAAATTTTCTTCGACTTATAACACCTAAATGCTTTATTCGATTATAATGTAGTGTGTAATGTAATGTGCGCCCCTGATTCTCATGTCGTCGTCGTAAAAATTAAAACAATATTACCAAGCGTGTCTCGCAGGCCATAGCAATGGGAAAACGAAATCAATTTAAATACCATCTACATAACACATGGCAGCTCAATGCTCAATGCACCAATTACGTTCATCCAACAACGCGCATGAAAAAGTGTTTGCGTAGCTTTTTAGTTAATCATCATCTTATTTGCTTAGATATAGTTCTTTTTTTCTTGTTAAAATCTTATTTTTTGAATGACAGCATGTAAAAACTATTCCAAGATCTTTCTGTTGTACGTCATAACATAAATGAATGCCATACATATATATGATACACCGGGGAAAGCCCTAACCTTCATGACGCGCTCTTTTAGTGTCCGCTGTTGAAGCTCTGTTCACAAAAGAAATTACATTCTCTCGGGTGGTGCATTGTGTGGAAGAAGAGGTTGACAGGATTAGTCTAGATGCCCAGCAGACTAATTATAAAACAACTTGTTGATAATCTGTCACATGACATGGCACCCCTCTTTCTCCACAGCACCCGCCATACCAAACACCAAGTATCTAGCACATCACTTCTTAGCATTGTCACAGAAATACATGAATTTATTTTACACATGTTTTAATTAACTTTTATTCATAACTGTTTCAAGAAAATGTACCTATGATACGCTCATGATTATTCATATTTTTTTAACGGATAGGCACGTAAAAAAATATCATTTAGAAATGTTTGATTATTTTAAAATTTATGAAAGTACTTTATTTATTATTGACATTCGTATTAGAACCAAATTTGCTAAGAGATTTTTTTTACGAATTTTACTTGAATGTATGAATCAATTACTAAACTTGTAATAATAAATTTCGAAACACTAAAACTTTCTTAAATTCTGTCTGAATAAATCTGGGAATATTATTTTATGAATCACATCTTTGAGCTAATGCGAAATCACGATATAACTCGATTGAGCATTTCCGACTTGGAAACTTTTCATCTTTAAGAAGTGTCTTGTGTAAATCTCTATAAATACTTGAAATATATATTGTATACGTGGAATCTTTTACAACTGTCGACTTGGCGTTCTTCCTATTTCCCAGCTAATACAGCTACATTAAGAGTGTTACTAGATGTCAGTATGTCAACCAGACGCTGAGTGGGGTATAACTTCTTGACCTATATCTTAACACCAGCAGATAAACCACTAGAGTTGGCGCGAGTTTCCCGGCGGAAATCGGCTACGTGCCCACTAGCACGAGAAACTTTTCTTTCCTTTTAATTACGGTTGGCTCAAGTGTCAAAACACACTCTCCTAACTTAAGTCTTTCAATGAAAACGTTTTATTTGCAGAGTGCCGTTGAATACCGGAGTGGCTCTTTCAAGACGCTAGGCTTGAGTCTCACACGCGGAAACAATCATTGAGGACACTGACAATCATTCTACATAATTCCTTCGCATTTTGTTTTATTCGTTGTGTTACTTCCTACACGTTAGGTTAATTCATTAATTTGTGTTTTTGCAAGGTTCTTCGCGACACGAGATTTCTTCGTGGTTTTAAGTGTTTTAGCAAAATGTTTGCTAACATCGACGCCGTTTCTTGTCAAAATCCTTTTTTTAAATTTCCTTCTCTGTTGAATGTAAATAATATGAAGGATAAACAATAAATAAAAAATAAATGTTTATTTTTTTGCCTCCTACAGGGAAACAACTATTATACCAACCTACATTGAGCTACAGAAGTTAATATTTGATTATCTGTATATATTCGGTTACTCGCTTACGTGATATTCTACACGCCTAGATATTCTAGAATGCAGTTAGCCCAGCACTCCAGCAGTAACTTGTAACTACTAATCTAGACATCAAATAGATTTAAGCAATGTTTTTTATAACTTTGATAACCGATTCTAAATAACGCTGTGTAATCCGTGTTATGGTTCATATTTAAGGATAAATAAAGTAGACTGAAAAGTAATTTTCAATGTCTTACATTCTTAATAATAAATGCCGTATGTTTAATATATTTGTTAAGTACTTAGTTAGAACGTTAACCTCTATTAACGCATAAAATCGCGTTCTAGTTATCGTAAATAGTTTGTTTAATCACTAAAGCTTTTAACTTAATAAAAGCATTCGCGATCTCAGTAAAGTTACTTGCACAACTTCACTTCATGGGAAAGATCGTAACTCTTCACTTACGAAGATTGAACGATACAACTATTGATACAGCTGAACTTAGGAGTGACTTCCGATAGTGCTCAACTTTTCTAGAGTATCATCGAGAAATGTTATTTGTTGTGATTGTTCAGCGATATGAGGCTTATTCTCGCGTTCTTCGCGGCGATCTAGTCAATAGTGTGGGCGACTTTATCCCCAAACCTCATTCTTCTCGTGGCAGGGTTAATAAAATAAACAGTTTCCACCTTATTTTTATTTACAGTAGGTCAATAGCTTTTACTGCCAGATGCATTGCCTTCATGAAGCAGTTTCAGTCATCCTCAATCTATAGTTTTATTTTGTATTAAACAAGTGTTGCCATGATTGTCTGTGATGCTGATGTTCGCTGGTGATCTCGATTATATTTTAACTTAAATGCACAATGGATAATTATTTCTGCGTCCAGGAGCCTCATCTATGACAGTCAAGAGTGTTCTGCATGTGATTGTTAAAATCTCAAGTGATATAAATGATGCGATCTCATATTCTAGGTGTTTTGTGGGCCGGTTAGGCATCTTGCTTTATGCATGGGCAGAGAGGCTACATGATAGGTCTGTGTATCTCTTTTCGATGAGCCACCTTCATTTTCAGTAAATTAAAAAATTATAATCGCAATTCTTTCAAACTCGCTGGCCAACATAAATTAAATGAAATTCAAGCCACAACGAATGATAACAAATAAGAAATCCCCTTCGCTCCTCTCGCCTGTGGCTGGATCAGCGAAACGCGTATCTGTCCCCCCCCCCACCTATAGTGGCGCATATGATCCAACGGTTGACGCGCCCTTATACCAAATAAAACATTAATAAACTTTCCGGCCATAACGAGCATAAACATAGTACAGAAAAAGGTTAGATTGTCAAACACGAGCAATATTGAGTCTGGACCGGCACCTCCACCAAAACTTTGTTTTATTACTAGAAAATAGGGCACCGTTTTTGACCATCGAGTCGGCTCCAAATTCACGATCAGACTCAAAATTTCGGGTACCCTCACACCACTAATGTATATATTTTGAATCAATATTCGACACAATTAACACGTCGGGTAATACGACTTTATTAATTAATATTTACTTTAATGTTATCAAAACCGGACATTTCGAGGCGTCAATTTTAGTTTTGTATTTTCACTGTTAATTTTATATAATATTCATTTTAAATCTTTATTGGTGTGCACGAGAATGGGGTTTAGTTTCGTGCCCATGCGACGACCTTACTTTGTGGTTCGCTGAAACTCCGCTAGGACATTCATGGACTTTGCTCTCTTCTGTTGGCATGGCTACTCTACACGATCTGTCACACGTTTCGAGAAAATCGCGCGAGTTGGCTCGCGCGAGTTTATTACCATCCTTGTCACACGACAGACAATGAAGGTAACAATAACGCCACCTATTGGTGTTCACTGGTCACGTGTTTACGGTAGTGGGTTCTGATTGGCTCTCGCTACCTCGACTCGCTAGGAAGTTGAATAAGCTGGACATTTTTCGTGGCGAGCGCGAGCTCGCGCTCGCTGGCTCACCGTCTGACGGGGAGGCGGTGAGTTCCATGTAAATAAGTGCAGGCCTACTCCCAGAGAGTTACTCGCGCGATTTTCTCAATCGTCTGACAGGCGCTTAGTTTCGTGCCCATGCGACGACCTTACTTTGTGGTTCGCCGAAACTCCGCTAGGACATTCATGGACTTTGCTCTCTTCTGTTGACTTGGCTACTCTTCAATCTCGAGGGTTATTCATTACACATTGTTGTTGAATTGCTTGAACACTCATTCCTCCCAGCAACTCTTGTTTGTTTAGCGAGAGAGACGTTCTTTTCAAAACCCGCTTAAAAATTTAAATCGTCAACATGTCTGAGTTGAAGTTTGTCTTCTCGATAAACGAATCGCTCGTCCGAGGTAGTTTTAAGAGACAGCAACAAGTTGTCAAACCGAGAGTGATCTCATTTAGTCCGGTAAACTTTCCGTCTAGCCGCCTCGAGGTGCGTTGCGTTCCTCGTACAAGGGCGGCGTTCTATGTGTGTGTGTGTGTGTGTGTGTGTGTGTGTTGTTGTAGGCCGCGTGTGGTGACAAGCACCGTGTCTAGCCGGGGTCACAATCACAGGGTGGAATATAATCCAGGGGGGGGGGGGCCTCTTGTTGTGGCTATGAGTGGAGGTAAATATCGGGAATTAACACTCAGAATCATTTACAAAACTCATCAATGATTTAGAAAATAAGTGCCCAATGGTGATGCGTATTGTGTTGTATGTTTGTGTAATGTGTTTGCAGGTTAATACGTGTGGTTTTGTATTTCTGGCTGTGAGAGTGTGCTGTGTATACACCGTGTATGCAAAATAAGTGATTGAACATTTATATGTGAGCAGTGGGATGGTCAGTTTTATACTTTGTTAATACCG
Organism: Sweltsa coloradensis; assembly: GCA_024449915.1. Taxonomy (NCBI): domain Eukaryota; kingdom Metazoa; phylum Arthropoda; class Insecta; order Plecoptera; family Chloroperlidae; genus Sweltsa; species Sweltsa coloradensis. The sequence continues at coordinate 479,431 of JAMZAV010000397.1, read as the reverse complement.
TTATAAAATGGTTACTATTACCATTGATTAAAGTAAGTAAGTAAGTAGTGTGTACAGCTGTGAATGCTCTTACTTATAGCACGAAGTCCAACTGGACTGGCCGACCTGTCCCGTTAACATACATTAAACTAAACTACTTCTATTGAATGATTGCCACTAATGATATAGACGAGTAGATAGAGATATTGAAGTTTAAGTATTATTTAAGTAGCCTTTCTGTGTACACGATGATTTAAGTTAGTTAAGTGGGTTAAGAGCACACAACACTAAGGTTATTATACTGACCGATGGTACTTATTTTCTCCAAAAGAGAGGGGCGTAAGGGGAGATGCGGGGAGGGTAGGCTTGTGCTGGTCAGAATCAGATATAATCAAGGGGAAATTTGGATATGTTCTGACTTTTCCTTTAATTTATTAGTAGCGATAAAACTCACGAAATGTCGTGTACTTGGTCGGTGCAGCCTCCTAGGGTAGCAGAGATCTGTTGGACCAGCCTCACTCCTCGGGAGTGTACGGTGTCTCCGTCTGGCGGGCCTAGCCTGCACCAGGGCGCCGGCCGCCGGCTGCTGGCGGGCTGGCTGGCGCAGCACTGCAGTATTGGCTAGGACGTCGCGGCGCTTCAACCGACGCTCTCTGCGCTCTCCTAGATCGTACTCGCTCACTGGGAGAGCAAATACCCTCCGAGCGGTCAGCAAATACTCGCGACGATACGTGAGCCTAGTTCTAAAACTCTCTCCGGGGATTCAAAGAGGATTTGGAATCTTCATCCCTTGACGAAGTTTGTACTTCGAAAGTGTTTTCAATCACAAAATTAATCAAGTGTGTTTTCTCTGGAATTAATTTATTTTAAAAGTTTAACGTTTGTACCCAACTGTACCAGGATTGAAGTGTTGATTTGTTTCTGTGTGTTGTGCGACTGTGACGTGTGAACGAGCGCAGCGACTCAATGTGATAACGACTCGGACCTCTACGCAAACACGGGATGTCATCTCGGGATGCGCTCGCCGGGAATAAGTGACTCGAGGGCTATGACAACGACCGAGCCCGACTTCGAGTTCGATCAAGCAGTGTTGATGTTTTATTAGCGAGTTGCGGAAAGTTTCGCGGCCGCCGATTCGTTCAGTGCCGTGTTAAGTAAATGTTTGATTTTCTCAAAGACGAATTAGTTTTTCGAAGACAAACACTAGAGTCGACGACGGAATGAGTGCGCGAAGTTGGATATCCGTAGTCTAAAGGGTTAAACTCTTTAGTCTACCACCATCAACACACTAAAATATAGGTAGGTCATACTCATACATTTCATCTTCCACTTTACTCTCTTTTCTCTCAACAAATAAAACACTTTATTTAAAGTAAATAATTTAAAATAAACTTTATTTACACCCAGATTAAGTAGACCTAAAACCACATCGCCCGTTTTCCTAGACTCATTAAACAGATTTATATGTTGGAAACTAATCTCGTAGTTTAATTAAATGCAACGTGGAGTAATCGCCTCGTCCTCGTCGTTGAATGACGTCATCACAGCGCCCCGCGTATGGACGCGCCAACCAACCACGTTATTAACACACCACTCTTATCCGATTCTCATTCCAGCGCAGAATTAAAAACCCTTATCAATGTTCCGAGTGTGTGTGTGTGTTGATGTTCCTCTCGCTTGCATGGGCGAGATCGTTGATCTAAACAATATAAAGCGGTGGCGGGTGGGAATGCCTGGAGATGTAATAAGCTGGGGAATGCAGAGCCGCTAAAGCCGGCTTGGAGCGGTATTCATAACCCGACCATGAATAGGTGTTCGAGCGTGTTCCGGTAAACTACCATCAATTGGGCATTGTTTTCAACCACAGCAATACCGATCTCAAAGACGAGGGGGATTACTGTTCGCGTACCTGCACATCCAGGCGTAATTAAACTGCTACAATGAACGAGGTACTTGATGTACCGAGGCTACCGATCCTCACTTGCACTTACTGGTGGCGTCATGTCTCGTTTCTTCTTCGGTTACCCGCGTTTCCTAATTCTACTTTGTCGTTTTTATTTATAATGCAGATCCTGTTTAGATATATTTAAATTAACATTTTTGACGGATGACGATGAAAAGTACTATACAGTAAAGAAGCAGATATCATTGATTGGATTGATTGAATATTGCTTAACGTCTCATATATTAAGAAGATATCAACAAGAATTGGAAAATTAATATGAATGATTAAGACGAAAATAGTCCGAGTCACTACAGTTAATGCTACCCTCAACGTTAATGTGAATTTGTTTTAAAATGTGGAAAGATAATAATAATAAAGCCATTGTTATGTACAAATGCGCATAAGAACACAAATTATACATGTTCTCACAAACATGATTAACATTAAAAGGCCGATTCATTTGTAAATTATTATGAGAAGAATTATTAGATTTATTATAATAAACAATTACAAATTTATATATGTTATAAAAAAAATCTTTTAATTTGATTTTTGTTAATATAATGGTAAAAATACACCCTTATAAAAATGAAGTGAAATTAGTACAAAAACACAATGACGTATTCATTTTTTCTTGTGGGAAACCAGCCCAGGGTGCAATGCATGCTCCTCTTCACTAGGTATAGAGAGTTCGGAATGTCCTAGGTCTGTTTAAGAGGATTCACTTCCTTGCATTCGCATTAACGACTGAGATTACCTCGAAAAAGAACTTCAGTCATGATTGCCGGTCTCGCCGGGATTCGAACCCAAGACCTCCCGCACCAGAGTGTCGCGCTTATCGCTCGAGCCAACACTGTACTCATTACAGACCCCGACATCTAGTTACTCGTCTACGTGTCCCACCCCCCGTCTGCTCGTCCTCGCCGGGCGGATATGACGGCGAACTTCTCAGCCTAGTGCGATATTAAACCGAGCGGGATTACCATGTTTAGTCGTCTCTCAAGAACACTTTCAGAAATATTGACTGTGAGCTGAAAGTTTAACATATTCTCATCCGCGCGGATTCATTAGTATTGGCAATGTTAAAATGTTAAGTAATTGCTTTCACTCATGAAACCGTACTGATTACAGTGTTTGAAACTTTTGTCTTTTAGTTTGTATAGTTAATACAAAACCCTAGCTGCTCTAGAGTAACATTTCGTTGTTGTAAACCGTTTTTCAGTCTTAATTACATTTGTTTTATTCATTGTTCACCATTCAAACACCACGATGAGCGTCCGAAGTGAAGAACTTTGAAGTCTTAGAACAATATGGCGTTAAATAAAACCCTACGATAGATAAGTTAATCCTTATTGCTAGTACACGAAAAAATGTTTATATTTATCCCAATTTGTCCAAGTTTCTTGTGATCAAACGAGACCAAACTTGTAATAAGTCAATCATGTTCGAAGATAGGCCTTTCCTTCTGAGTATGCACGCAAAACATCGTGATCCAAGGAAGAATACGCACGGACATATTACGCTCGAACGCTGGAGTTCTACTGCTATAATTGATTGTGATTTTGAACTATTCGAATATTTAGGATCAATAAACGAGTATTTGAACATGAGACTTTGTTGATATATGCTATCATCGGAAGATAAATTATTTTATCTTGTGCGATGTGTACTTCAGCCTGATGAGATATTTAAAGTATTCGCCTCACGTGAGAGGCAAACCTTGTGACATGAGGTTAGAGTCGAACACTTCTGACGCCGCTAGAAGAACCATAGTGATGTTTATTTCTGTTGTAAAGTTAATCTCGTTGCCGTACATAGGGAGGTTTGCTACTTGACACGATGCAGTGAGGGTATTCGAGACGATGATAAGTCTCGTGAGGTGCGCGTCTCTTGGTCTCACACGCTACGAACCTGCGCCACTATCACCGCTAATAAGTAGCTCGCTCCTGTAACACTCGTTCATATAACACAGACACGGGTTGATCCACCCACCAGCAAGCCTCACTGAAGCATCGCATCACTTCACACCAACTTCTTGAACCAAAGAGTCCAATCATATCCCTACACTGGACGCTCCCCTCTCTACAATACAAGGAGAATTACAATAACTACATATTTAAAACATTTCTTATCTTTCATTCTCACGCATAGTGCTTCAAATCCAATACATTGCATTATGTATGTTCTGCTGGTTTGAATAGACAGAAACAGCAACTTGAAACAAATCTATATTATGGCATGTAATACCATTAAGTTCGTCTTTCGTTTGTTCAATGTTGGTTTTCTTCTATTCAAAGCGTCGATCGGACGCAAGTATGATAACCTAGGAAGATAAAGGGAAAGACGTACGTTCCTCACGCGGGATTCGAACCCATAGGTTCCATACGGTGCGACCGTATGAGTCGCCGAGAACGAGTTGTGCCTTGGAATAACGTGAATAAATAGTTTGGTTTGCGAATTTCAGTCTGGTGAATATTCTCGTTGATTAGGGGTGGGGAAGGGGGTGGGGGTGTTAGGAAACTTACTTCACGGGCCGAGCAGGTTTGTGTAAGTGATCTCGTTTCATGCATTTAAAAATATTAATAATAGAGATTTCTTTATTGGGTATTTCGCGGTGTTTATTTAGGCCAACTTATGAAATCCTGACGTTTCAATACGACTTTGTACCATCGTCTGACGCGCACTGAAGCCATCAAATGTAAATGAAATACAAAATGTCCAGCAAAATATATGATTTATCAAACATATCGGGCTATGAAAGTCAAAGTTTGGAGTTATAAATAAAATGTAAATAATTATTAATTGCTATAAAAGTGAAACTTTTTTGAGTGAAACTCTGATTGTTTCGCCAAGTAGTGTTTGAGTTTGTTCTCAAAGTTTCTTTCATTATTACTATACTTTCATTTCTCTTAGTAACTATGGTTTCGTTATTATTGTATTGTTATCGCTATTATGTGAGTATAGTTCCTCAGCCCGCTGTGTTCAGGAATATCCCCACAGTACCACACCCTCGCCCGGGAAATACTTTAGACGCTATTTTACTACTGCTACTCCGATGATTCGGGCGTGCGGCTGGGTTACGTCTAGTTTTATTAGCCCCCCCCCCCCACAAAGTGGCCCTCGTGTTCTGCCAATGTTTTGAGATCGTAAATACACCACCCTTTGTTTAGGTTTTAAGTTATGGCTCTATTTGCCGAGGAGATGGGTGCAAGGATCAAGAAGCTCGCTAGGAGACTTTGGTTTATTTTACAGAAACTTGGACTTGAAGATCGCGATTTATTGGGGAAGTCGGGACAGATCTAGGGGGATTCAATTAACATTCAGAATAATGGTGAGGGTCGTAAACCCCTTGTTTGTAATGTTAATAGAACCGTTTGGAAATTTAAATATGGAAATAGTTTTACAACAGTAAGATTGAATCGTACATTTAAAGATGTTTTGGGACTGGAAATAATAATACTTTTGAATATATTTCACGGAGAAATGATTGGATTACGTTAGAAAAAGTTTTATTAGTTTGGAAGGAAAAAATACAAGCTGGAAAATAATTACATACAAAGGAAATGGTATGATCGAAAAAGGCGAAATGAAATAAAATAACTGGCGGAAATGGAAAAGAATTTGAAGCCGTTTGTATTTTGTAACCATCCATGGAAGGTTTTATCTTAACATTATTATACATTCGTTTTGAGAGATTAGATGAACAACAAGTTCTGTTGATGATTTTGAAAATTGTGAGGCTTGATTTCAAATCATTTCAGCTTCACTGATAATGTTTTATATTTCGTAGTCACAATATATTGTATTGGATCCTACATTGTACACTTTTAGCTTTGCAAAATAGCGTTCCCTGGTCGTTGCTCACTATTTCGCCGACAAAGTATTATTCAAATGGCAATTATTTTTTTCTACGCCTATTCTTGCTTTCTAGTCACTAACGTCATTTGTGAATCGTGATCAGAAAACTTGTATACAGAAATAAAGATGGAGACTTTGTATTTGGAAAATATTGATTTCATTGAAGGTTTTGTTAAGTTATTCTATTTTCTTATTTTATGAAATAGAGAAACATATTAGTGTAGGTCTGTAGGGGGTTTATGAACCAAGAAGAACACTTTCGTTTTTTTAAATTAAGAGGGTTCACCAACCTTTTGATATTTGTAAAATTAGGCTTTGCTCGCAAACAAGCATTCTACGTAATACATTTTGCAAACTTGTAATAAAGCATACATGGATCGTTCCAACAGTCATATAATTTTCAAAATTTTGACTTATCAGCCAGAAAAAAATCACGAATATAGTAATTTGATTTTTAAAAATTGAAATTCGTGAAATCTAATTTTATTTTTTTATAATTATTTCAAAACAAATTTTAAGAAATGTGTTACTATAGAAACCTTTATTTTCACTTTCTTGAGATATTTCAATTTTCTTTAACAACTGTGATGTCATTCAGTCAGAGCAACAGAAAATTGCTCTAAAAAAGGGTGGTGAACGCTCTTAAACCATTGTTAAGTTTGATGTGAGTTTTTTTATGATTCCCTACTTGCAAATACAAAATTATATTTAACCGTTCAAAATTATAATATAACAATCATCATCATCATCATCGATAATTTTGTTACTATATTTACGTTTCACACTTAAAATCACTTACCAAAGATAGCAACATATCAAAAGTATATTATTAAATAAATCATTATCCACCGTGTATAAAATAGTGACAAATAACATCTGAAACGTGTATAATTAACAGAATGGTAAGAAAACTACGTATTATAAGTATTTCTGAGCTACCTGTATGAGGAAATAGCGTCGTATCCTGAGTGCGTGTTTCGAAAACTTGACGTAATAACTCAATCTCTCTAAAGTGCGTGTGTAAAATAACTCAATGCCTCAGTATAGCGTGATTGAAAACGTGACATAATAACTAAATCTATCTAAAATGATGTTAAGGAAAATTACAAAACAACTCATCATCTCTAATGTGAGTTTATAAAATCATGACATTTACGCAATATCTCGAAATTGCGTGCAATTAAATAACGTGAAAACACTTTTTAAACGTGCCAACTTCTAAGTGGCTTTCAAGTGTTTAAACTTATTCTAGTTTGATGAAAATACGTCTAGCTTTGTAATAAAGATAGACAAAATAATACAATTACAAAGAAACGCAATACAATTGAGATTTTGAATGGAATGGGTTTAAAACGTGATAACTTTAAGATAAGGTTGTGATAACGGGAAAGTAAGTTCAGAAAGTTTTAACAAAGCCCAATGATAAATAGTTTGAAGTTTGGTTTTAAACACTGGAAACAAATTTAAAAGTTTCATTTTCGTAATGAATTCACCTTTAGAATACGCGAATCAACATTTAAGTAAGCGTGTCACGTACACAATCCTTTGTAATCCACTCCTTGTAACTTCTACGTGAAAGTTAATTATAAAAAAACGCGTCCAGATGACCCTAGATCTACAAGTGATAGTCGTGGCCCAACAACAGCGACCTTCTATCACAGTTTACGTCTCAACGCAGCGCGACAATGATTGTGACTCCCTCCCCTGCCGGTGTGACGTAGGTCTTCCTTCTGAACGGCGCGATAAAACAGCTCAGGCCCAACAATACGACGAGCATCCTTGTACGGTATCGCAGCCAGGGATACAAGATGGGGCCGTACATTCAAGAAATCTCATTTACGCTTTCGCGTTCGTCTTTGGGGCGTTGTACGTTGCTATTTACAACTAAATAAAACCGAATGTGAATGTGGGATCTAGTCCGTCGGATACAATAAAACTAATATCCGCGCATGTGTTTCAGAACGATAAAGTAAACTTAGCCGCGATTCTAGGAGCGCAGGACTTCCCTTATCTGCGGAGTCGCCGGCGTGAATCTCGGGATAAAGTGCCAACTTAAGCACGGTTTATGCGACGTTTTGAATTGGTGAAGCTACTGTGGGAGGTAGGAGCTTGGATACGCTTCTAAATCAGGCACAACATTCGTATCTTGTGGGATAAATAACTCATAAATTTAACAAATGGAACCAATTATAGGAATACTTGTTTTCAAAGATGTGGTAGTTAAAAGTTTGACGTGTCAGTCCCACATTAAATACATTATTTTAATATTGTTTCCCTGTTTATATAGAGAAATCAATATACTCATCCCTCCTTGACAGGCTTCGTATATCTTCGTAAAGCAGAATGAATATCAACGTGTGCTAACGTCATCTTTAATGACCAAAGTTGACGGTGAAATATTTCCGTATATTCCAGTACTCTTTCAAGAAGCATTCGCCTCGCCGGCTAATCTGTTACCCGGCTCGTATTTTAAAGGGCCCTGGTCAAAGGGTTTAGGCGATAAATCAGCTACTCAAGGGAGAGAGAGAGTCGCAACCGAGGAGGTGGATCAATGGTATCTCACTGAGATAGAGTTCAGTAGGTGGCTGGGTCTGTTACGTCACCGGGGAGTCAGGAATAATACACCGGGGAACCAGGAATAATACACGTTGGACCCAGGAATAATACATCGGGGTCCCGGAAATAATTCACCTTGGACCCAGGAATAATACACCGGGTCCCAGAAATAATTCACCTTGGACCCAGGAATAATACACCTTTGACCCACCTAGTTAGTTTAATTTTTCGTTTTATCTTGGAAAAAACAATTTTTTTTAAGAATATAAAAACAAATCAATATCATTCGACATTAAAATAATTAATGACTTCAGAGAAGCAGACGAAATATTGTGTTGTTTCGTAAAAATAAATTTTAATGTCGAGTAACATTGATTGATGAAGACCACAGTTTAAAATTTGTCTTTTTTAAAATGAGCCTCCCAACTACTAAAATGTTGTTACATAAAATCTTATCGGACACGTGTATGAGTTTCATCGCCCATGACCCTAGAAAGATCTTGAAGCAATATTTGATCGGGGTCAAACTCTCATTGTAACATACAAGCAAGGGTACTAGAGTCTAAGATAGGGGGCGACGATCACCGTTGTTATACACTGTGTGTTGAAACGTTAAATTTTCATTTGGTGGAGGTGCCGGGTATTTTTCAAAACTCCTTTACGGTGGGGCTAGCCCCCTGTACGACCTCCAGGGCCACTAAACATTACGTTATTATTTACTATTTACTACAATTACACCTACGAGAGTGTTTCCCGACTAACCAAATCGAGAGATAAACATAACGTATAGCACTTGTTGAAGAGAAATTTAAGCAAAGTATGCATGTTCGGTTTTTATCCTGAAAGCAACTCACGCGCAAACGGACGGATACACATAAAGTGATGCATATAATGAGTAATGAGACTCCCTTTCAGTTGTTGGATTTGATTGTTGGAACTGATTTATTTTAAGTAACTTTGAGTGTCATTGTCGCCAACTGCCCGCGTGCTAGCCCTGAGCCTTGCCGGTCGTCCACGCCACAAAGATATTCTAGGCGTTCGTCTTGAGGTTGTGATCTATTCAAATGAAGCCCCCCCCCCCCCCCGCCCCGCTCTAGCCACGGAACACTCTGTTTCCACCGCCATCCGTCTTAGCCGATATTGAAACGTTTGTTTTACAGCCCCGCACATAAACCACGCTCTCTGATCCAGAGCCCCCACCTCCCCCCACCCACTGCCCTCTAGATCTGAGTGCTCAACCATACTCAACAAGTCGGCGGTGGACTCTGCACCCAATGCTTGTTTATAGGGCTGTGATCTACTGCTGAGCTAATGACGACACATAACTCTGGTGACCACATACATCGAGGGCTCTTTGTCACAGTAGGTTTACAGTTGGCGACAATTATTCATGTCCTAATACCGGTGTCATAGTAAATGACATAAAAAAGCAAAGTGCGATCAACATTAATGTTTGGTTAAATTCATTGGAAACTTGAAATTCAAAGGGGATACTTTAATTATTTTATCATTTATTGGGTTTTCAACTTCGTTAAAATGTTATCTAATAAATCTTACGCTGTCCAGAATGTTGATTGTTGATCATCATTATTATATTTACCTCGTTATTAGATACTATTTTATTAACAACTGTATTAGTTAGCAGTGTCAGAAGTAAGTAGATATAGTTTATATCTCCTCTAAGGTAGTAACCGCCGATGTGTTTGTTAGAGGCAGTCGTGGAGTTTGATATTTTTTACTTGAAATTTATCACATTATGAGTTAAATTTAAAATAAAACTACACTCTCCTAAAGAAAACCAAATTACTTTACTGTTCCGTTTGTTATGTCTCTAAACGACGAAACAATGTTTATTGCTTAAGTATTTTTCTACCAGTGTATTGGGTATTGTGCTGGCAGTTATATTGTTCACCACAGTGAGCCCTGAGCCAGTGGCGGATCTAGGACATAATCATGGGGGGGGCGATCGCCCCACCGCCCCCTGTATCCGCCACTGCCTTAGTACCTGGGTGTAAGTTTATATTGCAACGTGCCTCGCTCAAGATATTGAATAGTTAAATAAAATGGCGTCACCGCGCCTACCGTGGCGAGTTCAGGAACCACATCACACCTGTGGCAAGTCTCGTCCTAGCTTGAGATGTAGCCATCCACATTGCGCGCCACTTACCGCCGACCACGGTGTCTCAATCGATCCTCGCCCTCTCATCACCCTTCACCCCTGACGTTGACGCGACGTTCATTGAAATATCACGCCGGTAAGCTCCACTAACTACGATCAACAGCCCTTACTACCTTGTTTCTGGGTCAAATTCTAATGCACTCCACTCAGCTAAACGGTATCGCATTTCTCTTTGCAAATATTTGTCTCTAAATTGAAGTAAACACTGGAACTGTTTGTTCAGTTTGAGTTTCCGCGAGCAGCCACTTGTCCCAAGTAAGCTGTTTCTTTGTAGAACGTACTGTGAACTGTGAAGTATCAATGCTGTTCGGTAGATGTTGTTTACAGATGCTGAACATGATTAAATTGAATGGTAGCTACCGTACGAAACTCAACCATCATCATAGAGTATCTAGAAGTAGATGATTGGTGGGTAATAAAGGATGGAACAATATTAGCGCTTTATAGGTATATCGTCGCATGCTAAATAAAGACTATGCTCAGATGAATTTTATGATGCCTTAGCATTTTTAATATTTATTGTGTCTTGAACCTATTCGAGCAACGTTTGTTAATAATAATTATTTTATCTTTATTGACGAGCCCTACAAGTGCAATGTTATATAATCATAAGTTGAAACTACTACGAATATACATATTATTTTACTTTGACTAGAATAAAGAAAGCAAGTTACTTATAGTGCAGATTATATTCTAAAATATTGCAATGTGACCTGATGGAAACTTGATCAGCTGATTCTGTTGTGTTTTCTGGTGGAGCGAGTCAAACACGTGTATGTTCGCGTAAACCGCACTGAGAGATATCCAACTTTCTGTGAATCTGTGCTACTTATTAGTTAACACAAGTTGTCACTGCAATTAGCAGACGGTCGATAACTTTAATATTTCCCTCGTTCCACCGCATTAAAATCATCGACCCAGAAACTAATTGGTGTAAACTTAAAACGTAGTTTTGTTTCTCTGTAAGATAAGATAGTGTATAGTTGCCGCACTGAACCACTGTTGTTATTATGGTGTTGTAAAAATATATATCTAAATATGAACAACATCTTTTGGCAAACAATGTTTGATGAGAAATACAAATCCACGTCTTTTTGTTTCGAATGTATATAACTTTACAGTTATTCCAGTAGATTTGTTTAAAATAGTGAGAATGAAGCTATATTTACTGCAGAGTTTAGCACGAGTCTCATGGGAGAGGAGTCAGTGTTCGTACACCATACAAACAGCTACAATGTGACTCGTAATACTACAATACATCTTACGGACAAAGTGTTCCGATGAGAACAGCGCGAGTAATGTGAAGCTAAAGCAAGAGTACACAACAAGTAAAACAAAACACGATTATATTTATAGTTCTGAAGTGCACGAGTCCCACTCTGTGCGAGTAGAATTCAAACCTAGATGCTGTTGTGAATAATGAGACCACTTTAGTTTAAATAGTGAGGTAATACACCCCTCAGTAACGATCACTCAATCAAAATTATCGATTGATTAACCTTTAATATTACGTAAGTAAGCAATGAAAGACGTGGCGAGCACATTACGCAAATTACAGCGAGCCACCGTTAAAAGTAGAGGCTTAAATGTTTTATTAGCGTTATTAGGGGCAATTTGTGGCATGTGCGTGTTGACATTTAACACGGTGATTTAAAAGCGGGTGTTCAACAAGGCTTAGCGTTGTCTCCACAGTTGTTTAATGAGCAGGTGGATGGATAGTCGCATGGGCGATCCCCATTTACTTAGCGCGGGCGTGGCGGGGTGTCGGGAAGATTGCGCCCAGCATGATGCGATTAGCGGCCAGCCCCCTATAAAACCCGTAGGAATGACACGTGATCGATGAAATAATGTAGCTCCCTACGCGAGGTGGGCATAGAGCGACTGTCTGGGTTGATGTTCAGGGGTGAGGAGTGAGGGGGTGGATGGGAGGGATTAAACAGGACGGCGTCTATGAGGGCGGCCAGAGAATGAACAATATCGTAGATCGGCGTGGAAATGTAGATTGGCCATCTGTGAATCAATCGTTTACTGAAACGACCAATAGATCAAATGTATAGTCACACCCTGATCTGTGTGCCACCGTCGGTTACAAAATCTCTAAAGAAAGTAATTAAATAATCAATCGTTACAAGATCACAAAACGAAAACATCTCTAAATCAATAATAATCAATAGTTATTTATTGTAAATGGACCACAAGTTTAAAGCCCTACATGCACTATTTAAATAATTACATATTTTATGATAAGTTCTACTAAAAAAAAAGAATTGTGAGTATAAATCCAGATAACAGAAAGCATGTACATCCACTTACTCTAAATTAAATTTAAATTTATTTACGAATTGATAACAGTCATAGAGACCTTCATACTACAGCGTGTCTTATTTATTTTTGTAGATAAATATAAATAGAACTTAATTGAATTATGACAGAAAAAAATCATATCATAAAATATTTAACAATTCATTTTCGATGCAAACTAATTTGTGTAGGCTACATCTAGTTCTGTACAGTTTTAGCTACGCCAGACGCAGTTGATCGTTTTCAGAAGAGCGGAAGGATTTGTGTAACATCGCCACAGAACAGAACCGCACTCGTTTATACAAGGGGTGGGATTCTAATTGCCGGCCGTGCTGGCCCATAATGCGTATGTGAGAGAAACGGAAAGAAAATTACAACGTCGTAAATATTAACGGCCCTTTTTGGGTTACATTTTTAGCCAAAGCATAATGTTTTAACAGAAAACACAATTTAATTTTATCTTCACAACAAGGCGAAAAGAAAATATAACTTTGGTCAAGGGAAACCTTCTGTGGATTACGAATAGATTATAAAGTTAACATGAATTTATTTTTAAATTACAAGTCTCAACACTTGGTGGTTCTCACGTTCTCGGGGTAAAAAGCTATTTAACTCGCAGCGTGAAGTACACGTTGCTCGGGCATCGCGCACACATTAGCTTTTAGCTAAAAACACGTGTGGGAAAACCCAGGTGTACTAATGTACGGGCTACCACTTCCATCGTCAGTAATGTAACTGCTGCCGTAAGCGTTTTCTAAAAAAACAAACAAAGAACATGAAGACACGGTACATTACGCCGAGTAACCATGCTCTGGCAGTTTGATTTCACTAAGGATAATGACCTGAAACTCTATTGTTAATAAGTTGTGTTTGAAAACTAAGAGGCAAGAGGAATGTAGTTCCAGCTGTGACGAATACTCATACTTACCAACGAAACCACAAAACATTTGGTATAAATAAATATATTCGTGTTTAGCGTGTACCCAATCTTTTACAAAAAACACGATTTATTATGTTATTTGTTGCTAGGATGGTTCAAAAGTCACTTTTTACATCCACCTTAAAACATTATATTGGTGAATTATCAAACACCTCATAACTTTAAAAACTTCCTGAACCTGGATTTGTCTGCAGGACCTTCTGCATTGGCAGCGGTGTGAGCTATTGGACTTGGGTTCGAACCCCGACTGACTCTTCTTCTTGTGTTATTGGCCTTCGGTATCATCCACTCATCGTCTGCAATCCTGCATTATTTATAGCATATCTGCATGAAGGCTATTCGACCGCGTTTTTCTATTTTCCAAAATATGCTCCCAAATCAAAATATTGCGAATGGCTTTGAAGCATTGCTCTTTAAGAAAATCAAAACTATTTTTTCCAAATTTTTCTGATCTGGTACACGGCCACAAAATACCGCCAAACGAAAACATTCGCAGGTAAGACAATTGTTAAAAAAACTTTTTTAAACGAAAACATCCGCAGGTAAGACAATTGTTAAAAAAACTTTTTTCCTCGGTCAGTCTCTAGAAAATCAGTTGAAAATTATTGTCACAAAAACACAACACCCTACGTTGAATGGTGTGCCTTGGCGAATTGAAGTTTTAAATTATTTTGAGGTGAAGATATTGGCCGTGTACCGGATCGGAAAAAAATTGAAAAAAATAGTTTTGATTTTCTAAAAGAGCCAGGTTTCAAAGCCATTTACTATATTTTGACTTGGTAGCATATTTTGGAAAATAGAAAAACGCGGTCGAATAGCCTTAAAGGGGCTAAAAACCCCAAAAATTATTTTTTACCACGTGATCTATAGCACAATACTACACTTAAATGACCGTTTAAAAAATCATATCTTGTTACTGTGATTTAACACGATTTTTCAATTTTTTTTGATCCAGAAATTGGCGAAAATTGGTGTTTTGGAAAATTTCCTAAATCGGCTTTAATCTGCTTCTTTTTTGGTCCACATAGATACCAGAGCATAGTACCAATCTAAAATGCCCCTTTATAACATCGTGTCTTGAAAACTGTGCCCAAATATACCCTTAAACACGCAAAAATATGCATTCCAAAATCACACCCTATCTTGGTAATCAGCATATTTTGACCGAACTACTTGCCCAAATTACAAAACAAAATATAGAGAATTTACAGGAAAGGCTGTCGAGTACGTCACTAATGGCCAATATTTTTTTGGATCAAAATCCTCCAAGGTCACGGGCCATAAAGATCGTCCCCATGTTATTTCTTATGGAGATTTATGCCGATGGGACCTAGCTCGAAAAATGTCATGTTTGACAATTTTTTGGGAGGTCATGGTGGCCCCAATAATTTTTCTGTTAATTGCTAAATTCATTACTTGTAAGCCTGAATGAAATATATTTTTTGAGTTTAGCGGTTAAATACCCCTTTAACAGAGAAGTGAAGCAGCAACTAACTGGTACAGCAACAACTTTTTAATTTAACCTAGATAACTTTGTCATCGGTCTGGCTGTAATAATAATAATAATAATAATTCTTTATTTCATTTTGATCGTGTACATAGTACAGATATGCACTGCTCCGAAGAGAGTGTGAAATAGTAGATATTCTAATACACAGATATACTTTATATACTTAGATATCTATTCTAGGTAGAGCATACTTAAAATACTTATAATAATTATAATTCAGTCTAGAACAAAAGTTGATATCATAAAAGGGTAAGGGTAATCCATTGCTGAAAGCCCCTATAGCGAGCGCCAGCTCATTGGGGCTTGACCAATAATTGTAAAATGTGAATTTTAACATGCAATAAAGAACATACTATTAAATATTATTTATTATTATTATATTATATTATATTATTATTATTATTATATATAAAACTATTATTAGTATTAAAAACTTGTATTTTATCTGCGAATATTGTAAATGTTTAAATTTAACTTCTGCGTTTAAACGTCCCAATTCCTAGTAACTATGCAACGCCCGCATGGTTTGAAGGAGGCCAAAAATTGTGGGTTTCGTTGTCTCTTCTACAATTATCCATTTCGTTTATGTTTTCGTCACTCGTCGTCAACGCAAATACAACCACATCAACCACCCAGCCAACCACATCAACCACATCAACCAGCCACCCAGCCAACCAATCAACAGCCCACAAACGTTCTCCCCCTTTGTGTGAACAGGATGTTGATTTAAGTTACCCCACATAATTTAAGCCCAGGGTTAGAAATCTTTTGATATCCAGGACCTGATTATACTACGGGCAAACCTCAGGTCCCACGGGTCCATCTCAAAATTAAACTTTATAATTATCATGAGGATCTAAATTAAGCTCCCACGTTCCAAAACACAACCCCCACTAATTATAATAATTGCCCTTCTACTCAGATTCCGCCATCACTTGTTTTCATAATTGTCGAGAGGGAAGCGCCTAGTACGCCGCTTGTTTTTATTTTCACGTCGTTCACTTGAACTACGTCGTCTTGTTTCCTTTCTCTGTTTGCTTACTGCGTCTTGCAAATATTGTTGCTGGGAAACAGGAAATTCTCTCCTGACTCGGCTTTAGTTCTTGGCTTCACCGATTTAAGAATCCCTGCGGGAAAATATTGCCCGCGCTATTATATACATGTTGTTCTTTAATTTATCAAATTATTTTCATAGTCTCTGGGGGGAGACGATGGGGGAGTGTCTTAAGGGTTTAGTTCTCTCTTCTCCCTCTGACTTGGAAACAAGAGAGGGGAGAAAGGGAGATATGTTTTAAAGAGCTTAGACCGTGACAGCCGTGGGGGGAGTAGGAGGAGGGGGGGGGGGTTAGAGTGTGAAAAGTAAAAATCCCCCAGCGATTTCAAGGTAGATTTTCTGCTTCATGTTTTTCCTCTACTACGATATATTTACATATGCGAATGCATGTGCGTGTTGGAAGACTGCTCTTAGGTGGCTTGGGTTTAGTTTCGGTTCCAACTATGAAATCGCGGTCTCGAAATCTGATTCAGGAAAAGTTTTATCCTCTTAAATTTATTTAATTTAACATCAACATGTACAATAACTAAGGACAAGAAGGGATTAGGACACATTTGGCAGTTGGCACATATCTATTCCCTCGGCCGGTAAGAATCCGACGCATATACAACTTTACATAGGTGTCAATAAAGTATACATGGACAGCCCTAGGGTCGAAGATTTTCAATATTTTATGTTTATCAGCCAAGATCAATCCAGGAATGTGATAAATTTGAGACTTTTCAAGAAAATCCAAAAACCTGAAAATCATTTTAATTTTTAAAAATTATTGTAAAATAATTTCTTGAAAAGTGATTCTGTAGAGCCCTGTATTTCCGCTTCCTTGACAACTACCCAAGATTGCAAACAACTGTGGTGTCATGGGCCGAGCGAACAGGAATTTGCTTAAAACGCATGTCCTATATCCTCTTAAAGTTACTTTGGGAGCAGTCACTACAACGAAGCCAATATTAAAATGACATCGTCCCCTACTGAAGAACTGTTCTATGGTAATTTAGAGGGTAGATATAATTACAACATGTATTCACGTGTGTAAGGGTGTGTTAAGATGGTACCCTACAACCTGCGTCGCTCCGCTGCATTGCTGTGTACCGTACAAGCGTCGGACAATCACAATCAATATCACCTCTACAGATGGGAACTAGCTTCGCACCGCATCGTTCTCGTGTCCGCCAGCCGGGGTAAATACTCATCGTCCCAAGGACAATTGCACACCCTTGTTTAGGGGACGATTCATGTACAACGAGTAAGTAGCAGCACCGTTTTAACCCCAGAAAATCACAAATCAGCAAGATCTTACAGTGTTGATCGTATTAATCATGAGAGTTACTAGATACATGTACTAATAATGGCTGCCGACTGTTGATTACATTGAATTAGATTAACTATGCTTAACTCTTCTTTACTCAGAACCTGGCCTCGGGTGTTCTTAGAGGTACCCACGCACTGAGGAAACTAGTCTTCTTCTATCCTGACGCAGATCATTATTCGCTTCCTCAACTAACTTAACATATTTGCATGTGTCTTAGTTTCTTTCCCACATTTTCTTCAGTATCAAATAGGATATTATGTTCAGTTAAAGTTGTCCATGGACCTTTACTTCTTTGTGTGGCTCGTTGGTCTTGCGGAAATCGTCTCTGCTTCCAACACAGAAGGTCAAGGGTTCGATTCCCGCTATTGGCAGAAGTTTTTAAAACTTCCGATTTGGACTTAAGTCCATCATTTCTAGTCTTAGGAATATGTAAACGGTGACTTTGGGGTCGTTTCTAGCAACGAGGCACACAATAAATTCAAAGTTGTTTTGAATCAGCCTTGTTGATTCTGGCGTTGATCCGCGAGGGTCCGCACTGCCCATACCACTGATTGCTATATTTTCTATAAAAATATTGATCTTTGGTTGATTATCGCTCACTCGTCGATTGCATTGGTTCTTGGTCGCTTTGGTTGAATGTCCCCCACTGGAAAACAGTTATATGACTGAGTCGGAGCCTCTTAGTCAAAAATTATTTATTTGCTTCCATAATTCAACTTCTACAACATAAATCATATAATCTTCATTAGTGAATTAGAAAATATGGCTGATACCGCTATAATATTACGAGTTCTCTGCTTGCACCCTCCTCATAGTTTATATGACCCTGTTACTTGAGCACCAGAAGCAATTCATTATTAGACCAACTTACTTAAACTGTTTGACAGTTATAGCTTTGTAAGGCGACGAGTGTGTTGTCATGATAATCTCGAGTCTTAACAATACAATCAAAGTTTACGACCTCGTTTACCCGACTTGAAAACTAGTTAGCTAGCCGGGTTGTAAAACAACGATAAACACATGAGAAGGGTGAAATATTGTTACTTTATCTAGAACTTATATTTGTGTTTATCACAGGCACGAAGGATATCGCAATATTATTGAATTCAAACGCATTTGGGGAGTTTTAGTATAAAGCCATGCAAGTACCATAACGAAGTACCTACTTAATTGAAGTATGCGTAACTTTTCGTCAATTGTATTAAATGCATTTTGTTTTCCGCTGAAATCAGCTGTTACAACTGCTGAATTAAAATTAACGCAATTAGAGATATACATATTATTTTTTGGTATTATAAAGGTTGAAGAATCTCACTAGAATGATAGATCATAGATGAGGATGATAGATAACATCGGCAGTTATAGCCACCACGTATGAAAGCCAGGTTTACCCCTCTGCATTTATTCTACCCCAATACACTTGCAGGAATAATACAATAGATAAATCATGGAGACATGTTATGTGGATTGTCATAGTCTCATTCGTCACAACTGTAGACTGTTTAGGATGATGATTGAAAACAATACATTCGTTGCGTGTTTACTGAATAAATGCAGGTTGATGTACGCATTGATACAACATTTTCCCAAACAATTAGTTTCGAAAATCAATATTTAAAATGAAGATTTTGATCTTTTTAATAGGAAATTACAATCGTTTGAGTTGTATTTAAACCCGATAAAAGTAAACATTTGTGTTCCGTTCAAGTTGCGCCATTCGTACAATGTTTACACAGAGGTTCGCAGAAGCAAGGGGGGTATAGTGTTTACTCAACGTCAGGAGATATAGGACATCTCTATTCACATTGAAGACTAGCTAAGCATGCACACACACCACGCAAACAGAATTATGTCATCAGACTGAAT
Source organism: Sweltsa coloradensis (assembly GCA_024449915.1). NCBI lineage: Eukaryota > Metazoa > Arthropoda > Insecta > Plecoptera > Chloroperlidae > Sweltsa > Sweltsa coloradensis. The sequence continues at coordinate 459,931 of JAMZAV010000397.1, read as the reverse complement.
AAAAAATACGTTTTGAATATTAATTGAAATTTAATGTTTGTGTAAAGCAAAAGACTCTTAGTTAAATCAACATTTTCAAAGGAATAAAACACTTAAAAAAGAATACGTTACGACGTAGAGGTTGATGAGGTGGTGGTTTAGAAACAAGAGTCCCCACAGTCCACGTTCGAGTCCTGTCTTGCATGGAGTTACTTCATTTTCATAAATCTTTGATTGGATTAGGTGTCAGACCAAATGTCGTAAGAAAAGAAGATTGAATACATCCAGTCGTTGCTTTACTCGTCCTTATCAGTACAGTTGTGTGCAAAAAAGATTAATTTTACCGAAGGAGTTAAAAAAAAAATTGAGTGCAATGTACACCCATTTTCAAGTGATTTAAGTAAGTTGCGGATAGGACAATTGTGAAGGGATGTCCGAGGTCTGTTTAAGAGGGCTCAATCCTGTGCATTCGCATTAACGACTGATATGAGGAAAACCTCGGTAAAAACCTTCAGTCAGGATTTCCGATCTCGACGGGATTCGAACCCGGGACCTCTCGAATCAGAGTCTTATATGTACGACGACGGCAAGTGTCGGGTGCCCCCCCCCCCCGCCCCCCTTCCAACACCCCCACCACGGCCACCTCGCGATCTGAACACCCACGCAGACCTCCTTTGTTTTCTTGGGGGCTCCGCTGATGTGTGAAATATAGACGCGATCTCCGGTTTCTGAGGTATCACTGACGCGACGAGAGAAGCCCTGGCAAAGTGGAAAGTTGACGATATCCGCAAGGTGGAGGCTTGTTTCTCTTCTCGCATGAATTGTATAACCAATTTCAGAAGATAGGTTGTATTTTGTTTTGTTTTTATCAAACTAAAAAAATTACTTATAACATATACACATCCCAATAATACTACATCATTAAATTACCTTTTTAACTATATTTAATGGCACATGACTTCTACCATTTAAATTGTGTGAATCAAAAACTGTTATCTTACGTGAAATTTTAAAGCTGGAGTTATTTCCTGCATCCGTTGGTTTAGTTGGTTAAATTGTAAAGGGATAAATTTTTCTCACGTTCATAAGTTATGATGTACACAGTCCTCAATTTTATTAGCTTGCATTTTCAGATGTTGTTAATGCCCAAGTTGCGCAAAAGTGACTTTAGAAATTCACGTTAACGAAGTTAGTTTCTTCATCCTCGGAAATTGAAAACCGCGTCTGTTGTTAGATCGCAATAAGTTTGAAATTACAAGTAAAGTGCGCGTGTGCTGTATAATACACAAGTTTAGTGGAGATGGCAAGTGAGTTTTCTGCTTTCATGATGACGTCACTATACGAGTCTCACTCGTCACCCACTCACGCTCAGTTGAGGGTGAGATGTGATTTCACTCCGCGCTCATATTGCTGCATAATAATATCATGTTTGGCTGTTTACATTATCTCCTTAGAGATGAAGAAGCCGCAATAACGGGAATATGAGAGATATTATCAACTTTTATACATTCATTCTATGATTTACAGTTTTGAAACACAATTTTAAATCAAATAAGCCATAAGTATAGCATTATTTTATGTTTAGGAAATCACACATTGTGCTACAACTACTAAAGAAAACTTTCATTTAGGCTAACAACAATCATTTAAGCCTCATTTAAACCGTTTTAAACATAAATTGTAAAAATTTGAAATGTTAGTCAGATATAAAAAAGCGATATTATTTTTAATAATCCTACGGCGATTATAGAAATTGATGGATTTAAACAAATTATCCAAGATGGTACAGAGACGTAATGTTCTGCTGTTAAACTGTAAAACATTATAATTGAAGTAAGTTATTAACTTGAAGCGTTGCTATCAGCGTCTTTGTCTTCTTGGTGGTCTCATCTCCCACCCTAGGCAGGATATATATACCCACCCCCACCACCCCGACCCTACCACGGGGACGCCACGGGGGCGTGAAATTGGGGCTGCGCCGAGGACTACGGTATAGCCGGCGATAAGACGTATATTCGCTTCTCACATTCAACCCATTCACCAAGACGAACCGCCGGAGTTTAGCATACAGATTACACGAATTGCCACCTTAAGACAAATATTTAGAGTTGCAATCGGTTTAGCTAAACGAATCACTCGTTCGTTCTGTTTAGTAAGTTTTTACGCGTGCTGCTTTCATTTCGAATTAACTCTATACAATCTGTGCACCCGTATTTCCAAGTCAGTGGAGGTGTTTGTTGATTGAAGTTATTCAAGAAGATTAGTGTGCAGTAGTGGAAATACGTGGCGTTCTGAGTGCGATACCAGCTTGAATGGGTGTGTGTGTATGTGGGGGTGTACGGGTGTGAGAAGGTATTTGTGAAATGGGTGTGTAGAAATAGACGTAAGAGATGATCACCAGATATGAATGGGTGTGTGTGTATGTGGGGGTGTACGGGTGTGAGAAGGTATTTGTGAAATGGGTGTGTAGAAATAGACGTAAGAGATGATCACCAGATAATGATTTGTGGGACTGAATGTTTATATATTCTACACAACATTATATCATAATTTTAAATTTTAAATTTGGTTTTATTTGTTTGGTTACAAAGAACAATTATTTGATTTGTTGTTATATTTGACGTGCCTTCTATTTTTTGAACGATAATTTAATATCCGACTCCATTCACTATAATCAAGTCGCCCCCTCCCCCCCCCGACTTGATTGATTGATTTTTGGGTCCCCGAACCTATATAATTTTTATTTTGATCAATACTTTTAGTAAATGAATTATTTATCACAAAGGTACCTTGTCATTGTATAATTCTTATTGAAATAATGTTGTTATTTAAACTCGTTTTTTCTTAAGCTTTATTTTCTGAATCTTGATGTGGTTGGTGGATGATTATATTATAAAAGTTTTGAAGCCAGTCTTGTTTTTCGTTCACAATGATGTATGAAATTTCAAGCTAGCTCTAGAAGTGGAAAAACTCTTTTAGTGAGATGTCAAAATAAAACATTTTGTATTCAGAAAGTGGTCTCTAAGTTAGTGGAATACAAAACAGAAATCATGAATATCTCGCGGCGCTGGTTGGCGTCACAGCAAACAGATCCAGTGCCAGGCGCATCTTGTTCAGCATGGAACTCTAGACTCACTTGGAGATGTTTTGCGGAGAGAACCTCAGACACACTTAACAAAATAGTTGACAGCCCATCAAATACCGCACCACATAATCTAATAAGTAAATAACGTATTTCCCAAATGACTTCTAATATTAATTTTACGAGCGTCACAAAGTATTAAAATAATGAGAAAGATAGTTTTTTCAACGAGGTAGAAGCGTACATAATAAAAATAGTTTAGTATCTCTACTTTGAAGGTCTAACCATGGTCTAATATTCCCCTTTCAAATCCTTTTATCCATTTTTTGTCATTAACCGGTGAAACGAAGTATATAGTATCCTTGAAAGAATACTCTTGAATAAAATTTAATGATTCTTACATAGACCATGGACGAATATCGAACCATGGATATTAATAGTAGGCCTACTCTCAAACTTACTTCACGATCAATCGAGGAGGATTTGAATAATAATCGCGGTATCGTTTATGATTATTTTACGTTGGAGCGACACGTTGAAACGGTGACACGTTTAAAAGAAATCCATTCAATCCATTCTCAGTTCTGTTTTACCGTTCGTTTGTAATTTTTATCAAAGCTCTCTTGTTACTTTCATGGAGGCGTATGCAAATCGCTTAATTTGTCGACTGGGAATTGTATTCCCGACTCGAAAAGATTCTCTCTTCTCTCACTCTAACTCAATGCATTACAATAACTGCGGCTTCCTCTTTACGACTCATTGTCGAACACTACATAGACACCCGAGAAGTTTATTAGTTTGCTCAGGGCATGTTTCTCTTGGATCCTGCACACTTCCATCTGTCTTGTTCACTTGCCCTGCTCCGCCCTCGAAACGTTGTAACAATTTGTTTCCATTTATCTTATTTCCTAAACCACGTTCTCCGAGAAATACAATCCACTCTTCTTACTCCAGAGAAAATACTATCAGAATGTTGCGTACGAAGCACTACTTGATATATCTGACATCTAGTATTTATAAACCATCTCATCTATTTTTTATCAGCCACTGAACTTACCCTGCTGTAAAAATCAATCACGCGGTAAATCCCCCCCCCCTTCCCCCATCATCCACCCCACCGCATATTTAGCGGGGATTGTTTTTAATGTGCTGGCAATCCCTTTAGTGCCACAAGTGTGCCATCAATCTCACACCCCTCGACTTGCGGCAGTTAAAAACATTATTTTCTAGCTTACTCCAAGTAATAAGTTTGTCAATAGATATCAGTCTTGAAGGGGTGGCGGATTTTTATATCAATGATTTGAATAATGTTTGCAGTTTGAACACATCTGCCTAGCTTATAGACGATTTGAGTTAGAGCAAAGTGTGGCGTAGACCCTTCACATATTTCATTGTCTTATAGTGAATTATATAGGACGTGGGCTTCACTATAGAGATTTTAAAACTATTGTTTAACGCAGTGGGAAGAGCAGACCATGCTCATAACACACGTTATTTGTTTATTACGTACAGACCTGAGACTAAATTTTGTTATAAAGTAATATAATTATGTTGTCGCTTTGAAAATAACGCCATGTTTCAAAGTTGTATGTTTATTGGAATATTGATGTGTAATTATCAAAGATTCACATTTTATTTCTCTATCATCATATTGTCCACACATCAGTCACCTTCAATAAGCCTACGCATTCTGAGCCCATGCTACCCGGCACCTCCACCAAACTATTAATTTATCTAATTTACGACTTAAGATCCTCAAGACTTCGTATAGGAGAGAAAGTCACCAATATTATTTGTAAATACACTGCAGTGAATACATCTCGGCCTTTATAAACAATTCTCATTGAAAAACCATTGTTTAAGTTAATGTTGATCCCTCAAATAAAAAATATCGAAACACAATGAAAATAATTATTTTGTTTCTAATTTTAATTCATAATTTATAGTTTATCATCTGACAAATCTATCACTAGTAATTCTTATTTTTTATGGGGCTTTCACACCTGAATTAATGTACGACTTACATATTAATGTTTGAGTGTTGTATGGAGCTTATACTTTTCACTGTGAATTGAAACACTCAACTTGGTCATTAGTTTTATGTAATATATTAGTTCTAGAAGTCAACTTAATCAAGCATGCTTTACATTACATAATAATATATTCGTTTTTATAACATGTTTTTCCAATTAGCTAATATTTAAAACGATAAACCAAACACCAAGCCTCGTTGTATAAGACAAGCATTCGACCCGGCACCTCCACCAAAACTCTTAATTTATTAATTTATTGCTTCAGATCTTCAAAACTTCTTAGCAGACCCCCGACCATGGTTATTATTTACGTTTCTTGTATTTGTAAATACACTGTTAGACTAGGATTGCATCCGAAAACAATATTTTACGATTTAATATCACTATCAATTAAACTTACGGAAAGTGTCATTTCTTGGAAACACAATATATTTCTCTACTCAACATATTTTACTAGACTTTTCGTTTATTGTTTTAAGTTCAGTGATGCTACAATTAGTAAAAAAAAAATGGTTGTCATATTATAACTTAAAATATTAATGTCGGTTGAGTCTAAAAAGTGCTCCACAAACTTAATATTTCGATCACACGTTCAGAAATTTGAATTCCGTCGATTGAGCTGAAACTTGGTTCCATACCTGACAGGAATGACTAAACTCGTCTTCTCGCTGCTTACTTACCGTTCCACGTGGCTTATCGTTTGTGAAGCGATTTACCCCCTACGTCGAGTGTGACTTGACAAGAACCCCCCCCGACATCTCATCGTCTGCATGTTATCCACATCAAAGACAAACTTTATTTCATGATTATAATGTGCTTGATGAACACGGGCGATGACGTTCTGCACGTGTGCAATGTTGACGCGTGATGTTGATGTTGACACTTGGAATCGATAGCGCGATGAACGAGAGAAGAGAGGCCACGTCGTCGCTGTTTCTACTTAGCAAACATTTGCTCTAATTCCATCAGAGAATTTATTAAACTAACAGCGACGTCAAAAATATCACTCACGTTACTAGCAAACTCGATATTTCACAGACGTGAGAGTGAGTGTCTTAAGGGAGTGAGGGGTGTCATCAGGGAGTTAGGGAGTGTCATATTGGAGTGATGGGTGTCTTAAGAGTTGAAGGAGTGTCATAAGGGAAAGAGAGAGTGTTATAAAGGAGTGAGATGAGTCTTAAGAGTTGAGGGGGTATCATTTTATTTGTTTATTTAACGTCAATCCTATTCAGGTAAAAAACCGATTTACAAAGGAGTAAGAGAGTGAGAGGTGTCATAATAGGGAGTGACTGGGTGTCATAAAGGGAGTGAGCATAATGGAAAGCCAAGGGTTGCATATATTTTTACCCGACTTTACAAGCATATTTGGTTGCGTTGTTTAATTGTAAGGTTAATTCATAATCATTAATAATTGAAACATTTAAAAAAGGTTTATCATAAACAATGATGAACTAAAACTAAATAGTAAATGCCAAACCTTGGTTTGAGTTGAGCACACACATATTTACACGGTGATTGTATTGATTGAGTCTAGAACACAATACAGAAGGTGAACTAGAGTTGTGAGGGTGTATTCACCTTCTGCCTGACCCTAGATTTCCTTCTGCCGGCGAGTGTATAAACGTTGATATCATGAGCATGTCTCACAAGCTAGAACTGCCTTCAATGCGGTTATACTCTTATTGCTCCATGTAGCGGTCGGTGTAGATGGTTTTTGTTGCCGAAATAAAAGGCTATTTTCTCCTTGTCTAAAAGTTTCATTTTCACTCAGGCGTTGTTTAAGTTTATTTGTGTGAAATAGAAAATACAGGAAAAAACACTCTCATAATATCATTGATGGGTTTGCGTGAAAATGAGCGACCACTCTGTGGGTATTGGTTTTGACGCGTTGTTAAAGGAGATGCGGCAACAATGGAACTAACCTGACATGTGATGGACTCTGTCTGGTAGCGCAATTAACCCGTCTTCCTAGAGAGTCGGAGAGAAGCTAGATGATTTGTTTTATCGTCCAGTCTGTTGTGTTCCTCGGTATAGGATACTACGAGCTGCGCCATCAAGAGGTCTCGGGGGGGGGGACTTGGCGCGGTTATTTTCATCTCTTTCGAAACTGCCGCGGGGTGACTCGCTTTTTGTTTTCAAAATGTATTTCCCCAGTTTGACTTAGTAACTTAGTGTCGTTCAGTGTTTACTCAGACCATAAAGATTTTTACTTTGCTGCATTCAACGGTTGAAAAATCGTACTTCTTTAAAAGTCGGATCATCTAATATGTTTGTGTTTAAGCACTCGCAATAAGTACACATACTCCCTCAATTGCAAATACAAACAATGTTTGCTTTCTCTTATAGTATTTGGAAAGTTTTTTCTCAAGAATGTCAGTTCAAGCTTTACTTCAAAATATAAATCAAATTCCGATTAATCCACTTTTTCGTTGAGATATGGAAAAGCAAGCGTGTACAAAAAGTCTCATTTTTCACGTTCTTTGCTTAGACTTAGAGGAGGTTTTTTGTTCGAAACAACATTTGTCAACTGAAGCAATGCCCGCATGACTTGATCCAGCCAGGGAATTGCCCCTTGTCTCCCCGATCGTCTTACAGCGCTTCATACACTTTACGCACTGCATGCACACACCCTTCACCTTTGACTTACTCTTCATTCTGTTCACCATTCACCTGAATCCTTCTTTATCATCCTTGTATGACCATGTGAACAGCACAACCGCAAGTATATCGTGGTCTTGTTAGTTTCTATTGTGAAACGTGACACTCGCACAGACGAATGGACGTTCAGAACAGTGACTCTCCATAATAATATTCCTCTTTGCTCTCCTTTCTTTTCTTTTCCATACCTTAGTTGGGTCCTTTCTTTGCTTTTCTTATATTTGTAATGTAACGCGTTTCACATATTCGTTGTTTGTAGATATTTTCTAAAATTAGGAAACAAAATATTACAAAGATTCTTAATGATTATTTAATCTCTTGTTCTTGCCGTGCGTGTGTGTGGGGGGGGGGGAGAGGGGAGCTGTCTAAAAATGCAACCAGAGATCAAAATATATAATCGAACCGAGAACGACACGTCCTCATTTTCTCGTGATTAATGATAGTTTGACCTTGTTTTTATTAATGCACCATTAGATCCATCAGTTTGGTAATGATTCTCGAACTAGGTGGTTATTACATGTGCGTGCGTGCAGCTATGTTCAAACGAACGCACACACAAACAAAACAACTATCCCATATCGACACTGATCAGTTATTCCCGTTGCCATTAGTGCCTGGCCATCACTTATGAAGGTAGCGACGATAATTTAGTGCTGTGCACTCGGTTGTAGGGTAATAAACAAACGTGTAGTGCACCCTTCAATGAAGCCGAACTGATCGGTCATGTACTGAAGTTTGTAGGGGTGGGCTGCAACTACAACACATCACTCGCTATTGGTGCCAAGCTACGACCGGGCGGCGCCAAGAAAACTTTGTTGGTGGGCTAGTGACATGTACGACTACTGACACTGCAACGAAACATTTCACCAAACTAGATCAAATGTGTCTTAAAGTTCAACATTAACTCTTTCAAAACTAGATTCTACCACGGAGTTTTGAGGGACGAGAGTTGTATTACAAATCTATGATTGTACGTCATCAGTTATAAATGAACTCGATCGAATCTTGTATGAGTTAATTAGCTATAACCTCTCGTTGCATTTGCTTGCTATGAGGATGTGTTATTAAATGATTTCAAGGGTGTTTAAACAGGATAACTTCCTATTTGTTTTATTTTACATTTAACACAAGTCGAACTATTTGTGGAATATTGCGGTAAAATGGTCGTAGTTAATTTGTGTGTGATGCGTGGTCTTCAAGCCGAGTCTATCTGTGTGTGTGTTGATGGTGCACCTAGTATTCACTTCCCCCTCCCCCCCCTCGTCGGATCAACATGTCACGATTATCTTCGCCAGCAACAAAGCAGTTAACATACTGAACATATCAGATAGCTAAGCATCTAGGCTTAAGTTCAGACAACACGTCTTAACGTCCCCTCAGATAATCTCTGACTTACCAACTCGTAGCTGCTTAGCTCCCTCCTCATATTCTAGTACGATGATCTGACTGTGTTGATAGTTGTACCTCCGGTCACTGGTCTGGGAAGTTTGTCTGGGAGTGGACATGACAGTCTGCTTCTTGTGCACCGCGCGGTTCTGTCACGTGGGAGGACTGCATGGGGGCGTGACGGTAATCCGCAAGTTATGGCTGGTTTGGTGGGTGATCACTGCGTCACCCTAGCGGTAAAGTGGAGGGGTTACATTATTCCGGGGGGATTTCACGAGGAATTGGTGATTCACTACCAATCCAGTGAATATAATTCGGAAAGTTGTTGGTTGAGTAAGCTTGTGAGGGTCTTGAAAAGAAGGGAGCTTACGAGAGCATCCTTGATTTAATTTGAATGAAAGGTTATGCCCTGAGACGTAACGTTATTGATAGAACCTAAGGAGAGGAAAACTCAAAGATGTCTTCTTCTAGCTCGTTTGACATTTTCAGAAGTCAGCACAAATAGAATTTCAGCCGAGAAGAAGGAAGTTTCGTTGGAGGTAATGATCGTTCTTGGAAATCAAAACGATTTCATATGAACACATCTCTTTAAGGATGGTGCGAGGCTGTGGATGATGAGAGAGGGGGTGGACACGTGGAGACAATGACGAGGAGGTGTCTTCTCTTGAGAGAGGAGACGCTTGCTCGTAGCTCATGCTCGCTCTGGGGAGGGGCCAGTGTACCCGGTTCGACCCTCGTGAGAAGACTACCCAGGCAGAAAGTGTGTATTGATATGTTGTAGTACTTAAGTCAAATGACATTCGTATATATGAGTGGGGTAAACATGGGAAATTATTTACTCAAGATATCTGAAGGCTGGGATCAAACCAACAAGATAATTATGAATTGTTGCACATTCTACGAAGAGTTGTAAAATTATTTATTCAGAAATGTTTCAAGTTCTCAGCTATGAATTGTGCAATGAACAATGTTCTTGCTTGCTTATATGATACCGGGTGTTAAACACACAGAACGTAGGTAGTTTTAAATTCAGCGAATAGCCGGTTATGCGTAGACTCTAAATACGAATTGTATTTATTTTGTTTTACCTTAAGTGAAACATATAACAACACGCGGCCATGTAATAACATCAACAACGTACAAACATAAACTAACAAAACATTACTTTGACTGCATAGTGACTTTGAGTGTTTTTAAAGCTAGGTATGTGTGATTACAACGTTCTAACGGGCCATAAAGGACTTCGTGCTCCTCAATATGCGAGTCGTTGATTTAGATCTTCACTATCACGACCGCATATTGTGCGTCTTTCACAGTTTCCGCAACAAGAACTTGTATCATAATTTAATATCTTGAGGGATAATTTCAAAAACAACCTCCGGTATCTGATTGTTTGAAAACATCTTACGAGAACGACGTTCTCACAATCTGTTTACTTATAACGCAATTACACCGTGCTATGTTGGTCACCACTGCATTAGTAGTGTACAACCTATGTGCCATGTTGTTTTGTTTCAATGAAAGCGTTGACCAAACTAAAGGAGGGGATAAAATTTAAACGTGGAAACATCAATTAGAGCATATTAAAACAAAACTATTGATCATATCCAATCAACTTTCCAAAGTGAAAGTTACAGTCTCGGATAATTCCTTATTGCACTGTTCGTACTGACGATAGGATTTTCGCCGAGTAAAAGATAACATATCTCTAAAACGCCGTTGTTTTTAATCATCGGACCAGTATTTATATCATCATTATGCTATTGTTATACGAGATACAAATTAGCAAATGCATGTAAATCAGCTTTGGTAACGGGCTGGTCACTGTTTGGTCAATTATTTTTAATCTGACTTTCAGCATTAACGTAATTAACTAATTAAGTCGACATCGTTACGCACTAAACACCCAATAAATAAAACAATAAATAAATGCATATTATGTGTATACATCGAATTTAACGAATTACATTTCAATAGTTATGTTTTTTGCTTCTCTTTTATGACGATATTAAATTGTTTACTAATCCTTGATTTTTAATATTTAACTCTTAATTAATTTTATAATGCCGATCCAATCAGATTATTAACACATGTGGCTATTTTTATGATACATCGAATGTTCACTACCCATGTGTGAGGTACATATTATGATCAGTGTTTGTTTGTCCAAACCGATCAAATGTAAATTAACTCCTCCCTCAGGCCTTGCCCAAGGTAAATTTTTAATTACACATTTATTTTTCAAATAAATTAATAATTGATTACACAAAGCACATTTTTATTGCTAATCATAGGCTTTTATGCTAATCGAAAAGTAAGGTTCATTAGCAGTGAACAATTTTTAGTTGGTTTATTTATCGACTTGTAATTAAATGAAAACAACAAACACCAAATCGTGCTTGGAATATGAACTTTACTTCGCTCTGTTTGGATAACTCACACATCACAAAGCACGAATATTAATTAATAATACAGGATACGCCACATATTAAACACAGGACCCGGCACCTCCACCAACAATGCTATTCTTATGGAGTTAAAACTTTTCTCGCTCTACCCGGCACCTCCACCAACAATGTTATTCTTATGGAGTTAAAACTTGACTCGCTCTACCTGCACTTCCACCAAAACACGTATAAACTTTGAGTTCACTCCCGATTATGTGTATTTTTGGTACCGCGCTTTTTTGAATAGAAGTGATGTGATTCTAGTTGAGAACGTTGTGATAACTGAAATTGAAGAACTTGTGGTAGTAAATGTAACTGTGTTTTTAGATGGACATGGAAGATTTTAAATTAGTGTGTTCTTTGGTGAATGCGTGTTGCCTGACGTACGAATAATATGATCACAATACGGTTGTTATAATATTATGAATAAAACATCTTTAAAATATCTAACCTAGTTAAGTGTTTCTTTCTCAGTTTAATTTATTAATCGGGAAACACTCCCGTAGGTGAAATTGTAATCCATCTCAGCGCATAATAAATAGGTTAGAGTGGTGCATATGACCAAATGGTTAACGCGCCCTTAAACCAATTAACCAAACTTTTTCTGTTGATCTTTATTATTACATTGTAGCCTTCTTGTTTAGCGAGCAGCCAGCAGTGTGTTGCGCACGCTTGCAAACTGTTGTCCCAGAATGCGCCACTGTAGCCTAACGATTACACCCACCCATAGAATTAAATTGTTTAATCGACCTATAGAGAAACATGGCTGGCAAATTGCTTGTTTATGTGTCAATAAATAAATTGAATGGGTATTTAACGTCAGAATGTGTGTTATACGCAGCGTTACTTAATTAGTGCAGTATTGTAGAGGCGTAACCATTGTGCGTGGTTTATATCCTTGCCACTTGAAAACATGTATCATATTCGCCGATGATATTCTCTACGCGAGAGACGAAGGAAATAAGCATTATTTTAAATGGGGCTTTTATAAACTTTATCTCGTAATATAAGTTAAGTTGATGATGGTTGACTGGTGCATATTCGGACTCTGGGGATGGAAAAGGAATCTTAGTTTTTTTTTGTCGTTATTGTCAACAGACATGCATACGCGATAGTACCCAATCCAGGAAACAGAGCTTTGATTCGAGAGTTGTAGGCTCTTGGTGGAGGTGCCGGGTTCAAAGATTTATATCTTTGAGCAAATCTAGCCCGACCCACTCCCTGACCCCCAGGGTCGCCAAAACATTCTGTTTCATCCTTATTTATGAAGGGATCCAATCGGAGGTCATGTTCGGTTTTTATCGTGTTACGTGATTCACGGACGGACGGACGGACGGACAGATAAGGAGATTCATTTAACGGAGCCTCACTCTTTGATGAAATGGGACATAGTTTTTATTGCACATCTGAACTAAGACATATTTGTAAGTGGTGACTTTGTAGCCGTCTTTGCAACGAGAGGCATGCTAAGTCGTGAAGTGTTATGTGTGTATAATACAAATGTATTTATTTACATGATTTTCTCATCCACTGTTTTTGAATTGTTTTTTTCCTCAAACGTTATTCTACACTCACACACAGACACAGAACACAGCCGACTGAACGGCTACCCCCACCCCCCTCCCACAAGCAACATGGGTTACTACACTCGCTGTACTATCCACAAAATATCATTGACAAAATAGTATTATATTGTTTGAAACTATTTGTTTGTTCAGAATACAACCATCATTTTACTATATAATTTAATTATAAACCATAGTTTGCAAATAAATGTGGCCGTATAATTCTATTAAAACCCAAACAAACAAACAAATGTAATGCAAACACAGAAATTGGCTTCGTTGACGTACCAATTTATACAATTAAAATTATTAGAATGTGTAAATATAATTAATATATTTTATTTGATAAGCGAACTAAATGAACACAAATATCGCAATAGCTTCAAACAGACAAAGGAAAATATAATTAATGTATGTCGTATTGTTGTGAGTAATGAAAGAGTTATTTGTTACCGTAACTTTTTGTGCTATCCTTGTTGTTTTAGTTTGTGTTTAACACGTTAACACCATATAACACATATATTATGTAATAATATAGACGTTTCCAGGCGTGAAACTGTTTGGCAGTTTACACCTTCTAGTGAGAACGTATCCTCTCTCATGGAAAAACAGCACAATACAATGCCTAGGTAATATGCTTGTGTAACTGCATCGCGCGTGTTAACACTATTCAACCCAGCTCGAACACATGTTTTCCAGCAGCGCGGGTGGATATAACGGAAGCCAGCTCGCAATAAGACTACTTAGGAGCGAGTTTCGTGCTGCGATTAGGACTTCGTAGTCGTCAGCCTTCCGGCACGCACCCCGTCTTGCCGGAGTCTTATCTACTGAGGCCGAGGACTCACACTGCTCAGCCAGGCTAGATAAGAGACGGGGATGTGCCTTGAATCACATTCATTGTTGAAGGGAGCTAGACTACATGAGCCGCTCTAAGTCTAAACCTCTCTGTTAAACACTAAGTCTGATTGTGCCGTTTGTTATGTACCTCTATTCAGTCGAGTCACAGTTAAAGCTGGGTGTTCACAAAAAAAGATTCAAAACAGGAGTTTAAGAGTATGATCATTAATCGCAGTCTTTTGAAAAGGACCAACATGATTTTTTTGGTGATGCATTTTTCCTCTATTTCAACTTACATGGACGATATTTGGTGCTACGTTTTGCAAAAAGGATATGATTTGTATGTCTGATATTTTTATATAGCTTACAGTCACCTTTTACTATGCAATGAGGTATTTTGAAGTGTATAGGTTTCGTATCTTAAGACTTTTTTCTTTTGACGATACAAATACCTTCAAAATACTGGAAAATGTAAAACACTGTTAAATGCACGGTATTGCAGATCAGATACACATTTCAAAATACATAATTGCATAATCAAAGGTAAAATTGTAAGCTACAATAAAAATATAAGCCATCCAAATAGATACTTTTGGCAAAACTTAGCACCCAAAATCGTTCAAAAAAGTAGCAATAGCGGATGTATGCAACAACCAAAAAAATAAAAAAATAAAACATTTGGTCTTTTAAAAAGACTGATTAATAAACTTATACTCTATAACACCTGTTTTATGCATATTTAAAATTTTTGTTTTTTGGTGAACAATTATTTGTTTATTCACATAATATTTTAATGAGAAAACTCAAGATAATCTGAAAACTAGGCTTGGACGACATAATCTACACTATAACGAGCCACACATTGAACATAAAACTATATAGATCATGATTCGTGACCGACAGTGTCGAATCCCGTCGAGACCGGCAATCTTGACTGAAGGTTTTTTCCGAAGTTTTCCTCAGTCGTTGAGGCGAATGCAAGGGATTGAGTCCTCTTAAACAGCCCTCGGACATCCCTTCACAATTTCCTATCCGCACATACCTAGTTCACCAGAAGAGGGGCTAATTGCACCCTATAACAGGTTTCCCACGATAAAATTTTAAAAATGATTCGTGTTTGTTGATGGAGAGCAAGCTGCAACAGGAGAAGCGAGCTCCAACATATGGTGTCCACCTAGTAGAATCACTTTCTCTTGTTTCGACCAAACCAAGACGGTTTCCAAGTGTTTCACGGCCAACTGATTGCATTGATTGACGCTGTTCTCTTCGTTTCGTTCCTCGTATCTGTGACGCGCTAATCTAGTCGGCAGTGAGGGGTGATAGTGAGGGGAGACTAACTTACAACCGCTCGATACCTCCCTTATGAGGGTGTTACAACAAGTGCATTTCCACAGAACACACGGCCGACTTACAAAGTGAGACTTTGTACATGCACAATGGAAACATACATAATCATTGTATTGGTAGTGCTGTATAACATGTTTGCTGAAAACGATTAAGATAAAAACAAAACAATGATACCGATTTTTATGACAGGTGTATTTGGGTATTTTTTTTGTCAAAAGATAGTAAATAATATTATTTGCGCAAATATCAATATGAATAAGTTCTTTGTAAATGCGGAACAAACCCCAATCATAGGGCGACAAATGGTGTGCGAATTACTTCTGATAGGGGTTGATTTTATTAGTGGCGGTTAGAACCTAGACGGCAACAGCATTTGCCAGGTCAAAGATTAATTTTGTTTATTATGCCTATAGTTCACTACTTATTACGAGAGTTTAGAGATTCATGTCCACAACCTCCTGAGACCTTTAGTGAGCTTCATCGTGTACTACCCCGCATCTCACTCCCCAACCAAGAATATTCTTACATTTACATCGTTCCTTTGTTCTTTGTGAGCTTAAGACGTTAAACGCTTCAGTGATCAACTGGGTCACGCTCACAACCGCAACGATACTTTTAATATATTAATTAAAATAAAGTTCTAAGAGTTCCGGGGTATTTTCCGCGTCGCGAGTAAACATTGCCCACGGCTGAATATCCCGGAACTTTAACAACTTTTATGTGATTAATAATAACACACTGCGGAAGTTTAAAATGTGAATTAATATATTAATTATTAACATAATCGAAACATTACTAAGCGTACTAAGTTTTATAATGATTGTGTCAAACGGCATTAAAATAAGCTAAGTTGTGTAGGTTGATATTTTATGTCGTTATGTTGTCTTGCTGCCCGAGACCAGGGTCCACTAGATACCTAACAGCAGCATCTTAGCATAAGTATCTAGTGGACCCTGGCCTAGACTGGATTGTTTCGAAGTTTATAGTTTAACAAGAACAACATGAGAACAGCAACAACAGCCATAAAATCAAAACACTCATCAAAAAGCATTTTTTAATTTTATGACCGCGGTAACGGTTCGTGTTGTTTTTGAAAAATATTTCTCATGCTAGCGTGAATTCGCAAACTACAATGTTTTATTTTTCAGAGCCAGCTGCGTTAACGGGTTCTTATCGTAGTAATTTAAAAATATGCTGGTTTCACCCCCCGGTTTATTTTCTGAACACACTTAATGTTTTCCTCGTAATGACGCCTTCTCCTAATGAAGTCAGCAAACAAAAGATGCTCAGGATTCCGTCGCACCCATAGATATTAAACACCTATAGTAGGCTAGATACGCAGTCTCAATACCTCCGCACAGGCGCGAGCGTAGCAAATTGAAGCGCCAATTTTGCCATATTCAAAATGGCGATTTGGCGTTTTAATTTATGCTTTTTTAATGCAATAAAGTATTTTACTCGATTGTTTGATATGGTTTTAGCTTGTGCAGCATGGGAATGTACAAACATAAACAATAAGAAGTTTTTGCATAAGGGAATTTAGTAATTATTTGTTGTTAATGGCTAGAATGCTCACACGTCAATCTGACGGCAATCTTGAGAACTATTTGGGCTACAAATCGCTCCCATTTACTTAACATGCAAACTGCCATATTAAAGATGGCCTCAAATTGTCACGGAAGTGGATTAATGACTGCGTATCTAGCCTACTATAGGTGTTTAATATCTATGGTCGCATCACATAAACAAGGTCCACTAGATACCTAACAGCAGCTCAGCATAAGTATCTAGTGGACCCTGCTCACAAACTTGTCACACCAAAGATGTTGGAATAGTATAGAGTAGAGTCACACAGATAGTTTCTCCTGTGTAGTTTGAACGCCCGCGTCATCACTAGCTCAATCTATCATCGGAAGATTATCTAATCTAATCCAAATCAAATTAACTTGACCACGAACAAATCCCCATTAACTGACACGTGACATTCACTTTGGTCGACGCACACACACACGCACACACACACGCGCACTATTAATCTACGCACAGCCAGCGGGGAGGGGGGGGAAGGGGGGGGGATATCACGCTGTTGTATTTCATCAAGCGAGACGAGATAAATGTTTCAATAAACACGTTTTGCTATTCAAAGCAATAATTCTGTCGTCCAGGGCGTGGACTCTGTATAATTGCACGTTTATAATATGACGAGTGCGTTACAATTACACTGACGGTTCTCAAAACCTGTCATATTTACTTCCGGTTTGTAAAAAGGGAAACACGACAACTGTTCCGCACTTGTCAGGGACTTGTCACCGAGGTTTGTAATTAATATAATCTGGACCCACGTCCGCCTAGAGAAGGTTGTTATACATGGAGACGAGACTCATTTCGACGAGTAGTCTCCGAGCCGAATCACGAGATATTTACAAACAATGAAAACTATAATATATAACAATATTTGGGTTGTGATATACTGAAATTAAAAATAAGAAAATAAAATTCTGCGAAAGTGAATGAAACATATGTTCTTTTATTGAGACACTTTTAATGAAACTCGCATTATATTTTTTATCGAAGATACTCAGGCCACGAGAACTCTTTTAATGAAACAGCAATCAGTCAGTCACTGAGGAGTGAGGCTGCCGGTCAATCAAGTCAGTGACCTCCTGAAATAAGAGTCTCCCATGTATGCGTGGAACTATCTCTGTCAGTTGTGTGCGATGGGGTGTTAAAGAAAGGTTGTTAAACAGCAAAGTGAAATGTGTATGAGTCATGTATGTTCTATGTTCTATAACAATAAAATAAATTTGTATAAAACTAGGAAAACGCTAAAGTCCCGCCGCGTTGATGGATGAGCTTTTTAAAGGTTTTAGTTTGCGAGGGAGATCTTTACTTTTGCAAGTGCTTTGTTTTGCTGCCTACGCATTCTAGGTTAATGTTGTCAAGTTTCTTTGTTTCTTGCTAATTGGTATTATTTACCGTAAAAAACTTGTATTAAAAGCTTTATTTCTATGGATTCTAGCTAAATTTTTCCACTTTTTCTTTCAAAAGGTATACATAACCATAACCTTAATGTCCATGTATAATATGAACGTTGTAGCCCCACTCATTTGGTCAGAATTGGCCCAAATGGCACGAAAATATCGCACAAAAAGTCAAAAAACGTATATTAAAAGCTTTATTTCTCTCGATTCTGGCTAACTTTTTTAACTTTTTCTTTCAGAAAGCAATACATCACCATTACCTTAATGTCCATGTGAAATATGAACGTTGTAGCCCCACCCGTTTGGTCAGAATTGGCCCAAATGGCACGAAAATATCACACTAAAATCGAAAAAAATCGTAAAAGTACGATATTCATGATAAATATTTCTTCGATTGTACCCAAAAACAATACACCTCTAAGTTCAGAGAAAACGAAGGTCGTGTCAAATTTTCATCAAGATCGCATATGCCGTTTGCCCGGTAGAGAGCGAACAAACAGACGGAAAAACAAAAAAAAAAACAAAAAAAACAAAAAAAAACAACGGAGCTAAATTTTTTGGGGGTCGGTGAAATTGAAGTCTTCGCTTCGCTCATCCAAAAAAAGACTCTGGAGGAAGGCAATACATTACGTAAAACACGTAGTGCTGGATAAGGGGGTCCTAAAGCTGTGCAGAATTAACAGATTTTAAAAGGGGGAACAGAAATAAATACATTATATACCTAATTAATTCCGATTATCCAACTTGATAATAATTTTATGATAATTGAAACCCTTGTTTCCCTATTACTAGGAAAACGCTAAAGTCCCGCCGCGTTGATGGATGAGCGTTTTTTTTTTGCGTTTTGTGCGTTTGTTTGCACTTTTCCTTTGCAAGTGCTTTTTGAATGCATTGTGGAGGTGATTGTTGTCAAGTTTCTATTGTTATTTGTTAATTGGTATTATAAACTTCAAAAAACTCATATTAAAACCTTTATTTCTGTAGATTCTGACTAATTTTTTCAACTTTTTCTTTCAAAGGTACTACATCACCATAACCTTAATGTCCATGTGAAATCTGAACGTTGTAGCCCTACCCGTTTGGTCAGAATCGGCCCAAATGTGACGAAAATATCGCACTAAAAATTGAAAACTAATATTAAAACCTTTATTTCTATAGATTCTAGCTAACTTTTTCAACTTTTTCTTTCAAAAGGTACTACATCACCATAATCTTAATGTCCATGTGAAATATGAACGTTCTAGCCCCACCAGTTTGGTCAGAATCGGCCCAAATGTCACGAAAATATCGCACTAAAAATCGAAAAAAATCGTAAAAGTACGATATTTATGAGAAATATTTCTTCGATTGTACCCAAAAACAATACACCTCTAAGTTCAGAGAAAACGAAGGTCCGGTCAAATTTTCATCAAGATCGCGTATGCCGTTTGCCCGGAATCGAGCGAACAAACAGACGGAAAAACAAAAAAAAAAAAAAAAAAAAAAAAAAAAAAAAAAACACCCGAGCTAAATTTTTTGGGGGGTCAGTGAAATTGAAGTCTTCGCTTCCGCTCGCTACGCTCGCTCGCTCATCCAAAGATCCCCGCAAGTTTGTCTTCTTTCCGATTTAATGCTAAAATTATACTCGAAAAACAAAATGACGCAGAAAGTAGAAACCATTGAGTTTATCTGTTGAGTTTGATCTACAGTTTTGTGTCTGCAGGAACGTTCAACACTGCGTCCGGAATCAGTGTTCGGAAGTTGATACACACGCAGAATTGTCCCCTCATGCACAAAGACTTGCGTCGGTAAAGTTGCGCACGCAAATATTGTCAAAGATGGCGGTATTGTCTCCGGTGATAGTGTTTGGAGATCAATGGAAACGAAATGCAAACAAAAGCCAGTCCCAAATAACTCAAAAAAATTATTCTAACACTAATAGAGCATTGCTAGATAGAAAACAGCAATCATTTATTAAATTTTGTGTTTTGGGCAACCTGCAACGTATATAGTGGTCAAAAGTCGCAAAATTTACCGTCCACTTTGGTGTAGTGGCTAGCGAGTGGCATTCCTATGCTGAAGGTCGCGGGTTCAAATTTCACTTGGTTTTTATAAACTCTTTTGCAACTTTTTACTCAATTTTTCACGTTTCTTGCCTGCTTCACTGTATGTTGGTACAAATTTTTTTGTTAAAATATTCATTTTCTGATACAAAAAAGTGAGGGTCGACATTTGCGTCCATCCAGAGTAGCCGCAACTTTACCGAAATATCGAGCAGACTTGCGGACGCAAGTCTGCTCGCAACTTCCTTTTTGCATACTGTTTTTATAGCTCTATGATTTAACATATAACTAACGTAAGTCCGCCATTTTTACAAAACGCAACTTTGCGCCGGTAAATCTTTGTGCTTACTTTACACAGATGATTTATGTTGAAAAGATTTGCACTTGCTAGTAGCGGTGTTTTATGTTTACAATTAAGATTGTGTTCAGTTATTGTGATTGAGCCCTCATAAACTTTAAACAGATGGCGAATAAAATATGCGTCGAAGAAACATAAATTGTTCGGGAATTAAAGATGACTTTCTTGCTTGTCTTCTTCTACCGTTTATTTAAAAATGTTTCATAGTGCATTTAGCTAACTTTTTAAAAAGCCGTATTTTAACTCAGGACTTGCAAATGACGCACATTATCTACCCAATTTCAGAATACACGAATTGATGTCCATTAATTGATGTCCGCATTGCATTCAGCTGACTATATATTTCCATAATTAAAATTGTAATCAGTTATTATTTCACAATTTAGCCCCCAAGGTCTTACCCTATTCTATTACCATGTGCATGACGGTTGTAGACTGATAAATCTTCAGTTCTTCTTTTTCATAGAACTTTCTCAAATCGATGTCCATCGCAGACACGGGATGTGCAATAATAGATACAGACAGACGGTCTCTCCTTTTATTGCGTGTCACTTTGAGAGATGTGTCTTATACCCCGTGACCGGCCGGCCGCTCCGATCTATTGCCGCATGAAATAGAGAACACTTCTTGCGTTTCTTCTTGAGCCCAGCTTCTCACAGATGAATTTATCTCTGAACGTTTGGTTGGCCATCGTACGGAGTAAAGCATTATTTACGTACGCCGTCTGCACCCATCTATCTTAATGCACGGGCTATAGTTGAAAAACATCTTGATCGAGTTTAACTCAAGACACTTAAACTTAAAAGTTTTATTTTTTATACGCAAGGAGTGGGATACGGAATACGTTCTCGCTCCCTCCAGAGACTGTAGACGACTTTGGTTTCAGCCTGCCAATTTTTTTCTACTTTATTCAACAAAAACTCGTTTTAGCAAACCCACTTTTTGCGTTTTCACTTACAAGAAACACGGCGAGAGGAAGAAAGACTTGAGAGGCGCGCCGAGCTCTTGTGTACAGCGTTCTGTGGAGATATTTCCAGCAAAGACTTGAACCGATCTTTTTCAACGTGGTTTCAATGAGGGTCTTAAGAAATAATCAGGGTCTATACATCCTCATGTTGTTACCACCCAAATACAACAGCACAGTAGATGTTGCATCATGGTCAGTACAGGAGCCACCATTTTCCTGTCTCTTCATTGAGTTGTGACTGCTTTCGACTGTCTGTCCAATTAATCCATTTAACATTGAATCTCTTAATATTTTCGACCTTCTTAAGTGGTTTAAAGGTAAACATACTAGATGTTCAACTGCCTGGTTTAACATCAGCAGTAGTAAACGCATAGATTCGAAGTAGATTCAGTTTACGGACTGGGTGCCAAACACATATTATTACAGCCAATATTTGTCTACTAGCAACACTGTGCTACGCCATGGACACAAATTAATTAAGTGGGGGACACATGCACCAATCCACAGGTTGTCTAGGATATCAATAAACTTAAACATTGCAAATTTATCGGAATGAAAAGTCTTGACTATGGCAAATACCTACAGTTAAAATTGGAGACTAGAACATTTAAAGTTAGTAATGGTGACTGGGTGAAAGAACGTGGCGTGTCGAGCAGAGCAGCCTTCTAACGGTGTCGTGTGTGTTGTTGTTGCAGAGACGGGGTCCAAGGCGGTGCCCAATGATTGGCCGCGGCGGCGCTCCGACAAGATGACGCACGAGGACCGCCATGGCCGCAGCAAGCCAGCAAGCTGCGCTGTGGCTGCTTCTGTTGATGACGTCACTGGTCCACTCGTCGGCTGATCCCGACTGGACGGACTGCCCGCAACAGTGTCGCTGCAAGTGGACCTCGGGCAAGAAGACGGCCCAGTGCGGGGGCAACGCCCTCACCACCATCCCCGCCTCCCTGAGCAACGACATGCAGGTGCTGGACCTATCCAACAACAGCATTCAGTACGTCACCAAGGACGCGTTCCGCTCGGTGGGACTGATCAACCTGCAGCGGATCTTCCTGCGGCGTTCCAACGTGAAGCAGGTGAACCGCGACGCCTTCCGCGACCTCATCATCCTCATAGAGGTCGACCTGTCCGACAACTTCATCACCACCATCCACCAGGACACGTTCGCCGGCAACGACCGACTCCGCGAGCTCCACCTCAACGGGAACCTCTTGACCGAACTGCGCGCCCGACAGTTTCCACCGCTGCCACATCTTCGCACTCTCGATCTGCAGGACTGCCAACTGCGGCACGTGCACACGGACGCGTTCGTCAACATCGCCTCGCTTGAAACGCTCAATTTGAAGAACAACCATCTAAAACAAATTTCCGAACGAGTGTTTTCGCCGATTTCTAAGCTTAAAACCTTACACTTGGATGGTAATCCGTGGCAATGCGATTGCGAATTGAGGGGATTCCGGAACTGGCTTCTTCTTTCTAGTAAATTGTATTCGGTGCGTCTTACGTGCAAAGAGAACGATAACCTCAACGGTTTGTTCTGGGAGGACGTGAACCCGATGGACTTTGCGTGTGCGCCGCAAGTTAATCTGAGCGAGAAGATGGTTCAGGAGGAAGTGGGAGGCAATGTCAGCTTCCGGTGTCACATTCGCGGGGACCCGGAACCGGACGTCGCGTGGTTGTTCAACGGTCGCCCGCTGGGAAACGCCAACTTGACCCACGAACAAGTGTTTCTCATCGACGAGGAACAGGGACGGAGAGAGAAATGGACTAATCTGACCGTGTTGAATCTCACCGAGCATGACGGCGGGGAATACTCGTGTGTGGCGCGAAACTCTCGCGGCGTCGTCTCGCGCAACGTGACGCTGCTGTTGCCGCAAGTCGTGACCGCGACGACGCTCAGTAAGACCGAGTCCTGGTTGTTGTGGGCGGGCCTCGTCGCGGGCGGCGTCGCGACGCTGTGTTCGGTGCTCATCACCGTAGTGTGCACGTGTTGCGTATGCGGCAAACAACAGCGACGGAGAAAACACCGACGAAAAAACAAATTAAAGTCTAGTGTTAGTTTTACGGACCAGGAGAAAAAGTTATTAGATGTTAGTATCACGACCACGGAGCGACCGTCTGGTAGTTGTGAGGCTCTGGGCTCGCAGCCCGACATGGAGATGATGGAGTCGCAGTCGATCCCTCTGGAGCTGTGCGACCCTCCCGTGCACATCACGATAGAGAGTCACTCGGAGGCGATGGGGGGCGCCTTCCCCGGGACCCTCACCGTGTTCCCGCCGCCTCCAGAGTTCTCCTCCAGCCTCCTCCCGGCCGGCGCCTACGGGAACATATTCATCTCGGTGTCGGTGAGTCAGGAGCCTAATTCGGAGACGCAGAGGTACCCGGACCTCTTGGACCTGCCGCATCGGCCGGGCAAGGCGGCGTCGGTGAGCGTCGCGGCGGGTCCGGACGCGCCCTACAACCAGACGCACGTGGCGAGCTTCGCGACGCTCCCCCGGCGGCCGCGCAAGGAACTAGACCCCCTACTGAGGGTCGGACCTCAGTACGACAACATGGGTCCTCGGGTGACGGCCGGGGGTAGCTCGACGCTCAGCCTGCCCGACGCCGACCTCGACGAGCCCATGGACGACATCCCCCCGCCCCCCTTACCACCCCTCTGTACGGCCATCACGTCAGAGTACGTCTCCCTATGACTTGCCGTGTCTCTACCCCTCGTCCAGTGTTTCTGTGTGTGTCGTATCGTGTTCGGGTCTGGTTCGGGCGGACTCGTATGGACTCGGAAGGCGCTAGTCGGCCGAGCAGCGCGAGTGTGCAATGGGCAAAGGAAGGTCTTCTACGGTTGTTGGTGCTAATGATGGTGTGGTCGTTGCATGTCGGCAGAAGACTGGAGCGAAGCGCGAACTGGTTGGAATCAAATATATCGTCTAGATGTAGATACTTTCTAAAGTGTGTGCTCCTTATTTTGTTGTAGATGAGAAAACTTTGAAACAAAACGAGTGCCTTTGCACAATATTTTTCAACTCCTTCAAGATGGATATCGAACTTTTCTTTCAGACACAGGAATGCTATCAAAATATCTGTAGATAGACGCAGACTTTCTCAATTTCGATGAATCTGTTATTGTATATTTCTGGATAAAATGAAAACACTTCAAAATTGTATCCCATGGCCATTGCTAACCCCAATTATTGCTTGAACCATTCGTGTAGTAAAGTGCGCTGTTTGAAATAAATCTCTCCAACCGTGAAGAGACAAATGTCGCCACTATTGTGTTGTCACTGATGTCTGTAGTTTCTGTCCACCATCCTCTCACGCAAGTTTTCACGAATGCTCAAGTTATACAACGAGAATCATTATCAGGCGATTGTAGAAGGCAAGAAAGCAAATCTTCAATGTTGTATTCAACTTAAACATGAACTTTCTTGCATTATTAAGATCTCTATTAAAACTTTTATCAAGTGTTTATTGAAGTTTCAACTTTATATGCTGTTAATTTTAAATCAAAGAGGTTTAATCTATTGTTTAGGTGCAGTGTTTAACACCCTAGCTCACAAATCCTACGCACGCACACGTGTACAAATGTACTATACAGTGTGTTGTTACATTACGAAAGTGGTAAAGCGAAATAAATCTAAATCAAATAGGCCTATTGGTATAAAAAATAAATATATTAAAACATTGAATAGCACTGCGCATTACTGAACGGGGATGGTGGCTAGAAATCACTAAGTGTTGAAGAAATCCCCCCCGCCCCCTGTTCTCGCTCCACCTTCAGATAACATATTAGTGTGAAACTGTACATAGGACAACTAATCAGTCCCTCCTTACAGCATAGTATCTGCTTTGTCGTTTGCATATTTATTATATATAAAGAATATGTATTCCCATGTTTCAATTAAATTTAGATATTCTTCCATTTTAATGTGGTATTTCTTGTATGATTTCTCCCCACACACACACACACACACACACACACACACATCCGCATCGCTTGCTGCTAGGGAGGAGATGGGCGCTGACGGAGCTTGAAAGCTGAATATGGAAGCCGCCCAGCCCGAGCGATATCACAGCTTGAAACTGGAAGGTTCCCAAGCGAGCGGCGCGTCCCGATTATTAGCAGGGAGC
The DNA here is from genome assembly GCA_024449915.1 of Sweltsa coloradensis. Taxonomy (NCBI): domain Eukaryota; kingdom Metazoa; phylum Arthropoda; class Insecta; order Plecoptera; family Chloroperlidae; genus Sweltsa; species Sweltsa coloradensis. Next base: position 434,127 of record JAMZAV010000397.1, on the reverse strand, counting down.
CCCGAGACGATGACAGCCTCACGCATTCTGTATTTGTTTTTTTCCTCTTATTTCGTTCTCTTCGGGAGACGCCAATCCGGCTCCACCCATTGAAAGTTTCGGAGAGAATGGAAAGATCCCACTGGCTCAGCATCCAAACTGCCTGTTTAGACAAGTGAAATCTTAGACGATTCCCAAAACTAGCTGCTTTATTCTTTCGCACTATCGACGGAAGCTTTCCCTCTCTCTTCCTCTTTACGCATCAACGAGTACAACTTTTAATTGGCAACCATTTTCCGACAACAAACTTTCCCGCATTCCGGCTTCTTTCGCGCTGCGTTGCCACGTCTGCGACCCACCGCAGACAGCCTTTCTTCAAATCTGCAAGCCCATATTGCCCAGCCCTCTTAATGGGTTTAGGATTAGTCTTAGATAATCGCCTCAGACCTAGTGCATTTGACAGCCAACAATTAGCGACAGCAAAGATAAATCTTTATTTCCTGTCGCCCCGTGCTATACCGAGCGGTTTACTTATTAAACCTTCATTACGACGCTTTCTAATCATGACTATACGCGTGATGTAAAGCGTCAGAACACACAGAGCACAAGCACCCTTTGATGATAATGTTATTTACTTGAAGAATAATGATCATGTTATCTAGATTGTGTAGGACCGTTTAGCCTCGCAACTTTAGTCGTTTGTCACTAGAAATTGTGCTGCTCGTAGCGAGGCAAAGTGATTAGACTAAATGGGCGCCCGCGTGAGAAACAATCAAAAGGCCTTGTGATAACAAGTGTAGATAATAATGTGGTGAGTGCAGAAACAATAATGAGACCCATTACAACACGTACCTTCTTGATCATAGAAACCCGGCTGTGGGGGTTGATTTAATTACGCTTGGAATACGGAATAATAAAGCCTCTAATACGTTGAAATAATTTCAATGGGAGTTTGAAATTTAATTTGTTTGCAATCAATTCTTAGCGAGCGAGCGAGACAGACCGAGGTCTGTACATGCAGGATCGAGCAGATGCTAACAACGCGATTTGAACACAGCCGTTCCGCTCGCTACACATAAAGCCAGGGAAACGACTCTACCAACGACCAGTTTGTGCGAAAAAAATCGCCTTTTATTGGCGTCATATTTCATATGTTAGTGTTTGTTTGCCACTCGGCTTCGATTCCGAGATTGTGGAAGCTTTTCCGAATAACGAGGCGGAGTGATCGGGGCATAAAATCATGGTTATGTTGGTAATGGAGCTTGATAACTGCTTCCCGGGTAACAATGCTTCCGTGCACCTTGTGGCATCCATCACGCGAGAGGTGAGAAGTCGCACGCGCGGCGGTGTTTTTCTAGCCTCGTGCTAATATAAATCCCGAGAGCCCCCCCCCCCCTCCCCCGTGCACCACTATCTCGCGCTACGCAGCATCAAAGATCAATAGCAGGGTCCTAAGCACTCCTCTCAATATGATAAGTGATGCCCCCGTCAAGACAAGAGACGAAACATAGTCAACCGCATTTATCTATTCATTCGGGGGGAAGACGAATTGCAGCCACATTTTTTATTTCCTTTCAAAATGTTAATTCAAGTACGTTTCAGGTATATTTCCTTGGCAATGTTCCGCGAGTACGGCCTCCTATCTTATGCGTTCATTTGCTTATTCCACTTCCAGCAACAGCACCGGCTTTTGTTATTAGGGGCTGAATGGACAGAGCGGAATAATCGGTCGTTTGGCTCGGGAATTGTCGGCCATAACCGTCATCGCCCCATTGGCGTAAAGAGAGGCGTCCACGGTTTCTCCGCAAGCGAATGAATACGATTAATCTTGTTCTCATATTTCACATGGAAGGATAAAATGGCCTCTACCAAATTCTATTGCAAAAAATTGAGATTGCTAATTCAATAGTTTTCTACTCTGCATAACTCTGGAGCTATCGAGAGAAACAAACGAACGCGGCTGGATAAAAAGCGTTCAAAGTGGCCTGTACATGGCCCGACCCCCTTCCCTGGCCGCCGCCATTGTTTCGGTATCGCAAACATGTCATGTTGCAACATAACGGGTGACAAATGACTGCGGGGTACTTGACTGGTCAGCACCATCAATCGCGGTTGAAACTTTCGACTACTTGTTGGCCCATAAGCTAGACATAAAAGACTGTTTCGATGGTTTGGGTACACAGTGTAGGCCTCTGTGCTGGAGAAATATTGTGGCTCAAATACAAAAGAACCTTTTTCAAGCTTCGTGCTACATCTGGGGCTAGTTGCATCATATTGTTAATAACCACAATAAAAAAGTAAACTGTACATGGTGTTGTAATCAGCTCAATCGTCGCTAGATCCAAGACATTGTATTTGCAAGGATGAAACTCTACAAGAGTCGTCTGCATCTTCACGTCTGGATTCCTCCAGGCAAAACAAACACTTTACTCGGACAGATTATGATTTATTTATGTTATAGTTTTGTTTCTACAAGAACCCAGACCACGTTTGCTTGAAGACTTAGAAACTAAGAGAGGATGATTGTTCTCTAACGGTAATAGATTTTAATTCTAAATCTTTTAAAAATATTCCTTAATATATCTTTCTCTTTCGTTTGCACTCGGCAACGAGTTTTAATACTATGTGAGTGTGTTGAAGAAAATGATTTGATATGATTTGAATGACGCTTTTGTCGATGGAGAGATGAGTAGAGTATTGGATTTATTTGATGAGATTAAGTCCTGTTAAGAAGTTTTTTAACGTTCACCCGGCGTCAGAAGTAAATCAAGGGCAATCAATACCCCTTGATTTTCTTCTGACGCCGGGTGTACGTACGTATGTTACACAAGATCATATTATATAATAGTAATTTTTGACATGAAATACTTTACCTGATTTACACATCTTGTTCATACAGAAAGAGAAGAAAAGAGATAGAGAAGGAAGAGAGAGAGAGAGAGAGGGAGAGAGAAAGTGAATGCTCACTTCATCCCTGTAAGTATATAATTACGGGGTAGTTTTAAAGATTTCGCGTGGGGAACATAAATTATGTAGCGCTAACACAAACGACCAAGTTTTCAGTTGTTTGAGCAAACTTCTTTCTTGGCGAACAATCTGTTTTCCTAACGAAGTATGAGCATTGTCAAGTTTGACGTGAAAACATTTTCCACTGCACTTCCAACAACTGGAAAATATTCCTAACAATGAAAGTTTTCTTCTAAACTAGGTCACCGAGGAAGCTTTCTTGGAAAGCGTCGGTGTCACATTTTCTCGTCTTCCTCGACAACAATGGGTATCTGACTCGTCTAGGGCAAAAAGCGAGTTGCATCATTGCCCCGGGCAATGCTCTCTCCGATACAAAGCCGCCAACCGGGCAATCCATCATAATCCAGGGCATCTTCTTCCTTTCAGATCTTCTCTCGGTAGATGTTCTTTTTTCAAGGTGGTGGTATTCTGCTCGCATCGCTCTCTAGCGCGGTGAAATACGGCGCTCGTTTCTTACCCCGGCCGAGTGGGGCTGCCGCCTTCGCCTTCGGGCGCCGCTTTGTGGTCCCTCCCTTTCACTCCGCCTCTAATAGCCCCGCCTGAACTCTCAACCCCGTCCGTCCCGTGTGCACCCACCCAGCCTGCACAGTTGAAATTATACCACAGCCAACCTTAGCCACCTTACTAATAGGCACAACCCACTTCAAATAAACTAGAAGTGGGAAACTTTTTTGGAAGCACCCTAGAGTCGAATCGAAAAAGATTAACGATTGTTTTAGGATACTTTTAGCTCGAATAATTGGGTACGAAAACGATTTAGAAGTCCGGAAATTGTTTCAATCCTAATAGATTTCCGTCAGCTTGGAAGAAAACGTCACCGGGGATTTTCTTCCTGAGTTTTCACTTCATTTGTGAAAATATTAAATACCATCTCGGACAAATGTTCGTTACGAGGGAAAGGTTTAAGAAAACCCCGCACGTAAACGGGGGGGGGGGGGGGGAGGCAAAGGCGGAATAAGGAAATTGTGTGAAGATAAACGAACCCATTGGAAAAATGAATTACTTGCTATCTTCAGACTTTAAATCCACGAGAAAGCTTATTTCCTACCATATTCCATTGTTAGTAAGCTAAGACGCGAGTATCTAAGACTTGGTTGTATCCCTACCCCGACTCGCATTCGATTTTATGATTAACTGCAACACCAAACTCTTCCGACACACAAATCCTCCGGGTTCCCAGCATCCTCTGCGTTCATCTTCTCCTGTTACTCCCACCCCTTCTTCGCATTATCATCACAATCAGCTCATCAGCATCCTGGCTTACCGAAAGTCTTTTTACCCACAACTCTCCGTTTTTATTTCACACCCTACCTTAGATATTCGCACCACGATTCTTAATTTACATTCACATTTTGTAAAATTATAATTTACTTGTTAAGATTATATTTATTGGTTTGATTGTTGGGCCTGCACTCCGACTTGAGGATGTAGGAAAGATATGAGGAAGATTCCAGCCCAGCTGTGTTTGTCTGTGTGGGCTCATGCATTATTCAAGTTACAAGCGTGATTGCACGCAGTTCGTTAGGAAGGTGATCACTGCCAGCAGAGCATCATGACGTCACGAGTAAGTTGTGGACGAGCAAGCGAAGCCTTGCAGTCGTTCAACGTGATTGGGTCTATCTGATCCTTATACATAATGAGGCTAAATTACGTTTTTTAGTATTTAAATTTAGAATATTTTAACATTCATTTGGTCAAATTTTGCAATTTGTAGCATCCATTTTTTCCTTTCCTCCAAAACCCTTAAGGTGGGGTGTTTATTGCATTTCTTATGGTAAACGATGAATATATAGTCACATAAAACGCTAGAATACATTGCTAAACTAGCTTTCAATAGGTATTGAAAACATTATTTTAAGTAAAATTAGCATTTTGTCTCATCAAAAATTTAAAACGCATCTCTAATAATCACCCGTGTATTTTGAGTTTGAGTTTTCATTAATAATTCGAAATTTGTAATGTCTTCACATCATATTATAAACTCAGCCGGCCACCATGGAAATATTACTATGAAGAAACAAAATATATAACAAATTGTGACACCTAATTTTTCTTGTGTGCATTGTGAACGACTAGACGAACGCAGTAGAAATTATCACAACATTGCCCCAAGTAATCGTGACGTCAGTGTCACGTGTCTTGGCAACACCGCCCTGGGTCATCGCGACGACAGTGCCACGTGTCTTGGCAACACCGCCCTGGGTCATCGCGACGACAGTGCCACGTGTCTTGGCAACACCGCCCTGGGTCATCGCGACGACAGTGTCATGGTTACACCCTATCGTGGGATCGAACCTGATGCCCTCTCATCAAGGCGCACAATCACGTGACGACTTTGCTTCAAGATTCCAATTTCCTACACACATCGTTCACTTTGCCAATCTAGTTTTATTATGTAATCGACGCACCCCCCCCCCCCCCGGCCCCCCAATCTTCCGATCGCCCCCTCCAGGATCTCCCCCATTAGTTTTTATCTCCCCCGTTGTATGCTCAGTCGACAACAATGGGGATAATTTATACTTATTTGATGGAAAGCCATTTGTACGTGTTGTTTGGGGAGGGTTTTTATTTCCATTTTGTCTCGGAGAATGATGTGAATTGAGGGGTATAAAATGGCGCAGCGTCAATCCTCGCTGTTCAATAATTCAAAAGTGCAATCTGGGAATCGTCGACCAGCACCAGCCAGTTCTGCACTTTCTTTTACAAAAATGAAATTTTCATCAGTCTAAAAGTAGAACGTTATTCGATTCAGCGAACGGAAGGAAGGGATGGTTCGATGATGCTCTAGATCAACAAACAGAACGGAAGAACTTGGGAGAGAATTTACGTTTTCGATTTCGTGTTGAAGTTCCCACCATTGTTTTAGCAAAAACTTCGCATAAACGCTGTCCCTGTACGAGTTCAATATTGCGTGCTCGTAATATGTGCGCGAGTGATCTGCATGGACTGTATCAATTAGTAATCAATTACTCTGATGTGAATCGACAAGAACGTTATTGCGTTATCACTAAATACATGTCTGGGTCTATGCCTGTCTGTCTGTCTGTCGATGTGTGATTTGCGTGTTTGCAGGAGTTTTCGGGGGAGGAGTCTGATTTCGCATTGAAAGTGCCCCCCCCCCCCAAAAAAAAAATACGTACTTTAAACGATTTAATTAGTCGTGAAAGCTAGAATTGATAGTTTTTAATGCAACCCAGATAAAAAAGCTCCTTTGGGATCTGCCCTGCAATCCCCGGTAGTCACGACTTTTAATTATTATATCAATTTATATTAAGTCTATTAAAACATTATTTTCTGTGGCGCACTTTTAATATGTCTATCAAACTCCGAACCAATCTTGTAGATGGCAACGCCTTCAACGAGCGAATATTGACTAACCAGCTTGAGATATTTGAATTTCATTATCGCCGGTTGGCCACTATTCTCCTGCAGATGGCGCCAGTTGTAAAGGTCTATCTTATTCGCTTTAGTTGCTTGAAAATGTGTTTATTTTTCCCGGAGAATAACGTTTTAAAACAATTTCTGGTGTTGGCAATTTAAATAAATATATGTCATATATCAAACAGTGTCAAAACGATACTCTCTGTCGTCAGAGTTCACTTGAATAGAGAACGTTCTTATACAATAGCTAGGTAGTTCGTATTATTATTTTTATTTTTGTAGGGGACATTTTATTTCAATCCCAATCCTCCGAGGAATCTTGATAATATTTCCACCCTTTGTATTGAGCTCTGTGGTAACTGTTGAACCCGAAGTTAGTACACTACTCGAACTCTGCACAAAGCTGTCTGCATTCCTCGTATCCATGCTGATCGACGCAAACCTGGAGCTGTTCGACTTCACCGCACAATGTACAGAGTATTTCTGTGATCAGATCGATACGAGTACGATTCTTCTAATGAGTGTTTCACACGGAATCTTATCAGATGTCGTTAGCGCGTCAGGTTTCGTGGCCTGAATGTAGTTCACGTAATTATAATAGGTACTAATGGGTTTTAAACAATCACTTATCATCTGAAACGTTTCATTACAGGTAAAGCTTCAAATAAAAACAATCACACAATGACAATACACAGATCAATTACATCGTCCCTTCGGATTGACTTATTTTTTTATTTTAATTATTAATTATTAAGTTCAAGGTCGACCCGACCCGAAATTTTGGGTACCCGCACACCCAGTGGCGTACACAGGAATATATTTCAGGGGGGCTTGGACCAACAACTTAATGGGCTGTGTGGGGATGGTCCCCCACAATAGCGCCGCAGGCAATAAAACACGTATTTAAGTACTTTTTAAAAAATGTTTTTTAGAAGATGTCAAGGTAAATTTTCTGAACGAAAAAAAAGAGAAATTAATACACAAATTTAATTTTTCCGTAAACCTAGATGATTTGCAGAATATGATATTAAAGCTGGGATTTCGGGGGAGGCCAAAGCCCCCCGACCCCCCTGGATACGCCACGGCGCACACCCCTTATTAAGATTATAGTTGCATCAAATCAAATATTTGTGTTAATTTTAGACTTATTACTTTCTTGTTCTTTGTTTTTGGTATGATATTATCATAGATGTACCAGAAATCATTTTCACCACACATACTGCGTTAATGACGGTCCCCTTTCAATCTATCGATGATAATTTCCTATCCCTGAACGATGTGTGTGTGATGTGTGATGTTATTTAGTGTCTTGATGATAATTTATTCTACTTTTATATTTCTTGAACAAAATATTCACCGATGTTGTTTTTGATAGATTTGTTCGTCAAAATACAATTCAGGGTTTTGTGAGTTGCCTGGTGTTTAACTAGTCATAGTGTCGGTTAGTGTTTTTGTTATAAATGGCAAGATGCCAATCGCCACTTACATCATTATCATCATCATCATCATCGTCATACACTGGTTGTGATAACACTATTACTATAACTTTGTTACAATAAAAACTTAGGTATACTTTCATTCTTGCACGAAACAGTTCTAGCACATGAAGGAAATTATATTTTCCAAATGTCAAGAAATAGTATAACGTCTGAAATATTGGTTTTAGTCGCCGTAGCTTCGCAAAGAATAATTACATAGTCAGGTGAGAATTTTGGAGAATTAAAATTAATTCCGAGACCGTCCACATATTTCAGAATTTACTTTAATTTTAATTCACCTTTATTGAAAACATTATTCTTTTGTTGACCTGCTATAGATTATTAAAACAATTATATTCGATCAATTTACCGTGCCTATAATTTACAAAGCAATTACTAACAACAATGCAAAATTTCAAATATATTCAAAACAGATAGACAATACGGCACTTGCTGAAAAAGACCATCAGATCCCCCCCCCCCTCCCCCGCGCACGGATTAGTCAGGCTTCTAAAAATAGGCCTTGTCGTTCCAATAAATAGTTGAATGCCAGGCTTTGTTTGGCTGTTGTCGCTCAGCGGGCTCGATACCAATCAATCCTGATGTGCTTCTATATTGGAGGGAGGTTGACGTTAATCTCCCCTTCTGCCCCCCACTTGTTGTCCCAGCATCGGGTCCTCAACTCCAGGGATAATAATATATTCCAGGAAATAAAGACGCCACTCGACAGTCGAGATGTGGATTTCATATCCATTAGCGAGAAAAAAACCAACAAACACGCACAATCTCTGATATGTTTTTTTTGCAGCGAACTAAATGGTTACGAAAAGTTAAATATGATTTCTATAAATATTGATATTGCTGAGTTGAATCTTTTTCAGAAAGTTGACTTGGAAAAGACCAATTTGTTCGGAACTGATAAAAAGTCGGGTCAGTCCAAGTCAAAAGTCTGTCCAAAGAGATTTTTCAATGGTTTGAGTAGTTTTGAAGTGGCTAAGTTAACTTTAACTCAAGTTTGTGTTGTGAGATTGCTGATCTAGAAACGAGTCCGTTAGTGAAATAAAATCACCCTCTTGTTTGTGTACCTCTCTGATGCTACCTTCGCAGTTAGGTGAGTGTTCTGATCGGCACACATGGGTGTTTTTCTTTTTGTTTCCCCCCCCCCTTTTTTTACTTGTGATCGGTTTATACACAGAAAAAAGCTTTTGCAACTAACATACAACATAATATAACGTTCATAGGCGAATCTCCCACGATATTGTCTTTCTTGAGACATAAGTTTTTATAACCGAATGTGATAGATACTGTAAATAAATGATTTGTGTACATCATTAACTTATTATAAGGGATAATGATAAAAAATGTTGATAACTGATCATTAAATAAAATCTATCGTTAGAAATCAATCGGATGGCCCTCTTTAGAGGGCAATATGGAAAGTGCGCGAATCCTTAAGTGCGCGAAACGTGAAGTGAGCGAATTTTTAAGTGCGCGAAACGCAAAGTGAGCGAAAACTTTCGCTCAGTGTCCTTTTCGCGCACTATGCTTTTCGCTCAATGTCCTTTTCGCTCACTTTACTATTCGCGCAGTTAAGAATTCGCTCAGTGTCCATTCGCTCACTTTACTTTTCGCTCACTAAAGGATTCGCTCACTTAACGTTTCGCGCACTTAAGAATTTGCGCAGTGTCCTTTTCGCGCACTTTACCTTTCGCGCACTTTACTTTTCGCTCAGTGTTCTTTCGCGCACTTACAAATTCGCGCACTTAAGAGTTCGCGCAGTTAAGGATTCGCGCAGTGTCTTTTCGCTCAGTGTCCTTTTCGCTCACTTTACTATTCGCGCAGTTAAGAATTCGCGCAGTGTCCAGTTTCGGGGTTAAGTGTAGTATTCTCCGGTCCGAAAACATTAAGCAAGCAAGCACGCTGCAGATGGCGCGTGACACGAGGAAGAGCGGGCTTGCGATGACATATTCCCCGCTCGGCTTCGGGGATCAGATTTCGTGCTGTTAGTTGTTAGTAGAACAAGAAAATCATGGCGATTCCGATAATTTGAATGCTAAATCTCAGACTTTTTCCCGTCCGCTTCACGACGTATGAAAGTGTGTTTCCTACGGAAATGTGATCCCCCACGTTTCCAATTAATCGAAGTATTCATATAGTCGTACGCACCAGTTATCTGACTAGCATTTTCAGTTGTATAATTTCAAACTAGGAAGCTTCGCAAACGCTTTTTCAGGCGCGTTGTTGGATGAACGTAATTTTTTTAGAACGAAAAAAGGCGTAAATTGCGATTTTCATGAAAACTAATTTTTCGATTGCGCTCAAATTTCAAACCAATATATTAATTCATAGAAATTAGGTTCTGTAAAAACATCGTTACAATCGGATAAAGCATGAAGGTGTTATAAGTCGAATAAATGTAAAAAAAAAACAAAAAAAAACGTAAAATTGCGTTTTTCATGAAAAATTATTTTTTTATTGCGCTCAAATTTCACACGAATAAATAAAATTATAAAATTAAGGTGCTGTGAAAAAATCATTACGATCGGATAAAGCATGTAGGTGTTATATTATAAAAATTGAAACTATATAACAGGTAGTAACTTTACACATATAAATCATTAGACTTTTCACTGTTAATACTGATTTTTATTAAAAAAATGTGATATTTCGACTACTTTTCAGCAGTCTTTATCAAACAATACAACAAATATCAAACCACAACAAACAAGACAAATAAACATTCAAAAAAGACGCTTCAATCCTTGCACATGACTATGAGTCTAATGCCACAACACGGAAAATCAAGGAAGCTGGTTTGATTTCAAGTGTGGCCAATACAATCAGTGTGCCGAGTGTCAATTATCCAGCCATTTGGAAGAGTTTCTGTCCTTCAATTTCATCACTAGATCAATAGTTTAATTTCATACCCCAACTGTCCAACATATCAATTTAATGTTCTGTTTTTTTATTTTTTATTCATAAAAAACTTTTTTGTTAATAATTTAGTACTAATACACAGCCATATTTATAATTTTTTGTGAAATGTTTTTTTGTCTTGTTTATTTGTTGTATTGTTTGATTAAGACTGCTGAAAAGTAGTCGAAATATCACATTTTTTAAAATAAAAATCAGTGTTAACAGTGAAAAGTCTAATGATTTAAAAAAGGTGTTATAAGTCGAAGAATGTTTTAGAAATAAAAATAAAATCGTAAAATTGCGATTTTTATAAGAAATAATTTTTCGATTGCGCTCAAATTTCAAACAATTATATAAATTCATAAACTTAAGGTTCTGTGAAAAAATCGTTACAACCAAATTAAGCATGTAGGTGTTATTAGTCGAAGAAATATTTTAAAAATCGAAAAAAATCGTAAAATTGCGATTTTAATGAGAAATAATTTTTCGATTGCGCTCAAAAACGTAGCAGTTCTAGGTTTAGAGATTTCGAAGGCCTCAGTAAATTTTATCGCAATTGGAGTATCGGTTTAGCCGAAATCGTGTTAACAAACATACAAAAATACAAAAAACAAAAACAGAAACAAAACAAAAAAAGCAAAACATTCCGGATTTTTTTCTCCAGTGTAGTGAAACGGAATCTTCGCTACGCTCATACAATAAAAATAATATATATTGTGATCATTTTGTGATATGCACTATTTTAGGAAGTAGATTCACGTTGCTATAATCGTTTTCCTACAACTAGGAAAACGCTTAAGTCCCGCCGCGTTGTTGGATGAGCGTAAATGGTGCATTGAGCTGCCATGTGTTATGCGGATTTTCTGTTGTTCTGTGAAAAAATCATTACCAAGTTGAAGATTTTTAAAATTAAATAAAAAATTAACGTAAATTTTAATTTTTTTTAATTAATCGTAATTTTAAAAAAGGAAAAAATTGTAATATTGAAATTTTCATAAGAAATAATTATATGATTGCGCACAAATTTTACACGAATATATTAATTCATAAAATTAAGGTTCTGTGAAAAAATCATTACAATCCGATAAAGCATGTAGGAGTTTTAAGCCGAAGAAATTTTAAAAATTGAAAAAAGTCGTAAAATTGCGATGTTCGTAAATAATAGTTTTTTGATAACGCATAAATTTCACATGAATATATCAATTCATGAAATTAAGGTTCTGTGAAAAAATCATTACAATCGGACAAAACATGTAGGTGTAGTAAGTCGAAGAAATTTTTAAAAATCGAAAAAAATCGTAAAATTGCGATTTTCATGAGAAATAATTTTCCGATTGTGCTCAAAAACGTGGCAGTTTTAAGTTCATAAATTTCAAAGCCCTCCAGAAAATTTCATCGCCATTGAAGTATCGGTTTAGCCGGAATCGTGTTAACAAACAGACAAAAATACAAAAAAAAACATTTCTGATTTTTTTCTCCAATGTAGTGAAATGGAATCTTCGCTTCGCTCATCCAATTAAGGTTCTATTAAACACATGTAAATAAGATTTAAAACTTATTTAATCAATATTGACTGTTTTTGTAAATTTTTACTTTAAATTCTTAAAATATTAACTTCGTATACAATGACAGGAATTAAGTTACATTTTCATGAAATCAGTGCAGAGAAAAAAACATTTAAAAAAAATTTATATAATCAACTCGCTACAAAAAAAATTGTAAAATTGTTGGATGAGCGAAGCGAAGACTTCAATTTCACTGACCCCCCAAAAAATTTAGCTCGGGTGTTTTTTTTTTTTTTTTTTTTTCCGTCTGTTTGTTCGCTCTCTACCGGGCAAACGGCATATGCGATCTTGATGAAAATTTGACAAGACCTTCGAAATCTCTGAACTTAGACTTGCCACGTTTTTGGGTACAATCGAAGAAATATTTCTGATGAATATAATACTTTTACGATTTTTTCGGATTTTTTGTGCGATATTTTCGTGCTATTTGGGCCAATTCTGACCAAACGGGTGGCGCTACAACGTTCATATTATACGCGGACATTAGGGTTATGGTGATGTAGTACATTTTGAAAGAAAAAGTTAAAAAAGTTAGCCAGAATCTATAGAAATAAAGCTTAAAATATAAGTTTTTTGGTTTTTTGTACGATATTTTCGTGCCATTTGGGCCAATTCTGACCAAACGGGTGGGGGCTACAACGTTCATATTATACATGGACTTTGTTTGTTTTTCCGTCTGTTTGTTCGCTCTCTACCGGGCAAACGGCATATGCGATCTTGATAAAAATTTGACAGGACCTTCGAAATCTCTAAACTTAGACTTGCCACGTTTTTGGGTACAATCGAAGAAATATTTCTCATGAATATCATACTTTCACGATTTTTTTCGATTTTTTGTGCGATATTTTCGTGCTATTTGGGCCAATTCTGACCAAACGGGTGGCGCTACAACGTTCATATTATACGCGGACATTAGGGTTATGGTGATGTAGTACATTTTGAAAGAAAAAGTTAAAAAAGTTTGCCAGAATCTATAGAAATAAAGCTTTTAATATAAGATTTTTGGTTTTTTGTACGATATTTTCGTGCCATTTGGGCCAATTCTGACCAAACGGGTGGGGCTACAACGTTCATATTATACATGGACATTAAGGTTATGGTGATGTAGTACCTTTTGAAAGGAAAAGTTGAAAAAGTTTGCCAGAATACATAGAAATAAAGCTTTTAATATAAGTTTTTTAAGGTAAATAATACCAATTGACAAGAAACAAAAGAAACTTGACAACATTCACCTACAATGCGTTGGCAGCAAAACAAAGCACTTGCAAAAGTAAAGATATCCCACACAAACTAAAAACTTTAAAAAGCTCATCTATCAACGCGGCGGGAAAAAATCGAAAAAGATCGTAAAAGTACGATATTCATAAGAAATATTTCTTCGGTTGGTTTGTGTGTGTAAGTTCAGAGATTTCGAAGGTCTCCTCCAATTTTCATCAAGATCGCATATGCCGTTTGCCCGGTAGAGGGCGAACAAACAGACAAAAATACAAAACAAAAAACAAAAAATAAAACATTGCAGCTAAATTTTTTGAGGGTCGGTGAAATTAAAGTCTTCGCTTCGCTTCCAACAATTACGTCGCCCACAACCAAGGAACGATCTTGCTTTTCCGGTGCCGAATTGAGAATTTGTGTTATCTGGGTTAGATCTAGAATGAAGTCTACTGATGTAATCCCCCATCCTGATAGTGGTTTTCGTGATTTTCTTAACGATACAATGATGCCGACAACAAATCGGCCACGACCATACCTAGGCCTATGTCTATAGTAGCGTTTGGAGAAAATATTAGCTAGCTAACAATCTGTTTGCCAATTTGTCAGCAGCTCAATATGTTTTTAATTCAATTAATAAAGAAAAATATCAAATAGAGGCAGTTAAGAATATGAATTAATTAATAAAACATAGTTTCTCAGTTTAGAATTAAAAACGTACACCCTGTAGTAGCGCTGTAGGATGTAAAGAAATAAAGAAAGTATTCAGGTATGTCACTCCCCAAGCTCTACTAATATCTCCGTGGCCCCTGATGCAGGTGTGACACCTGCCCGCTGTGCAAAGACGTTAGGTGGGATGCCTACCCGCACGGGCGCTTCTCGCTAGCTGTAAAATCGTGTTTTTGGAAAAGATAGTAACTCTCGGTCTGCAGCTGTCTATTCGCTCACTTTACTTTTCGCGCACTTAAGAGTTCGCGCAGTTAAGGATTCGCGCAGTGTCTTTTCGCTCAGTGTCCTTTTCGCTCACTTTACTATTCGCGCAGTTAAGAATTCGCGCAGTATCCATTCGCTCACTTGACGTTTCGCGCACTTAAGAATTCGCGCAGTTAAGAATTCGCTCACTTAAGAATTCGCGCACTTTCCATGTTCCCCTTTAGAGTCTAAATTGGTATTTTGGAGTAGGGTAGCTGAGAAGGGAATGTCTGAGGGTTATTTAAAGGGACTCGAATCCTTTGCGTTTGCATGAACGATCTAAGAAAATTCTCGGTCAAGATTGTTGGAGGCGGTTATCGAGACGTACTTGCCAAAATCATCATCAAATTTACGAAAATGTTGTTTAGACATTTGTTTTTGTAGATACATTTAATTTTTGCCAACTAGCACATTCTTGGAATTTTTAAAAAACAACGCTATATTTTACAACCTTATCTTTCCAGTTATTAGAAACAATTATGGGTAACATTAAAAAACCCATCAATAGTTAGTTCCACAACCCGAAATAAAATATAACTTTTACCATATTTATACTCTACTATGATATACGTGATGTAATACGACCGCTAGTCTAGAGTAATAGTGAGGCTGATGTTGGTTTTGTTTTGATGATCTCTCTGCATGCTGCATATTGTGCAGATAACAATGAGACCCCTGCATGTTGTGTGGAGTAGAGTGGATTGAACTCGGGCAACGAGAATCCAAAATGTTTTTAAACGGCTCGTTTAACACGAAGCTAATTCGGTTTAACGTCCTTGGGTTGGTTATACGTCCAGTTCACCACTAGAGCAGTGGCTTGTCGAGAAAAAAACAGAATGAATTACGTTTCCATTTACGCACGATAATATTATACTAGCTCGACTTCGAGAGCGAAATATATCTTGAAACACGGCATAAAAAAATGTCTATTTTTTCTGTATTAGTCACGCTTATGTTTTGTTTTTGAAGAGTTAATTTGCATAAGCCCCGTCCACTGGGTCGCGGAGATGCGAGTGGGGTTGGCCCCCCCCCCCGAACCTGGCGGGCGCTACGGTAAGCTCAGAGTCTGTCATATTCTGTTATTTCGTCGCGACTCTGACGCTTGGATGGGGAAGTCATTTTCAAAATTAAAATTTCTTTCGGCGAAGTTCAGCGATGCGGAAGGTCTGTTATAATATACTTTGCGGAGGTTTTTTTTTTCAGAGGACAAACGCAAAGCTCTCAATGTGTATTGCGTGCAATGTGCACGAGGAAATCTGCACAAAAGTCAAAGCACATTGTTTTACAAAGTAACATCAAATGCGTAGTACAAAATCATGAACTTATTCTGATGTGATACGCTATGGAAATGACAAGAAGCTTTCAAATTAGATTTAATAGAACTGCACAGAACTCAAATAGTGTTTTATTAGTCATTCAATTTTTGAATTCTCGAAACAAGGACTGACTGTCAATCATATTCAATTTTTGAATCTTATTTACAAAAGAAAACAATAATACAACTGCACCGAAAGCAATGATTTATAAATACTCAATAATAAATACTGCTTACTAAATACCCGAGGAGTCTGCTATGTTATATAATATAATATAAATGTATATTATATACGCCATGAAAGAAAGCGCTACACTAAGAAAATAAGGAAGTAATAAATTACTATACATAACTTTCAATAACTTCCTGTTCATGAGAACATAAAGAAAAATGTGTCGTTGCTTACGAAATATAATGGACTGATGGCATTGACGACTACATAAGTTTATGGCTAGAAACGGTTGTAAATGATATTCTTTTCTAAATGTAATAGTTTTTGTAAAGAAGTGTATATTTCTATTTTAATACATTCCTACAGCTCAATTTACGCAGGACTATCACACCTTATATGCTAACATGTTCATAGGTCATCACTGTTTTAAGTTTTCATATACCAACTATTAAGTGCTCCTGCATTCGTTGAGTAATAACAGGGTAAACACTTTGTGCAATAAAGTTAAGAGAATTTAAGTAATTTATATTTCTACAAAAAAAACTATTCCAATTTCTGGTCAAGTTAAAATTAAGCAATTTAAGTCTCTCAGTCATGGCGTGTATGATCATGGACATGAAATTCCGAATTTAAACCCGGGTAAATGATAGGTTTTTCAGTTTGACCACATTTTCTTTGTGAATTTTAAAAGAAATTAAAAAATCTCCATTTCAATGAGATGAATTTACCTTTATTAGAGAAGATTGAAAATACACATCCGTAAAAATTGCTAAAAAAAATTTGTTTTTTTCCCGGAAATGTAATATCATTGTAGTATTGCTGTTTTTTGAGATAAGCAAAATCTCAAATATAAAAAAAAATTCAGAAAAAATCTTCTTTTAGAAATGCGCTTTAAATTTAAATTTGAACTTAAATTGTAGCTTTTAATTGAAATCCAAAATTTGGTCCAAATTTCTAAAAATCGTCCAAAAAATATTGAAAAATGAATTTTTGGTTTAAAATGACCTAATTAACACCAATTTAATTCGATACTGAGAGGGTGAAGCATTTGTTCGGAATAGGAGGATGACTGTCGTTGGCTAAGTTAAGAAACAATTAGCGAGTGGTACGAAACAGTTGAGGTTCTCCCAGCTTCTTCGTACGTTATACGTTCCTTGGACCTTCACGCTAAGTGAATGTTAACTTGTCGTCGTGACCAAAGTGATTCAAACTTGCGCACGTAAAGTTTTAACGGTTTCTTAAGTGGTTGTGAACGACGCCTTACGCCCTTCTTTTGCATATACCGCCCCGCGCGTATGTGGAGCGGTAGAGCGGAAAACTTTTTACAAAATCTAAAAAAAACAACGTATATATGTGATTTTTTCTACAACTAGTCCTTCGATTGCAATGAAAATCGTGTCAGGTTTAAGATAAAAGATTTTAAAGATTCCATGACAACTTTATTAGGTTCGGAGTAGTCGTTTGACCGGTAGAGAGCGAACAAACAGAATGAAATTCGCACAATTTTTTTTCTTCACATTCGCTCGCTATACGCACATCCGTCAACAATGATTTCATTGGTTCACTTCAAGACTCTGAGTTTTTGTATTTCAATTTCAAATAAGAATGTTTGTTTGTTGAGCTATGAAACCTTGGCTCCTGATCCGAGTGATACTTGTCATGAGGTCATGACCGTGATCTCGTTACAAGTACTGATCGCTTACAGAAGTGCTGTTGATGCAAATTACACTCGAGAGAAAAAAACATCTAAGGCAATACTAATTATTTGTCATCAATCTATCATTTATCAATATCGAATTATCATCAGAAATCGATTTTCATTACACAGTCCCGATGACAACGTCCGAAATGACAACGCCTTCCAGGTACTGTGGGAAATAAGAGTGAACTGGTTTATTGGATGAGCGTAGCAAGCGAAGCGAAGATTCCATTTCACTACACTGGAGAAAAAAATCCGGAATGTTTTTTTTTCTTTCTTTCTTTTTTTTTGTATTTTTGTGTGTTTGTTAACACGATTCCGGCTAAACCGATACTCCAATTGCGATGAAATTTTCTGGAGACCTTCGAAATCTCTGAACTTAGAACTGTCACGTTTTTGAGCGCAATCGGAAAATTGTTTCTCATAAAAATCGCAATTTTACGATTTTTTTCGATTTTTGAAAAAATTTCTTCGACTTATAACACCTACATGCTTTATACGATTTTAATGATTTTTTCACAGAACCTTAATTTTATGAATTAAGATATTCGTGTGAAATTTGGGCGTAATCGAAAAATTATTTTTTATGAAAATCAAAATTTTACGGGGTTTTTCTTTTTTAAAACAATTCTTTGACTTATAACACCTACTTGCTTTATCCTATTCTAATGATTTTTTCACAGAACCATAATTTTATGAATTAATATATTTGTGTTAAATTTGAGCGCAATCGAACAATTATTTCTTATGAAAATCGCAATTTTTCGATTTTTTTTTAAAATTACGAATAATTAAAAAATTTAAGTTAATTTTTTATTTAATTTAAATTAATTAAAAAAAATCTTCGACTTAGTAATGATTTTTTCACAGAACAACAGAAAATCCGCATATCACACTCAAAAAATTATTTTGGTGTAAATTCTGCGGTGTAGATTTTTTACACGTGACGGTGTTGTTTTAACACCGCAGTCAAAAGGACTCAAAATCAATGGCGGTGTAAATAAAACGCGGTGTAAAAATACAGAAAACAACACCGTGAGTTTACACCGTGAGCTTTTACGACATTCGGTGTTATCTACTCAAAGATTACACCGCTAGCGGACTCAAAATAATTGTAGTTAGATGAATTTACACCGGTTTGACCTAAATAAAAATTATCGCGTCACCACCGCCAACTCTGAACAAGTTTCAACAGGAACAGCGGGCGTTCGCGATCTAAGCAGTTATTTTTTATTAAACTTTAATCACTTATTATTTCAAAATTAAGCAATAGTATTTTTATTTATCATTATTTATTTATTTTTATTTTTTTAATTTTCTTTAATAAGCAATGATATTTTAACAGTATTAATATGCGCAGGAATTAGGAACATTCACACAAGGTATCTACAGATACAAATCTATCGCGACACTTCCATTGCATATGTGCAGGCCCTATCTTGGGTACTATTAAATCATAATTAAAATTCTTTCTTCACAAATCCTCACGCATTCTCTCCTATTTATGTACACATTTTTTTAAAGTTTCACGTCAAGTTTATGAAGTCGCGACTACTATACCAAGTTACTTCTGGATAGTGCTTCTTTTATTTGTACAATTCAATAGTCCTAATTTTTTTCACTTGTTCAATGTTCATGTAGACATACATCCCCAATGTTACGTAACATTTTATCTGCTGAGTGGCATGCCTTCACTTATTTTAAATTTAAGAACCAATACAATAGTTAATTCTCTACATTACCTTTGTCATTATCATAAACCCAGTATCTGAGTATAATGTTTCATATAAGTGTATTTGTTGAAGCTTATCAATGAAACCAATAATGAAAGAATCTTAGTTCACATACTAATTCTTCGTTATTAAAATCATCAACTATATCAATGAAAGAAACAAATTAACAAAGAACCAAACATGTTATCAATTAAGAGTCTGGCGCGGAGACGAATTTAAGCGCCAACCTTTTTGTTTTTCCGAATAAACGGTTAAAAGATCAGTATTATATTTCACACTAACGTTAAGAAAGACATAATCTATTAGATCTAGTAAGCGTGATCCTAGTTTAATTAATTGATTTTCAATATAAAAAATTGTGAAATATCCATAATTCACTCAAATTTTGTCAATTATCGGAATTTATTCCAAGTGTACAGATTTTTTAACTTATATTTGCATAATGGATATCAACGTTTAAATCAATGTTAATGCGCAAATTAATTTGGTTAATCGAAAGATAAACGGTTTGATGGGAATTTCCCGAAATAAAATCCATGTTTTGGATTTCCCATTTTTTCACGTTTTGGACTTATGTCTCGCAATGGATTTTATGGCAAAATTTTTTGCAACCAAGTGTGGATATCAATTGATAAGTACTTTGTAAATATAAATGCAAAATTTGGCATTGATATTATCAACCGTTCAGCAGAAATTATCAACACCATGAGTACGCGCATTTGAGTTCTGCAGTGTTATACAATACACGCACATGGTCTAGACCCTCATAAGCCAGCTAACGCGCCCTACCACTCACAGGTGCAGTGTCCGAGTGGTGAAGGCGTCCGGAAGTGGAGGAAGGTATCTCGGGTTCGAGTCCGGCTCTTGGCGATAAAATTTGTACCTGTATATGCTGTGTAAATAATCTTGTACTTGTACTCCCATACACTGTCTATAAAATGTCATTAATAATACCGCTTACAAGTAATTAATTTTGAAATTTTATTTAATAATAAATTAAATTCGTGAGTTCTTTGTTTGTCTACTAGATGGCGCCAGCGAATTCTTACACCACGCGGTGTTAAAATTACGACAATACACTGTGTAAACATTAACACCATACTGTGTTGAAATCTACACCATACGGTGTTAAATTCAACACCGTTTCACTTTTCAATTTTTTGAGTGCACATGGCAGCTCAATGCACCAATTACGCTCATCCAACAACGCGGCGGGACTTAAGCGTTTTCCTAGTAAACTAATATATTCAACTAAACAGGCGTGAGGACGAGAGTGCACACAATAGAGAGCGAAGTTACAGATCAACGAAGCAAATAGAATCTTATTAAGCGTGGAGGTGCCGAGTACATGAAATGCCCCTCTACCCTTGTCCCCAGGGGTACCAAGAACATTCTCCTTGGTCCTCGTTGAAACACAATGCCAACAAATACAAACACATGTCAAGCTGAGGTTGTGTTCGTTCCCATCGTGAGACGTGACACACGCACAGACGGACGGACGGACAGTTGAGTGATGCAAATACGTGAGCATCGCTCTTAGAGAAACACGCTGGGCTGGGGATATCAAAAGAGATAGTGGAATCAGACATTTTCGGGTTGGATTTTGTAATTTCTGTTTTTCACACTATTTCCTCCGCTAAAAGTGGTTTATGAGAAAGGTGTGTCCTAAACAAGAGGCTATTGGGTCGTACGTCTCGATAAGACACGCTGTTAGTGGGCTACAGCACAGACACTCGCTACTGAGGTAAATGATCATTTAATCAATAGGAAGGCGAAGACTCCTCTTCAGGGAGCTGGCGAGCATTATCCCAGAGAAGCCTAATGGCATCGGTTAGAACGCAAAGTGAAAACCCTATTTACCAAAGTCTTTGATGCTCCAGATTATACCATTGTGTTATGTTTTCCCGCGCCGTATTATCTGAAACGCGTTTTTGTGAGGGAAAAGAATGAAACGCTCTTCTTCGTACGTTTCAGAATCACCACCACACAAATAGATCCAGTCGAGAAAGAAACGTTTTTATAAGGGAAGAATCATTTAGACCTTTTAGAAATACATCTCGAGGCAATTTTACAATAAATATAGTTTCTCTTCAATTTAAACTTGCAAGTTAGTTTATATTCACGTTTCCTTCAAACTAAAATGGCGATTGAAGTAAATAAATTTCATAAGTTTCAGGTTTTCACTATACTAATTACACCACAATCGTTTTATTGAAACATTAATAATGAATATTCTTGATAAGTATGTTAATAAATACATATTTAACATGTTTTCTCAAAATTTTGATCATTTTATGCGTCGACTAAAATTGCATTTCATTCTAGTGGTGGATGTGCCGTAACTCGCAATGTATTTCGCATGGTTAATGCATGCAATGTTCGTGGCAATTTGTATTACGCAGATTTAAATTTAAAAGCAGTGCGAGTTTGCAAACATGTCTGAGAACCAAGTCTGGTGCTGACAGAAACGCAATATTATATAAAACCAACTCCAATTCCATTCAAAATATCTAACTCGAAACAAAAACAAAACACATTTTCAATATTCTCAAACGAGCAGCACACTACGGTTTATTGAAACAACAACAATAGTACTTTGTACAAATTACATAAGATTGATACTTCCAAAATCCAAAATCATATTTATTGGGAAAACATTTCAATAAGTGTATAATAGTATCCTTGATTTCAATGGCACATGAGTCTAATGCCACAACAAGGAAAATTAAGGAAGCTGGTTTGATTTCGTTTGTGGCCAATACAATCAGTGTGCCTAGTGTTAATTATCCAGCCATTTGGAAGAGTTTCTGTCCATCAATTTCATCACTAGATCAATAGTTTAATTTCACACACCAACTGTAAAACATGTCAATCTAATGTTGTGGTTTTTTATTTTTTATTCATAAAAAAACTCATTTGATACTAATACACAGCCATATTTATAATTTTTTTGGGGAAAATAGTTTTTGTCATGTTTGTTGTGATTTTTTCATTGTTGTTTTGTTTGATAAAGACTGCTGGAAAGTAGTCGAAATATCACATTTTAAAAATAAAAATGAGTTAATAACAGTGAAAAGTCTAATGATTTGTATGTGTAACAATTGTACTTGTTTGTTTTAAACCTTATTCACAACAAATGAAAACTGTAACTTTTTGTACAACTGACTGTGCTTTTAAAACGTTTTTGTAAGAATGCCTGCTGAAGGGTACACATCACATCAGATTCACCCTGCGTGATCCTCTTCCGGTGACGTTCTATAGGTTAGTAGGGTGTTGGGGCTACGGTAAAGTATGTCGGAGGGCTGTTTAAGGACCTTGTGTTTTGTGTTTTTTTCTCCATTGTAACTGCAATAACTTTGTATAATGTGTGTACTATGTATGTATGGACTGAATAAAACAATAAACAGACTCAATGCCAGGAATGCCTCTCGCTTTCTGTTAAATTGTGTTTACCTTATGAGAGAAAAAAGTTAGTGGTAAAGCCTAAACATTATACATTTAATAGTTTCATATTATAACTTAAAGAATTGCAACTTGACACTTGTGCATCAATACAGTATAAAAGCGAAACAATCGTGACAGAAATAAAACTTTGTACAACACGACGTAAATAAAACATTACTGTATTTTATGTATGTGGCTGTAACTTACGGCGCCATAGATGTGAGCGGTTGTGGCGATGGTTTAATGGACATTTTGATAACTATGATTATCAAATTTTTATTTTCATTTTCCAGCAGCTATACACGTGGTTGTATTTGGTTTTACTTTGTGAAGCAATGTGCTAGGTGTGTTTATTTATAGTCTTCTTTTGATTCAACTGAATTATAATTGATTGTACAAAGCGCTTTGTCATCAAGGGTAAATCATCAGTTTTTGGTGCAGCCACAATGTGTGCTATATATACCGCATTAACAGAAACCATTGTACTTATTTGTTTGCAATTCCAATTAGGTGCGTCGCGTTGAATGCCATTCATTAGTGATGTTGTGTTATTGAATCGCACAAGGGGTATGAAAAACACTGGTTCACTGGATTAGCTGCGGCGTGACCAGGATTCCACGATCAGCGAAGAGTATTTAATTTGCGGCTGCTTTACCGTTATGTTGTGGCAGCCGGGAATTTGAGCGGTGGAGCTCGTAACCTAGCGAATAAAATAGTATGTGTGATGGGTTGGGTAGTTAAAACTGAAAAACCAAAGCTCGTATTAATAAACACGTCGATTGTTTTGAAAAGTATAGGTAGTTAGAAAATGAAACGAAATAAAAATTCATGGAAAAAGATAAATTAATGCACCAGAAACGCTCATCCAACAACGTGACTCTAAGAAACATTCTCGGCTGCGTAATAGAATCGCATTAAAAATAAAAAATTACTAGGAAAACGCTAAAGTCCCGCCGCGTTGATGGATGAGCTTTTTTGTAAGTTTTTAGTTTGCATGGGACCACTTTTCCTTTGCAAGTGCTTTGTGAATGCATTGTTGGTGATTGTTGTCCAGTTTCTATTGTTACTTGTTAATTGTTATTATAAACCTAAAAAACTCATATTAAACCTTGATTCTATGGATTCTGGCTAAATTTTTCAACTTTTTCTTTCAAAAAGCAAAACATCACCATTCTTAATGTTCATGTGAAATATGAACGTTGTTGCCCCACCCGTTCGGTCAGAATCGGCCCAAATGTCACGAAAATATCGCACTAAAAATCGGAAAAAATCGTAAAAGTACGATATTCATGAGAAATATTTCTTCGATTGTATCCAAAAACAATACACCTCTAAGTTCAGAGATTTCGAAGGTCCCCTCCAATTTTCATCAAGATCGGATATGCCGTTTGCCTGGCAGAGAGTTAACAAACAGACAGAAAAAAAACAAAAAACAAACAAACAAAAAAACAAAAAAAAAACAAAAAAAAAACACCCGAGCTAAATTTTTTGGGGGTCAGTGAAATTGAAGTCTTCGCTTCACTCGCTTCGCTCGCTACGCTCATCCAATAATATTATGAATATAAACTACAACCTAAGCCTAGGAACACACGAACCCGCTCCAGAAATAGATGCATTATGCAACAACAAATCAAACCAGTTGAAGGGTTTACTACCACCGACAGAAAAACAAAAACATCGTCAATACAGGCTAAAAATACTAGAGCGTCCGGCACGGTACTGTAGCGGTACCGTGGGGACCCTCCCCCCCTCAATTCCGCTGAAAATGGACCGAGCTAATGTGCCGGATTGGCATTTGTAAAAGGTGGCAATTCCCATGGCCGAACCCGATACTGCCGGTGGTAACGCACTAGCGCGCATTACGGGGATAAACTTCGGCCATTATGAAACAAAACGATAGGCGGTGATGCGATCCCGAACAATAGGCGGGGTTGTTTACATCCAGCTCCGCGTGTCATGGCCTATAGCAGTTATCATCTAGATTCTAGAGTCCAGAGGAGATTGATTCAAGGAGGCTGCGGACAGACCGGATCTATACTAGCTCAGATGCTTTCGTTACAAGTGGTGGTGGTGGGGGTAGTATGAATGCGCGGTAAATGGAATGTCGCCTTAGTGTACGAAAGAGAAATATCTTTTACCAACACAAGCAAGAATTATCTGTGCTAGATCACGGGGTTCCTCCGTGTGCTAGATCCACGCTGAGCTGGCGTGAATAGAGTTGACAAAGTTGTTAGGTTGGCAAAACAATTTCGAGCTTTCTGCATTCTTTCGTTGGAACCACTATATCTAGGGGCTGCTATTCTCTCCACGCAGTCGAGTAAGTCACATACGAGAGTGCAACTTGACGGAGTTTCTGACTTCTGATGTAGCTGTTTTCAAAGGAGTCCCTGCTGTACGGTACACATCAGATTTGACCCGTGTGACCAAATTCAAGCTAAGGATGTTAAGGTAATTGTGAAGGTATTTCCCAAAGGCTAAGAGGTCTCGATTACCAGCTTTCTCATAAATGTCTGAAAAAGCCATTGAAACTCGGACAGTTAGGAACAGTCAGGATTGCCGGTGACACGCATCGAACCCGTGACCTCCCGAATCAGAGTCCCACGCGTATTTCATGAGCCACCTGTCAGTATCCACCACGCATAATATTTAGTAATAGAAGCCTGCCCAGGGTGCAATGTTTGCCCTTCTTCAGGTGACTGACTAGGTATGTTGCTTGCGGATAGGACAATATTTTGATGGAATGTCCGAGGACTTAATCCCTTGCATTCGCATTTACGACTGAGGGAACCCTAAACAAAATACTGTGAGGTTTGCCGGTTTCGACGGGATTTGAGCCCGGGATCTCCCGAATCAGAGTCGCGCGCATCACGCTCGAGCCAACTCTGTCGGTGATAATATTTACTCATTCTTTACCAGAACTTTCCTATCTTCACTTGTGATAATCTTACTATCAATGCTTTATTCGAAGTTAATATTTATCAAGTGTTGTAAGAATATGCCCTTTAACCTTGATTATTGGAAAAATAGATTTTAAATCGTAAAGGTAACTTAATTGTATTAAAATAATATAATAAAAGTAAAACCAACTAGTTCAACATTGGTTCCGTATATCTCCGTGTGATTCGTTGCTGTCATATTTTCTCATATAACAATATTATGTCAAAAGTTGACAGATAGTTGCTGTTGTGATGATTTCGAGTTAAATTTGAAGCTCCAAGAACAGTTTTTGATTTATGCCTGAAACATATTGTCCCTATCATAAACTAATAGAACTTTTGATGGCCCCCATCACAAATCTCAAGTTGTTTGTGTACAAGAGGATGAGTGCAACAAAACGACACTCATTATCTTTAAGGAAGCTCAACAACAAAGTGACTTAACAACATAAATAAAAGTAATACTGTTCGTATTATTATGTGGTTTTCTAGTAAGATTAATCACTCAGTTGCGCCATTTTGAGTCAGAACTGCAGACTCTAAATTACAACCGTCTGTTTGCAGTGCTTAATTTGTAATGGAGCGCGGTTATACGCAGTATTCCCACCTTTTTTTAAAAACAAAACAAAATGTAGCATAATTATATAAAATCCTTAAAAAGAAACGCACTATTAAAATGTTTCCTATAAATTGTTGCAATTAGTAATAATTGAGTGCCTTCCTGTCTCAGATCGCACTACAAGGTATCTTGTGGAAAGAATGACCAAAATATGTTCGCCTCCGGCGGCTGGGGGTTTGCCCCAGACCCCTTACAGCACACGCAAGTCCATATACATCGATATTATCTAAATGTAGACCATCCTCCCCAAAAGAAATGATTCCCATTCGACCGTTGCATATACTTACCTTTTTCTGTACAAATTAACCACTGTCTGTTTGTATAATAGAGAAATATATAATCCCCCCCCTCCCCCTCCATCCTGCGCAGACCTGCTTTGATGACTTAGGTGACCAGAAATCTGATTGTTTTCAGTACACTGTGATTTTAGCACTGGGTTTTTAGTACAACTATCGCATACCCACTCGGACAAAGTTGTTTCTCATTATCCCATCAATTTATAGTAAGATATACCTGCGGAAAAGAGGTGGAACAAAAACTTTCATAGGCCCTACTATTAATATCGAATTCATTATTTTCGAGAAACTCTTTTTCTATACCACCGTAAGTTAGCTGATGAATTACTGTTAATGAGATAATAGTTGGTAAGGGGATGCTAAACTAAATGAAGGTAAGCTTACGTAACTTTGTTGAGTATTGTGCACATTTTGTTACACTTGCTCCTGTGATTTATTTGCTCTTATAAATAAATAAATAAATTTTATTTAGAGTCTACCCACTCAGTTATATAACTGATTTTCAGTGGGGGACTTTAAATCAAAGCGACCAAACCAACCCTGCAGGCCCCGACGCAATCGACGAGTGAGCGATAACCAACCAAAGATCGATATTGTTAATAGGAAATATAGCAATCAGTGGTATGGACAGTGCGAACACCCGCGAATCAACGCCAGAATCAACAAGGCCGATTCAGAACAACTCTGAAATTTATTATGTGCTTCGTTGCTAGGACGGCTCCAAAGTCACCGTTTACAAACTCCTAAGACAAGAACTGATGGACTTAAGTCCAAATCAGAAGTTAAAAAACTTCTGACTTTAGCGGGAATCGAACCCTGGACCTTCTGTATTGGAAGCAGATACGCTAACCATAAGACCAACGAGCCACACAATAAGATCAACGAGCCACACACACTTGTCATGCTAGCCAGTCATTATCATCTATTTAATGAACTTGTGAAAGCCATTATAGTATTACACAATTTCCCTTCTTCAATAACCGTTTGTCGTTATCATACAATCCCAAAGTTAACTAACAATCACCTCAAAAACATCCAGCCAAATAATATAGACATTTTACACCGCCATCGATATCCTTTTCAATTTTGGGCCACTGCGAATTGATTGTGGTTTTAGGAAAATCTAAATATATATCATATAAATAATAATATCAACATCGAAAAGATGACTGCATTATTGCCCCGAATATGATTGTAAGGACGCCGTGACAGCACCAAGAATACCGGTACTGTCCCGGTCCGGGACGAATGATAACCTTATTGCGAACCCACATCATCTCATTGTTGTATAACCTATTTTATGCGAGTGTAATAAGACATTACTAATTATTTATCTGCAGACTGAATCTAATTTTAAGCCTTAAACCAAGTTTCATAATCTTTTATCAAATGATAAAGTGTACGTATTTGATCGTGCTAAACATGTCCGGCTTTGCTAACACGTTTTGAAATATTTATTTATTTTTCACAATTTACTTTTTGTATTGCATTTGTATGTATATAAGCTAAACTATGGTGTAATATTTATTATTTATATTTACAAACCTAGAATCGGATTTAAATATATTGTAAAAAATTTCCAATGAAATTATATGTACAAGTCACTGATGAATAAATATTCTGAAAATTATTACAGTCTTGTGAAGCATTTTCTCTAATTTTCTACATAATATTTATTATATTATCTTGTTATATTATTATTTAAATTCCCTACCTTGTACAAGAATGTTTATAATCCGTATTAATGACGCCATGAAAATAATATGCATTGACATGTTTAGCTTCAAGCCATTTCATTCGAATGGGTTTTCAAGAATCTAGAAATATCATGTGGCTGTGAATATCTTAATAGGCTGCCTACATTTCACGGTGTAGGAATAGAGCGTCCAGTTTTGACACGTGGACTTCACGGCCTGGCCGACGAGCGTCGAGCGTGGAGCGCCACCAGTCTTCCTCCCGGAGAAGAAGAAGAAGAAGAATAGGAGTGTCTTGAGGGGTGTGTGAATCAACAGTTATCAGTAGTGCGTTCTCGCGTCCAGTCCCGTGTTGTGTCGTGAATGTTCGGGTGATAAGTGTGCGTTTAGCTTAGTTCGCGAGGAAATACGTGTTCTTCACTCGTGCTAGGCTTAGCTCGTATTCTAAGCTCGTCAAACAGTTTGGTTCAAGTGATAACAATGTTCGCGTGCCAATGACGGGGGGGGCGTACGCCTCGCCTGGTGGCGTCTGTCTGTAGGCTTACAGGTAAGTTGCTTTGTTAGTAACGTGTCATTGGACAGGCAATAGTTTTCGTCTATACATCGTCAGTGTACGGTTTTGATTAGCCTTGTTCCGTATGTGTGGTTTGAGGCAGAAGCAAGTTAATGTACTAGCCTAGTCTAACTGTTGGCTGTTGCCCCTAAAGCCCGGTTTACACAAGACCAGTCGGGAGGCAAGTAGATGAGTAGCGGCAGGCTACTTGGAGCAGGCTACTGGCCTCGTGTGAATAATAGACTTGCCTTAGTTTCAGGGGCAAGTTGCAATTTGCTAGGTCAGGCTAGTCGAATTACCCGAGGAGTAGACAAGCAAGTAACCTGCCTCTCCCTCCATGCACAATTTACTTGCATTCTGGTAAATGGATTCGTCAGCCTACTGTCACGACTGTGGCTAGTGGTAAATAGCAACTGCCTAGAAAATAGACTATCATGCAAGCTACCGGCGGTTACTTGCCACCGAACTGGCATAGTGTTCACGGAATTTGGTGTCAACTTGCCACCAGCTACTTAGCCCCTGTAAACCAGGTTTTAGAGCAGGTTATGTTGCCCTCACCTTGCGCGAGACGGTAGGCCTCGAGTACAGACGGTGCTAGCACCTTGACCTTGTACTGGACAAACGTTACGTTATTTATGCACCTGCTAGTGTTGGGGGAGGGGGGGGGGGGGGGAGGTCTCATGGTTTGGTGCGAAGTTAAGATGTATTCGTCGTAGCCTTCGTAAGCTCTCAAACCATGTGCGAAGCACTGTCCTTCATCTTTTCTCTATCATTTTCACATCTCTAGGATTAAATATAAATTTCTACGGAGAGAAACCTGTTATAGGGTGCAATGTATGCCCCTGTTCAGGTGTTTTAATTAGGTATGTTGCGGATAGGACAATTGTGAAGGAATGTCCGAGGGAAGTTTAAGAGTACTCAATCCATTGCATTCGCATTAACGATTGAGGAAAACCTCGGGAAAAACCTTCAGTCAGGATTGTCGGTCACGACGGGATTCGAACCCGGGCCCTCCCGAATCAGAGTCGCGCGCTTAGCGCTCGAGCCAACACTGTCGGTTGTGACTTGTGAGAGGGTAGGCCTCATGTAGGCTGCCTGCACTGCATGAGTCGCGAGCAGGCCTAGGTTACTAGCTAGACTGCTAGCACAGTGCACTGGGCAAAGGTTAGGTGACACACCCGCTACAATGCGGGCAGTCTAATTGTCTGGCGCGAGGTGTAACCTTGACACGATCACTCGCACATCTTTAGAATACGTTTGCAGACATGTAGCTCATAGAAGGAAGGAATTCCGAAAACTAAAGACGAAACCGGACACTTTCCTGAAACTCTATCAAGGACACAAACGTAGCATGGGTGAAGTAGAGTAGAGTCCCTCCTTCCAGAGGAATGACCAGTTCCAACTGTACGGGGTAATTACATTTGATTGCAGTTTAGTAGTAGGCCTAGTAGTATGTCACCACATTTTACCATCGTGAGTTGGGGTTCGATTTCAGTTCAGTACGTTGCTGTGGGGCTATCAACGTCTATCAACTATCAAGGATTTGTCCGTCTGGGGATTGAACCCAGTCCATCCGGCTACACATTCCGATGTTGTGCTAATTGAGCTAGCTTATCAGCCACTTGACAAATCTTTCTAGACTGGTTTGTGTGATTGATGTGTGTCGTTGCCATGATGGTGGATTGATACTTTATTTGCTTTTAATTAGTGCTATTAGAATATTTTATAAATCAATCATCATCTCTTTCGCGTTTGTAGGCCTACTCTTTGAGTCTTGATGCTGATCGCTGTTAATGATGAACCTACTGTTTATGTTCGAGATGATGGGACAATGATGGACAATAAACCAAAGTCGATATATACCTAATGAGGATTCGAACCTAGGCCCCTTGGGTTTACATTTACACATCACTTCGGACTAACCCAATCCAAACGAACCACGATGGAACACTCATTACAACTGTTATGCCCAGTTCAGAAAATATGAAAATATGACATTATAATAATTTTTTAAAACACGGTAAAATAGGCCTACGACTGTGATTAAAAGTCTAACAACGTCAGTTTTGGTATTGTTGCTTGTTTAAACCGGCGATAAGAATTAATGTTTGATAGTAAGTGTGCGTTATAGTGATAGCAGACAGGGTGGTTAAGGCGTCCGCCCTTCAAGCAGGAGGCCCGGGTTGAAGACTCGGTCGAGTTGGACTTTGCATTTCTTGACTATATTAAATATGATGAACAGTTTGTTTGAAAAGCATGCAAAACTACATCAGCAGCCCACGCACGGGGTTTCAGCCCTATGTGGACTTATTTTCCCTAAAAAATTGTTTTTTTATTAAGTTATTTGTAAATGTGAAAAGGATAAAACAAATCTAAAGTAGTTAAGATTTTTTTTGATTTTTTTATTTATTTATTTATTTATGTAAGGATTATTTTATTTATTTATTTCATTTATTTATTTATTTATTTAAAGTATATCCTGTTGTATTCAGTTAAAAAAACTGATTTGCAAAGGAGGACAACTAAATAAATCTAATTATTATATAGATGCGGACACAACAATGAACTACAGTTAAGTAAATATTTGAAATATTAACATTACAACAACAGTGAGGGTGTGTGTGTACTGCACTATTGAGAAATGTGTACTGGAACTACTGCCCCTTTTGTTATCTTAATCCCACTGGAAATGAATAATTTCAGATAGGCTCTACTGATTTTTACAATTAATTTTGTAGATACCAGTTCAATTCTCACTCTATGGTATTCCATTCACAAATGATATATTTACAAAAATACTTTGTTGGGAGGCGTTTCTGTTATATTCCTAAGATACCGTCTTTTGAGTGTTGATAACACGGAATTCCTCCCAATATGACATCCCCTACTAAAACAATGGTGGTATATCTAGCATGAGTAAAACGGTTCGAGGGCCTAGAGCTACATTTCACAAACCACAGGAATCTCAAGGACTAAAGTCTAGTCGCAGTTCTGTGGCGAGGTAGTCAACATGCTATGGTCAGGGTCCTAGCCACAGAGACTAGTTCGATAAAGTTGAGATATACTTGATAAGCTCGTATCGCACTCGCGCCCAGACTAAAGCTGTTGGGTTCCTTTGGGATTAGAAGGCGCACGAGGAGTATGTTGCAGCGGTAGACGACTGTCATTTGCACCTTTTTCCGAGCCTTTTTCCACCTGACGAGGACTATACACCGACTCTGATTTGGGAGGTCTCGGGTTCGAATCCCGGCGAGACCAGCAATCCTGACTGAAGGTTTTTCCCGAGGTTTTCCTCAGTCGTTAAGGCGAATGCAAGGGATTGAATCCTCTTAAACAGCCCTCGGACATCCCTTCACAATTTCCTATCCGCACATACCTAGTTCACCTGAAGAGGGGCTAATTGCACCCTATAACAGGTTTCACACGATAAAAATTTAAATTTATCGCTGTGTTACGTTGCGATTGATCGTCTGATTATCGTCAAGTCTAAGGAAGATGACTAAAACCTTAGCTATAAATACTAGGGAAACGCCAAAGTCGTTGTTAAACGAGTGAGTGAGCCATGTGTTAAGTACCCGATTACATTACTTTTCTTCCCCCTACCTTGGGCCTACCTAGCCTATCATAGGCTAGAGAGGCGCATTATGACCTTACAGTTGACGCGCCCGTCCCCGTATACCAACTAAACTTTAAAAACTATTATTTATACGAATATAATTATCAAACTTAAATGCAAATGTTCCCGGGTACTCACCACATGACTCGCTCACTCGTCTCACTACGACTTTGGCGTTTCCCTATAGTCTAGTTGGCTAAGGCGCCCTTGTAGCCGAAATGTGAAAGAAGTGAGTTCAATTCCCTGGTCGGGAAAGATTTTGTAATTTCTAGATTGTATTTCAAAAATAATTGAACATGATTTGAAATGCATAATATAACGCAGTGTTGTCCATCATCTGTGGCAATAGGGCTACTATGGTAAACATAGCCAGTACGAAATACGTGAAAATATTGCAAGGTTTACTCAATCTACGAGCGAATTTTGTGGGTACCTTGACGTGCAACATTCGACAGACCTTGCATGGGCACGGCATTTCACGGCCAGGCGAATAATAAACAAAAAATATATTTTCAAAATCTAAAACATTGTACCCGATTACATTACTTTTCTTCCCCCTACCTTAGGCCTACCTAGCCTATCATAGGCTAGAGAGGCGCATTATGACCTTACAGTTGACGCGCCCGTCCCCGTATTCCAACTAAACTTTTAAAAAAACTATTATTTATGCGAATATAATTATCAAACTTAAATGCATATGTTCCCGGGTACTCACCACATGACTCTCTCACTCGTCTAACTACGACTTTGGCGTTTCCCTGGTCTAGTTGGCTAAAGCGCCCTTATAGCCGAAATATGGGAGACGTGGGTTCAATCCCCTGGTCGGGAAAGATTTTGTAATTTCGAGATTGTATTTAAAAAATTATTAAACATGTTTTGAAATGCATATAACGCAGTGAAGTCCATCATCTGTGGCAATAGGGCCTACTATGGTAAACATAGCCAGTACGAAATACGTGAAAACATTGCAAGGTTTACTCAATCTACGAGCGGAATTTGGGGGTACTTTGACTTAAAACATTCGACAGACCTTGAATGGACACGGCATTTCACTGCCAGGTAAATAAAAAAACAAAATATCTTTTCAAAATTTAAAACATTGTCGTTAAAATAATTTCATAACATTGGAAGTCTATTTTTCAGTTTATTATTTCTTGTATGTTTAAATCGCAATGAATCTTGCTGATTTTGTGAGCAGTTCTCAGTAAACTCGTACGGATGTCCGTTTAAAATTTCAGAGCAATCTGTTCAGCGATTCGGCTGATTTTTAACGTACACACACACACACACACACACACACACGCACGCACGCAGAAAAAACAATAAGGGCCGTTTAAGTCGAATGGAAATCACTACGTTCGCTACGCTCACTCGTTCAAAAAATAGGGTCTTAAATAAAACAGAAAATTTTTATTTTTTATTTTTTTTTGGGAGAGACGTAACGTCCATATCATCCATTATATGCATATTTTGGGACAAAAGTGTTAACACTGAGCTAGGTGCTACAATTAATTTAGAGCGCGATTTTTAAATATTGTTTCTACACATCATAGCCACCCACCTCCTTATAAGGAAAAGCGATTTTTTGAAAATATATCGTTCGATGTACGATTTTTTTCGTCCGCAGGTACAAAAATCCTATTTGTACCGTCTGACATAGAAAATCATTTATCGAACGATATTTCTGAAAATTGTTTGTCCTTATAAGGAGGTGTAAGGCAATCATGTACAATCGTCGCTCTAAATTAACTGTAGCATCTAGCTGTGTTCAACTTTTGTCCCAAAATGCGTATATAATGGCTACGTCCGCCCCCCCCCCTCCCTTAAAAAATCTGTTATATTTAAAACCCTAACTACGATTGCAGTCATCTTCCTTTGATTTTAAAATATCGTTTAGAGGGCGATATAATAGCCCGCGTCGACTGACGCAGCCCGACACATCGCCGAGTGAGTCAGTCAGTCAGTCAGTCACACTCCCGGCCACTCTTGCACACGCTCCTATCTTTCTACCTCTAACCTACATTAGGAGGCTCTAAAACAGAGGCCTACACTCTCCAGTATACCACTCGCATACACACACCTTTCAACTTTATTGGCGTGCCACTTTATTCAGTCGTTTGATTGATCGATTTTTGTTTAACTTCTCTGTTATTGCATTATTTGAGACGATGAGTGATGATGGATGAGGGTGAATTACAATTTATAAAAACACATGCCGTATGCGGGATTCGAACCCGCGTCCCTTGGTGTAATCGCTTCAGGCCTTCGCCCCAATCTATGAGACTACAACTAATTCTATATGGTTCCTTACCAGTGTGGACTTTATTACTTATACCAAACTCTGGTTGTTTAGTATTATTTTATTTTAGAGCCTTAATACTTCAATTCAATAGGTTCACAATAGGTGAATAGTGGTAGCGGTACGCAAAATAATACTGCACTTTTTGAACACGGTTTGCCTCTTTGCACAGTTGTTGGTGGGACCAAAAGTAATTTTTTAAGATGTGGAGGCACTCGAAATTTCCCTTAGAATTCAAAATGGCGGCCATTTTTCAAAACGATGTTCTCAGATACAAAAATTCTTTTGATGTGTCTAATAAATCATGTTTGGTATCGTTTTCGTATATTTCCGACTCGCATAACACGAAAATAATGTCAAAATAAAAATCTGGGTGAAATTCTAGAAGTTTAACATGTATTTAGTAGTATTTTCAAGAAAATCTTCATAGATTGGGTTTGACATAGAAACTCCTTTACCCCACCCCTGTACATGTTTCTAGCATTAAATTATTATGATTTAAATGTTTATTTTGAAACCGACATTCATTTTTTTACTTTTTGGCCAGTCATTGCTGCGGCAACCAGAGGTGCTCAACAGGTGGTTAATGATTATTGTGCTGATTAATATGCTGCTCTTTTTTAACGCGGTTTGGCACTTGGCTCATTTGAAGCTGGTACCCAAAAGATTTTTTTAAGATGTGGAGGCATTTAAAATTCCCTTCGAATCCAAGATGGCGGCGATTTTTGGAAATGACCTTTGAACACAAAATTTTGCTCAAAATGACTAATAGTATCATGTTTGGTGTCAAGTCCATATGAATTTGAGCCAGAGAACACGAATTTGAGCTCAAAATATTAATGATACGTACAGTGTACAAATTCACTACTGCTATTATCACAAATCGACTAATTGATAGGTATTTAGTAAAGAATATAGGTATTTAAGATTTTCTGTTTAAAGCAATTTATTACTTCTATGCCGCGTTCTTCACTAACTTCACACATTGCTCTCTTGGCAGAACGCTTGCCTTTGGAATTAAAAGCAGACACTGTGTCACAATCAGTGAATGCGTGAAAATCTCTGAGTGCTAATGGTCAGTTTGCCTTTGTTACCTATGCGCAGCTCCCCATTTTCTGAAATCGAAGGGGGACAAGCCTGATTTTCTTGCGGAAAAAAGTCATCTAATTCAATTTCCCTGTGCTGACTTGCAATGAATAGTTTAGAGAAAAGCTGCTCACTCAGTCATCACACTTCTTATTCTTGTTGCCTGCAGACGTAATTTTTAGTTAAGCCGTGAAGATCTTTTTCTTCACTGTCTTTAAGGGTTGAAAAGTAGTTATTAAGTTATCAACTATATAGTATCTCCCTTACAACCTTATACAGATTGATGCCATCATCTACAAGAGAGTTTAATATGTCAACACCTTCCCTGCTCACTAACACCCGGCTGTCAATTACTATAAGATCTTCGCTTAATTCCAAGAACGTATTACCAAATTCTAGAAAACTGTCTTTGAGTCGACAACTGCTATGATTGAATCAATAATAATAATATTCGTAAATGATAACAGTTGTAATAAAAGTATGCCCCGACTGGGGATCAAGCCTAGAACCTCTGGCTTAACGCGCCATAGCTCTGCCAATTGAGCTACCGAGACATAAGACACACCTTCATTAAACTGCTATTTGTTGTGACTGTTGACATCATGATAATAATCGAACAGAAGACTGCAATGTAGCTGTCATTACTGAAAGAACACATGGAAAAATCTAATCACTTCCCATGAGTTGGGTAGTATGAATGTAAGGTTTTTAAGCATAAGCCCGCTTTGAGGACATTATTACTAAATGATAGCAGTTGTAATAAAAGTATGCCCCGACTGGGGATCGAACCCAGAACCTCTGACTAAACGCGCCATAGCTCTGCCAATTGAGCTACCGAGACAGTCTTCTGTTCGATTATTATCATGGATGTCAACAGTCACAACAAATAGCAGTTTTATAAGGGTGTGTCTTATGTCTAGGTACCTCAATTGGCAGAGCTATGGCGCGTTAAGCCAGAGGTTCTGTGTTCGATCCCCAGTCGGGGCATACTTTTATTACAACTGTTATCATTTACGAATATTATTATTATTGATTCATAGCAGTTGTCGACTCAAAGACAGTTTTCTAGAATTTGGTAATACGTTCTTGGAATTAAGCGAATATCTTATAGTAATTGACAGCCGGGTGTTAGTGAGCAGGGAAGGTGTTGACATATTAAACTCTCTTGTAGATGATGGCATCAATCTGTATAAGGTTGTAAGGGAGATACTATATAGTTGATAACTTAATTACTACTTTTCAACCCTTAAAGACAGTGAAGAAAAAGATCTTCACGGCTTAACTAAAAATTACGTCTGCAGGCAACAAGAATAAGAAGTGTGATGACTGATGAGCAGCTTTTCTCTAAACTATTCATTGCAAGTCAGCACAGGGAAATTGAATTAGATGACTTTTTTCCGCAAGAAAATCAGGCTTGTCCCCCTTCGATTTCAGCAAATAAGGAGCTGCGCATAGGTAACAAAGGCAAACTGACCATTAGCACTCAGAGATTTTCACGCATTCACTGATTGTGACACAGTGTCTGCTTTTAATTCCAAAGGCAAGCGTTCTGCCAAGAGAGCAATGTGTGAAGTTAGTGAAGAACGCGGCATAGAAGTAATAAATTGCTTTAAACAGAAAATCTTAAATACCTATATTCTTTACTAAATACCTATCAATTAGTCGATTTGTGATAATAGCAGTAGTGAATTTGTACACTGTACGTATCATTAATATTTTGAGCTCAAATTCGTGTTCTCTGGCTCAAATTCATATGGACTTGACACCAAACATGATATTATTAGTCGTTTTGAGCAAAATTTTGTGTTCAAAGGTCATTTCCAAAAATCGCCGCCATCTTGGATTCGAAGGGAATTTTAAATGCCTCCACATCTTAAAAGAATCTTTTGGGTACCAGCTTCAAATAAGCCAAGTGACAAACCGCGTTAAAAAGAGCAGCATATTAATCAGCACAATAATCATTAACCACCTGTTGAGCACCTCTGGTTGCCGCAGCAATGACTGGCCAAAAAGTAAAAAAATGAATGTCGGTTTTAAATTTAACATTTAAATCATAATAATTTTATGCTAGAAGCATGTACGGGGGTAGGGTAAAGGAGTTTCTATGTCAAACCCAATCTTTGAAGATTTTCTTGAAAATACTACTAAATACATGTTAAACTTCTAGAATTTCACATAGATTTTTATTTTGACATTATTTTCGTGTTATTCGAGTCAGAAATATACGAAAACGATACCAAACATGATTTATTAGACACATCAAAAGAATTTTTGTATCTGAGAACATCGTTTTGAAAAATGGCCGCCATTTTGAATTCTAAGGGAAATTTTGAGTGCCTCTACATCTTTAAATATTACTTTTGGTCCCACCTACAACTGTGCAAAGCGGCAAACCGTGTTCAAAAAGTGCAGTATTATCGTTTTTCATGTCGTGTACCGCTACCACTAGAAGGGGGTTGGGGGGGAGCATGCGATAAATTTTTAATATCAATTACATTCGTGGTATTGAAGTAAGTTCAACAGTCCGTTAATCACTTGTGAAACCTTGCACGTCGAGGGCTGAGTCTCGTTATATGGTAACAGTGTTGCGTAGGCTAGGTGACAAACTAGACAAGAAACAAAATTGGGGGGGGGGGGGAGTGCGATGTATTTTGAGCGTGTTCCAAAGATGGGGAGGGGGGGGGGGGTGATGCTTTAATTAACCTAGCTTGTTTTACATCGGCCTTTCCTCTAACAAAATATATTGTTCACAAAATGAATGTTACAAAGTCAGAGAGGAAAACAAACCTGGTATCGTAAATTATTGTGAAACATTGAAATTATTTTTGAAAATCTCCTTTTCAATTAAAATCTCCTTCTAGTCGAGCTAAAGCTTGATGAGCATCAACCTACAATTCGTACAATTGGAACTATCTTTACGAGGTTCGAATCAAGGGTTGTGCGTTCGCATCCCGCACAAGGCAACAGTATTTCCAGCTTTCCTTCACTGTCGTCATCGCCCACGCATCTGCACCAATGCGCATAGTGCACTAACAGGAAGTAATAGAACACAATTCACAAACATTTTTGTGGCTACAAGAAATCTAGCTTTAGAATCGTTCAGTGTTATCAAAACAAAACGATGAAAATCCGTCATGAGAGTTCTAAAAAGTTCCCTAGAGCTTTTTGAGTCGAGTTGCTTACATATACAATAACATACCTCTATCTTAGGATCGATGTAGTGAACATGAAACAGTTTTGAGAAGTGTCACTACTTCAATGTTTCTCGAACAAATACCTCTATTTCGTGTAAAAAGTCAAGCGACAGGGGACATAACATTTGACAGCTCAAAGGCAAGACAAAAAGAGAGGACAGGAGACAACTAGGCCTAGGAGTATCTTATTTATATTGAACTGTGCAGAGTTGCCAAGCAATAATAATATTTGGTAGAAAACCACGCGACCCAAGTATTAAAGTTTATGCACATTTTATAATCGATTTTAAATTCATAAAACTTGTTGTAGAGATTGATTTTAATAAGAATCTTAAAGTCAACTGTAGGCCTACCTATTTGAAACTTTTTTGGGAACTTTTTCTGCTTCCAGTTGTCAGTTGTCGACTGATATGCAATTTTGGGTATTGTCAAGCAAGGATGTGGTCACTCTTTGTATAGTCGAATATAACTAAACATTATTGCGCATTACGCACAAATAAATTCCGAAATTTATTAATTTTTATGGTTTTACGCATATCCCAAATCCCGAAAATCCATTAAATTTTTTAAATTTTTTTTGTGATTGTTTAAAAACAATGTGAATCTATAGAAGACTGTAGGCCTATATACATGACCATAAGTTATTTGAAGTGTGGTAACAATCTGATAAAAACTGGCTTCAGGAAGAGTTCTAGAAAGAAATCACTGGTATTGCAGACTCTTAATGGTGTTACACGCATTAAAATTTCAAACGGATAGCTTATTTAAAAAAAGTTAATATGTTAATGATTCCTGTAGCAAAAATAGAAGCCTATCCCGAAAATTCTCAGACGCGTTATGAGCGCTACTTTCCGTTTAAACATTTCGCGTTTACGTTAACAGAATCTGCATACATTGCCTTGCTCGACAAGTTGTGCAAATACAGGTAGTCCAGTGCATAGACTAGTTAGTGCAGCCTACACTTACATCACAATACATTTCACTACACAATTACGTTTAATATTATATACCTTTTCCAGAAAGTTGAAACATGACAAAATAACGATTTAATTCTTAATTTGACTACCTTCGTGTAAGTAGCAATAACGGCTCACTTATATAGGCTACCCCAGTTAAGATTTAAGAAGTACATGGCCGCGACGTTGCCACAACGTCGACACACTGTAACCACCTATTCAAAATAAAGTAACACTCTTAAAGATGCCTCAATCGGCCTCTGAACAGAAATTGTAAACTATTTGTGATTGGTCAAGATTTCAAATTTCAAAATTATACATGGAATTCGGTTATGTTGGAAGTGCGAAATGCGCTAAACTAAAAAAATATATTTCATTTATGCTAACTTGTTATGAATTTATAAAGTAACAAAATAATGATTAGGTCCGCCATGACCCGAAAGAAAATTGACAAACTTGGTAGTTTTCGAGCTAGGTCCCATCGGCGAAAATCTCCCATAAGAAATAACATGGGGACAATCTTTATTCATTATGCCCCGTGACCTTGGGAGGATTTTGATCATCCAGACAAATATTGCCCATTATTGACGTACTCGGCAGATTTTTCTGTAAATCCGCTTTATTTTGGTTTGTAATTTGGGCAGTGGTTCGGTTAAAATATGCTGATTACCAAGGAGGGTGCGATTTTGGAAGGCATATTTTTGCGTGTCTGAGTGTATATTTGTGCACAGTTTCAAGACACGATGTTATAAAGGGCCACTTTAGATAGGTACGATGCTCTAGTATCTGTGTAGGACAAAAAATTGTCGGTTAAAGCTGATTTTAAGAAATTCCCCAAAACGCAAATTTTCGTAATTTTCAGGACCAAAATACTTTTAAAAAATCGTGTAAAATCACAGTTAAAAGATTTAATTTTTTCAATGGTCACTAGGCCTATATTGTAGTATTTTGCTATAGATTATGTGGTAAAAAATATTTTTGAGGGTAAAAGCCCATTCAAGTGGAATAGGACACATTTGAAGTTGGGACATAGCTACACTCGCTCGGCCAGGAAGTATTCGACGTACATGAAACTCTACATAGTTGTCAATGAAGCATATACATTGACAGCCCTACAGTCGTAGATTTTCAATATTTTATGTTTATCAATCAATCCACGAATGTGGTCAATTGTAGATTTTAAGAAATTCCAAAAACCTGAAAATCTTTTCTTGAAAAGTGTTAATGAAGAGCCCTATGGTTCCGCTTCCTTGACAAATACCCAAAATTGTAAACAACTGTGGTGTCAGCGAACAGGAATTTGCTTAAAACGCATGTCCTCATCTTGAGACGGGTTCAAGTGAAGCTCTTTGGATCGGAACCCACGTAGTCCAAGTGAGGCGCTGTTGCCACGTAGGAGCCATCTAAACCCCGGCAACAGCGCCGTCAATGTCTTATTGAACTGTCGAGAGGTAGGACGTGGTCGTTGTCGCTCATCCAACCAGATCTTCACTGGGCCATAACATACTTCATTCTCGCACCTTGCTTAGTTCTAAACTCGCGATAAGCAAGACCGACGCATGCGCGACACCCATCCGTGACGTCATAACTCATACATAACCTGAAACGTGATTTGGCGGGAGTTCAAATCGAACTAATCAGTGACGGGGTTGGCTTTGAATCTACCCCCCACGTCTAGATCGGAGGGTTTTTATGTCGGTCGCAATCGTGTAGCTCACTTTAAGAGCTTCTTTAGAGCACACGTGCCTGGAGCCAGCATGCTAGTACTAGTAGATTCCTCTTAGCTCACGGGCTAACAACTCGGAGCAATTTATAAAGCCCGAATACATTCAAAGGTCACTTTCCTAAACTCAAACGAAATCAATATTTTTAAACTCGAAAAAGCACATATTAAATTAGGCCTATCACTTAAGGCAGAATTTTAAGGAGGAAACCATTAAAACAAAATTAAATAATCTGAAACAATAACTATCAATTATCGTTTTGAAATTCATCGACTATATAGAAATCAATCCAGAAATGAATAAAATTCACACATTTTTCATTTTCGACAACAATTTTAAATTTCGTATAATTTATATTTTTAATAATCTTTAGTTGAGAGTGAGTTAGTCGAGATAGTTTCTGCGAACAATGTGAGTGTGACATCCCCAACACACAATGTCACGTGATCGAATGTTTTTCGCAAGTGCTATCTGAGTCAGCCTAATGACGTCATTCACCCCCCAACACTTCAACACAATGCTTTCAGATGATATGCCCATAACGATTTATACCTCGACTGACAAAAGAACTCGCCACCCCTGTCAGCATAATAAAAAGTGAGACTGCCAATTAGTGTGGTGTTTCTCACCACTTCAGTGCACTCGTCTCTCTCTCTCTCTCTCTCTCTCTCTCTCTCTCGCTCGTATGGTTATTAGTACGACACGAGTTTCTCAACGGGGACACGAAGAGAATGGAAAAGTGGAGTTTTGTTGTGGAAATGTTTGACTTTTGAAGGTCTTAGCCTGGATTCGTTTCAAACTACTACGTAGATGACTTTGACACAATGGCTGTGTTTTAATGTTCAACTTGGACCACGATGTGAATGATCTTATCAGGTATCAGAGATAGAGTACGTTAAGACTTTTGCATTTTATAGAGAAACTAAGGAACTATGCCTTGTAAGAGAATAATCCAAGGTGGTAAGAGTTCACGCCTTTAGGTTAAGGTGAGATTTTTAAATTTTTTATTCCGCAGCAACATCAAGGAGTATAAGTTTATGAGATATCTATACTTAATTGTAAGGAATACGCATCGAACAATCAAATTTGATTTGATTTCTGTTGTCTAACGCCTCATATGAATGCACTACTATTCGAGACGATGAGTGGTGATAGATGACGATCAAGGACGATTACAAAAAACATGCCTTTTGCGTGAATCGAACCCACGTCCTCGTAGAGCCATACGCTTCAGACCAGCGCCCTAATCGTATGTGCCACCGCGGATGGCTCAAACATTTAAAGCTAGGCAGTAGCCCAGAGAGGAGGAAGAACTAAATATCCAAAACTCGAGTTTTAATTCCTGAAGTCATCTCAGTGCCAGTAACCCAAGTTTGACCCCCCCCCACGGTTATGACTGAGTATAGAGGCTAGTAATATACGAGGCGTCAACGTCACGGACATCGGAGGTTGATGAGCGTGTCAACTTCTCGAACGCGTCGTGTGATGGATGGATTCCGTTGATTAATTGACCTCGGAGACGTTGAGCGATCGCTGTTAAATATGCCTGTCCCGTCTTGTTGCGTTTCACAGGTCGACAAGAAGTTGTAGTCGTCTTAGTGTTATCTAATATGCCCCTTCTTGCCTACTAGGAAGTTATACTGTATTCGAATTTGAACAAATTAATTTTATAACCGTTTCAGTAATTGATGTAGAAACAAACGAAAGAACAATATTCATTCATGACTACTTTTTCGGGTAGACCGAGTAAGTGTTGGCAAGTTATTAATAAATTACCTTGGTGTTTGAAGGTAATTTATTAATAACTTGCCTACACTTACAAGTTGTAACTTGCAAGTTATTAATAAATTACCTTGGTGTTTCAAGGTTATTTATTTATAACTTGCCTACACTTACTCGGTCTACCCGAAAAAGTAGTCATGAATGTGTATAACCGAGAAAGCTTCAAACAAACCAACAATATTCATGTTTGAATCAAGCTTTGGTACGGAAATATGCTTCCGCGTAGGATCATCTTTTATGGTGGTGGTGAAATATGCCTCGGCGTAGGTTCATCTCTTAGAGTGGTGGTGAAATATTCTTCCGAGTAGGTTCATCTCTTATGGTGGTGGTGAAATATGCTTCCGCGTAGGTTTTATCTCTTATGGTGGTGGTAAAGGGTTAAAATATATACTTTTGATTGAGGATAGCGCTGTCCCCGAGGCCATTAAAACACAATAGACAACATAAAACACGCGTGTCTATCGGAGGCTTGTTCTGAGGTCGTTACCTTGACACGTGACACAGGAAAGTGATTCAAGCAAGCTATTATATC
This sequence comes from Sweltsa coloradensis, assembly GCA_024449915.1. Taxonomy (NCBI): domain Eukaryota; kingdom Metazoa; phylum Arthropoda; class Insecta; order Plecoptera; family Chloroperlidae; genus Sweltsa; species Sweltsa coloradensis. The sequence continues at coordinate 389,950 of JAMZAV010000397.1, read as the reverse complement.
AAATTTAAACAATCTCTTCAATCATTTTTAATGTTAGAATTTATCTATACTTTCTTTTCATTATATGCATAAAACTACATTCTACTTCCTCATGCTCAATTACAATTTATGTATTTTTGTCAAAGCACGCTAAACCAATGCATATCATAGATAACTCTAAAAAGTAGTGTATAATTAATAAAAAAAAAAAAAAACAACCACAGTTTTCTTGTCGAAAAATATTTAGATCATCAAAAGAGAAATGAAAGTAAAATAATTCACCGTAGTGACGTTGCCGTGTAAGCTTGCCTCGTCAAAAGTGTTGCCGCATTTAAAATGGTGGAGGCGCCGTGTCAAATGTTCGAACTTCCTGGCGGATAGCTGCCCCCCCCCCTACCATCAGGGTCACCAAAAACATTCGGCGTAATTCTCGTTGTTGGTCATTGTAAAAACCGCATATCAATCGTACGTCGGTGCGTTGACCATTGGAGCCGAATGCATTATTTATTTATTGGTTTACTCAAATTCATAATTGCTGCCATTTTACATTGAGGTAAAGACTAAAATAAATTTAAAAGCATATAAAAACAAAACATTTCAAATTCAATAAATTCGAAATATCAAAATTGACCTCCAAGGGTGTTTCACATACACTTCTGCCATCAAGTTTAGTCATTTAATTCAACCAGTCCTCTTGATCCTTCATTATGTCCATTCGTTCGTATCCAACTTCTTTGACATTGACCAGCTGTTTAGTCCTGCAACAGAGCGAATCATTCATATGATTACTGTGAACACTTGTACATTCCGAATGCAACTTGTAAACTTATAGACGTGACGTGCTGGAACACTGCTCTAATGCAACCAAACACGGCAGTCGTGTCCTGTTAGTTGTATTCGTTTCTCTTTCAGTGGAATTAAAGTTTCTCGCCGTTGTGTTTGCTTACCTGCGTTGCGATGGAGTTATTTTACGTGTTTTTGTGAAGCAGACGTGTGTTGTATTACGACGCTAGATAAGGACAACTCGTGTCATTAGCACCCTATCTCAACAAGCGACACGTTGGAGAAGAACCCGACGTGAATATCCCGGCTGTCGCGAGGAATATTTCAGTTTGGTAGTTTTCAACCCAGACTGTTTGAAGTAAGTGCATAAGCAGCTACAATCTAGAGATTTTACTCTTATTTTTGTCGGTGGGACACAACAAATTCAACGCCTGGTACATTTCATATGAGAAAAGTTGACAAAATAATGATTTGAAAACATATTTCAACACAAATTACTAAAATTAAAGAACCAATTAATTTGTGTTTTTTCATGATTTCGTCTATATCCCTATTATATCATATTTTGTAATGGTATAATATTACTCAACTTAAAGGCAAATTTTAAAGTCAGTTCTAATTTCTGCTTGGCATGTTTCTAGGAAATAAAACATTTTATTTGTTTGGCCCTATGACATCTAAGTTTAATAAGCCTTATACCTTTGAACAATTTACAACTTAGTAAAATGATATAAGTTTAATTTATAACTCTTGCTAGATAGTGGAGTAAAGATGTCTAACTATAGTGCAAAATGTGATACCAGCGTAAAAATTTGCAATTATATAGATTTTGTAATAAGAAATTCGAAAATAACTGGCTCCACGATGGGGTCTAATTATTAAACTATTAATTAGTTAATTATGTGACAAGAATTTCAAAGTGTCAATAAATTAGTCATGTTTGGTATTATTTAAAAGCATTTTTCACCAACATAAATAAAAAAAATACATTGAAAAAATATATTGAAATATACATATGTTATAGTTAAATATGTTGATTTTGCTGATTTTTTAGTTTTTTGAACCAAAAGATCGACGTTTAAGTGAAATTTCTTCTAACCAATGATATCACAGTGTTCACAAAAGAGCTGGTTACTATAATTAATACATCATTTATTAATTTTCAATAAAAGGAATTACAATATATTTAACACAATTACAATATAGCGTAAAGATGTATAACTATGGTACAAAATATGATACCAACCTAAAAATTTAGCAATCTTAAAGGTTTGGTAATGAGAAATTCGAAAATAACTGGCTCCAAGTTCAGTGTTATATATTTAACTATTGATTGATTAATTAACATTAATTAGTTAATTTAGTCCTGAAATTTCAAAATGAAGAAAAATTTGTGGTGTTTGGTATCAATTGGAAGCATTTTATACCAAAATTAAGAAAATAAATACATTGAAAAAATATATTGAAATATATACATGTTATAGTTAAATATGTTGATTTTGTGATTTTTTAGTTTTTGAACCAAAAGATCAACTTTAAAGTAAAATTTCTTTAAACCAATGATATCACAGTGTTCACAAAAGAGCTGGTTACAATAATTAATACATCATTTTTCAATTTCCAATTTCTGTTATTACAATATATTTCACAGAAATTAAATTTTTTTCTTAAATTAAAAAGTTACAGAAACCTGTTGTGTGACGTAGAAAAATGTACCATTTGACTTGTTTATCTCAATCTTAAAGATTTTTTAATAAGAATTTCGAAAATCACTGGCTCCAGGCTGAGTTTTGAGTATTTAACTTTAAATTGACGAATTCAATTAATTACTTAATTGTGTCCAAAAATTTCAAAGGGAAGAAAAATTAGTCATGTTTGGTATCAAATGAAAGCATTTGTCACCAACATTAAGACAAAAAATACATTGAAAAAATATATTGAAATATATATATGTTATAGTTAAATATTGTGATTTTGCTGATTTTTTAGTTTTTGAGACAAAAGATCGACGTTAAAGTAAAATTTCTTCCAACCAATGATATCACAGTGTTCACAAAAGAGCTGGTTACTATAATTAATACATCATTTATTAATTTTTAATGATAGTTAAATATTAAACACTCAACTTGGAGCCAGTTATTCTCGAATTTCTTTCTTTCTCATATTTTGTACCATAGCTAGACATCTTTACGCTATATTGTAATTTGTGTTAAATATACTGTAATTACTATCATTGAAAATTAATAAATGATGTATTTATTATAGTAACCAGCTCTTTTGTGAACACTGTGATATCGTTGGTTGGAAGAATTTTTACTTTAACCTCGATCTTTTGGTTCAAAAACTAAAAAATCAGCAAAATCAACATATTTAACTATAACATATGTATATTTCAATATATTTTTTCAATGTATTTTTTGTCTTAATGTTGGTGACAAATACTTTCATATGATACCAAACATGACTAATTTTTCTTCTCTTTGAAATTTTTGGACACAATTAAGTAATTAATTGAATTCATCAATTTAAAGCTAAATACTCAAAACTCAGCCTGGAGCCAGTGATTTTCGAAATTATTATTAAAAAATCTTTAAGATTGAGATAAACAAGTCAAATGGTACATTTTTCTACGTCACACAACAGGTTTCTGTAACTTTTCAATTTAAGAAAATTTGTTAATTTCTGTGAAATATATTGTAATTACAGAAATTTAAAATTGAAAAATGATGTTTAAATTATTGTAACCAGCTCTTTTGTGAACACTGTGATATCATTGGTTTAAAGAAATTCTTCTTAAAATTTGATCTTTTGGGTTAAAAACTAAAAAAACACAAAATCAGCATATTTAACTATAACATATATATTTCAATATATTTTTTCAATGTATTTTTTTTCTTAATGTTGGTAAAAAATGCTTTCAATTGATACCAAACACTACAAATTGTTCTTCATTTTGAAATTTCAGGACTAAATTAACTAATTAATGTTAATTAATCAATTAATAGTTAAATATTTAACACTCAACTTGGAGCCAGTTATTTTCAAATTTCTCATTACCAAAGCTTGAGGATTGTTAAATTTTTAGGTTGGTATCATATTTTGTACCATAGTTATACATCTTTACGCTATATTGTAATTTGTGTTAAATATATTGTAATTACTATTATTGAAAATTAATAAATGATGTATTAATTATAGTAACCAGCTCTTTTGTGAACACTGTGATATCATTGGTTAGAAGAAATTTCACTTTAACGTCGATCTTTTGGTTCAAAAACTAAAAAATCAGCAAATCAACATATTTAACTATAACATATGTATATTTCAATATATTTTTTCAATGTATTTTTTTTATTTATGTTGGTGAAAAATGCTTTTAAATAATACCAAACATGACTAATTTATTGACACTTTGAAATTCTTGTAACATAATTAACTAATTAATGTTAATTAGTCAATTAATAGTTAAATAATTAGACCCCATCGTGGAGCCAGTTATTTTCGAATTTCTTATTACAAAATCTATATAATTGCAAATTTTTACGCTGGTATCACATTTTGCACTATAGTTGTGTTTTTGAAGACACCTTGATCGCACTACGATGCAATTCTAATAAGCTGCAGTTTTATTCACGCAGTTTTGCATGAATGCAAATTATTAATTTATGTTGAAGCAATTAGCAAACCGATTAGTCAAATTGTAATAAATTGTAAGTATTTGCATGCTCTATGCTAAGCATTTTCGAAAATATCACAAATTATTAATAAATTAAACGACTAACCGGTACGGTTATAAATAATTATTTTCATAGCGAGACAATTCAATAATAACGTTCCTATCTATATTATCATGGATCCCAAAATAACTTTCAAAATGAAATATTAAATTAATATTAAATATTAATTGGAGTCGTTGATTTCAGTTATGCCTGGAAAATATAATAAAGTACATATTTAAATTGACTGATATGAAAGATAGATAAATCAGAACACTATTCAAATACCACATGTTGTAAACCCACCTGTACAGTGCTGTGGCTACGTTGCTTCTGTGAATGACCACCAATCAGGATGCTGACCACCTCCCGCAGACTAGCGCTTCTTCTACCGGCCTAGGCTCAGACTAGCGCTACTTCTACCGGCCTACGCTCAGTCTAGCGCTACTTCTACCGGTCTACGCTCAGTCTAGCGCTACTTCTACCGGCCTACGCTCAGTCTAGCGCTACTTCTACCGGCCTACGCTCAGACTAGCGCTACTTCTACCGGCCTAGGCTCAGTCTAGCGCTACTTCTACCGGCCTACGCTCAGTCTAGCGCTACTTCTACCGGCCTAGGCTCAGTCATCTCTCGTTTAGCCGTTACTTATTTGTTCCAGTAAACAACATGATACCGTAGCACATATAAATCATTAGACTTTTCACACATACATATTATATAATATATAATAAATACATTGTTTGATAAAGACTGCTGAAAAGTAGTCGAAATATCACATTTTTAAAATAAAAATCAGTATTAACAGTGAAATGTCTAATGATTTATTATGTGTAACGTTACTACCTGTTACATAGTTTCAATTTTTATAATGATACCGTAGGTCCCTCCTTTACTCTTCTTCTTCCTACGGAAGGGTTGAAATAAAGTATACAATGCATTTGCATAGTGGAGGATAAAAGCACTGTTGCTGGTGAGAAAAAAAGCTACGTAATATATTCCATGGTTCGTCTTAGTACAGCTGTACCGAGCTCAGCTTAGCTAAAGTAATGAACATGCCTTCCTGTGCACAAGCATATATCTCCTTTTATTGCACTTTATAATGACTGTGTTATTTTCCTATTCGTCTGCTGCATAATTATTTGCATAACTGTTAGCTTGAAGCAGACTGATTATAATGTTAATATATGAACATCGTGTATGTTTTATTCGATGCGTCTTTTGAGATCAAGACAAATGTATTTTTAAGTAATGGTTCAGTTTCAGGTTTATGTAATTGTTCTGTCTTCTGAGTATCAAATATGATTTCATGTTCATTCAGTTGATACACTCATAATCTTCATAAGGCCTTTGGCAAATCACTCAGCAAAAATTATATTAGTTTATAGTTCAAATGGTTTCAAGTATAAATAATAAATAAATTGTATTTAGAGTCTACCCACTCAGTTACATAACTGATTTTCACTGGGGGACTTTGAATCAAAGCGACCAAGGCAACCCTGTAGGCCCCGACGCAATTGACGAGTGAGCGATAACCAACCAAAGATCGATATTTTTAATAGGGAATATAGCAATCAGTGGTATGGACAGTGTGAACACCCGTGGATCAACGCCAGAATCAACAAGGCCGATTCAGAACAACTTTGAATTTATTATGTGCTTCGTTGCTAGGACGGCTCCAATGTCACCGTTTACAAACTCCTAAGATAAAAACTGATGGACTTAAGTCCAAATCAGAAGTTGAAAAACTTCTGACTTTAACGGGAATCGAACCCTTAGTCTGGCGTGAGTGTGAATTAATTGTGCACTTTTATATAGAGGTCCAAATTTTTTTATGCGTGTACTTCAACCCCGAATAGTCATTTTTAGACCGGGACCCCATTCGTCTCACCACTTATCTACCTATGGCGGCCATATTTAAAGATGGCGTTAAAGTGTAATAAGACTACCTCATTTCGAAGGAATTTTGGCATGTGGCGTGTGTTTTCATTAAATCGACCATGCGGAACTCAAATATGGCATCAGAATTAGAATTTTGTGAATTTCGAGGTCGTAAATGGCAAATTTTACACTTTTTAAGGCAATTTTGTTACTAAATTTCACTTGTTTCTACGACAGCCGAGTTGACTGTAATAACATGAATAGAAATCAAATTTTTTATGCGTGTACTAGACACCCCAATAGTCAGTTTAATACCGGGAGTCCATTCAACTCTCAATCCATTTACTTATGGCGGCCATCTTTAAAGATGGCGCCAAAGTGTGATAAGACTACCACATTTCGGAGGATTCTTGGCATGTGGCACTACTTTTTCCATTAAATTGACCATATGAGGAACTCAAATATGGCATCAGAATTAGTATTTCGTGAATTGAGGCAGTAAATTTGCAAATTTTACACATTTTAAGGCAATTTTGTTACGAAATTTCACTTGTTTCTACGACAGCCGAGTTGACTGTATTAACATGTATAGAGACTATTTTTTTATGCGTGTACTAGACACCCCAATAGTCAGTTTAAGGCCGGGAGCCCATTCGACTCTCAATCCATTTACTTATGGCGTCCATCTTTAAAGATGGCGTCTATAGTGTAATGAGACTACCACATTTTGACAGAATTTTTGCATGTGGCACCACTTTTCCCCATAAAATCGACCATGGAGAACTCAAATATGGCAGTAGAATAGTATTCGTGGATTTCGAGGCCTTAAATTTCAAATTTTACACATTTGAATGCAATTTTGTTACAAAATATCACTTTTCCTTCTTTAAAGGTGGCCGCCATAGGTAAATGGATTGATAGACGAATGGACTCCAAGTCTAAAAATGACTATTTGGGTGTCTAGTACAAGCATAAAAATATTTAGACCTCTATACACGTTGCTAACAGTCAATTTGGCTATCGTAGGAACTTGTGATATTTTGTAACAAAATTGCCATAAAATATTTAAAATTTGAAATTTACTGCGTCGAAATCCACGGAATACTATTTGTACTACCATATATGAGTTGCCGATGGTCGATTTATTACTAAAAATAGTGCCACATGCCAAGATTTTGTCAAAATGTGGTAGTCTTATTTACACGGCAGACGCCATTTTTAAAGATGGCTGCCATAGGTAAATGGATTGAGAGAAGAATGGGTTCCCGGTCTTAAACTGACTATTGGGGTGTCTATAGTACACGCATTAAAAAAATTGGCCTCTACACAATGTTATTACAGTCAACTCGGCTGTCGTAGAAACAAGTGAAATTTAGTAACAAAATTGCCTTAAAAAGTGTAAAATTTGCCATTTACGACCTCGAAATTCACAAAATTCTAATTCTGATGCCATATTTGAGTTCATTTTGGTCGATTTAATGGAAAAAGTGGTTCCACATGCCAAGATTCCTTCGAAATGAGGTAGTCTTATACACTTTGGCGCCATCTTTAAAGATGGCCGCCATAGCTAAATTAGTGGCAAGACGAATGGGGTCCCGGTCTAAAAATGACTATTTGGGGTTGAAGTACACGAATAAAAAAAATTTGGACCTCTATATAAAGTGCACAATTGGTACTAATGGTGTAACATGGAAGTCGGACTAGGGGACCTTCTGCATTGGAAGCAGATACGCTGTCCTCCTTTGTAAATCAGTTTTTATAACTGAATAGGATAGACGTTAAATAAATAAATAAATAAATAAATTAATAAATAAATAAACCACAAGACCAACGAGCCACACTTTTTAATGTTTTACAGTGTTTTTTTTAATAGACTTTGTTGTCAGAAATTTTTTCAGGTATCATCTAGAGAGATGTGGATTGCGTGCTGTAAATAAAATAAATCAGCCATTAAATCAAACAACAAATTGAACAAAAATGCTTTAAAATAGCGTAATATTAGCAGTATGCATGGTCGAAATGTAAGTGTGTTGGTGTGTCAGTGTGCGTGAATGTTATGTTTGGGGATTGAACCCAGGTCTCCCAATTTCAGAGTGAGCGCATTAACTACTCAACCATCTAGATTCTAGATTGTATTAATCCTACCGGAGAGTTTCCCAAATAATAATATCAAGAAATACTCCTCAGTGATGAATATTAGCAAAACTATATAAGTTTCCTCTTAATTTCTCATTTCAGTAACCCACAATATTAACGTGTATAGTTAGTTGTCCTCACCGCCTGAAGTACGATTATAGTTGCGCCACTAGTTCCGCCCTAGTGGAATGATAATTAAGTTAAGGGTGGTTGTTCCACCATCTTGAGCTCACCCTGCACCGAAGTTATTTATCGGTACGAAGCGTCTAAAGGGCGCAATAACCGCGTCTCACTTTATTTTTATTACAGCTCGGGGTAATAAGACCGCATAGCCTCATATAGTTAACTTAATGCGCGAAGTGTAATTAAGTATTTACTGAAGCCGAAACTAATTGCCCTTATTAAGTTTAAAAATAAAACTCGCTCGACGTCACTTGAAGTCTACTTTATAACCCGTGGCGTGCGCGGAGGTTACAGATGTGGCCATTCGGAAATGGCAAAGTGGTGTAGCAATGATAGAGGTTCGAGGCAACGGTACGTGCGACGATTGTGCGGCTAGATTTACACTGGTGTAGTGGTTGCCAACTACCGAACAAACGAGGCGGGTCTCGCGCGAGTAACGGCGCGAGTATCACTCACTGCGTGTAGGTGTGTGCAAGCGAATGTTTGTTTGTATTTACGTGTATGTACGTTTATGCAAGCGCCGTTGTGGATGCACGTGATGGATGTTTGTGTATGTGTGCATGTATGCACGTGTGTGTATGGTAGTGGTGTAAGGGTAGGGTACCCGAAATTTCGGGTCGAGTCGGGTATTTGGCGGACGACCCGATATTCACGTCATGAGCCCGTTTTTCGGTTGAGAAAAAAATATATATTGGGTAATTAGGGAGTTTCTGGTCCAGGATATACTGTTTTGGTGGAGGTGCCGGTCCAGGATTTACGCACTGTTTTGGTGGAGGTGCCGGTCCAGGATTTACGCACTGTTTTGGTGGAGGTGCCGGTCCAGGTAATTTTTATTTATATCGAATATACTAAATTATAATGTAAGATTCTTCACACGTATAATTCAATATCCGTTACTTTTTTCATGCAGTAATAACATTCGTCTTTCTTTTCCTTACCCGGTCGACCCGACTACCCGACCCGACTGTCGAAACCTCTACCCGCACTGTCCTAATGTACGTATATGTTTGCGTATGTGCAATGTGCGTGCATGCTACTTGCATGTGTGTGGGCGTGTGTGCGCGCGCCCCAAACTCGTTATACCTGTTGTCAAACAAGATTGTGTTGCTCAAGACGGAAGTCAGAGCTCGCGTACTGAAGCCTTAAGGTGGTTTTAATTCTTGTAAAATGAAGAGTTTAATTTGAAGTTAAGTGGGGAGGGATCATCTGACGCGTTCGTTTCTCCGTCTGAACGCGAGACCACTAGACCCAACCACCTGAGACTTTCACCCGGGCGAGGACGGCGAGAGAGAAAACGAAGTATTATTATCTAGGTTCGTATTTTCAACGAGGCTCTTTCCTAGGTAGGCGGGTGTACATCACTTTTCTATTAGGGAAGGCAAGAAGTCTAATTTATATATTGCCGGAAGCTCAGCGTCGCTTTTAGTCTTTCGCCTTTTTACTTAACGTAACATTCATGAACCAGGAAGAGGAAACTCACATAATAAATACACAGGAAAAATACCAACCAAATATCCTTATAAAGAATTGTTTTTTAATATTAATCGAATTCTTTAAAATTCATGGACGTTATCAATACTGACGGCACTTTGACAAATGTTCGTTTAAATGAGAGACAATCTCTATCCATACGCTGAAAGTCTGGTTCTTTATTTTATTTATTTATTTATTTATTTATTCAGCTAGACACAAATACAGCCATAGACCATTTTACATTCTGCATTGCAAACATAATAACATTAGTAACTAATTGTATATATTGTTATTTATTGTAATACATCCAGGTTAATAAGTAGTGCATTGTGTAAATATTAGTAACTAACTCATACTAACTTAAACTAAACATGATGACACATATAATTAATATGGGGCCCATGAATAATGAATGATAGGTAATAGAAAAAACAGAACAAAAAATAAATAAAAATACAAAATAAAACAAATAACTAGGCCTGCCCGCTATTGGCAATCCTGAGTGAACGGTTAATCAAGGGCCATAGTTTGTCTCAAATTGTATACACTATTTGTTGTAACTTTAAATGTTTATTTACTCTAGCTAGACCATCGCATTTCAATTGTCTAAATAACGAACTTGTATGTTTTCTAAATCAAAATTCTAGGTGGAAGCCCGACTTGTTTTTCATTCAGAGTGGAATGACGTTAATTATTGTCCTATCGCATTAGGTAGAACGTTTCAAAGAGTGAAGCATAGTCTTTGCTTACAATCCTGCCTGACAAATAAATACACAATTAATTTAAGAGCGGGATTAGTCGTTGCTTTTGGGTCCATTAAAGCGTTTGTGCTTGTTTAGCTTAACAAATCGTAGCTAGTGAATTACATTAGCGCTTTGTCCATTGTAATTTACTGATTGGATTGGACTGGGAAGAAAGATTAGATGTGATCTAGATAAATAGTTGTCGGGTTTTGACTGGCGTTACGTGCGATACGCCCTATCACAGGGCGGTGGGCGGTAACGATGCCACACGGTAGGGTTGTAGCGTTCTGTGTCGAACTGTACATGTGGACGCATCGACAACAAACACACACTGACCAGAGTTAATGCCGACTCTTTCAAAGTGCGATATTATGCTTGTCTTTGAAAGTATGTACCTTTATTCATATTATTCTTTTACCCAAAGTTTCCTAATACTCGTAGAGCGCAGATGAGTTTAAGAGCTCAGCTTCCGCTTTTTCCGGGTAAACGATTTACAACATCGTAACCATATTTCATCTGAACAATAATCAATTTATGAGATCCAGTTCGCGTTTTCCTCAATTCCTCAATTTTGAATTTAAAAAATGTGAAATACTCGGTTAATTATTTACTAACTGAAACCGAATTTTTATTCCGTGTTTTTTTTCTTATTGTACATTTTCATTCAATGTGAACGCGCAGGCAAATTTTTTAAATTGTGTAATAAACGGTTTAATGGGAATTTCCTGAATTCAAATCCATTTATTGGATTTCTATGTTTTAACTTTCTGGACTTTTCTCTCGCAATCACTTTTTAAGGCTTTTTTCTTGCAACTAAATGTGGATATCAATATAAACGAATTTCTATGAGAACATGTGAGTGTCTGTGGGCGATTTGTTTTCGACGTTATTTAACCTTGTGGATAAGTTTTGTTTTATGGTTTTGGGATTACTTTTGATTTATAAATTAACACATATTTCTAGCAACCTTCGGGCGTGGTCAGGAGTAAAGTGGGTGACCACTCTGCCCTGAAACACACGTATACCGTTGGTTAGAGCAGATGGAGAGTTCGTGAGCTAGTGTATCGGCTTCGTTCTCCTCGACGTCAGCTCGGCAGATTGAGTTAAGTGGAGGAACCTATAAGGTAACACCACAGATAATAGAGTACACTACGTGGTGTACTCTGTTATCTGTGGTAACACCGTTCTTTCGGATGGGACGTTAAGCCGTTGGTCCCCTTAGTACTTTTCGAAAGAGTAGGCTACGTGCCGGTACCGGGTTTCCCCTCCTCCCTTCTCTATTGGTAATTGTTTTGTCCAACTCAATTAAATTCCCATAGGTAATAAATAAACCTATTTCCCATGGGATGTAATTTAAATTAGAAAAGTAGTAAATAAATAAAATAGCGCAGTACTCTAAAATTACACGGTCATATATCACTGTCGACGTAGTTATCTTACAACTAGCGACATACGCCATATCTACGATCATTTCAATCTTGTAGTTGTGCGGTTTCCTCCATAAATGTTAGGATTTGATTGTTTAACTGTCTCTACAGCTGTTCTGTACCACATCCATGTTATCTGCACCCAGATAAGACCCCTGAACTCTGCCTGCTTGTGTACTTCTCCCAATAATTGCCTTCTCCCCCGACCCGGCCCCACTGCAGACAGATAACTCGAGTGGACCGCGCAAGGTGACGTCGCTTGCTTGCACAACCCCACTGTTCGGGGGCGGGGCAGCAGGTGTCGCCTTGCACACAAAGCCAACACCGGCCTTTTAATAGGATTAATGATCAATTAGGCAACTTACTTAAGTAAATAAGAGCGCGGATCAGACTCCACCCGGCGTGTACACAGCTCGACAGGAAGGACATAGCTACGAGGGCGTTAATGCCGGAGGGAATTGCCTTTCATTTTATACTCAATGTACAACACATCACAATTTGATTCAGTTAACAATATATACTTTGAGAAATAAACTTTTTGAAGTATGTGAAGTTTCTTATCATACACATTAAATTATAATTTGTGTAGGGACGAGTTAGTAGTTTGTGTTGTTCCTGGGTGGTTGTTTCAGTGATAACAAGTTATAACTTAAAATCGTGTATTTTACACAAATTTATATTAAAGTATGTCGTTCATCCTCGATGGATTTTTGGGGAATTGTCTCATTAACAATATTTTTACTTTTTGGGCTAAACTCATTAAAATAGTTTAAATTTAAAATTAATTTAATAAGTTTAAATATTACGGATCTGTATAACCTATTGCGGTACCTTTCTAAAAGCCACTTATAAAAGTAACTCCCGTTTAAAATAGATTTGTCCGCAGCAACGGTCAATAAACTGCAAGAAATGAGATTAGTCATACTGTATGACGTGACCACTTTAGAGGACTATCAAGTATGACTCATACTTGATAGTCCTCTAAAGTGGTCACGTCTTCTCCCGATGACAAAGTACCAGGAAACCGGTTCTCATGTCGTCGTTCACGCCACGTAAAGAATTTAATTAAATTGATAGCAGGCCATATCGATTGATATTGATTCCTGGGATGGTCGCCCAAGAGGACAGGGCCCCGGGCGCTTAAAACACCGGTCGTGATCGCCGACACTCTTCCTGCTGCTGGAATCAAGGACTTGGCAGAACAGGAGCTTGAAAGCTAGAGGCGTTTAGATCTTTTAAGTGAGATTGAGCTCTTTGGCCGAGCTAGTCTATTCTCCGGACATCACAAGGACACTTTTCAAATGTTCGTGGTGCATTTGATAATTAAATTCAGATGAAATTCACTAGGGATGTGCGAATGTTCGAAATTAAAACTCGAACTTAAAAAAAGTTTGAGTTTTAGTGAAAAAAGTAAGAAGTTCAGGAAAAAGGGGTATTTTATAATTTTATATTATTTGTAGTAGTGTGCAGGCACCCATTATTTGACGTCTAAAAATAATTCTCAGTTTACAAGTACAAATTTTGAAACAAAAAATTGTATGCTGAAGGGGCCGCTCCAGAAGTTATATACTTTCTTGGTGGAGGTGCCGGTCCAGACTTTTCATTATTTTACCAATTATAATTGTTTTGATATCCCTTTGAGTTCGGTTCAGTTCGAAATTTTTGCGAAGTGCAAAGTTCGTTTTTTTCAACTGGGAAAGTTTGAGCTAAGTTCGAAAGCAAAAAAAGTGGGCTCGCACATTCCTAGTCATGTATTTTCCTAGAATTTAGTCTTCTAAATGATTAATGTACCATAATTTCGACTCGCGTTAATAAGCATACAATAATTAGAACATGATATTATGAAACTTAATATTCAAATGTGGGGAAATATTCATGACAGTAAATTCGTAATTCATGTAAACGACCACATTGCAGTTTATGCAGGACATTTACTATCTATTTTATACATAATTTTTCTAATAACATTAACATAAGCTTAATAATGGGTACACATGAGCAGTGTAGTTAATAGAACATTTTCAGAATTAACTGCGCATGCGATCTCCGTTGCAAAGCATTACGGGAGAAAGTACACTGTGAATGTAGTAATTGTGGCATTAAAACCGAGTTTTGTTAAACATTCCTATAATATTCATGCGTACCATTTTACTCGTAAATATTTCAATTACGCCTAGAAATATTCATGTTGAGAGTTGTTCCCTGTAATCGAGTCCTACTCGAGTGATCCCAACGAATGAACGGTTTAGCTGTGGTGTTTAGAAGGGGATCGTGTTTTGTTTTCAATATGCCGGCCGGCTGGCAGAATTCCTCCGTGGTGGCTCGCAAACTATTTAGCTCCGCCGTCTTGTCAGGGTTGTGGGTATTTCGTTCGTGGAACCAGCCGAAGAGAAAGGTATACCATTTGAATTAAGGAAATAAACAGTATTTATTTTGTTTTGATATTGTGAGTATTCATATTTACTACAAGTAATTACGATCCGTTGGAAGATAGCAGTAGCAAGCAGCAGATACATTTCTCGTCGGAGATTTGTAAGAGTGCAATTCATGCCACTCTTCAGGTGCCTAACTAAGTATATTGGAGCTAGGGAAATTGTGAAGGGATGTCTAAGGGCTGTTTAAGAGGACTCAATCCCTTGCATTAGGGATGTCTAAGGGCTGTTTAAGAGGACTCAATCCCTTGCATTAGGGATGTCTAAGGGCTGTTTAAGAGGACTCAATCCCTTGCATTAGGGATGTCTAAGGGCTGTTTAAGAGGACTCAATCCCTTGCATTAGGGATGTCTAAGGGCTGTTTAAGAGGACTCAATCCCTTGCATTCGAAACATCGGGATAAATTTCAATCAGGATTTTCAACCTTTGAACTCGGGATCTCCCAAATTAGAGTCTCGCGTTTAACGCTCGAGCCAATTCTACTGTCAATACTCAACCCGATGTTTCTGGATACAATTTTAATTGTTATTATTATTTTTATTCTTTTTAACATACCATTACAATACCGAAACCAGCTTGTATCATACAAACACACACATACCTATATCTGACCACGAATTCTTTGTACCGTCCTCGCGCATCGTGTCTGGGTTTTGCTGGTTAGCCGTACACAGGACCATGGGCGACACATTTAACCCGCGCATGTATGCAAATGAACGCAAAAAGTCGGCTACAAGCGCCGCTGTTGGCTATACACGGCTATAATTACCGATCTGCTCGCTCATGTATGTTAAGCGAGCGCGGGATGGCTAGAGCACTGTTACAGATCCATAGTTAGGCCCTTCTTCCGGGACGAAGTGAAATAGTCTCATCGTCCATTTGGTTTAGATTTTAAATGATTTCCAATATGGTGTCTGGATTTGCTTTTGGTTTCAATGTGTGAAATAATTGTTGTTGCCAGAGCGATCAATGGAAAACTTTGAAGTATACATTCGACTCGTACAAAACAATCTGTTTCTACCACATTTACACTTTCATTTAATTTAATTTGGTTGGAGGAAGGTCAAAAGGGTGGAAAAGATGAAACGTTGAGCTTGTTTAATAATTTACAGTTTTATCTCCTAGATAAAGTGGACTTCCACCACTTAACACGTCATTGTAGAAACTGAGTTACAGATGAATAAAATATATCTATTTTTAATAAAAAAATGTTTTGGGCCACTTTTTACTGACGTGTTTTATAAATTTGCTTGAATCGTTTCGTTTTATAAGTCAACTTTACAAAAATGGCAAAATATTGTTGAACATTCGTACAAATAATTATTTTATTTAGTTAGATTGTGCTAGTTTCTTCCCTACGAGTATTATGTCAGTGGGGGAGGGAATGTTATATAATGTACCCTCTTAAGCCTTTCATCAAATGTTTTCAGAACTATACACCACGTGATGTGCAACTGATTCAGTTTCAGTATATAAGTGTATGAAACAGCCGATGTTTGAAGAGCGACGCACTTGGGCTGCGATTGAATTGTCCACGAGAATGGATGAAATCATCCATTTGTGGATCTTGATTTCCAGTTGAATAGAGATAATTGTACTTTCTGGGGGGCTCATTCGAAACCGAGATATTCTTTCTGTGAACGCAGCAACGCTTGGTCGTGTCGTTGTGTCTTCAAGGGTAAAACAAACGCATGTATTCCCGGGGGGGGAGGACCACCAACGACGCGTCCCGTGTCGATCAGCTACGGTTTAATTAATCAGACTGATGAATGCTGTGTACGATGAGCTTCAATCTAGACGCACTTGACGGTGCGGTGGGGTGGGGTGTGGGAGGGAGGGTACTCGCATCGTGGATGCAGGGTATAGAATGCAGCTGGAGACTTATGGCGACGAGTATCAAATGTAGAACACTCACCTAGTGGCCTCTCAAAGATATTTATAATATGAATATCCTCCTTTGTAAATCAGTTTTTTAACTGAATAGGATTGACGTTAAATAAATAAATCACTTATTGAAAGGGACAAAAAGTATACACAGTAAAATAAATCATTTAGTATTTATTTAATGATTTATAAATAAAAACAGTTATTATAAAGACCACTCAACTGAACTTTAACCTTGGATATTAATGGATATTAAATTAATATTTCGGAGACAGAGTCTCCGAAATATCGCCATTTTTATTACGTAACCCAGGTTCAAGTTCAGTTAAGTGGTTTTATAATATACGTTTCCGGGTTAATGAGTTGTGATAATTTTTAAAACCAGTTATATTTTATAAAATAAGTAGAACTACGTTTTCTAATAACATTATAATATAATATAATACAACATTGAAAAACATTATTTGCAAGCATTTA
The DNA here is from genome assembly GCA_024449915.1 of Sweltsa coloradensis. NCBI lineage: Eukaryota > Metazoa > Arthropoda > Insecta > Plecoptera > Chloroperlidae > Sweltsa > Sweltsa coloradensis. Next base: position 372,839 of record JAMZAV010000397.1, on the reverse strand, counting down.
AGACAATATCTTTAATTGAATTAAAAGTTGACTTGTCTCAAAGTTGGAAAGTGCACACCAAAATTACTAGAAAAGTAGTATCTTTGAGTATAGAACCTTTATATATACTCAATGGTAGTATTAATTGAAACACGAATTAAAGAAATGATTACCTAGATTTGCGTTTTGTTTTTCTTCCATTTCTACAGAAACTGTTAGTTGGTGTTGATTACTGTCTAAACCGAACACATAACAAAAACTTGTAGAAATACAGCCAAACCTTACACACTCAAAAGGAATGAGATCTAAAAAAAGGGCCAAGCTCATCTACCGTTCCACATAAACGTACAGTGTCCCATAACAGCATCCTCGAAAAGCTTTTCAAAATAGAATTTGCGATTATTAATTTAACGTAATAGTTTATCAAAGTTCTTTTTTTGTAATTAATTTAAACGTAAACATGCAAATTCTATTTTGCCAAGCTTTTCAAGGATGCTGTTATGGGACACTGTACGTTTATGTGGAAGGGTAGATGAGCTTGGCCCTTTTTTTAGATCTCATTCCTTTTGAGTGTGTAAGGTTTGGCTGTATTTCTACAAGTTTTTGTTATGTGTGTGATCTCATTACTTTTTCAAGTTCCATTACAAAATTATTTGCTAAAATATAATATTTTTATCAAAGTTGATTTAAATTCTATGGTATTAGCAGTAACAATATAGGATGTAAAATATCTAGACCCGGATTCATGTACATCCTGGGTATAGGTGGTATAACCATGGTATAACGACGGTATAAGGACTGGACCCCAATTCTTGAGTTCGTGGGAGATGAGTTGAAAACGCAATTTGAAAACGAAGTCGTTTTCGTTTTCGAAGGAATTGGTATTCTTGAACGGTATCGTGGAAAACGTCATGGGTTGTGAGTTGAAAGCATTGATATTAAACCCTATGGTTGAAAGAGTATCACGAAATCCAAACACTTTAAAAAGATTTGCGTATAGCAAAGAGCTCGAAAAAGTTCTATATTTATTCTAGATGGCAGTGCCTTCATAAACGCGGGCCAATCGAAAGACAAGTTGTATGAAATGATTTGATTGTTGCAATTATGTAAACAAACAGTTGAGCAAGTTCATATCAAAACAATGTTGTGCTGGCATAGGGTTGGCTAGGCTTGTCAAACATGTAATGTAAGTATGAATTTTACTAGTCCTATAGCCAAATGGAACTTTAGTCCTACACTGTTGTATTATAAATAATTTTCTACATCTGGGCCTAGGCCAGGGACGGTTTCTGATTTGTTTTATGAGAGTATAATGACACCTTTTCTCGTTCCACACAAAGAAGAAAATTTTTAAATGTCCGCCATTTGTTTACGTATCGCACTTTCCCGCCTAACTCTGCTTATACCGTCAACAAGTGTCAAGTAACTATGGTTACTTGTTGATTATATGCCAAGTGTTTAAGGCTTATTTTAAAACCTTTATTTGGAAGCCTTCCAACAAACTTTTTCAACTTTTTTTTTCAAAAGAGACTATCATTCTATAACCTTAATGTCCATGTAAAATATGAACATTGTAGCCCCACCCGTCTGGTCAGAATCGCGGGCCGACGTATTAGATGTTAGCAGTAGCTAGCAGTAGCTAGCAGTAGCTAACATCCTTAAAGTGATTTTGAGCATGTTTGAAGACATTTTTTCACCAAGAAGGAATGGTCGTACCCCAATAAAATTTGGCATGTGTTGTCAGGTACCTAAATCCCCTCGATTGTGATAGTTTTCAAGTTCACATCACGTTACATGACGGCTGGGTAACACCTCGAAATCACCCCAACTCTGCTTGGTGTATAAGGTGCTTGAGTGTGTAGCGCACCGCGGCTTGGCTGCGGCGCCCTAACGGGCACCTAGATCACTACGAAAATCTATTTAATTGTGAGTTCCTTTCAGGAACCTGAATGGTGTTTTGACGAATAGTCGTGCTTAACCTATTAAGATCAGAAACTCGAACCTGGTCGTGGTTTTTAAGTACAAACATAAAAATAAATTTATTTTCAGATTGGTTTGTGGTTAGAAACACACTAGAAGCTATAGAATTATTTCGATTTATTATGCCGCATAAATTCCAAGCTCTGAATAATTGTTGACTATAAAATAATTCATTTTGAATGTAATAAACACGTTTTACAAGACAGAAAATGGTCATATATTGATTAATATACCATTTAATTGTAAATATGTAATATTCATAACAGTCTAGAAATTCCAATTAAAATACATCAAAATATGTTATGATAATATGACAATGTGTGTGTTCTGACTCTCGAATCGTATTCGTTTTCGGTTGCTTACTGCTGCGAGTATCTGGTCGGACCGGTTGGGTTGAGAAAATATGCATAACAATTAAAACGAAAATTAAAAACTTATAACCAAGGTCACTTCTTACTTAAAATCGAATTTTCGGGTGAACCCTCTCGACTGCAGTTGGCATCAACCTGATGATTTGTGAGAAGGTTCACCCGGAAATTCGTTTTTAAGGAAGTAGTGGCATGGGTTATAAGTTTTTAATTTACGTTTAAATTCCGGGCCAATAAGCTCTTGTTATAGAATACGTAATAATACTGCATGTAAAAATAGATATCGAATTTTTGTTGTGAAGTAATTTGCATTATGATTGTCTCCCAATTAATCTTTTCTTGTGTAAGGTGGAAATTAAAAATTCTCTGGACCGGCACCTCCACCATCTCACCAAATTTATCTTTGTTTGTAGAACCTTTTTAACAATCTTATCTATCTCCAAACACCGGATACGCCCCGACATTTCGGGAACCCGTACCCCACTCAATGATATATTTAAATATACGTCCGTTGAAAGTGAAAAGAGTAACTAAAATATGTGAAAAGATGAATCTTTATGATTCTTACAACCTGTCGGATTTCACCCAGACGCTAAAGAGTTAATATATATTTTTAGAACAATACACGCACTAAGATATTTACTCACTCTTCTCTCCTCAATTTTCATTTCAGACAGCGTTTTAGAATAACGAGTGAAACGCACCGAGTGCTCGCGCTCTTAAGCTACTAAAATTAATACGAACTCTCTTGAACTCAGAGCTCTCTTTTAACCATTGCGTTACCTTTGTGCTTTTCATTAAGAAATGCGTTTCCTTTGGGATTTCACCAAAGCTGTCTTTTATACATTGTTAAATTACTATTTCATGATGATAATATCAAATTACGTGCCGTAAACATGTTACTGATAACTGTTTAGCTTTGTAGTTATATCCATTATATTTTTAATTAAGATATTATATGTCTCAGTTTATTCTCTTCGAATTAGTACAATCATAATAATAATAATGAATTCTAATATCCAAATTCCAATTTCGAAAAATGCAATTACCCAGCATAAACAAATATGGATACTTTATTGACAACCATATTATTGATCATTCTTTTATATTTGAGCTTTGAATGCGATGTGATAACATTGACATAGGGCACTCCATCAGGCGTATGTATTAATGAACGCCAAATAATACTATTATAATTACAATTATGTTTGAGCCCATCAAGCACTTGGCATTTTAATTAAGCTCGAGTGGATTGCGTACGGTTTCAATTGATTACCAGGCATTATTGACAAGCATCATTTAGCATTTTCCGTCCGGGCGGTTGGGCCTCGCTATCATCTACATGGCTGAACAGGCGCGCATTAGGCGACTAACAGATGACTGACTTTACTTATTTAAACGGGATTATCTAATTACTAGTACAAACACAATAATGAATAGGTCTCTGAACACAGAAATATTTTCGTCTGGTTTATTTTTCATTTCAATTAGATAGTCGATGGTAAAATTAGTGCTGCCAAGCGTGCTTGGTAGAATTAAGTTTTCTGTTAATGACAGCGTTATTTCAACATGGTTCGGTAAAAAATATGGAGCACGGACCTAAAGTTACTTTACTACTTTAAATTAAAGTGTTTTTGAGCGAGCGTAGCGAGCGTCTCCACTTGACTCTTATGGCTCAAATGTCTTTTTTTTTTGTTTTTTTTTCTGTTACTGCTTCGATACAGGTCGCACCGTTCTCTGATCGCCCTGAAATTTTGCACACATGTACATACCACCTAGGCGGGTTGCTGTATAGTTTTGTGGCAAAATCGCTCAAAAAGTTAAAAAGTTACATTAAAACTGTTAATCGAAAGTTTTTTTTAAAACTAAACGGCGACAAAATCGAGGGGCCAAATCATTAGAATGACCGTCGATCACGAAATATGTTATTTTTTTTTTGATCCGTTTAAGTAGTGTAGATGGAAATTAAATTATAACAAAGTCCCGTTACCATGGAAAACGGAAAGTCGCACAGCTTTTTGGCTCATGATAGCGGTCAAACGGAGGCTCGGATCGAGTTGAAATTTTGGGACCATCCGCAAGTTTCGTTCCCGATTGAATGCCATTAGTTTTGTGGCAAAATCGTTAAAAAAGTTATAAAGTTACATTAAATTTAATCTAAAGTTTTTTTTAAAACTAAACAGCGACAAAATCTGAGGTAGCCAAATCATTTAGAATGTCCGTCCGGTCACGAATATTTTAAATTTTTATTTTCATCCGAAAAAGTAGTATAGATAGAAATTAATTTCAACAAAAGTAACGTTACCATGGCAACGAAAAGTCGCACAAGAATTCTGGTCACTATTTTACTCCCACCTAGAAAAAATCAAGAGTAAAATATTTTTCCCAAAGAAATGGTCAAGGTCCTCTAGATGGCGGGGGGATTTTATCCATTCTCTCCTATTTTACAAATTTCAGCTAATCGGTCAAGCCCTTAAAGACTTATTGGTTATGTAAACGTTATGGGAATGTCGTACTCGGGTCGTGTTGCACGTACGGTGCTCGTCAACAACGCGTCCAACTGAGCGTTTTCCTAGTAAGGTTTATTGTGGAGCCAACTTAGATTTTTATTAGGTATTTACATTTTTCTTACTCAAGAACAGAGCTGATTTTCAGTAGTGGAAAGAAATCCGCCTGCTTTCATACACTGGCAACGTGAGAATGACTTTCAGTTCGGCGAGAAAGCCGCTTGCTTTCTACACCGGCAACGTGAGAAAGTACGTCAACGTGATTCAGCAAAACTCTTCCCTCACTTTCCACGCTTAATTCGGTCCTTGCTCAAGTTATTTAATTAAGCCTATGACGAGACGAGTACATTTTATGTCACTCTCTATTCTTTCGTCTTGGCTGAGACTCATCTCAATACATCACCACTGCGTTTATTTAAATATTTATTAAATCAAACTTTTAGTTATCTTTATAACGCGAAGCATTTACACATACCTGTGTAAATCGGTAGCTTAGGGATAAAGCACCCGACCGGTAATCGAGGGACCGGGGTTCGATACCCCGCTCAGAGTTTTTTTTATTTTTGGATTGATTTCCATATACTATCTTTACCGATTTTCTTACATCTTAACAGTTGCGAATAAATTGCCCGTGTAAAGTGCGCAACGAGCGAATGGAATGTGTACTAGGTTCTATAACGCTTTGATCTTTATACTGCCCTCAGCGTATTCTCCTAGTTTATAATACACGGATTCATGCTCATGACAACCAATTATTATTTTCTTCGGTAAATAGCGTACAACGTTTATCTGAAACGTCATTATTTGCCCTATTGTAATTATTCTCAAAGCGGCACGGATGTTTTATAAGTTAATGGTTCGTATTGGATTCAAGTTTACCCCAGGCTTGATTTATATCTCTGGAGTTGTATTCATTGTTATCCCTAGCTACACAATCATTACGAACGGTTTCAGTTTGGGTTTTCTATCGGACAAACTTATACCGACTGGGGCGCCAGATAGCACGACGTGGCGAGAGGTGGAACTAAATAGCAGAGCTCATTTCTGTTCAAGTGATTGTGGACAAGATTCTACTAATAATTCACCCTCTCGTCAGTGGAATTTTTAGGCGTTCGTAAGCGGTTCTCGTATTGAATTTTAATCAGTTTATTATTAATGCTGAATGCATGTACTTTTGCCCATTCGATGCAAAACTATTCGAAGAACGTGTAATACATTCTTAATTTGTCTTATTTTTTGCATTGGTTTTCGATAAAATATTATGTTTGTTTATTGGCGCTAGAAATACAACGTAAACTTGAACATATTCAATATTTTGGTATATTTAATAACCTTGTAGATGAATAAACAATACACAATTTAAATAATTTACTTAAGTTAAAAATAAAAATACCCCTTATTTGACATATTAACGAAAGCTTCATAAAATCATGTTCATATAATATTAAATTCATAAATCGGTTTATGACCTATGATTCATTTCTAAACGGAGTTGTGGAGAGAAAGGCAACATATTTTCTATGAAGGAGCCACTAACCCAGTTTGACTTCTACCCCTATTTTATTTAAACTTCATTTCAATTATATTATTATGTGTCGTTTTTTTGTTTCTTCTTCATCGTCTTCTTTCATCTTTATGCATTACTCTACTCAAATGATAATCAAACAAATTAGTTTTAAATAGTATATTGATTAAGAATAAACGCATGTTCTGAAGTGGTAAAACAATACTTGATGTTGCTTTCTATAAAACATTACCTTTCAATCCGTCAGCCGCGACAGAAAGAAAGCGCCGGTTCAGTTCTTCGAGCCGCGCACTTAAAAGGCAACAGCGGAAGTAAGCATCTCGATAGCTTTTGTAATTTTGTCTGCCAGGCCATTTGCGACATTAAAGGAAAAAGTTGATCGCCTCATCTCCACTAATAACGAAATTAATTCCATCCGTTCTCTAACTAACAGGCTAGAGAGAGATGAACTTGATGAAATTTATGCAACGTTCCCTTATCTTATCAAATTCCTTGATAAACTGGCGACATTACAGCCGTCACTCTCGCTTCGGATAAAAATATTATTCGGCAAGTGAAAAAAGAGCGCCTTCGTTACGTCTTTTCTTCGGCCGGTCGTGTAGGACTAGGAGCGAGTTTAATTGAAAGTTTTGCTATTTAAAAGATTTATGCTCGCTATGTTCGGCTCAATATGAGCGAACTTTGCTCGTTCCCCGGGTTCTTCAAGATAATTATGGTACGCGAGTAACCTTTTATAATCAGGGCTCTCCACTGACTCAACTCCCCCGTATGGTTGCTACCCTCTAAGTTGCGGCAATTATAACAGTTAATTGGCCGAGATATTACCTTCGGCTTCGTCACTGGATACTCGCCTTCCCATGGTGTCTTTCCCTTCTTGGATTATATGCAGAGCATGGAAGACAATTACTCGAATACAATTCACAACCACCGTACTAGAAATACTAGATTGGATACGTTTATATAATGCATAATTTATATATTTGTTATTATGCATTATTGTTGTAATAATATTACTATTTCAAATATTTACTGACAATTGTAGTTCATTGTTGTGTCTGCATCTAAGTAATTAGATTTATTTAGTTGTCATCCTTTGTAAATCAGTTTTTATAACTGAATAGAATAGACTTAAATAAATAATAAACAAATAAATAAATCAATTTATTAATCCCGGTTTATTCTAACATTTTCAACCTTTGTTAACACATTTAATTGATTGATTGAATATTGCTTAAAAGTCTCATATTTATGCACTTTGGCTAATCGAGACGATGAGTGGTGATAGATGAGAATGAAGTATGAACAGAAGGGAGGAGGGGAAACCCGGTACCGCACGTAGCCTACTCTTTTCGAAAAGTACCAAGGGACCAACGGCTTAACGTCCCCCTCCGACAGGACGGTGTAACTTTGACAGTCATATAGGTTCCTCCACTAACCCGGACTGCCGAGCAGACGACAAGGAGAACGAAGCCGTTACACTAGCTTTCGAACCCTCCATCTGCTCTAACCAGCGGTATACGTGAGTTTCAGGGTAGAGCGGTCACCCACTCTACCCATGACCACGCCCGATTCTGCTAACTTCGGTGTTCGAGTGGGAACCGGTTAAAAAGAGCTCGGCTAAACCGCTGGCTAACACATTTAAAACTGTCTCAATATCATTATGTGAACTAAACAATTAATTTCACACTTTGATTTATGTATTTATTTATTACGTTTGTACGTCAATGTTGATGCAGAGAGGAATTTCTGGAAGTGTTTCATTTGCGATTTGACTCTACCCGAATCGGGGTAAAGGAATCCATGTTTTGTTTGTTAACATTTCTGAATAAGGTCGATGTTATAAACCCCTTCAAACAGAGTAAAGTCGTGTAAAGCTCCGAGCCAAATCAAAAAGCCCATCTTGTTTTGGTGAGGTTACGCATCGTCACGTGATTATCTATGTAGATTACATCGCAGGCGAAGTTCCAGCTAATCCGACTAAACAGCGTAATCTCATTAGCGGAAGCAGGACGGTCAATGAGTGTGGATTACTGATCAGCTGACTGACAGGCTACCTTGTTAACTTGAGGCCATGGAGGTGAATGCGCTTAGAACGCTTTGAAGATTTCACTTTAGAGACAAAGGATGTAAGGAATATGACGAGGAAAGTATATTCATTTCGGGATTAGTTTCACTTCTTGATAAACACTAATTAGTTTAGGTGATTCTTACGATTGTGAGAACTAATTTAAAATAACAATACATTCCTAGATCGACGAAACGGCTTCGTTTTATTTGCCACCATGTTGTATTATTTTATTTCAGCGTTTTGGTGGAGGTGCCGGGTCCCAGGACGAATTAAACAACACCTCACAGTTGAACTTATAAAACCCCACGTATTTCTGAGATATTTAAATAACGTATTACTTTTGTGTTCAGTTTCATATGTTTTAAACATACTTGTTTCTGTGTGCATGGTTTTTTAAATAACGGTTAGGATTGGTCGTACGTACCATAGTTCTTTATGCATTTAATAATCATACATTGGGAGACGATGGTGATTTGGGATAAAAATGTAACTATTGTGTTTGTTTTTATTATTGATTCAAACAGGCAAGAAAAAAACGTCTACAATTTTCTTACTAGAATTGAAAATAATGAGTTGAGTATTTCTTCCGACAAATACGATAGCTTGGTCCATTTTTTTTACCCGAAGATAAATTGAGGGGCCTCGTGCATAAAACAGCTAACTGACACTTAAGTTATTGAAAAATTATCATTTCACCTAGAATTTTTAGTAGATATGTTTTGGTGGATTTTTTTTTTTTTTTAAGAAAAATTAAAGTAAAACCTTTTACAAAATACGTTTTCCCAGAAACTAAAAAATTAAATTTTGGAGCCTTAAAAGAAAATATCAGCTGGTTTATGCACACGGGCCCTCAATGTATGTAACACAATCTCGATAAATGTTATTACTTAAAACCTTGCTCTAAAGTTAAAGAAGTAGAAATTGTTTTAAGTCAAGACCACGTTAAAGTATGATACATGATGATACAAGTACGATATAAATAAATAAATTCGTATTTAGAGTCTACCCACTCAGTCACATAACTGATTTTCAGTGGGGGACAGTAAACCAAAGCGACCAAGCCAACCCTGTAGGCCTCGACGCAATTGACGAGTGAGCGATAACCAACCAAAGATCGATATTTTTTTAATAGGAAATATATCAATCAGTGGTATGGACAGTGCGAACACCCGCGGATCAACGCCAGAATCAACAAGGCCGATTCAGAACAACTTTTAAATTTATTAATAGTGCACCAAACCTTTACACTGATGAACCGGTTGCGTTTGTTCTGAAGTTTTTATTAATAATTTACTATTTTGGTGGAGGTGCCGGGTCTTAGATTTGTTTTTTTCTCTCTAGAACATTTCTCATATTTTATTAATTATGTCACTAGCTAGTTTTGCGTAAGTGATACATTGCAACTATCCAATTGTTTTTGCCTTTATGATGTATACAAAACCGTTAAATTTTCCAATCATTTTGAATCTTAGGGCTTTGCACTTTTTTTGTAATAACTCTTTATTCAGTGGTGAAAGATAGTGATTTAAAATGAAGCATTAACTATCTGTTTTGTGTATTAGTTTGAATATTAAACAGGCAAGAGGAGACATTGAATTTATCGGATTTATATGTTTTTCCTCTCTCGAATGGAGTATGCGGACGATCCTATACCCGTTTTTGTCATAATTTTGTTAAAACTTCCAATTTGATATGAACGAAAAACATTGTTTTGGGTCGATTTAATACAGTCGATGAGAAAAAGAGAAACTTTTCATAATAACGATGATGATGATGATGATGATGATTTTTGTTGCTTAACGTCTCTATTAATGCACTAATGCTATTCGAGACGATGAGTGGTGATAGATGACGATGAAGGACGGTTACAAAAAAAATAAGCATTAAGCGGAATTCGAACCCATGTCCTACCTAGTAAAGCCAAACGCTTTGACCAGCGCCCAGTTGTATGTGCTACCGCGAACTAATACTTTGGTGAAGGATCATTTGGTCTCCAAAGACGACTTCGATAATTAGGATTAAAGATTAAACGTGGGTTTCTTGGGTTATATGATTTGAAACAAAACCCCATGCATTCTTAAGGCTATTCCAGAGCACTCTTACCGATATTTTGAAAGTCAACGGAAAATGGCTTAAAGTTGGTTGTATAAAAGATGAACTCGAATAAAAAAGGAAAAAAAATTACTTTTTTTTTGGACGGGTAAAAGCACTATTTTGGCCATTATATGCAAATTTTGGGTCATTACGGAAATGAATGTTTTGGATGCAATATTTAATTTTTAGCTATGATTTTGTTTTTATTGTTTCAACACACCTTTGTCTCTGGACTGAGTATAAGGGAAAATATTTTTTTGAAATAATGTTCGATGTACGATTTTTTTTGTCACATGGTACAAAAAAGAGTTTTCAACCGGAACACAAAAAAAATCATTCATCAAAAGTAATTTCATAAAATTAGTTTCCCTTGTACTCAGTCCAGAGACAAAGGTGTGTTGAAGCTATAAAAAAAATCATAGCTAAAAATTAAATATTGCATCGAAAACATTCATTTCCGTAATGACCCAAAATTTGCATATTTTGGACAAAATAGAGCTTTTGTCCCGTTCAAAAAAAAGGAATTTTTTCCCCCTTTTTTATTCAAGTTCATCTTTCATCCAACCAACTTTAAGCCATTTTCCGTTGACTTTCAAAATATCGGTAAGAGTGCTCTGGAATAGCCTTAACAATCATTAGTATAATGTGTTTGACAAAACTATTTTCACCCGACAACCTAAAGAATTTAATCTAGTAATGCACCCACCCCTTTTTTGTTTTTGATTCAATTATTAATTGCATTTAATATCCTTTTTTAATTTGTTACCAAAATTGTTGTGTTTAAATGAATTGTTGTTGTAATATTAATGTTTTTTCATGTATTTACTTAACTGTTGTTCATTATTGTGTCTGCATCTATGTAATTAGATTTATTTAGTTGTCCTCATTTGTTAATCAGTTTTTTACTGAATAGGATAGACGTTAAATAAATAAATAAATAAAAAATACCTAGAATTTACAAGCTAGAAGTTAAATATGATTAATTCTTTGAGATATGATCGTGAACGTGACGCCCAGTCAACTTGACACTCCGACATGGATAGAACGCAAACTGTCGTGGATAGTGTTCTCTCCAGATCGAGGTGCTAGAATCGCTACTTATTTCTCCGGATTGCCATCTGAGTGGAACTGCCATCAATTATTGATAACGATTCAGCGTTGAGATTCAATGATTTGAAATATTCAAGCTCAAAGTGACAAGTTATAATAGACACTGTCAGCGATTTGTCAGCGTCAAAACAAATAAATGCGGGAAAAAACTAAGACTTTGCTTCCCAGGTTTTTAGTCGCGTTCAAGGATGAGAGTAATTGTTTAATCAGCCCTCGTTCAAAGTGGGAAACGTATTTCTGCTATGTTCATGATAAATGTTTGTTCGAGCGCTCTCAATAACCGACAGGTCTTAGTTCTAGGCATTCGAACGTTTTTTGGTAAATGTCCTCCAATTCTGTTTAGCTGTTTTTAACGCAGAGAGGAAACAAATTCGAACATATCAAATCGAAAAAATATACGTAACAGTTCGATTAAAATAAACATATTTTTTGATGGAATTCTTTTTTTAAAAGTTATGGACATTTAATAAAACTCGGAAAAGATGTGTGGCTCGTGTGCCTTGCGGTTATAAAGTCTCTGCTTCCAATGCAGAAGGTCCAGGGATCGATTCCCGCTATAGGCAGAATTATTTTAACTTATGATTTGGACCTTAGTCCATCAGTTCTTGGCTTGGGAATTTGTAAACGTTGACTTTGGAGCCGTCCTAGCAACGAGGCACATAATAAATTCTAAGATTGTTCCGAATCAGTCTTGTTGATTCTAGTGCTGTCTGCGGGTGGAATCGTGTCCAGCTTGATTGAGCGGTGTTTGTGTTTTCTAATGCCGATCTCTAGTTGGTCATTGTTCGCTCGTTGATGGTGCCCCCTCCCTACAGGGTTGGCTTGGTCTCCACCCCCTAATGTCCCCCACTGAAAATCGGTTCTCTGACTGAGTGGGTAGACTCTTAACACGAATTTATTTTATTTATTTAACGAAAAACCTAACAGGCGAGCTTTTACCTAGGAGTATACAAGTTAAAGTCTTTGCTTCACTTCCTTCGCTCCTCCCATCCTACAAAAGGACACATTATTAAATAAGGCTAGCATAAAATTGAGTCTTTATAGTTAAACAGTCAGAAAATGTTTGTTGTTCACAGCGTGCATTAACCTTGCACATCTTGAATTCTCACATTTCCTATACTCGGTTCGTGTCCATCAGTTATTTATAGTAAATTCCATAAATTCCGAGAACAAATTTCAATAACTTAAGTGTTGCCTAAGTAGGGCGTATGACGTAGGCTTTCGCCCAACTTTAACCTTCTGACATTCCCTGTATAGTTGGAGGAACAATTACCATTTGATATTGTATATGAGAAAATACACAAATGTTTTGTTAGTGAAATTTAAACGTAATCTATACCGATTACATTGCAATTTCCAGAGCTAAAACAACAAACTGACGTTAACTAGTGACGTTGGTTACGATAATTGCCCGAAATGGAAATGGGATGTCAATCTTCATAACATAGTGGTAATCTAATTTGATATTGACGTCGATAATAGAAATTTGATAGACTTGGCAATTGAAAGTCACGCATTTACATGGCCTCATTCAAGTGATCAATATATTCTGTTGACGTGTATGTGATAATAACCGTTTAAAGAAATTGCTGTGTTATGACGTAGCCATTAAAATGAATGGCGGAACTGGAATGATAAAGGGCTGTTGGAAAATTCGTAGCCACCGGCAAAATACTAGGGATGAAAAGCTATTGCTGTTCGACACAAGCGAGTGATGGTTGTTAGCAGGGAACGAAGTTCCCCTACATCCGTCTGTCTGTCTGTCTGTCCGTCCGTCTGTCCGTCCGTCCGTCCGTCCTTCTGTGCTCCGTCTGTGCGTCTGTCCGTCCGTCTGTCTGTCCGTCCGTCTGTCCGTCCGTCTGTCCGTCCGGTCTGTCCGTCCGTCTGTCCGTCTGTCCGTCCGTCCGTCCGTCTGTCCGTCTGTGCGTGCGTCACGTCCCACGGTAAAACCCAAACTTGCCCCGATTGACACGCTGTTTTTAGTTTTCCCCTCCAACAAGGATGAATGATACATAATGTTTTTGGTGACCCTTTAATAACCTCATTCATTCCTGTACCCGGCACTTCTACCAGAAGAGTTCAATGCCAGAGAGGTCGTATGGCAACCTGTTGATTAAGTAGCTTCGCTCACTATCCTGGGTACTCCCATATCCGTGCTCTGGTGAATCCCCGACTGTGTAGCCGTTATCTCTTTTTCAGAAACAAACTAAAATACAATCTCTTCACTTTAAAACTCCATCTTACAAAACATTTTTTTTAAATTTCTGAATTGATTATCATAAACTTCACTTTATCTGTTTCTGGGATGAAACAAATGTATAATATGTGTACGCGTCGTAATGAATTGTTAGTTTTTGTTAATACACAAGAACATTAACTTTAAACCATAAAATTGAAATACTGGGTACGTGGTTCCTATTTATACAATATTTGATCTATTTACAAACTAACTCGAAATTTTGGCGTCGGTTAAGACTATAAAGTAAATGTTTACCACAGAGCTAGTTCTAAGATGGGCTTTACTTAATATGATCATACCCTTGCCTTTTAAGGCAATGGACAAAGTTTGTTTCAAACTGAGGCCCATCTCTTGCAGGGGGCTTCAATGCCAGCAAACTATGAACTAGGGCTTAAATTCATTAGACATATTAACAACCGAAGAAGTGTGCGGAGTTGATAAGTCACGGTATTGATTAAGAAGTTTGTCCTTGCTGTGTGGGCGGACTGATCGGGCATCTTTTCTCTGTGTTTCTCGGATGTCTTTGTCGTCAAGTTCCGCCAAGTTTCCTCCTAGACCGCACAAGTTTGTCCGGCTGTCCGCGCCAGGGTCTGCCCGTGACGCGACCGGACGCTGGTAGAGATAGGGGGAGCAGATCTTTATTAGACTGACGAGCTTGACTCTGACTGGGGTCAGATCCTTACTGTACCGGCAATCCTGACTAAAGGTTTTCGTAGGTTGATGTGAATAAAAGAGACTGAGTCTTCTTAAACAGACCTCAATACCCCTTCACAACAATTATTGTCCCATACACAACATACGCTAGTTGACCTGAAGAGGCATTTTTAAAATTTTTATTAAACGTCAATTCTATTAAAACTTCTATAAATTAGAACGACTAAATAAATCTATTTACATAAAATGCAGACACAATCAAGAGCTATAGTCAAGTAAAGTTTGAAATAGCAATATTATAACAACAATGCATAAGTCAATAATTTTGGTTGCATTGCACCCTATAACGGGTTCAATACCCTCTGCAAAAATTAATTTATAAAGAGTAGGCCCTACATTCCTGTGATAGCGCTCTATGTGTAAGGTTTCACACCCAATCTGTCTTATGGCCCATGGTTCCATTCTCATTTGGACTCGATTCTCTTATGTGTGTATTTCACCATGTTTAAAATTGGTTTTGTATAATTATCTGAAAAATCAATTCATTTTTTACATTACACAAAACTGTGAACTTAATTGAATCAATATCGATACGGATTTTGATTTTGTAATTACAATTGTTTCTCGATTTCCGATTTTAAATCTTTGTTCAACTTGTTCTTTGAAAACGTTCTTTTAAAAATGTAAGATTCCGCAGAAACAGAGAAGGTTCAATTTAGCAGATTAAAAAGTTTCTATCCGGGAAGTTTCTTAATGGAGACTGAATTGGCGTTGTTGATCATTAATAATGATGGCGAAGCGGACGGGGCGGGGGGCGATAAAAAGCGAACTCGAGGCGTAAGATACCAATAGAAAGATTTCCGTTTCCCCCAGTGAACAAGTTAGCCACTGGTTGACGTGTTTAGACGATCAGAGGACGTCGTCGTGTCAATTATCCAGTGCAACACATTGCTTGCAGGGGTAGGGTGTACACCAAATCTAAACTTTAAAATCTCGTTTATCATTAATATCAATTCGTATTACATTTGTGATGAACCAGTTTATTTACTTTATTACATACAGTGAGTTTTGTTTGAATTTAAAGGGATTTGCTTCTTTAGTATTGTTCTTGTGTAGCGAGCTCCTGCACTTTATTACTATCCAACTGAGAATGGTTTGTTTGACATTTTAGTCGAAATGAGATGAAAAATAAAACCTAGGTTTAATAAAACATTTAGTTTGTTTCTTCTGATTAAGACTAACTAACTGCCGTAGTATGTGGTGATATTTCTACTTCTGTACTTACTGAACTTGTGCTCGAAATGTATATCAACCTCAAATAGTCGCTAGTTGCGCAAATACTGTTGCTCTACTTGACTGTCCTTCCTTTAGCAACAAAGCTTATATTGTAGAAAAACTTTTATTTACATCAGCAACTTCTGACGTTCAATGTTGTTTGTGCAACGTTGTTCTTCTGCTGCATAAACTGCACAACTTTGTGCATTTCATTACTTCTTCTGCAAACGGGTAAATACAGCAATGGCTTCATCTAAGATTCAATAGTATAAATGTTTTATGCGTCACGACTGAGTTTCATCAGACGTCTCGTATGAAGAGCCCGAAGACAGTGAACTACCCGAGTAAATACTAAGTTTTGAATAGGAATTACTAGGAAGATCAAGTTCGAAGTGGGGAAGAGATAAGGCTTGGTATAGTTAACAAAACAAAGAGATCTTTAGCCGAGTGTAACGTTTACCTAATACCTACAACCTGGGGTCATATCTTGTATGTACTTACTTGGCGCATGTATTGGCGCTTGGCTCGTTTTTCATGTGGTAAGTATCTTTGCTTCCAATGCAGAAGGTCCAGGGTTTGATTCCCAATAAAGTCAGAAGTTTTTACCTTCTATTATGGACTTAACGAGGCACATAATCAATTTAAAGTTGTTCTGAATCGGCCTTGTTGATTCTGGCGTTGATCCGCGGTGTTCGCACTGTCCATATCACTGATTGGCTGATTGCTATATTTCCTATTAAAAATATCGATCTTTGGTTGGTTATCGCTCACTCGTCGATTGCGTCGGGGCCTACAGGGTTGGCTTGGTCACTTTGGTTTACTGTCCCCCACTGAAATCAGCTATATGACTGAGTGGGTAGACTAAATACGAATTTATTTATTGTGTTTTATTTAATTAAGTGTCGCCTGTTCTGATGACTGGTTACTATTTATTTACGTTGGGATCTATGTACGCAACACAGGAATACAGGAACACGTCCAGGGCCTCATACAGGGATATTGATTAGCGGTTTCTCTATGAATAATTTTAATTCCTCTTCATTATATCGATTAAGAAACTTTTATGATTAATAAGTTAAGGTAGTTTATATTAACATTTTAAACATGGTATATCCAATATTTTGCTATTGAGGTAGACCGTGACTTTACTTTGCTTACACTAGTTCACTAGGTCAGTGCACAATCACTAAATTATGACGAACTCATCAGCAAGTTTTGATGGTAATGCAAATGATATGCGCATGCACCCTGTTGTTGTTACTTGTTGACGAGTTTGTGCTCTTCATCCCCACCCCACGTGTCTAATGATTGGATGAGCGTAGCGAGCGAAGCGAAGATTCCATTTCACTACACTGGAGAAAAAAATCCGGAATGTTTTTTTTTTTTCTCTGTATTTTTGTGTGTTTGTTAACACGATTCCGGCTAAACCGATACTTTGATTGCGATGAAATTTTATGGAGGCCTTCGAAATCTCTGAACTTAGAACTGCCACGTTTTTGAGCGCAATCGGGAATTTTTTTCTTATAAAAAACGCAATTTTACGATTTTTTTTTTCGTTTTTTTAAAAAATTTCTTCGACTTATAACACCTACATGCTTTATCCGATTGTAATGATTTTTCCACAGAACCTTAATTTTATGAATTAATATATTCGTGTGAAATTTGAGCGTAATCGAAAAATTATTTCTCATGAAAATCGAAATTTTACGGGTTTTTTCTTTTTTAAAACAATTCTTTGACTTATAACACCTACATGCTTTATCCTATTGTAATGATTTTTTCACAGAACCTTAATTCCATGAATTAATATACTCGTGTTAAATTTGAGCGCAATCGAATAATTTTTTACTTCTGAAAATTGCAATTTTACGATTTTTTATTTTTTTAAACTTACGATTTATTACAAAAATTAAGTTAATTTTTTTGATTTAATTTAATTGGATGAGCGTAGTGAGCGTAGCGAGCGAAGCGAAGATTCCATTTCACTACACTGGAGAAAAAAATCGGGAATGTTTTTTTTTTTTTTTTTTTTTTTGTATTTTTGTCTGTTTGTTAGCACGATTCCGGCTAAACCGATACTCCGATTGCGATGAAATTTTATGGAGGTCTTCGAAATCTCTGAACTTAGAACTGCCACGTTTTTGAGCACAATCGAAAAAACATTTCTCATGAAAATCGCAATTTTACGATTTTTTTCGATTTTTAAAAATTTCTTCGACTTACAACACCTACATGCTTTGTCCGATTGTAATGATTTTTCACAGATCCTTAATTTTATGAATTGATATATTCGTGTAAAATTTGAGCGTTATCAAAATAGTATTTTTTACGAAAATCGCAATTTTACGACTTTTTTCAATTTTTAAAATTTCTCCCAGCTTATAACACCTACATGCTTTATACGATTGTAATGATTGTTTTACAGAACCTTAATTTTATGAATTAATATATTCGTGTAAAATTTGTGCGCAATCGAATAATTATTTCTTATGAAAATTTCAATATTACGATTTTTTCCTTTTTTAAAATTACGATTAATTAAAAAAAATTAAAATTCAAGTTAATTTTTATTAAATTAAATTAATTTTTTTATTAAATTAAATTAAATTTTAAAAATATCTTCAACTTAGTAATGATTTTTTCTCAGAACAACAGAAAATCCGCGTAACACATGGCAGCTCAATGCACCAATTACGCTCATCCAACAACGCGGCGGGACTTAAGCGTTTTCCTAGTACTAAAACTATTTACAATCAGTTTGTTGCAACTGAGGCTGATGCCACTGGACGCCGTGCACTCCTTGTTACCACTGAGTGAGTGTTTCTACTGTTTACAACAACAGAGCAATTAGACCCGCACCGAATTTACACCGTATTTTATAGGAACATTCTTTTAAAATATTAAATTGAACGATTTTAAAAACAAACGTATACATGTATTCACCTATTAATTTGGGTTTTTGTAAATTATTTCATACAACTGTGTAACAAATAGGAGGGTTCACATTGGCGTAAGAAGTTCGAGTTATTTCATTTTTATTAATTTTTCATTTTATTTATTATTTATCATATTCCTACATCATTAACATATGTCTGATTTCGTCATTTTCATTCAATTTATGGTTATAACAGTCATTACAATATCAGTCCAAAAATCAGACACTATATAATGCACTATCCAATAGATAACAGACCTAAATCGATGAAACGAGTGAATTTTCTTAAAACATGTAGGAACCTGAGTGTACATGCAATCTTTAACATTTTTTGGGCTTCGTTTAAAAACACCTAAATTATATTTCACTGAGTCAACATCTTTCAGTCGTCTGGTATTATGCTCATGAACTTCGCCATTAAAAGTAAAAAACTGTGGTAGTTTCTCACGCATAAAACAGTTTAAAATATATAAACTGGGAGCAGTTAATATTCTCAATCGTTTAAAAATTGGTTTACATGATGTCCCATGGCTTATAATCCTATCATTGCTCTCAGTAACAGAAATAGTTACCGTCTCGGTGGTCTAGTTGGCTAAGGCGTCCACCCGGAAAGTGGGAGACTCGGGTTCGAACCCCGATCGGGATGGATTTTTTAATTTCTGGATTGTATTAAATATTATTAAAGAACTCTGTCCACGTTTGGGCAAGCACCGAATATACATAACCATCATACATAGTGAGCAGGGAATCTAAATCACATAAAGTACGGATCTGTTTAAAAGCAAAACTACAGGAATATGTAATCTAGTTTGATACCCCACCCAATTAAGACTCTGATCAACAAATATCACTAAAATTTGATAAAATTGCATTGTATAATTTCGTGCATACTAAGCAACTAAATCAACATAATGTGGAAGGATACATAAATAAAAATATTTATTCCCCCTCCCCCCTCCAATTACCCTGACTCTCCCCTTCCCCCCCCCCCGCGCGTCTTCGAGCGGAGACCAACGTCTCGCCTGCAGGTCTAGCCTACACCAGAGATTATTATGTCAAAGTAAGCAGCTTTGATCCAAATTCCCAAGGATTATCTTAATTAATAGGGGAGTGAATCCCGATGGGTCTTATTAATTATGCATACGACGCATAGTTAATCGCGTACTTACTATGTTTATTTGAGGCCGCTTTGTTCGAGATAACGCGTCATCGTGCGAGCCCCACCCAGGACAGGAGCTGTTTTACTTTCAGATGGAGCTGGAAAGTTCATGAGCGATGTTTCATCGTTATCATTTAATGACAGTTGAGTAACAAAGTTTTCCGGGGAAATATTAAAATAACATGAAATTACCGACCATTAATGGAACGCTCCGTTTTATGGCATGCATTATGGATACTATTACATCCCCTTATTGTTGGTGCATCCGGCAAACTTCTGGTTTAACAGACTGAACTGTCGTTTTATTGCCTCATATTTTACGGCGGTCTAATCACACAATCACACGATCCGAAGAAAGAAAACGACTTTAAAGTCAAAATAAACTCGATTAAAAATAATTAATTGTAATTATTGGATGAGCGTAGCGAGCGAAGCGAAGATTCCATTTCACTACACTGGAGGAAAAAACGGAATGTTTTTCTTTTTTTCCTCTTTTTTTTATGTTTGTATTTTTGTGTGTTTGTTCACACGATTCCGGCTAATCCGATACTCCATTTGCGATGAAATTTTCTGGAGGCCTTCGAAATCTCTGAACTTAGAACTGCCACTTTTTTTTAGCGTAATCAAAAAATTATTTCCCATAAAAATCGCAATTTTACGTTTTTTTTCGATTTTTAAAAACCTTTTTTGACTTATAACACCTACATGCTTGATTCGATTGTGATGAATTTTTCACAGAACCTAAATTTTATGATTTTATGTATTCGTGTGAAATTTGAGCGCAATCAAAATATTATTTCTTATGAAAATCGCAATTTTACGATTTTTTCGATTTTTAAAACATTTCTTCGACTTATAACACCTACATGCTTTATCCGATTGTAATGATTTTTTTTACAGAACCTTAATTTTACGAATTAATATATTGGTGTGAAATTTGAGCGAAATCGGAAAATAATTTCTCATGAAAATCGCAATTTTACGCTTTTTTCGTTTAAAAAAATACGCTTATCCAACAACGCGTCTGAAAAAGCGTTGGCGAAGCTTCGTAGTTAATTTCAGTCGTTTAACATACAATCATGTATGAACATCCCATGTTATGTTGAAACCTCCCGCCTGTAGTCGAGGAGTGGAAGTGAGTCGAATGATCACTTGCGCTCACTCAGCGTCCATTGTTTTATCTGCCGAACTAACTAACTACTTTTAGTTGCCGTGAGGTTTTAGTAATCGCGACGCGTTTGTGTGTGTTATTGTGTCTGCTTGTTTAAACTAGGGGTCGGAAGTCGGGGATCAGACAGGCAGTCATTGTACTTTCAAATGAGATTAAAGGTAACATCTAAAGAAGCCAAAGCAAGGTTCGTGTCCTGCAATGATAGAATCACTACGCGCGTATCTTCTGGGCTGGCCAGTAAACATATAAGTCCATATAGAATAAGATACCTCGTAAATGTAAATACACCGTTATTTGTTTGTACTGCAGCTCTACATAACGCAGTGGACAGTGTTATGGTCGCGTGAAATATTTGCAAACCTGGCCATTTTCCCATTGGTTTTCTGTTTGCAAATGGCGTAGGCAGACGTTTTTAAATAACTAGTGGGAAACCTGTTCAGGGTGCAATGTATGCCCCTCTTCAGGTGTTGTATTAGAACTAGGACAATTGTGAATGGATTTCCGAGGGCACAATCCCTTGTATTAACTACCGAGGAAAACCTTCAGTCAGGATTGCCGGTCTCAACGGGTTTTGAACACGGGACCTCCCGAATCAAAGTCTCGCACTTTACGCTTGAGCCAACACTGACGTTAGTACGTGTTGATTTGGAGGTAAAGATGTAAAATATGCACTTTACATTAATAAGAGAGCAATAAAAAGATGGCGGTTACTAGTAGTAGGCCTACTTAGCAGGGTTTTATATCAGTAGGAACGACAATCTTATCACATGACACATTAACGAACGTGGTTTCATTGCTGATTGGTTAGTAATATTATAACAACTTTTCAATCTATTGTTTGTTTCTCCATATAAAATATTATTATGAAGAGACCGTGAACTACGGCGAATATTCTGCTGGTATTTCTCTATCTTTAAAGCCCCCCCCCCCCAGCCTAGCTAGCTACCCCTACCCCACGTTCGAGACGGCGGCCAACAGAACAGAGCTCGGATTATTCCCTCACGCGTGAGCCCCCCCCCCCTGGGCCCTGCCCCAGCCCAGGAGCTGAGGTGAGAGGAAACTAAATGACTGCCTTCTGGTGACTTGATCATGGCATCATGTCCCCCCCCCACCATGTACGTGACGACGCTGGTAAAAATAAAATAAATATTTTGGAAGGGATCTCCGTCTGGGATCTAGGGTGCTGGAATCCACTCCTCAGGTGACTGTACTGTGTATGTATCTTAGCGTGTGTGTAGATAGTTGGGGATAATAATTAGGACACAATTTTATTCTTCGACTTTGGAAAAAAGTAAAAAGGTTATATAACACATCCAAAATTTACTTTATAAAATTTTAATTTTCTTTTTAAATGGAAAAAATTAGTGATAATTGTGCCATTTTGTCACAAATTAGCAACAACTAGCACTTTTAGCATTAATGAGTCGATTTAGAATAATTAGTAACAATTAAAATCATTTTATTTATTTCATTTTATTTTTATTTATTTATTTAACCTATCAAAAGATGGTCAAATTTAGCTTTTTAACAAATTTACAAATATTTATAATTATTTTAATAAATTAAATAGTTAAAACAATAATTAGTGTTATACAAGCGCGGGTATGGTAGAAGGCCTACCCAAAATAGGGATCAAAAGTATTTACATCCATCCCGTTGTCCAAGAAGAATACACAAATTATTTCCCATGACATGGAAATATATTGGTGAAGGGCCTATGTCTTTTATATTGTGTTGGCACTGCATAGACAGAACTTACCCGTCAAGGAAAATAAAGTAAATCATCGATCACAAAGTAAAAACTTCTGGATGCAGTTAACATTAAAAATGTCTTAGTTTTAAAAACATAACCGGAATATATCAGAATGTTCTGTAAGCTGGTGTTCTGAAACAACTTAGGGAGCCCACCACCGCTTTCATTCATATAACATAGAGGTCAAAAACCATTATTGTCTCATTTTAGAAGCTAGGGGAAGCATTAACAAAACGCAGTCTAATCGATGTTCAGATTTATCGTGATATGAAGTTTGGTCCGGTTTATAAATCAATTGTCTCGCTTTTTCCTATAATATTGTGTAGTCTGAGAAGTATTGTCATTTAAAATGCAAACTGTCTATGTTTACCTCTATAAATTGGTAGTCTGTATGTTTTTATTTGCACTATACGCAATGCAACATAATTATTGAATTTAATATCGTTGTAATTTATTTTCGTGATTAGACAAGTATTGCTCAATAATTGCCATATTTTTTCTAAATTATTGAGTATGTCTTCATGGGTAATTAGATGTCTATGAATATGCATTAACACTTCATAGTTCTCATAAATTTACGCTGTTTGTTTTTATTTCATCGTGCAACAAGCATTTGGTCGATCTTACATTCGTTGTAAATTATTTCGCCTTAGAATCAGTCTGCAAATGCCATTTGTCATTGAAGCTTTTAGGCTCATCTCTATGAATAGCTTAAGCCATTTATTTCAATCGTGTTTCTTCGTAAAAGCATGTTGGTCGTCTTACATTTCGTTTAAATAAATTCCCCTCTTGCAAATCAGTCTCGGCAACATTGCCTCTCTCCTTCCATGCAAAGCTTTTAGCGCCATCCTTCAATTTGAATTATTAATATCTCTTATTGGTTGGGAATTCTTTCAACTTTGAAAGCTGATTAAAATCTTGAGGTACGCATTTCAGCTGCCTTTTGGCGCTTAAAACTCTCAAGTAGACGAAACGATTTCTACAAAATGATTTGTAAGACATTTTCTGATGCGGACCAATGAGACGAGTTTTCAAAATTGTCACGGGGATTTCTCAGAAAAGAGAAAGCCAGGTAGTATCTCTGTCTTTTGGATTGAAAAATATAAACCTTAGTATTGCCGAGAAACCACACACAAATGTGTCGACTTCGTTTTTATGTTTTATTGTTGTTTATCCTTGTTGTTATTACATTTTTTAACAACAAGAAAAGGCGTCGACACTAGTAAATATTTTACTAAAACACTTGATATCTTTGTTGAAATCTTGTGCCGCGAAGAGATTGCTTCAAGGGGCTAAAAACCCCAAAAATTATTTTTTACCACGTGATCTATAGCACAATACTACACTTAAATGACCGTTTAAAAAATTATATCTTGTAACTGTGATTTAACACGATTTTTTTTAATTTTTTTGATCCAGAAATTGGCGAAAATTGGTGTTTTGGAAAATTTCCTAAATCGGCTTTAACCTGCTTTTTTTGGTCCACATAGATACTAGAGCATAGTACCAATCTAAAATGCCCCTTTATAACATCGTGTCTTGAAACTGTGCCCAAATATACCCTCAAACACGCAAAAATATGCATTCCAAAATCACACCCCATCTTGGTAATCAGCATATTTTGACCGAACTACTTGCTCAAATTACAAAACAAAATAAAGAGAATTTACAGAAAAGGCTGTCGAGTACGTCAATAATGGCCAATATTTTTTTGGATCAAAATCCTCCAAGGTCACGGGGCATAAAGATCGTCCCCATGTTATTTCATATGGGAGATTTTTGCCGATGGGACCTAGCTCGAAAAATGTCATGTTTGACAATTTTTTGGGAGGCCATGGTGGCCCCAATAATTTTTTTGTTAATTGCTAAATTCATTACTAGTTAGCCTGAATGAAATATATTTTTTGAGTTTAGCGGTTAAATACCCCTTTCAGAATACTTCCTAAATTTGTGTGTGCTTCGTATCATAACCATGTACTTGAAGACAATCTCCTAGGCGAAATATTCTTGTGTGAATGTTTATCCCAAGTGATTTCTTTTAATAAATGGATTCAAATAAGTTTAATTTACCTAGATTAATCGAATTCATGCATTTCACGATTGATTGAGCCTAGGTATATATTTACCAATTTACTATAAATTTACGCAGATAGCATTCGTTCATCAGAATATTTGCAAATCACTGAATAATAATTCGGAAAAGTCAATTATATATTGAATTGCTCGTGTAATGAATGAGAGGGTGGTGGATGTCACCCCGGTACAGCATTCATTTAGTCGGTTCCCATCACCCAGACTAGAGATAGATGGTACAGGATGGCAGGGTTGCTTCGGGCTCCCACGTAATGGGGCCACTACTAACACACACATACCGTACACGGCAATTTTATCACGATTATCAGAACTATGCACTCCATCTCTGACGGGATGACTTTTACTCTACGTGTTTTGGACCCAAAAACCCAGAGTCGGTAAAGAAAATATTCTGATTGAACTACATTGTGCTATGTGTGTGTTTTTAAATGTATATGTGAATAACAATTTTTGTTTTCATTTAAAATTTTCTCGTTTTGTATTTAAATCAATCACAATATAAATATTGATATTTATAATATGTCCCAGGGAAATTCAAGCGCAATGTGAATCCTACATATTCTGTGTTTATTACAATGTCTGACTAATAGTAGAATGGAAATATTTAACAAAACGAAAACGAACGCTTATATTTATGCGCGAGACCTAAGCTCTGGGTTACAGGTCAAACATTGTATTATATTTACAATATAATCGAGGCCTAAAGATTCGTTTTATTGTGTTATCGTGCGATGTACACTAACTGGGCAATAACGATCAACTTGACTTGATTCCCGCTTTAAAACGAAGATCTAAAACATCTGGTATTGAAACTGCAAACATTGAATATAGAACCCAGCAATAAGTATCGTCAACATTGACTCCCTTCTTCTATGCAAAGCTTTTAGCGCCACGTGAATTATTAATATCTTTTATTGGTTGATAATTCTTTCAACTTGGAAGGCTGAATAAAATATTGAGGTACGCATTTGCACCATTCAAATTGATTTTAAGGCCATATAATAGCTTGTAAAGGGTACGTTGACAAAGCAACCGTCATGGCAACAGATCCCATAACAATGAAGTTTGTCACTTTGTCATGAATTGTCAATCATCGATCCTTGACTTCAAATATCGATCCTTGGTTGGTCCTTATCCTTCGATGACATCGGCTCCGACTGGGTAGGTTCGGGCTGCTTTAAGTTGAGTCCCTCTGAAAATCAGCTGTGACCGAGTGGGTTAAACTAAAATATACAAAATGTGGTTCTTTTTTTCACGCCTTTCTTGCACTTTACAACCCACTTTATAGTGACAAGCTCACCATAAAATGAATGTGTGCTTTGTCTCCCATGTTTGAATCTTAGATGCCAGTGTAAGTGAAACCTAGATAAAACAAATCCTTTGATCACAGACTAAACTAAGTACACTTATCTGCTTCATGTGCTCCTAGACAGACTAAACTTCACTTAGCCCAAACACCAAACTAAACTCTCACACTGGATCTTCTCAACTAGACACGACTCGTCAACTAGTGTCGCGCCTCTTTCATTTTGTTCGCTGATCCTTTTCAAAGGGCGTAACTAAACGTGTCAACAGTGGCTAAGTGTCTTGCAAAGAAACACTCACTCACTCTCTTACGGAATTATTCATTGGTGAAATACACTCGTTCCCATGTTGCAAAGTGTCCAATAAAACACAATTGATATGCGAGTTTTCGTTCGGATAAATCACGATCCAATCTCTGTGTTTGTATCATTCAATTGTTTATTTTGATTAATTCACTTTATTGTTGTGATTTCCCAAATAATATACGTCGTCCGCGGTGGCACATACAATTAGGGCGCTGGTCCGAAGCGTTTGGCTCTACAAGGACGCGGGTTCGAATCCCACAAAAGGCATGGGTGTTTTGTAATCGTTTATTCATCCGGGAATCGTTAATATTTAGTTGAGTAGTACTTAGTTGTAGTAAATATTAAACATCAAACTGAAAACGAGTTTTCCCTTCCTAAAATACAATTGTTTCGTTTTAATTGCCATGGAAACGCCCCAATTACCGTCGTCCCCGGAATTCCCCAAACGTCGTGACGTCTACCTGGTCTAAGGGGCTCCACACATGCAATCATACGAGGCACTCCTGCTTCGAGCCGCCGTATTTTATTTTATTTCCGTGTTTATGATTATTGGCTGGCTCACGCGATGCTCGGTCCCCCGGGATCGCTGAGTCTGGGCAATCAGGATGATATAGCGGCCTCAACAGGGTCATTAGGGCATTCATTGGATCGCTAGGCCGTGTCGACACGTCTCACTCTCCACGACATTCCGACGATAACACTCTTATTAACAGCTGCTTGGTTGGGTTACTATCTCAACTCAACCACAACGAAGACTCAGATGTTATTAATGTTCATTTTTTAGTTGTTCGATAACCGTGTATAGTTATTTATTTATTTTAAATTTATTTATTAATTAACTTAGTAATATGGGACAAAGTTAGTGCAATTATAAAAACAAGCGAAAACAAGTTAATTGTTTCGGTACCGGTATTCTTTTGTTGTTATACAATACAATGCAATACAATATACAAAGTTGTTATATAATCAAGTGAAATGAAGGCATTAAATCCATAAGTTATTTCAAGCTAGATTGAATTATTTAGCATTTCTTGAGAATGGAGTTCAACTGAAAGCTTCTTCTGAACTGACCAAGTCAGATCGAGTCACATTCGAGAGGATCAGTCTTGAAGAAGCCACCCACATGGGCGGCGAAACGTCGAGCAGAGCCTTATCACAGACTCAACACAACATCCCAAAGATCAAGCAATGAAAACATTCTAAAAACTTGACGTTATTTTGAAGTCACTTCAATAGTTTGCCTGAAGCATCACCCTGAATGGTATTGCAACATTGAATTGTTAACTTTTAAGGATTTCAACAAGAAGTTTTATAGAAGTTATTAAGCGAGCGAAGCGAGCGTTTCCATTTGACTCTGCCGGAAAAATTTGTCACTCGTTTTGTTTGTTTGTTTGTTTGTTTGTTTGTTTGTTTTTTTGTTTGTTTGTTTTTTTTTTTGTATGTCTCGCCATAACGTTCGAACGGAGGCTCAGATCGAGTTGAAATTTTGACCATCCGCAAGCTTTGTTCTCGATTGAATGCCATTAGTTTTGTGGCAAAATCGTTCAAAAAGTTAAAAAGTTACATTAAAGTTAATCGAAAGTTTTTTTTTTCGAAACTAACCGGCGACAAAATCTGAGATAGCCAAATCATTTAGAATGTCCGTCCGGTCACGAATATGTTAATTTTAGTTTGATCCGATAAGTAGTGTAGATGGAAATTACATTATAACAAAAGTAACGTTGCCATGGCAACGAAAAGACGCGCGAAGTTTCTAATGCACTGCCACCTAGAAGTAATCAAAATACTTTCGAGGAAGCAGTCTATTATTTGTCACCAAAGAGTTAAAATATTTTTCCCAAGGAGTCAAGGTCCTCTAGATGGCGGTGGATTTTATCCACAAAGTAAAGGTTTTCACACACGGGTTTACCCAAATACCTTGGCAATAATAAATAATATTGGAAACGCAAACGCCATAAATTTTATGTGCAATGTGGGTCTAGCTATAGCACGTGCTCGCTTATCAACGCGTCCAACTGAGCGTTTCCTAGTTATTAATAATGGAAGTGAATTGAATAGATTTTTAAAAGATGTTATGCAAGCGCAGAGTTTGAACGCCAAAAGTCTTTACAATTCGCTGCCTTCTAGCTTTGGACCTTGTATTGTGTAGCGCGATACAAATGGGGGTGGGAATAATGAAATCGATGAAAATTTGGCGCCAACACAGTGAGTTTGGGTGGTCAAGGGTGGGGTGGGGGTGGGGGTGGGGTGAAACCCTCAACACAAACTCTCCGGTCCAGGAAGATGTGATATTCTCAAGGCCACTCGGGCGGGGTCGGCGAGGGTGGCACATTATCTGCATTTCCGCACATGACTGGGTATACATGGGCGGCAGTTACTCAAACTTGTGGCCGGCACAATAGCACATTCAGATCTAACTTTGTCGTCCAGTCCACGATGCAGCGTTTATAGACGTTGTAAAGTGACCACGCCCCATAACTACTCGGTAAACCTTATCAATTCGATCCCATTGTCTGAAACTCGGGGAGTACGGCTCGCTTGTCAGGGAATCACATGCTTGGCTATTGATGTGGCGTTATATATGATAGATATCTAAATTCATTACACCTTTCTAAAGACCTAACTTTTTATGAAGCAACGAACAACAAGTAATCACAATTTGTTTTCGTTATAACAAGCTACTACATTAGCGATCGTTCAGAGAGAGCAGTTCAATGCTACTTTACTGCCTGTAGATAGTAGATTAACTTAAAAGGAAGAAGTACATAATAACGGCTGTGCTCTCTTAGTTAAGAAATGACGTACGTTGTTCTAAGATTTTAATTAATGGCACAGCTAACAAATCTATTGTTTGCCCGTAAACATGTAATATTAAGTATAAACTGAAGAAAACTTCACACTATTAAATTATGTTTGTTTCCACGCAGATTTTCAACTGCTCTTGAATCTGGGTTTAGTCGATACAAATAATGTACTAAGGTTTTTCGGTTTTCATACGAATCAAAATTCTTGAAATATTTCTGTAAGACGTTTTTATTTTCTCAAGGGTTAACATAAAAAATATTTGCAGTTTGTTACAAAATGTTTGGTGCACGTTATTTTATTTTTATATTTAATGAATACATTCTTCGTTCGTTGCTGTTTCTAGAATCACGGTTGGAATTGTCCTTTTTCTCTTTTACCATTATTTTTTGCCCGATTAAAAATCCCCCTAGGGCCGAAATACGCTACTAGACTATTACAATTATATTTTTATATACGAATATAATAACTTTTCTTGATTCCCTTAATAGTTGAGTTCGTATAGTCCACATTGACTGACGAATACTATTCCTGTACGACTGCACATTGAGTTGGACATGTTCTTGCGTCATACTCCATAGTTCCATACAAGCTAAACCATACATCCTAAACTTCTATCACTCACTCTTTGCAGAATCATTCAACCATTCTAAATGTTTCACAAAATACACATTCCAAAATGTA
Organism: Sweltsa coloradensis; assembly: GCA_024449915.1. Taxonomy (NCBI): domain Eukaryota; kingdom Metazoa; phylum Arthropoda; class Insecta; order Plecoptera; family Chloroperlidae; genus Sweltsa; species Sweltsa coloradensis. The sequence goes on along the minus strand of JAMZAV010000397.1, from coordinate 342,832 downwards.
AATAATACTTCGAGTTACGATCTTCACCATTGAAGTAGGTCTATATTTGCCAAAACAATCTTCCCGTGTTTGTTTTAATACCGTAACAAGTTGTAATTTCAAATTTGAGTGATACTAATGAACTTGCTCCGAAGTTTGAGTTTTGACGACTTTAAGATTCGTACATCTTCCGTTGCGCTGCGCAGTTTCATCCCCAGGAGTAATTTACGCAAAACGACAGGTCTAGTTAATATCGCCTCCTCAGGGTGGGGGGGGGGGGGGGGATTACCCTGTTACGCATCTTGTAATTAAGCGTCTAATGCCTCCAAGTAACGGCGTTTAAGTGCGGCCCCGCGGTGCAGCATCAGGATTGTTGTCTATTTAGTTTCCGTATGATGAAGCCTCCCGAGCAACACACCTGTGCTCTAATTAGTCGCGTCAACCTCCCTGAAAGTTGACGACCTGGAGGACACAGAGTCGGGAACAAAGGAAGGACCGAAGAAGAAGACGGCGCCAGACATAACTTCATTAGGCCACTAATGAGTGGGGCTCAGACTTAATTACATAGATTAACACCACCTTCAATCTTGACTTGAAACTTTACTTACGTCGATCTACATTCTATTATTTTAAACCCGTTAATATTTGAAATAATAAGGAGTTTGTTCTTCTGGGTTTTGGGTTCGAGTCTCAGTTGTACCAACATCTATTCATACTGCACACATTGCAAACGTTTGGAGGTTTACTTTTATTTTTAATCCGATAAGTTGGCACTAATAATTGGCAGTCGTCTAGGATTTGTTTATTAGCATCTTTTCGCTCAGAAACTTTACCAAGCGTCGAAACTACCAGCAGATAAATTGTTCGCGAAGAGGAGATAGTTGATACAAAAAGGTGAAAGATTTTGATCTTCTGATATGGCAATGTGATCACATGATCTAGACATTGTATATAAAGGGTTAAGTGATCTCAGACTTTGATGGTCTCTTAGCAACGAAATACAGTTGTCCCGAACTAGCCTTGTCGATGCTGACGTCACCCGCGTGTGGATTCTGACCAATCAGTGAGCTGGGATCTCTCGTTTGGCGTTATTAGCCAGGTTTTACGTCGGCGCCGAATGGGTTGGTTTGGATCGCTTTAACTTTAAAGTCCTCCAATAAAATTAAGTTCTGTAGGACGCAACGTTACATTTATTTCATACATGTGTATTTTATTGTTAAGCCACATAGTTACAATTACATATTTTTAGGGACGATGTCAAGTGACATTTTGTCGTCTCCGTTATTTAAACCCAACATCGTTGTAGCCTGGAACTTAGTCTGAAGCCTCGACGTCCTTATAAAACCTAATGTTGTTTGCGCGCAGTTTTAAGGCAGGTTACTTACACGAGACGGGAAAACACGTAAATTATGAAAGCTGTTAAAATGGCATCTCTAGAAGGCGTAAAATCCGTCACTGGTTTTACTTTAAGTTAATTACGACTAATTTGTGGACAATTTTCGCATTTCCAGCACGTTCACCTAGGAAATAATATTTCATCCCGGTGAGAAAGCTTCGGGAAGATGTGACGTTCAGTTTTTTAATTTTTTACGACTTATACTTTCAGTTTAATAACTTCATTACGTAAATTAATTTTGAGGGTGTTCTCTATTGCCCGAGTACCCTGTGAAAGATTAATAACGCAAAGGTGTTTCCAACAAATGTGATAAATTTTGTTTTAAAGAGTTTAAAACACGAGGCTGAAGTTTTTAGAGGGTCTGGCTTTATAGTCTCGAACGAAGCAGCTGATGAGAATGCACCTCTTACCTTGGCCATATTGTAGACGAATTGGCCAGCTATTGAACCATGAGGAAGCGGCAAACTTGGGCAAAACTATCACAGCCCTCGACTAAAATTAATTAATATTCGCCCAAAGTGGAAGGAAACGTGTTCATGGTAGGGCGAATTAAGTTCCTTCAACGTCTAAATCCGTGTACACTCGTACTCAAAAACACGCCTGGTAACTTAAACGATACTGAAATAAACTACATGAAAACACATGCACATACAAAACATCACCGAATTAGTTTTTAAACCAGTAAATGAACAATAACGTCTTTCAGACATTTTCTCTCTTCTATTCGCGGGCGAAATTTCAGAGTTTCTCAAAAATGACGCAGTTTTCTTCCCACAGCTGTACAAGTATTAATTAAAATTTTAGCATAATTTTACATGAAATCTTCGCTAAAGAAATGTATATTTATGTATAGGCGTTGGCGCTTTGTACGTAATATGAAAAGTCGTAGCTTATATTACGAAATGAATTCCTTGCAAACGAGAACAAAAGACTGTAGCTTCGCGGAGGAGATGAAAAATGAACAAAACTTCTTCGCCCTACGAAATAAAGATTTTCCTGATTGTGATTGACTTGATATTTTCTCTACCATTGTCTTCGCTTCGCTTTTGTTTTACGCCGTGTTACGTTCAGTGAGATGGCAGGAGGAAACTTTTTAAAGGGTATGGTATCTATTACAATATGTCTATAGTTCCAGTCCTTGTCGCCAGGGGTAGTCTTGCTCTGTTTTAGATTATTTAGGTCTACTATTCGAATTAAGAAAGGTATAAGACACATTTTGTCATTTTACACATACCTTAAGCTATTAGTTCGCCCAGGAAGCGTCCGATGTAGGCTACATGAAACTGTGCATATAGTTATTGTCAAGAATGGATACATGGACAGCCCTACAGTCGTAGATAATCAACATGTTTTGTTGATTATTCAAAAACATTCACGACAATCTTCCATTTTACACATTGAAACAAAGCCCAAAATCATAAAAAAATTATTTCTACCGTTTACCAAAATAATTTTTAGAAAAGTATTACTGTACTACAGTAGTCCTGTGTGTAGAGCCCTTCATTGCAACTGTAATGTTAAGCCGAGCGAACAGAAATGTACTTCAATCTTAAAGAACCTGAGAGTTATATTTGATAGCTTAACCAGCCCTATGAGCTAAACTAGGAAAACGCTTAAGTCCCGCCGCGTTGTTGGATGAGCGTAATTGATGCATTGAGCTGTCATGTGTTATGTGGATTTTCTGTTGTTCTGTGAAAAAATCATTACTAAGTTGAAGATTTTTTAAAAATTAATTTAAATTAAATAAAAAATAAACTTCAATTTTTAATTTTTTTAGATAATAGTAATTTCAAAAAAGAAAAAAATCGTAAAATTGCTATTTTCACAAAAACTAATTATTTGATTGCGCTCAAATTTCACACGAATATATTAATTCATAAAATTAAGGTTCTGTGAAAAAATTATTACAATCGGTTAAAGCATGTAGGTGTTATAAGTCAAAGAATTGTTTTAAAAAGAAAAAAGCCGTAAAATTTCTATTTTCATGAAAAATAATTTTTAGATTGCGCTCAAATTTCACTCGAATATCTTAATTCATAAAATTATGGTTCTGTGAAAAACTCAATAAAATCGGATGAAGCATGTAGGTGTTATAAGTCGAAGAAATGTTTAAAAAATCGAAAAAAATCGTAAAATTGCGATTTTCATGAGAAATAATTTTCCGATTCTCAAAAACGTGGCAGTTCTAAGTTCAGAGATTTCGAAGGCCTCCATAAAATTTCATCGCAATTGGAGTATCGGTTTAGCCGGAATCGTGCTGACAAACACACAATAATACAGAAAAAAAGAAAAAAAAACATTCCGGATTTTTTTCTCCAGTGTAGTGAAATGGAATCTTCGCTTCGCTCGCTACGCTCATCCAAATAAGAAATATACAAATATATACATTACAACAACAACAAATGCAACAAATATATACATTTTTATACATATTGTGTTAAAACGAGCTCTCTGTCATCTCGCTTTCATTATTGGGACTTAGGAACATGTTACCTTATTGCGCAATGAGTGTTCGCATTTCATTTCATTCACCCCGTTGCCCGAGGACGGTATAAAAACATTTTTTGATCATTCATATAATAAACACGTGTCTTTTTTGCATCTCGTTAGAAATCAGTGGTGTGAATCAGGCGTTTTCACTGAAGTTTATAATCATAACTGAGTCAAAGACGTTGCACAATTTATGTACTTCGTTTTTGTTTGTTGGCCTCCTTTGTAAATCAGTTTTATCTACTTGGGATAGACGTTAAATAAATAACTTTTATGTGAAAAATATAGATTCTTCGCAGAGATTCTATTTGCCATATGGGTTGAATATCACACATGATGTATAACTCTAGATCCACGAAGGCACTAGTCCTTTGAATCTTTCTAGCCCTAAACTAAACGCCACTGAGGTAAATATGTTGGGGTTGTATTCACATTTAAATCATACATCAATATTTACCATTCAGAGCACCCCATTAATCCAATATAGAATGAGATTCGGAATAACTAACCAGGTGCGTGCCCAAGGTTGATTTAAAATACTCGAAATATGAATCATATCCCCGAACTTGTCTCGATGGTCGTTTTGTTTCTGGATAATATAACAATGAATGTTCCCAACGTTCTTAATTCAAGGCGGTTTGGAAATGATCCAAGGGGTAACAGTGAAATCTGGAGTGGATATTGATTTCCAATGGGTATGACACGGCATCTTGTTCCCCGTGTCTGTTTCCCCCCCCCCCAGCCCCCCACATCTTTACCGGAGAATATCGGTTACCAATTAATAAACCAGGTAAATACGACAGAGGGAGATGGGATTCGAGGGCGTGTTTTCTGATAATTACGACGATATCGACGTAGGTAATCATATTATTGTTTTGGGCTCAGATTTCCAACGTTTTTCCAGAGGTACATTGACGAATGCACTGCACATTAATTTGTTGTTACAGAAACAGATACTTGTTAAATAAAGCATGTCACACTTCATAATTAGACGAGGGAGCGGAGCGACTGAGGATACAATTCAAGAAATATGGCACTTCCGTGATTCTGTGTGTGTGTACGTCGAAAATCAACCGAATCGCTGAACAGATTGCGCTGAAATTTTAAACAGACATCCTGTACGAGTTAACTGAGAACTTCTAACAAAATCAGCTAAATTCATTGCGATTTAAACCTACAAGAAAAAATAAATTTAAAATTAGGCTGGGGATGTGTAGGAATTATTTTAACCACAATGGTTTTGTTTTTGAAAAAATATATTTTGTTTGTTATTTGTCTGGCTGTGAAAATGCAGTGCCCAAGGTGTATCGAATCTTGCACGCTCATGGTTCCCCCAAATTCCTCTCGGAGATTGAGTAAACCTTGCAATCTTTACACGTATTTCTTACTGGCTATGTTTCCCATAGTATTGTCACAAATGATAGACTACACTGCGTTAAATGCATTTCAAAAGATGTTTAATAATTTTTAAAATACAATCCTGAAATTACGAAATCTTTCCCGACCAGGGGATTGAACCCAGTTCTACCACATTTCGGATATAAAGGCGCCCTAACTAAACTTGAAAAGTCGTTGTAAGACGAGTGAGCGAGTCATGTGTTGAGTACCCGGGAACATTTGCATTTAAATTTGATAATTGTATTGGTATAAATAATAGGTTTTGTTGGTAAAGGGTGCGTCAACTGTAAGGCCATAATGCGCCATGGAGGCCTTAGGTAAGGGGAAGAAAGGGAATGTTACCGGGTACTCAACACATGGTTCACACTCGTCTAACAACGACTTTGCGTTTTCCTAGTAGTTAGAAATAAACCTTACATAATAAATAAATTTGAGTCAAACAATGTTTTTGAATAAAGAAATGTTATCACAATAACTTTCTTTCCGCATATTTTACAGTCCTAAGTCGTTTACATAAGAATAGGTTGACACATGAGTCTTAAATAACATGTTCACATTATTTCACATAAGATTCAAACATAGACCTACATTCTAGCACTTTACAAACTGGTCTTTCTAAGCTGACACGCTAGAATAAAACTATCCAAACCTACCCACATACTTTCAGTTAAAACTTACAAAATACTATAAACCTGAGTGAATATATAATATGGCACTTTACTATGATATCATTAAGTTATTTATTTATTTATTATTAGTGTCTTTCATTAGTATGAGCTAAAGTTTACATCCATACATGCTCAATTTAAATTCAATGTACTTTACATTTACATTATGTCACATTATAATGAGCAAACACATATTGATTGATAAGGGGAACACACACGCACAAATTACATTCTGTATAATTTAAAAAAATTATTGCTGAGTCACAGAATGGAATATAATGAAGTTCCCATGACTACCAAACACTATAGTATCACGAGACATTACTTTCTATTTTGTCACCTGATGGTATATTTGTCACAAATTATTAACAAGAGATCTTCTCTCCAGATTTTCACACGTTTCACATTAAACTCTTTGACATTAGTCTAAATATATTGTAATAATAACATGGCACCCAAGGTCAAACCTAAGAAAATATTATTTCTGACAAATGTCTCAATCAAAGCTCGACACATACCTATCTTCAAGCGAGCTAGCCGAGCCTGATAAACACAGCATTTAAGTTTGATAATTATATTGGTATAAATAATATGGTTTTTAAGTTTAGTTGCTATATAAGGGCGCGTCAACTGTAAGGTCATAATGCGCTACTCTAGCCTATGATAGGCTAGGGAGGCCTTAGGTAGGGGGAAGAAAGGGAATGATACCGGGTACTCACCACATGGCTCACTCACTCGTCTAACAACGACTTTGGCGTTTTCCTAGTTAGCTTTATTCTCGAAAGTTAGGGTAGAAATACACAATTTGTAATAAACTTATCCGGGGGCAATTTGACTCTTTTCAGGTGACAGTCTAATCCAGGTTTAAACTCTTAACATCACATATTAAACTGTATTGAACCAAGTCAATTATATTGATGACTCGTGAAATATCTTAATCAATTCAGATTATTTCTCGCTATACATTTTGTTTCCACGAGGTCCCACATAGAGAAGGTTATCCGCTGTCCCCTCCTTAAAGAGTGCCAACCGTCTTGTATACTTCTCTCTCTCCATGTGTCTCCGATCTATACAGACACCTCATATTAGCTCTAGCGTCGGCGAAAGGAAAAGTTTCACTCTCGAGTGCTAAACGGTTTTTATTACTAATGGTTGTTGATGATGGAAAGATAACTCGGGTTTTCGTGTTCGGTTTTTCTCCGACAGTGAGAAACATGAGGGTTGCTTGGGTTTGTCAGTGGACGCCACTAAGATAGCAATGCTACACGCAATATGCTCGCGTGAATAATCTGACACTGAATTACTAATGTAATGAAATATTTAGACTATACACTGCACTGTACTTATTGTACTTATTAGTGCAGTGTAACTTATAGTCTAAATATTTCATTACATTATTAACCTCACCTGTTCTAAAAGTTTCATTATTATAAAAACTGAATTACTGTTGTTATGATTTAATATACGAGACTCACGGCTTATTATTTCATTCGAGTAAGTAAACTTTTGTCTAAGCTAGAACACAGTTATAAATATTGTTACTTACGTCATATCTCATCGATTCTACTTACTGTAGGCCTAAACAAGACCGAATGATAAGCACAAGTGTCTAATTAGGAAGCTACGTGTTTAATTTCCTACACCAGACTATAAACCGAGATTTACTGAGGTTACGTAAGTCAAACAATTCGTCGTATTCTGTCTTAAATTTTCCAATACTAACCATTTTCTGAAAAAGATAATATCACCCTACAAAACACTTATGTATGACTAAAAATACTGAATTTCAATAATGTAGTACAGTTCTCAAAACTCAATGTTGACTTACAAATCACGATTGGTTATTGTGTTTACTGTTCATGTAAACTTCTCGGCTTGGGGCTACAGGAATAAGCCCCTGAAAGAAGCAGACTGTTTGGCCGATGTGGAATACGCTTTGCATTGAGTCTGTAGCTCACGGGACTTGATCTCAACAATAGAGTGGCAGAAAGTTGTCCGGATCATTGTTCTCCATTAGCCAAACCCCAAGTCTTGAGGGCTACATTCCCGTATTAACCAATCAGGGGTCTAGTTGTGTTTACTGCGCTACGTCACGCGATGCAGACCAAGTTTCATTGACAAATTACATGCAAGAATGTCTCTTTTCTCATTAGCCTCTCTCTTCCCCTTCCCTTTCCCATTCACACAATCTCCTTTTCAAACGGACTCGAATTTCTTTCGTCTATAGCTGGATCTTTTTCTTAATTGCTTTGACAACCAATAATTGAGAGCTCCTCGAAGCTCGGAGAATTTCGTCTTGACATTTTCGATCGTAAAGGGAGTAGCGTTGACAAAGTTCAGCCAAGTTGGGGGGGGGGGGGGGAGACATTTTTACTGTGCTACTCGTCAAAAGGCGTGAGGAGAATGCGAGATTGAAACGCTTCCTAGAAATGTTAGTTCGTTGTTTTCAATGACGTCACGCAGTTGTGATGGCTCGACCAGCACAATTAAGATTTCTAGCTGAGGTTTCGAGGAGCCTACTAGGACAATTGGCCTTCAGTTAGTTAGGAATTCCTCTAAAGTTTCCCGTTGCCCTCGCTGCCATCGTAAAAAATAAAGTTGAACAACATAGCATTATGCGACATTTTTATTTTGTATGCTAAAATGTTCTGTTATGTCTGGCATATCTTATCATAATATTATTTATGCAAGCCAACGCAATATATTTGTAATATTTTTATTCGTTATAGCTATCCACATCGTTATTATTTTGACAATATTAAACCATTATTGAGATGTGCATCGACGTCACAATATTACAGTATAAAATGTTTTATTTTGTGACTAATCTCAAACAATGTAATAAAATAAGTCTTTAAACTTTAAAACATATCTAACAGGGTGTTGTTTGCAAAACATTGATGTTCTGAACGATGGTCTAGCAACACTCATGATACCATCGTAAATCAATAAAGCAATAATTTACATTGGAAATTCTAAAACCTGGTTTAATAATTGAAGTATCGGTTTGCTGAATATGTTTTCAATTATTGCAAATGGCTTTTAGTTTTACTCTACTCTAAATGACACGCGGTTGATCGGCTTTACATGTTGGATATGTGGTGACATGTTTGACCTTTAGCGTATTGGTATTTGAAAACAAACAATATACATTGAGCCTACGTGAAATAATGTTCATTTGTTGATGCGATTATTAATTATTAAATATTTCTCTCAACAGATTCGCTGCGGGCTGACCCACACAACCACTCTTAATGCAAGGAAACTGAACGTCGATGATCAAACTAGCCTACAGGTATTGACGAATAATAATAATCAAAGTGTTTTGAATATAATTTCTCAGTGCTGCACCAACTACGTATCAGCATGCTATACTTTAACTTATGCAAGTACACCTTCGTCACTCGTACAACGTACAACTGCGTCAACCCTTGGTGTATCCTTCATTGGGATATGTGATTTCATTGGACGAGGCGCAAAATTACATTTGAAATAATATACTGTAGAAATAATTTATATAGATTATTATAATTAATTATTTACCCGTAATAAGCGTTATAATGTAACGGTCAATTGTGTCAGGTTTGTTCAAATGTCAGACAAAATATATATTCATTTTACGTCTATCCTAGTCAGTTAAAAACCGTATTTAAGGACAATATAATACACTGAAAGTTATAGAGTGAGGTTTATGAACATGCTACTTTAGAACTACATATAAACACGCTTTTGAGCAGCGATTTACTAAAAACCGTACGTTTTCAGAAAAAGTCTTGCATAAAATGTTTGTAAATAATAATTTTTCATTTATTTATCTTGTTCGTATTAGTATTGGTCATATTTGTCCATATTTCATTTGATGCTGGTTATACGAGGCCTAGTACTTTCAATGTGTTTCTTGAAGGCTGCAGCCTCGACAAAGGCCGTCTTGACCCGGTTACTTTATAGCTACGTGGAAATGAAGTGTCGCTTGTGTAATGGGCGATCCAGTCTCAAGTTGACGAGAACACCAATAGTCAATTTGGCGACCCCTCTCGAGGCTAGCTTTGTGTTCTGTGCGTAGAGTGGTCGACACGTCCGGCTCAAAGTAGCTACACCCCATCAGGGTGGTCATCTACGATACAGTCTCATGCGTGAGGTAGTGAGTGAATGTTGTGTAACTAAAAACCTCGCCAATACTAATTTATTGATTTCACACACAATTCTGCTTGGCAATCTGTCACGTCTTCTAGTAAGAGACAAGATCTATCTATATTTGCCCACGTTTTAATTGGTTAATTCGAAAGCATTGATTGCATTCGAAGCAATATTAGTAAAAACAGCTGTTCTGTGTTTATTGACTGTCAAGTATCAAATCAGGCGTAACTAATTTTTGATGGAACATTTCACACTTTTATTAATTGCATCGTGGTTAGGACGACTCAAAAGATGAGTGAATGATTGGCAGAGTTAGGACTCAATGTCTAGTTAAGGGGATTTGTGCTGGTGTGAAACACTTACATTACGAAGTGTAGTATGCTCTCTAGTTCTAGAGTGCTTGTTTGAAAGAAGACTATTTCTTTGTTTTATATTCCTAGGAAGTCCACTCAAGAATTAAAGACACAAGTGTGTGGGTATTGACCAATGAGTTTTGCTTGAAATAGTCGGGACTTGAGCACACAAAGAACTGAAAGTTGGATGAGTGAACTTTTGAGGGTGGAGATTTTTAGACAAGGAAAAATACCTTACGAGAACCATATTGTCATAATCCGTACTTCTCGCTTCTGAACTAGAAAAATCTGGATTTACTTGGGAACTAATCAAATTCAAAAGATTCCAATCAAATTTATGAATCCATACGAGGCATTCGTTATAAGTTACAGCAATCAGCTGCTACGTTGTATAATACGACGTGTGCAGAAGAGTTGTTTGAAGACCCCCCCCCCCTTCTTGATTGGACCCTTGCTTTATCTTTGACCCCGGGGGCACAGAAGGAAAACAACATTCTACAGTAAGATTTGAACTAGGGTTTTTCTACATTGTAAACAGATATATACCTACAAGACCAACAAACCAAACATATAATATGATTTGAAACAGCTGCACCATCTTGTTGCGATCGTTATCATCGATGTACGTTCCACAGTTTGTATTCCTAACTGCCCATTGTGCAATTAGCCTAAGTGTTCCAGATTGAACAATAATTTAAGTCACAGCACAAGGTATCGTTGGTTCATATTCGGCAAATCTCGTCACATCACCAACGTATCAAATAAATATTATATTTTAGGGTCTTCCTGTAAACTAAGCTACAAAATTGGTACGGAGGATTTTAATTTAAAACAGTCTTTAACCCTGTCAGAGCCAACGTCATCTACGCGTAAATAACACCCAATCAGTGATCGGTATTTGAAATCATCGAAGATCACTGGTTGACCGCGTTATAACGATAAAACTGACCGATGTGTAACAGTCAAATTATTAATGGAATTGTTTTGAAATGAGTTGATTAGTGAAGTTATAATCGGATGTCGCAGCAATTGAAACCATTTACCTCCACCAATTACCGACGATTACTCCGTGACATCATTACACACCAAACAGTAGATAAACAATATTTGTGGCTGAGCAGCTTAGCGTCCTAATTAGTGGGGATCTCGTTTGAAGGGAGGTTTGCTCCCTGTTACACTAGGTCAACCTGTGTTGTTGTATTCAAGGCGAAATCTCTATATTGCCATGACCAGGTAAGCTCTCGTCATGAAAGTGGGGCACGTTATACCAGTAAATTTTGCTTTGAAATTCTAATTGTAAAAGCTTAATTCAACCACGAACTCAGTCTGCAACTAAACAATGATCTTACACGCTTCTGTTAGCGTTCATTGCAACGAGAGTGATACAGATTTCTTTAACAACCGCCTGGGTATTCTCCAAGCTTATCCTGTTCTCTCACGCTACATAGCTCGTCCCAACTAAACTAAACATTCTTTGGCGTTCAAACGACACAATTGTTACGTAATTGAAACGAATTTTCAATTATTCAACCTACTGTTGTAATAAGCACAATTGATGTATGTTGAAGAAAAAAGAAAAACAAGTTCCGAGGGAAACCTGTTTAAGGGTGCAATGTATGTCCCTCTTCAGGTGAATTATATGTATGTTGCGGATAGGACAATTGTGAAGGGATGTCCGAGGGATGATTAAGATGACTCAATCCCTTGCATTCGCATTATTGACTAAGAAAACCTCGGGAACAACTTTCAGTCAGGATTGCCGGTCACGACGGGACTCGAACCCGGGACCTCCAAGCTCTTGGCGCTCGAGCCAACACTGTCGGTGTATGCTGAAGAGAGTGACCCCTTCATTCGCACAGAGTTGATGTCTGTTCGTTTCGTTGGCCACTTAACGTACTCTATTGTAGACTTATCAGACTCTAGAGACGAGCCTTCACATTATAATCAAATCACACTTTATGCGTCACGCGCTTGTTCTTAAAAGAGTCATCTCTTTGTATCTACGTTGACGTATTTCGAGAAAGTGGCGAAAGTAGTTTTTTAAATAATGAGATGGAAAACCAGGACCTTTCCACCGCAGTAACGCTGTCACATCCTTTAAATTAAAAATTATATTAAATTAAAATCTGAAAAAGTCATAACTATTGTCCGTGTAATACATCATACTCATTCAAATACAAAAAGTAATACACTTCTTTAGATTCCATAGAGATATTGATAATTCCAGCTGGTCAGTACGTTATCTTCAACACGCGTGATGATGTACACTTAGGAATTGTGTAAACCCAGGTCTGATCAGACACAATACTTAGACATTGCTCGCTATATAATATGATGACCAACACCTCACAACACTCAGACATTGCTCGCTATATAATATGATGACCAACACCTCAGGTGCAGTCGCTAGTTCTCTCACTTTTCTATGTCAATCCTTGGGATTAGAGTTCGAACGTTCGTACAGAATCTTTTTCTGTTTATTTTCAAAGTGCTCTTCTTGTTCAGCTGTTCTCAAATCACCGTCGCGTCGGTGAAACGGGAGGAGCCTTCGTATAAAAATTCAATGTGTAGCCTTTTATAATGGTTTGTTAAAGGTAAAATTCATTCGCAATTACTTCGTTAATAATTGCGAAATAAATCAAATTTAATAGTTGGTTAACAAAACGAGCATTATTGTATCTCATATACGGTTAATAGCATGAACACGTTTTACAATATTTATCATTTTATTTGTGGCATAACTGTAGATGCCCCATTTAGAAAACGCAATTATGTGTCCTGCATATTATTGCTGTTTCGATTTCATGCCTGTAAAATTCTGGTGTATGCGCTGAAAAAACAAACAAACAAACTTGAAACAAATATAAAATTATATTACAAATTCTTTTTTCCGACCATTGATTCTGTAATATATTTATAATTTTGGAAATCGTTCAATAATTGCTGTTTATTATTTTGTGCGCAATTATATGTATTCCTTTACTTTTATTTTCCTTCTTTCTAAATCAGTTTTTATAATTGAATATGATAGATGTCAAATAAAACAATTACCTCGTGTTGGAATTAACCTGATATTTGAATTCAATGAGTATTAAATGTTCCCGACTCTGATCCCAGTAACTAAAAGTCTAAATAATTCTCAACGCACTGCGATGAGTAGTTAGATGAGCGTAGCGAGCGAAGCGAAGATTCCATTTCACTACACTGGATAAAAAAATCCGGAATCTTTTTTTTTCTTTTTTCTGTATTTTTGGTTGTTTGTTAACACGATTCCGGCTAAACCGATACTCAAATTGCGATGAAATTTTCTGGAGGCCTTTGAAATCTCTGAACTTAGAACTGTCACTTTTTTGAGCGCAATCGAAAAATTATTTCTCATGAAAATCGCAATTTTACATTTTTTTCGATTTTTAAAACCTTTCTTCGACTTATAACACCTACATGCTTTATCCGATTGTAATGATATTTTTACAGCTCCTTAATTTTATGAATTTATATATTGGTTTGAAATTTGACCGCAATCAAAAAATAATTTCTCATGAAAATCACTTTTTTACGCTTTTTTTCGTTTAAAAAAAATTACGCTCATCCAACAACACGCCTGAAAAAAAAGTGTTTGCGAAGCTTCCTAGTTTTAAATCACGAGTGTTTTGTTCACCTCTCTGCTCTTGGTAGTTGTCTGTTAGCCTCGTTGTTTTGTTTTGAAGGCTAGTCAGGCATCGAAGATTAAACGTCACCCTCAGAATGCGGCGAGCAGTGGATTACAACACTCCAGACACGAAGCCGTCGCGGTTTCGACGAGACACGTAAAGAAGGAGTGTAACCGAGTTGATCAGCGTCGTTGCTGCTGTAAACTTGTATCTTTTTCATTGACTCCGAGGAAAGACACTCGGAGCGAACGGTTTCGACTTCCCCCCCTCCTGTTTCATATTTACGGTGGTATACGAGACCCAAATAGGAGGCAGGCCAAAGATAAAACTCGCTATGAGTTTGTGAAATACATATCGTTGAGGCTATAAACGAGGGGGATATGCTGCATGGTGGCTTTTTATTGGCGAACGTTAGAAACGTATTTCTGAAAGAGATATCCGAGATCGTATTTATTATTCAAATCTAAGTTAAAGAAGTCTATATGGATCCTTTCGTAGCGAGCTGACGTAATGGTCGGTTTCTTGTCCACACTTTGTCATCCTGTTTCGTTTAGCCTCTCGTCTAGACGAATCTAGTGCGCGGTCTAGTACTAGTACTCTAGTACTCTAGTACCCTAGTACTCTAGTACTCTAGTACTCTAGTACTCTAGTACTCTAGTACTCTAGTACTCTAGTACCCTAGTACTCTAGTACTCTAGTACTCTAGTCCTCAAGTACTCTAGTACACTCTAGTACACAATTTCTTCATATATCGATTAGCTTGATTTTGTCAAAAACGTTACATAATTAGGCCTAATTTGATGGATTGTCCACTACTCTGTTATGTGCCGTTATTACCTGATTAGTTGCTTAACATTGGATTTTATTGTTACCTCAACCATATCTCAAAAGTACTTCATATATACCATTTATTTTGTCCTCCTTTGTAAATCAGTTTTTATAACTGAATAGGATAGACGTTAAATAATAAATAAAATAAATAAATAAATAAAACAGTCTGTTGTCCCAAGTTAAAGACAAAATTAGCACAACTTTTTCAATTAGTATTTTATCACAACTCATCATCATAATATTGTTTATTTGTATGTATTACATATCTTAACCGTAAACGAATCAACATAATATACCGTTATTTATGTAAGTATGATAGCACTTTTACTTTGTTATCTGGTATGAACAATGAAAGACGATGTTCTAGAATTAGAACAGCAAGTTTAATTTACATTACATTTCCTGATTTTATTCATCTAAATTTTACTTAGTTTAGTTAATAAGGGCTCGTACTATTTTCTGAAAAGATAACTTAAATCATTTGTCATTTAAAGTTTTATTTGTGTTTTTAAACGATCAAAAATCGTCCCGTGTAACTATCAACCGTCGTCTCTATTCTTGAACCGAATTGTCAGTTAGGTTCAAACTCAAAATCGGACATTGTGATCGCCATTGTTCAGTCTGATACCTAGGACTCGGTAAGTTCAGGGGTAAAGACCACATGTGATTGCCCCGTTCTCACAAGCAACGATTGACTCACATCGCAGTCATGAACTCGCCCGACGTGATACTAATGTGAGTTCAGTCAACTTTCTGTTCAAAGTTTGTCTCGTTCTTAAAAGCTGGATTAAACGAGAAGAGTCGACCCAATTTTAAAGACAAGCTTTTGAAGGAAGAGTTTATCAAAATGTAAAATGTTTTAAAGCTTTTCATAATTTTGCATACACTATAAATTGACCAACTTAAACTGTAGAATCTCTTATGGAGGTTTAACAGAGCGACGTTTCCTTTTAAAACGCCAAAATGTGTTTGGGGTTTTGTACAAATCTTTGACATTTTACTCATATTTTCTAAAAACAGAAATTGAAAGACTTAGTTTTATTTTAGGTTCAAGAATCATAAAAATAGCTGTATCTAAAAAGTAACCGTCTTCATTCTTAGTTGTCGCTTGTAATGGAATTTCGTGGACGTCTTTGAACACAGACTCATTGTTTTGTCAAAGTGTCACAATGCAACTCAACATTCCTTCCTACTGTCAAAAAAGCGAATGAAAACTACTTCCCCCCCCCATCCGCTCACTTCTCCCGTATTTCCACTTTACTTCCATTTAACTGTAAAACTGTTCGTTTTCAAGCTTTTTTCTCGCAAATTCCTGAATCGACATCGGTGTAAGAAGTCGAATCCGATTGGCTGAGTGGTATCCGTCAGTGTTCTCAACGTGAAGCCGCCAAACAGTCGTAAGTCAAACCTTATAACAGAGAAAACATTTCATTAGCTAAGGATTTAATTAAACTCAAAGGCTTCCTCGTAAAATCTACAAATGCCGACGTCACAAGATACGCAGACAAAAATGTGGATGCGATTCCTAGCTGAAATAGTTTCGAGTCATTGTTGGAAACATCTAGGCTGAGGGACGTTGGCTCTATCAATCCGTATATCCATGGATAATGTTAATGTTTCTTTCTTATACTCAGAGTAAAAAATGCATTTTGTATTAAAAGCTGCTAATCGCTACACATGGCACTTTCACCACCATCAAGAAAAGTAACATTATTTCGGGTAATTAACACTATTAGAACAGGAAGATAGTTAAAATAAAGTACATATGTTGGACTTCTCCGACATTACTGAATGCTCCTGATATAATTTTTTCATAAATGAAAGTAATCTCCTAAGAACAATTAACAATGTCAAAAATGTGTGTTTTAAACATTCAGGGTGTAAATATGTATGTTTTATTTGTTAATATTGGTTTTGTTGTTTTATTATTGTTGTTTGTATATCTATTAATTGTGCCATGCTGTTGATATGGTTGCGAGCAATGCATGGGTGATCTTTACAACCTTCATCGCATTTAACTGACACACAAGGACATGTACAAGATCATGAAGTAAAATGGTTTCATAATAATCTTTGATATGAGGGATGAATCGGTTGAAAAAGTCGAATGAAGTACAAATTATATTTTGTCATTACAGTGTTTTGAACTATGTATAAGCAATTATGTTACTAGGTAAAAAATTGTTACTAACCCAAAGCTAAATCTGCATTAAAATTAATAAAAGACCGACAGTCTTGGCTTGAACGTTAAGCGCGAGACTCTGATTCGAGAGGTCCCGGGTTCGAATCCCGACGTGACTGGCAATTCTGACTGGATTTTTTTCTGAGGTTTTCTTAAGTTGGTAATGCGGACGCAAGGGATGGCCCTCGGACATCCCTTCACAATTATCCCAACTCCAATATACTTAGTTGAAGAGGGGCATACATTGCAGTCTAAGCAGGTTTCCCACGAGAAATTACAAATTAAAAATTGATTTAATTAAAAAAGAAACACCAACACACATTCCACATAGAGGTGGTCAAATCAGCACCGTGTAAAAGTGATTAATTTGAATTGCGAACTTTTAACAGGTAAAAGTTTTTTATTAAGCAATTTTACGTTTACAGTCCTTTGACGTCGGCGGCACTTTGACCTAACCCCTTGCGAGCGTGGGCAGCAAAGTCTGTAAAAACCAATTAAAAATGATTACGCCATAAAATGATTGCGACTGAATGGATTTGACAAGAAGATATTCGTAATTTAAGGCGTTGACTGAAATGGGATCCACTGATCAGCTAACTCTACCACTCAAAGACTTGATAGCTTGTCGAATAGTCGTGGCTAATGAGCTCATTTTTACAAAGCTCGGATCAGCTTTCATTGACTGGCAATAGAAAAGAAAGGGCTTTTAATCTGTTTGCTTGGGTAGATCGTATAATGAAGGCTTTTAATCACGTGACCGAGGGTTTGATTCTTAGCTCACGCACGCTCGTTAAAATCCTGCCCTGTGCCGAACATGCAACTCTTTACCGGTTTGCTTGGCTCACGGTTCAATGTTATTCGAGACGATTGTTGGATTTTAATGAATATGAAAGAAGATTATTAAAACCGCGTTTTCGTGGGCGATATTTGAACCCACGCAATTTTGCGGTAAAATGAGTCTACTTACGGAAAGGAAAATCAAACTTGGTCGTTTTTCTTTAAATTTCCTTTCCTTTTTTCCTTTACTTCATCATTATAAATTATGTGTTAATTGATCAATTTACATTTTCTTTTTACCGCTCGTATTCGTGTTCTGCTCGTTAAATTGGGCAATTAAATACGTAAAAATTAGTTCATGATTCGACTTACAATCTGTGTAGTACATTTACTTATTGTTTCTTCCACACAATTGTTCATATAATTTAAAAACATAAATACTTTGACGAATAGAAAACAAAAGTTATATATTTAAGCGCATATTTGAAGAAAAAATATAGTAAAATTATTGTATATACACTTGTTCTTAGTTATTATTATATATTGTCATCTCACTATGAATGATAACTATTATACTTGCAAAGAGTATATAGCTATAGTAACTGTTCTCCCGGGCTAAATATTTATAAAACACAGAACGTATTTAGTTATTTGGCAACATGATTTAATAAAACAAGTACATTTTGTAAAAATCTTGTGTAAAAGTTTTCTATAACCATGCTAATTTGTTTTTTCTAAAATCATTTTCGAAGCTTTAATTAAACGATAATAATTGTTGCCACACAATTTATTTTGGTAAGAAACACTACCAATACCGTTTCTATATCTCATTTTAAAACTATCATTCCTTCTTAACATAATAATGCATTTGTGCCATTTATGGGGGTTATCTTACAATATGCCCAGAAATGTCTACAAGGTGTAAGAGAGAAATCTTGTTTGGGAGTGTTCACAACATGGTCAACGCAAACCACCGTGTCCGGCCGCCTGTTATCTTGTGTCTGTTCAAGTAGTTCTTGCTGTTATCATCAGCTGATAGCACAGGAGAGAGTTCTCTTGCTTGCCACCGGCTTATCGACTGGATCGCGTGAGAGCTCAACCCTACACCAGCCTGCCAGATAGTGATCGGAGTAAGTTATCTACTCTACTCTACACCCCCTAACATCAACCAGACGCTATTATAGCAAGGCGATTTGTTATCTTTGCCTTTTAACGGGTCAGTTTCCGCGTACACTCGGGCCATTGAAACCAAACCGTAAGAGTAAGAGTTGTTACTCAGTCCTAAACTATTCATTTATTTATTTTAAAACTATGTTTTAGTATAGCTAGATATTTTTGGTATATTTGTGTAATATTCAACATGTTTCACAAAAACGTATTTTTTTTGCAATTTGTTTATTTTTAGAAACATTCAAAATTGACTTGCTATGAGAAGAGTATAGTACAGACGAAATGAAAAATGAAAAGTAAGACAAAATGTCTTTCGTCGATAACTTACTATGCATCCTAGTGCATTGAAAATCCAGTACACACGGTAATCGAATTAATTATTTGTAGATCCAAATACAATTCATGTATGGTAGTGTTTTGACGATTTTGCCCATCGACTTAAATTAATTATGCAACAAAGGAGTGCATTAATTTGCAATTTTCTCCTTATAAAGATTACTAGAAATTTTGAGACAATCAGCTTTAATTACAAAGCTTATATTAATGTCCTTCATTTGTTTTTTCAAACCCATTTTATCAATTTATTATTCCCAGCATTTTTATTAACATAAATGTTTGAAATATTTGACATTTGCGCTTAAACCCTTCCTTTCATGAAATTTATTTTAAATAATATGCTTTTATATTCCGAATGAATGAACCGTAACGTTGAATATCAATATTCTACAATCATGTACCTACTTACATTATTTTGAGCTTGTAATAAAGTGTATTCGAAATCGAATGGTTTTCAATATATTATAACATCTCATCATTAAGGCAACAAAACTCAATGAAATTGATGGACCAAATTTTAGAAACTTTGTTTGGGGTAGCTGAAAACACGAAAGAAATAACATTGTATGTTAAAACCTTCTTATCCAAATAATTATCAAATTGAGTTAACATGTTTGTCGCAATGTTCTGTAACTCGCTGTAGTTCCTACGCAAGTCTTCTCGGACAATTAACATGCCCAGCCTGGGGTCCTGGGTTAACTCGATTAGGTAAACCTCTTACTTGTCACCACCCTTTACACGTGTTGGGTGAATCCTAGACCCTCGTCAGAGACATTCATGTCGTACAACTGTTTGTTAGATGTCTTTATTTGAAATAGTACCAAGTACCACCATGCTGAATACTAGGAAACGCTCAGTTGGACGCGTTGATAAGCGAGCACGTGCTATAGCTAGACCCACATTGCACATTTTTTTAAATTTTAAAATTTGCGACGTTTGCTGTCCACAGGGCCATGTTTCCAATATTATTTATTATTGCCAAGGTATTTGGGTAAACCCGTGTGTAAACCTTTACTTTGTGAACAAAATCCACCGCCATCTAGAGGACCTTGACTCCTTGGGAAAACTATTTGTTGACAAATAATAGACTGCTTCCTCGAAAGTATTTTGATTACTTCTAGGTGGCAGTGCATTAGAAACTTCGCGCGTCTTTTCGTTGCCATGGCAACGTTACTTTTGTTATAATGTAATTTCCATCTACACTACTTATCGGATCAAAATAAAATTAACATATTCGTGACCGGACGGACATTCTAAATGATTTGGCTATCTCAGATTTTGTCCCCGTTAAGTTTTAGAAAAAAACTTTCGATTAACTTTAATGTAACTTTTTAACTTTTTGAACGATTTTGCCACAAAACTAATGGCATTCAATCGAGAACGAAGCTTGCGGATGGTCAAAATTTCAACTCGATCCGAGCCTCCGTTCGAACGTTATGGCGAGACATACAAACAAACAAAAAAAAAAAAAAAAAAAAACAAAAAAAAAAACAAACAAACAAACAAAAAAACAAACAAAACCAGTGACTAATTTTTCCGGCAGAGTCAAATGGAAACGCTCGCTTCGCTCGCTTAATACAACAAGAACAACCACATATTAAAACAATTACACATAGAACACAAATACTATAGAACGCGATGAAGTACAGGCGAGAACAAATACACGTGGAACAAATGCACATAGGCAAAATAACAAACACTACCAAAATAAGTTCAGGTTCGGGTCTCCATTTGAATTCATTTGAATAAGTGTTGTTACCAGCCTTATTTGATGTTTATGAATCCTACAAAGATTGCAACTTTTCGTTCTTCAAGCGCCTACCTTACTAACTAGGTACAGTCGCATTGTGTTCAAGGCTAGTTTTTAGATGCTCGAGGGGTAAGCCCGACATAAACCTTTCCATAGAGGAAACCCAGGGACACATCCTCAGTGATGATTGCTGGTACCCAGGGTTGACCGGTGGCCGGTTTTACAACTGAATGGGATTGACGTGAAACAAACGAGTCATACTTGGAAGCGTCCTTGATGGAAAGGATTCGGGTAATGCTCGAGTTCGGGCAACCCCGATCTCATCCCTACAGTATGATTCCTTTTTGTGTGTTGAAATAACTATATTTTGCTTGATGCACAATATTCTATTCCCAGTATGTTTCGTGACGTTGCCTTTCTCGCTTTATACTCAAATATATCCTCTTATAGGTCACGTCCTCCTATGAGATGTACGAGTTCCTGCAGATACCTTCCCAATAATCGTTCAACCAGATGTTTGCATGTATAACACGACTCCACTGCGGTACAGCTCGAGTGCGATGTTTTACCTCAGACTAGGCTATATCGAGTATCCCAGATCTCTTCAGGACTTAATTAATGCACACGGATCCAACATTAACAGCGTTTACGTTTAATTGTTGTCGTGTATCCCTGTTGTTCCGCCCGAGTTTGTGTAGACAGGATAAATGCCCACTTATAACTTTATAAGCTATTAAGTTTCGAGAATTTCGCACATGAGACAAAATTGTAATTACACCCCCCCCCCCACCCCTTAATGGCGGCATCCCGTGACACGTCGTAGATTAACAAGAGGGTGGAATACTTCATGTGCGACGTACGTTTACCTAGGAAGCTACAGAATTCATTAAACTATGATTCCTATAGGTCTAATTAGCGAGATACTTATGTACACTGAGGTTATTTGTACTCATCCCAAGTCTAATTAGTCAGATTTTAATATTCTCCGGCCTGGAAATTACTCGAATGAAAGTATTTAATCAGTAGTTGGAGGTGTCGTGTACAAGTGTATAATCACGGTCGCAGAACAGTTAGGCGCACCCTGGGGGCGCAAGGTGTAGGCCTATCGTAATGAATTGAGCCCGTGCAGAGCCAACTAATTGCTCTGCAACCTGGGACTCGCCCCGTCTTAGCTCCTGCCTTATGAGAACCTTCGCCGGATCTATGTTTCATAACAGGAACGCTGGATTCAAAATTAATTATATTTGAAATATTGATTAATAAATTGAGAGGAAACTAGGATGGAAGTTAGAAATCGTTAATTTGTAGAGTTAAGTTTTTTTATTATTTTGTAATTTAATCACAAGTTTTAATTAAATAAATTAGTTTAAAGTCCTGCCAGTGACATTGTGTGTGGCTTATTTGTTGAACACTGATTCATTAGCAATTGACATTATTTTTAATTTATAATATATGAAAGAGAAAATTGTCATGAATGTATTCTTACTAGAAAATGAAGTGAAAATACACAACGATCTGAACGGAAGAGAAATGCAAATAAATAAATTGTAATTGATTTGTCAAGGTGTTTGGTGTGGCAGGTTTATTTCGTCAGATCCAATGTTTCCCATGTTATATTAATACATCATGGCACGTTCCTGATATAATGCTTGATGGGAAGTTGTGGCTGAGAACAGAGAGAGATCACGCGCTTATGATTGATTGATTGTTTGATTGATTGATTGACTCAAGTCTTTATTGTGGCCGGGGTAATGGCTGATGAAGACCCATCTATCGTTTCCAATATTAACAAGGCAATAATCTATCTAACCTTTTGGTCAACGTATTTCCAAATTTGAACTTGTTATATAAATAGACGAAGATGTAGGCCTGTTTTTCTTTTGATTTTCATTGAAATGCGTTTATAATTGATACTATTTATTTTGAGAAAATGTTATGTTAATTTTATGAAACATTTGAACCAAGAAATATAATTATCGAGATATTATTTTATAACACTCACATTACATTTTCATATAATATTGTGCATTCATCGGTTTTGGACACGATTTCAATTTTAATATTTCATGTTCTACATTTATAATATGTAATTTATACTGCTTTCCTTAAAATGAGTGTTCATCATAAATAATATTTTGTTGAACGTGTGCTTTGTTGTCGATTGGATAATAACGTAAATACGTGAACAAAATGTAGGGGAAGGGAGGTGAGAGAGAGAGAGAGAGAGAGAGAGAGAGAGAGAGAGTTGCCAGCCTTACTTTCTTCCCTCGAGTGCAATTACGCTCTAACTGAGGTGTACTGCCAAGTTCGAGGGGGGGTATTTATTTACTGATGTATCGATTCTCTCCATTAGCGTCACCAAGAAACCGTCCGTCTCCCTTCACCTTCACAAGCCGGTATATTCCACAACACAGGAGAAGTATTATCATGTTACAACTCTAACTTAGACTTCCAAATTGCCTCCGGGGTGATTGTCTTAAAACTTGTACACAAAACACATTTATACAGCGACACGCGTAATAGAATCTACGCAATGGCTTCGAACTCGGCGGAAGTTTACTCAGAGTGTTAATTAAAGTAATGATTTAGATCGGTGGGGGGGGGGGGGGGGGCTGCCTGCGTGGGTTTCAGTCTGATGTATAAACAACCAAGCTCACGTTAAATTAACTCTACGCCTTACAAATAAACCTTACATGTGTCAGACCGAAATGCGGAATTAAATCAGAATTTGGGCGTTACATCTCTAGCTGTAAATTTAAAAAAAAATATATATTTTTAATTTGGTTTCAAGACATCTTTTGTAGCGTGGTAGAGGTCTCCGGAGATTGTTAAACTATACCTTATTGTTCGTTGTGTTGTTCGTCGTAAGGGCTAAGTCCTCGTATCGCCACTGGACGATGCTGTTAAGAAGGAGGGGTAACCCCCCCTCCCCCCCACTTTCTGCAGTGGGCTCCGGGGGCCACCCGATTCGAAATTCAAGGAAGAAACATCATTTCCAATTACAATACCACCTTTTAGATTTCAATTTGTGTGGAACTTTCCAAATGCGCTGAAACTCGCTGTATCAGAATTCCTTTCAAAACCCCACAGTCGCCAGTGATGCATTTTCTCACCTGATCCGAAAAGTTTTTCAATCGCATCTCTACCTAGAGACGAAACAATGAGATTCTCCCGGGTTTAATTCCAAGTTTCTGCCTTGCAGCGCAGAAGTTTGGAATAATAATTGCCGTGGTTCACAGGTCTCGTTTGTATAACCTCGGTCCGTGAACAAAACAAGGCCAAACAATACGCTCATTGAAAACTCTTCGATTCAGAATTACGTTATTGGAATCGCGCGCTCGCGTGTAACTAGCGCGGTGATTACACAGACACAAACAAAGGGGGGGTTCGCCCCCCGACTTAGGTGGATAAACCTAATAACGCTGGTTTGGTTGAACTTATCCAGGTCGGCCACACAAAGCCAGGGCATTGATTGCTCATTCGTATTGTTGTATGCGGTGCTCGCTGTAAACAACGATGAGACGCAGGTATTGCCACCGGTAAATACCTTTCAACAAAGACTACCATAGGTCACATACGTACAACATTAATGTTGAAATTTCATTGAAATAATTATCCCATATTTTGGATTTGTGAGGCTGTTTGTGGTAAGGTATTTTTGCTCCCAAGTTGTTTTGACATGCAGTCTGATAACGTCTTCGTACGATGTGGAGAGAGTGACCCGGTGCTCTTCAGGTGACTGGGTTGTTAGGGTTAAGGGTTATTGGGCAAGGAATGACCAAGGGCTGTTATAGAGAGAAATAAATTTCAGAATTCGTTTTAACGACAGAAGAAAACCTCGTGAAAAACGAGACTCTGTCAGGGTTATACCCGTTTTTTTCAATGAATTTTTAAGTCATTAAAATGCAATCGCAAGGGATTTTACCCTCTTAAAAAGCTTTTGGAAAACCCCTAACGATTACCCTAACATAAAAATGCATCTTATAAGGGGTCAATATATTGTCCCTGTTAGAATTATAAATTTTCCAAATAATTTATTACATTATTCTATATGACATAATAAAAAGTTGCAAAAACTTAAATTCCGCTTTCTTGTTGGTTAGTCGCTTATATGTAAATTTACGTTTATCTTAATTTTTCTTATTCTCACCGTTTGAGTGTTGGGAATTTGAGCGCGCGTTAATGCGTTCACATGAGAAACTCTCTTCAAGCAAAGTTCCTATGTTTATTTGTACGAAGACCGCTTTTCATGTCGTCGTTCTGCATTATTATATTGAGTTTATTCCGAATCTCAGGTTGCGCTGGAAGGAAGGGACGCGTTCTATTCCCGGGGATTGTCAGAAGGGGGAAGAAAACGAAATCCTCTTTCTACTATTGGTTTAGCACATAAGTCTTTGTGGGAAAACTGAGAAAGAAAATATGATTTCACTTTAAATCCTGATGTGTAAAATATTTCCATATTAAACATCGGCTTTCAAGATTTCCAACAGTTACCCTGCATGTATTGTATGGAAGATGTGTGGTCCAACTTCACTGGGTGGCCAGGAGGAATTCCGTGTTCACACGTCACCCTGTCATTCACTCGGTCGAAGAAGAAGAATTCGCGTTTTATTGTTGAATTAATTTATATGTTTTTTTACATACAAAGTAAGAAATTTTGATTATGATTGCGAATCTAGTAAGATTTGTATTATGGTATTTGTTTATTAAATGCCTAAAGTTGACATTTAGGTGTGATAAGTTAGTTTGAATTTGTCGTTTTCTAATAAAAATCTGTTATAAAGTAGCTAAATTTAAAAATATCAAGTAAATAAGAAAAAGCATCAACACACAACTACTGTACAAAGGTCAGCACAATGGAGTAAATGCCAGTCTTACCTCTGTGTAGCTGCTCTCCTTATCAAGAGACGCAATTTCGTAAATATTTTGACCCACCGATTCCAGTAGCGGTATCCGTTCACGTTTGAACGCGTGAAAGTAATTATCCAACTATTCAGAGAAACCTAATAAATACTTTTCCGCCCGTGACCAACATCCAAGTGGATACTTTTAGCAGCAAGTCGACTTAGAGTTGGTTGGTAATATTGACTTCTCGCCGGTTCCGATTGATTCAAAGCTTCTAGCTTAGTTTAGCGGTCAGTTCATCAACAGGAAGTTTCTCCCAGTCTTCAATCCTGCGTAACGCGAGTTTACAAACTCACAGCTTACCGAGAGATGTGGCTCAGTGTTAGCGCGAGGAACTCTCAGCAAGTCGACTTAGAGTTGGTTGGTAACATTGACTTCTCGCCGGTTCCGATTGATTCAAAGCTTCTAGCTTAGTTTAGCGGTCAGTTCATCAACAGGAAGTTTCTCCCAGTCTTCAGTCCTGCGTAACACGAGTTTACAAACTCACAGCCTACCGAGAGATGTGGCTCAGTGTTAGCGCGAGGAACTCTCAGCAAGTCGACTTAGAGTTGGTTGGTAATATTGACTTCTCGCCGGTTCCGATTGATTCAAAGCTTCTAGCTTAGTTTAGCGGTCAGTTCATCAACAGGAAGTTTCTCCCAGTCTTCAGTCCTGCGTAACACGAGTTTACAAACTCACAGCCTACCGAGAGATGTGGCTCAGTGTTAGCGCGAGGAACTCTCAGCAAGTCGACTTAGAGTTGGTTGGTAATATTGACTTCTCGCCGGTTCCGATTGATTCAAAGCTTCTAGCTTAGTTTAGCGGTCAGTTCATCAACAGGAAGTTTCTCCCAGTCTTCAGTCCTGCGTAACACGAGTTTACAAACTCACAGCCTACCGAGAGATGTGGCTCAGTGTTAGCGCGAGGAACTCTCAGCAAGTCGACTTAGAGTTGGTTGGTAATATTGACTTCTCGCCGGTTCCGATTGATTCAAAGCTTCTAGCTTAGTTTAGCGGTCAGTTCATCAACAGGAAGTTTCTCCCAGTCTTCAATCCTGCGTAACGCGAGTTTACAAACTCACAGCTTACCGAGAGATGTGGCTCAGTGTTAGCGCGAGGAACTCTCAGCAAGTCGACTTAGAGTTGGTTGGTAATATTGACTTCTCGCCGGTTCCGATTGATTCAAAGCTTCTAGCTTAGTTTAGCGGTCAGTTCATCAACAGGAAGTTTCTCCCAGTCTTCAATCCTGCGTAACGCGAGTTTACAAACTCACAGCCTACCGATGGAAGTGGCTCAATGTTAGAGTGAGGAACTCTCAGACGTTATGTAGCGGGCGAAATTTATTCCGTGTCATCGCGAAAAGGGTTTTTTCTTATGTGGTCGGGTATTAGGGGCCGACCTGATAGTTAAAAAAGTACCCGATATGTGGGTAACAAAATAACACATTTTGGTAAGATGGTGGAGGTGCCGGTCCAGACCATTTTTAATTTATAGCCTGTACGAAGTGTCATTCAATGATAATCCAGACAATAAAATCAAATTGGGAGAAAATCATAACAAAATATTTCACTATATTTAAAGAACTAACCATTCTGTGTAGATCTACACAAAAACCAGGGGGTCTATTAATATATTTACCAACTCGTGCTACAATAGTCTATCGACAGCGACAACTTTGTAAATACAATAACGCACGTGATATAATTTGTCCAACGTCGGTGACAATCACTTAAGGCCGCGTTCACATAACTTTGGTTTAGTCTTAAGAAATTGTTATTGGTTGTTATGGTAACAAGAAATCCGATATCCTGATTGGTTAGTAATGTTTCAGTGGCCTGTCATAATGAAGTTACTCCTTTTCATTGGTCGTCGTATAAATAACAAAACGTCTGATTGGTCCGTCGTAAGAATTTTGTTTTTGTTATAACAATTTCTTAAGACTAAAACGTAAACAATATAACACGTATTCCCTATCCCCTTATAACTAAACCAATTCTGTGAACGCGGCCTAATAGAACCACAGGGCTAACATTTAGGTCACTGTCAAGACTACCGGGCTGAGCACGACTTATTCTATTTATAAAGTTGTCGCTGTCGATCTACAACTGCCACTTGAGTTAGTGGTGGCTTGTAATGTATATCATGGGACTGCACACTGCAGTGATATTTAACATCTATAGTAGGCTAGATCACCAGTCATTGGTCCACTGGCGTGACAATTAGAAGCCATCTTGAATAGGTCAGTTTGTATGTTAAATTAGGTTGTAGCGATTTGTAGCACAAATATTTTTCAAGATGGCTGTCAGGTTGACAGGTGAGCATATTAGCCATTAACACCAAATGATTTCTAAATTCCCTTATGCAATTACTTCTGCTGCACAAGCTAAAACCATATCAAAACAATCCAGAAAAATATTTAATCGCATTTAAAACATAATGTAAAGCATACATTGAAACGCCAAATCGCCATCTTGAATCGGTCAGATTGACGCTTTAATTTGGTACGCTAGCGCCTGTGCGGACGTATTAGAGACTGGGGATCTAGCCTACTAGATGTTAAGTATCATTTTCACACTGTATAACGTATGGTTTTAGAGCCGTCACATCATATGCTAATCCCCTGCGTGGATTCGTGTAAAACACGTGGCAATATTCGCACAGTTGTTTGGTTATGAGGATTGGAATTGCAAAATATATCTCTCAAAACGGTGGATCAAATGTTGTGTCGGCTGCAATTCGTCTCTCGTCCAAGCTTTTGGGAGAAGTACCTTTCAGCCGTATCCATCTACGCTAAAAGTTGTGAACCCCATCGTTAAGTAAGACTGCACAGCCCTAACCGGGTTTCGAACCACGGACACTGTCTTGTAATCGGGAACTAACTCACTAGGAAGGCAGTGCAAAGTTCTGGGTGATGAAATGCGTGTGTGAATGTGGACTTTCCAGCGTGAACCTCAGGGGTTAAAGTTCACACATCAAATAATAAAATCATGTGTTCACTAATGTTTTAAATAAAATCGAATTGATTCGCCTGTCATTTACACATTGATTTTATTGTATTTCGATTTAATTATTCGTTTCAATCTCCTCCAGGTTTATTCTTTTACTATTTGTTTTTCATTGAAAAACTTTTAAATTTTTTTTAAATGAGTTACTCGTTTCAATAGTGACTATTCTAAACTAATATTTAAAAAGTATCATCGTTGTAGGCGAGTTCAGAAGTCTCAGTGGAGATTGAAGAACCTTGTATAAAAATATTATTCTACTCGGCGTTTCCCCCAAACTTTCTTCACTCCAAACAAACGTAACATCAGTTCTACGAAGTCATTACTCATATTATATTCCCACTGGTAAATATTATATCTAGTTAGTCAACCGAACTATTGGCGTCCTAGTCTAAATGGTGCATGTCTCTACCCTACACATGAAATAAAAACGTACTTAGGTATATTTATATATTCTTTACTGCCCGTCCGTGTCTCAAAATAAAACCCCCGAACATATCCTCAAAATAGATATGAGGGTTTGTGTTGTCATTACCCTTAAACAAGGCTCGTATAATATAATTACTTTTGAGACCCCGGGCGTCAGGGGAGAGTTAGTCTAATAACTATAATAATTTATTTCTCCGTACCCGGCACCTCCACCAAATACAATTTAACATTGAATAAAGGTGGTAAATCAAGTTTCGCTCCCTATGTTGTGTACTTCACTGCTTGTTTATTCATTTATACCAAAGCCAAAGGACATATACAACGTATAGGCCTACATATATGGCATACATAGATTAATATATCAACAATATAACACATTATAAATACTGCAATTTTTCAATGTTATAATAATTAGTTTTTTTAGAGTTTGTAAATCAAGCGAAAGAATAATGATTACAATCAAAAGAAGTGTGAAGATAAGAAATTAGATTATAAAATTATCATCATGAAACTTAAGAAGTAGTAAGCTTTGTTTAGGAGAAGGAATTTTAATTTATATTTAAAGAGTACAAGTGAATTAAAGTATTTTAATTGATGCTGGTAATTTATATTGTGCTGAATTACCTTTAACATCAACTTATCACTGCCTTTGATCTATCACGTGTTTAGGTTGTTTTATTTCCAACATCTCATTCATCTGCAACATCTAATAACATTGAAACCTGATGGTTCTAGATGTGTCACGGGTTCGAACCCCACCACCGGCAATCCTGACTGAAAGTTATCCCGAGCTTTTCTTCGGTCGTTATGGCGAAGATTAGGATTGAGTTCTCAAACAGTCTTCGGAAATTCCCACTATTTAAGTGAATTTTTAATACAAACTGTGAACGACATAATCATTACACTAGGAACGCCAATCAGTTTTTTATTCAACCCATGACAAATTGTATTTCAGAAAGGTCTATTTTTAATGGTGGCATTAGAATGTACAATATAATTATTCCTGCTAATGTAAAGGTTCAATCCATGTATTTGTTTAAAAAGCAGTTGAGTGAGTTTGTGAAAAAGGAGAGTCTATTTGGTAATCGTTAGTTGATAAATAATGTAATCGCCTGCGGGCAGAGTTTGGAGTTTTAAAAATTTTTTTAAAATAATTTTAAAGTTTTTTAAGGGTGCATTTATTGTTTTATCTTGTACTTGACTGTCCTGTATTGGATGTAAGAAATGATGTAATGTACTAGTTTTGTTGAACTAAAAGAAATAAACTACATACATAACATACATATTCACTATTACCCTTATTACCTAGATAGCCAACTGAAGAGGGCTGATGTGTACCCTAAAGCAAGCAACCTAACAAACAAAAAATTCTATCACAATTTCAGGTTGTTATGTTTGTACACATCTAATAAACCAAACACGTTTCTGTGCCTCGCCTGCCTGTCTGCCTGTCTGTCTCTCTTGTTCCATGATTTAAAAGCCGCTTGAGGTTATATTGACGCAGGCTGAAAACCCAAGCCCGTGGATTTTATTTCCATTACGGCTAAAAGCAAAGAGCAACCCGGAAAATATTTAATAACAAACGCACAGAGGCCTAGACCGAGAGACGGTGTTGGCTTCGATCTGCGAGGGCCGATATCGAGGACCAGATGTTACCCACAATCATGTTCGCAGGATAGGGAGGTGCTGTCCTGATAAGCCACTTGGAAACTTTTTATTTATTGTGAATTTCGATAATTTACTTTCAATCAAGGTGTCTGCATATTTACATTAAACAATACGATGAGATACGATCGAAATTAAATCCTCAAAATCTCGTTTTAAAGTTTAAAAAATTCGTTTTTTTATCAATTTAATTTTGGAAAATTTTAATCCTGCATTAGTTCTCAAACCTCACAAACGAATTAAAAATCTAGATTGTATTGTCATGATAATATTTTAGATTTGTTTTTCCTTGCCGTTAAAATTACTTTCTTTACTTGTGAGATTCTCAAACATTCTGGAGTCGATTCGCGTACTTATTACTGTTCACTTATCTATTTAATATCTTGTAGTTGGTTTTGTTTAAGCCTGACTGTTGTGGATGATGCACCAAGCTAAAGAGTTTAACTTCGCGGTTCTTGACACGACTTTCTGTGGTTTTATATCAATTTTCCAGGCTCCTTCTTCACGCTGATGTAATATGTTAACATGTATAAATCATGCATGTTATCACCCAGCTACATTGCACAGGGAACCGCGTGTATATATTACCTTGCTTCTTTCTTGGAGTTTCTGACTGGAACCAGGTCAGGTCATCGGGTCACTTCTTACTTCAAAGCAAAGTTATTCATATTATACTTGTTGTGTAGTTCTACATCAGACACGTTGCGCTTCTCACCGTAGCGTCACGTGCGGAGTCGGTCTCCTGCCCCTTCAACTTTATAATTATCAATTTCAATTTCAATTTTATTAGGACAAATTGTACATTTTATATAACAACAACACAATTTTTAGTGTATGTGTCCTTTAACTAAATCAAATCAAGGTTACTAATACTAACATAATGAGAAATTGTGATAATATGTAATACATTGTTTGTAAATAACAATTATTGAAAAGTAATAAAATAAGGTTCATTTCATTATACAGTTAATCAATAATATCAAGTGATAACAGGAATTTCTGTGAGTGTATCATTAAAGTAATCAATAAGACAATAGTAGGCTTTTTAATTTAAAGTTGGTTTTAATTAATGTTTGAAACGGTCATAGCTTGAAATGTTTTTAATGAAGTCTGGAAGATGGCTATAAAGAGATTTATGTAAGTAGTCTGAGTTTACTTGTCCAAGTTTTGTGTGATATTAGTTTAGCTGTAGGTGATTTTTTTACGTGTGTCATGATCATGGATATTTGCATTTACTGAGTAGGTGTGTATATTTTTTAAATTATTATATTGATTTGAGAATGTATAAACATGAAATGGTCAGGATTTTGTGGCGTATAAAAAAGGTTTACAGTGTTCTGTGGGATTAAGGGAACAAATAGCTCTAATTGCTTTTTTTGTATAATAAAAACTTAATTAATGTGGGTCGATTTATCCCAAAATTCAATTCCATAGATTATATATGACTCAATAATGAATAGTAGCATATTTTGGATGTGGGGATGTTACTTATCTGCCTGATGGTCCTTATAGCATAACAAGACGAATTAAGTTTTGGTATTAATGTATTGATATGATCGTGCCATGTTATTAGATTTTAGTCTATTGTTAAGCCTAAAAATACATTTGATGAAACTTGTGTTATATTTGAATTATCTGAAAAATTAGTTAAATATGGTATTTTTGGATGAGCGAAGCGAAGATTCCATTTAACTACACTGGAGAAAAAAATCCTAAATGTTTTTCTTTTTTTTTTTTCTTTTTTTCTGTTTGTATTTTTGTGTGTCTGTTAACACGATTCCGGCTAAACCGATACTCCAATTGCAATGAAATTTTCTGGAGACCTTCGAAATCTCTGAACTAAGAACTGCCACGTTTTTGAGCGTAATCGAAAAATTATTTCTCATGAAAATCGCAATTTTACGATTTTTTTCGATTTAAAAAAAATTCCTTCGACTTATAACACCTACTTACTTTATCCGATTATAATGATTTTTTTCACAGTACCTTTATTTTATGAATTTATATATTCTTGTGAAATTTGAGCACAATCGAAAAATTATTTCTCATGAAAATCACAATTTTACGATTGTTTCGATTTTTTTTAAACATTCTTCGACTTATAACACCTACATGCTTTATCCGATTGTAATGATTTTTTCACAGAACCTTAATTTTATGAATTAATATTCTTGTAAAATTTGTGCGCAATCGAATAATTATTTCTTATAAAAATTTTAATATTATGATTTTTTCCTTTTTTAAAATTACGATTAATTAAAAAAATTAAAAAATTAAGTTAATTTTTTATTTTATTTAATTTAATTTAAAAAAAATCTTCAACTTATGATTTTTTCACAGAACAACAGAAAATCCGCATAACACATGGCAGCTCAATGCACCAATTACGCTCATCCAACAACGCTGCGGGACTTAAGCGTTTTCCTAATATTTAAAGATTTTATCTTCTGAATTGAGTGGAATTGGATATAGTTTGTTTTTTGGAGTTTAAATAAGTTTGTTAGCTGTAAACCACTCATTTGAATAATTTATATCATCGATACCTGTCTGTACTGAAACCTATGCTAGATTGACCATGCTACCTGCTCAATACGTGTTTTTGTGCTCATTATGCCCGTCCTAATTTATATCCTTGTTCGTTTGTATGTATTTCGTTTGCGTTTCTCCTGTTATTGTCTGCGATTGTTTACCCATATGTATTTTGAATTTTATTTTTATTTCTCTTAACTTATTTACTTTTTGTTTTTCATCGCTACTTTACTTTGTGATTTGACTTTTCTTGTCCCGTGGTTTTCTTCTGCTATTGACGCTCGTCTGTCGTATTGTTTCGGGTTTGTTTTTGTTTTTCAATGTAATCTTTCATTGCATAACATGTGTCCCCTCATTAGTGCTTCTTGTGTTTACGTTTCTGTTTCTTTGTCCATCAGGCTGCAGAGGGCAGTATTGTTGCCCCATCAGTCTTCCCGCCCCTTGGGCTGGAAAATATCAAGAAATACAATACTATACCAGCTCGAGTCCAGTTTATTCGCGGCATTTTTATTAATAATAAAACTTATGAAATAAATTCGAGCATCAAGTGAAGTAATTGTCTTCACTAGTATTGGGTTGAGTATCATACGCTATCAGCCCATACGTACGTTACGTTTTTACGTTACACATGTACATCGTTTTAAAAGCGATAACTTATAAAGCTAATTAAGTTTAGATAGTGCAAAACCTGCGAAATAACACATTCATTTGAATAAATGTACTTAGTATTATTGTTAAGAAAATTGTTAAGACTAATGGAATTAATAATTATTGCTAAACCAGAAATAAACAAACACCCGCGCGGGGTTTGAACCCGGGAGTCGGCTGGCGTCACCGCTCACCATGATCATGTAGCCCTGGGACGGGTGATCGATAAACTCCGGATATCTGGGTATTGTTATAATCTAGATATTATAATGTACCAGATTGACGAGGTTTAGCTATTTCTGGATGTTCCACCGTAAAATTACAAACAAATCTAAGCCCTGCTCGGGACGTCAAACTAGGAACATCCTCACTGGAAACAGGAACGAATCCAACTCCGGGCGAACCTAGTTCATAACGTGTGTTAGAAAGATGTACGACCCCCTGCGGCCGGCTCATCGTTCTCCCTCCCGCTTCACTGTATATCATTCCTAGACTGAAGAAATAACCAGGATCATCTGCATTTCTTTGATCCCGAACCTGAAAACTAAGGGGCCCTCGTTATCCTAGGGGGGGGGGGCGTCTAGACCCCTCGACCCTCGGCTAATCATTGAAACCCAGGGCGCGGTGGGAAATGTGGCAGCTAATTCCACAGCGGAAATTAACATTGGTTCGACAGGGAGGAGAGGGAAGGAAATGTTTGCTAATCAATGGTTCGATGTCGGAAGTCGGAAAAATTGTTCATTTGAACGTAGACGCAAGAAGGAGGGGGGGGGGAGTGATTCTGCTTGTCATTCGTTCTCGTAAACTTCTTGAAACTAGTTGCTTTACATCTTTAATAATCAAATAATACGTCACTTAGCACGATGACCCTGGTGAGGTTAGGAAGAAGTTGTGCGAGATTTTTTGGTTATTTTATATTATATTTACATTTTTTTAAAACTTTTATCCAATCAATATAATAATAATATATATAATTTATATAAAAATCTCCTGTGGGGCAGAATTGATTATCTTAGAAAACGTAAAAGTGAACAAAATCTCGAACCCCTAACGGTAAAACTGTGAATCAGCGACCCCAACAGTACGAGGCACCAATATATTATCTGCAGCTTCTGCTGTGGTCAAATGAGAGACCCATCTTTCCAAATGCTCCTTGGCATGGCTCAGCTTTGCATTAACTTTTATAATACAGTATTTACATCACGACTGATGCTGACTGAAAATCCAACGAATCCATTTTTATATAATTATATTCCCTTGCACGAGACGAATTGCAGCCTATGGATGACCCATGAAATAGACCCGACTTATGAAGGAAACCCTGTGCATTGTAATAAAGAGACTCTTTGAAATGCATCAGTCATGGTGCAAGTTCTGAGCAGCCTTCACGTCAGACTAGTTAAGTTGAGTAGGAAGGAGTTGATACCAACGTAAGCGCGAAACTTACTTTTACTGTGCAGTGTGCACACCATGCGGGCGCGACAAAGACGAGGTCATCTGGAGCCCAGGTTACGAGTCCTCCCCTATGACGTACAGTCTATCTGTGTGGACAATCATACGCTCGTACACAATACACTCTATAAAACGATCTTTAATTTAAAATGTTGGTGTCTTCTTCAAAGCAGTGTCAGTACTGTTTGAGTTGGGTGGTAAAGTAACTCGTCGTTGACTCGACGTTTCGGCAGAGATTTCACCTGCATCTTCAGCAGGAAGTGTCAAGTTGATGTTAAGATTCAGCCCTTAAACACGCTCAGTTTTGAGCTCGTTATGGTGACCTTTTCGAGTCCCAATACGAATGAATGTTTTCTGATTTTATATTTATTACTATTTTGATAAAATAACAAATAAAACATTTAGTTTTTTTTAACGAAAGTTGTACACGCGTCTGCACATATCATATTACCACTGTGCAATGCTCTCTGCTTACCGTGCATTGTCAACCTAATATCGCGTGTAGGGCGAACCCCGTTGTATTTCATCGCATTATATGATAACTGAACGAAGCCCCACCTTCGCTAATCCGTCTCCGCGGAATTGGAAATTAAAATCAAATTTCCTCACATGCCGATGCAATATTAGTATCAATATTTCGTCTCTCTGATGGGAATTGGGGAAAAAACAACAACGGACAAATATAATTCGTGTTCGGGCGTTGTTGCCTCCATGTTGGGATCACACAGATCAGTTCGTACTCTCAGCCCTAGAGTGGGCTGCGCGCCTAAACGAAGCCAACAAGAGGTGATAATAACAGTTTTACGACGAAACTTTCTAATGAATACAAACAGATGACAACAGAACAGTACACTACTTTTAATGGCATTCCTCATACCTGTCGTTAAGTAACCGTATTCCCTCCTTTCTGCGTTAAAATCACATATTATACGTACTTTAATTTTATTAGCGGCAGTTAAAAGTGGAACTTTTGGCTTTTATGAATATTAAATGAATATCCTGGGGTTTTCCATTCATGTTACTTGCGACTTGGATAATTTGGAGGAGGCGAGGGTGCAATTTGGTAAGGGGTCGTTTGTACAAGTGCAACCATTTAAGATGAACATCTCATCGTCTAAAAACTGTACACTCGTTCAAATTGAGTGAACTAGATTATAAAACTGATCCACTGAAAACCAAAATAAACCTAGGTGGTGGGAAACAATGTGAAAGCAGGTTAGTTAACTATTATTGTTATGTCGCAAGAGATGAGAACAGTTCAGAGAAGTCTCTGCGTCTCACTCGTTATTTAGTTACTATTTATTCCGCATCACATTTCATTAATTAGGTGTTTCACGAGGATGGCAACAAAGAGCATGGCTCCAAACACACTTGTACACTGACAACCTTATAACAAGAAATATGATCCGGTTCCTGTCTATTTTAAATGCGGGAATAAGAGGCGAAACTTTTAAGAGGGGACGCTGAGCTTGGCCCAACTCAAATGCGCGCATTCAGGTGTTGATGATTTCTGCTGAACGGTTGACAATATCATTATCAAATTTTGCATGGATGTTCATAAAGTAATTTCATATCAATATCCGCAATTGGTTGCAAAAATTATGCTTTAAAGATCCATTGCGAGACACAATTCCAAAACGTGAAAAAATGGGATAAAACATGGATTTCAATTCTGGAAATTCCCACCAAACTGTTCATCGTACGATAAAACAAAATTAACCTGCGCGTTCAAATTGATTTAAACTTTGATATCCAGTATGCAAATTTGAGTTTAAAAAATCTGTACACTTGGAATAAATTCCCGAAGTATACCAAAATGGCGTGAATTTCGATGATTTCATTAATTTTTAATTGGATGAGCGAAGCGAAGATTCCATTTCACTACACTGGAGAAAAAAATCCGGAATGTTTTTTTTTCCTTTTTGTATTTTTGTGTGTCTGTGAACACGATTCCGGCTAAACCAATACGCAAATTGCGATGAAATTTTATGGAGGTCTGTGAAATCTCTGAACGAAAAACTGCACGGTGGGAAAAATCGATCAAAAAATTATTTCTCATGAAAATCGCAATTTTACGCTTTTTTCCGATTTTTAAAAAAATTCTTCTACTAACATCTACATGCATTATCCGATTGTAATGATTTTTTCACAGAACCTTAATTTTATGAATTAATATATTCGTGTGAAATTTGAGCGCAATCGAAAAATCATTTTTCTCATGATAATCGCAATTTTACGATTTCTTTCAATTTTTAACATTTCTTCGACGAATAAAACCTACATGCTTTATCCGATTGTAATGATTTTTTCACAGAACTTTAATTTAATGAGTTAATATATTCGTGTGAAATTTGAGCGTAATCGAAAAATGATCTATTAAAAAAATCACAATTTTACGCTTTTTTCGATTAAAAAAATTACGCTCATCCATCAACGCGGCGGGACTTAAGCGTTTTCCTAGTTAATTTAGGAATATGTGTACTGGATAGCATAGCTTTATTCTTTATTATCGTCAGTGTGATTGGATGAGCGTAGCGAGCGAAGCGAAGATTCCATTTCACTACACTGGAGAAAAAAATCCGGAATGTTTTTTTTTTTCTTTTTGTATTTTTGTGTGTCTGTGAACACGATTCCGGCTTAACCAATACTCCAATTGCGATGAAATTTTATGGAGGTCTATGAAATCTCTGAACAAAGAACTGCACGGAGGGAAAAATCGATCAAAAAATTATTTCTCATGAAAATCGCAAATTTACGATTTTTTTCCGATTCTTAAAAAAATTCTTCGACTTATAACATCTACATGCTTTATTCCGATTGTTATGATTTTTTCACAGAACCTTAATTTTATGAATTAATATATTCTTGTGAAATTTGAGCGCAATCAAAAATTTATTTCTTATGAAAATTGCAATTTTACGATTTTTTTAAATTTTTGAATCATTCTTCGTCTTATAACACCTACATGCTTTATCCCATTGTAATGATTTTTTCACAGAACCTTAATTTTATGAATTTATATATTCGTGTGAAATTTGAGCGCAATTGAAAAATCATTTCTCATGATGATCGCAATTTTACGATTTTTTTTCAATTTTTAACATTTCTTCGACGAATAAAACCTACATGCTTTATCCGATTGTAATGATTTTTTCACAGAACTTTAATTTTATGAGTTAATATATTCGTGTGAAATTTGAGCGTAATCGAAAAATGATCTATTAAAAAAATCACAATCTTACGCTTTTTTCTTTTAAAAAAAATTACGCTCATCCATCAACGCGGCGGGACTTAAGCGTTTTCCTAGTAATTTGTAATGGTGTTATAAACCGTTTACCCTGAAAATTCAGAAAGCTGAGCGCCTAAACTCGTCTCCGCGCCAGCCTCAGCGACTCCTCTTAAGTGCTAATTTTACCCGGCACCTCCACCAAAAATTTTTTTTTGTATTCTCCGACGATCTGGTAATAAAGTAGCTTCGCTCCCTCTTCTAGGTGCTCTTGTACCTGAACTCGATAACAGTTACTATTCTCTCCATGGATACTTGTCTCCCCCCCTCCCCCTCCAGCCAAACCCAGGCTCTAGACTAACGCCCAATCCCTTCAGCCACCCGTGAGGGCTGGCGAACAGGAAAATTGTATATTTGACTTGGGCCTCACCTCTCACTTGTATAATATATGTTCTCTGTGACTTATCGTCAATTTATATGTAACACTGCTTTAGTTTACTAATGTATTACATATACTTTAGTACCTATTATTTTATTACATAATATTTTGTTGCAGACAAGCAAAAGGAATTTTATAATCCTGTTTTAAACCTATCTGTTTGTTTTTGTTTGTAATTTTTCATTGTTTGTAATTTGTATAATCAACCAACTTGACGACGCCTATTGTATTTGTATTTTGTACTAATCTACAGGCCAATAAAACTTTACTTCACTTTACTTTACTTTACTTTACTTGGAAATCTAATCGCTATTTAATCCGACTTTGGGAACGATCTTAGGCTAGATATTGTCAATGCCCACAAACAACACTTAAAAGTACACTAAGTTTTGGTCGTGTTCAAGATACATCATCACAATCGTGCGCGTTGATTTATTTTTAATCTTATTATGATTTAAAATGTTGATTTTATTTTCAGAAATTTAATTTTCGTTCCCGTATTTAAAGAGTCCGAGACACGGGAGAGTTTTCATCGCAAATTCTCCTCGGAGAATTCTTATCGACAAGTTTCGTACACGTGCTTCATAAGAGAGCTATCGACAAACGAGGAAACATTTCTCCTCGAGATAAAAGAAATCTTTCTCGTCTTGTCGACGACTAGAAATCTCCGGAAAGAAATCTTTAGTTAAGAAATCTCCGTGTATATCGAACGCTTAAGATACAAGAAAGTCTATTAAGTTCGGCAAACCTCCAGTTTATGCAGCTATCAGATATGAATCTGCACAATGAACTATATACAGGGTACCTATTTGTATTGTTCAATAATGTTATCCTGCATTATAAGAATGTATCTAAAAGTCGTTTCCAGACTCATTTGTCCACGTTATCGGATAATGTTGTCTGCACTCGGTTATCAAAGAGTGACATAATATTTGACGCCGGTGCGCAGTCAGGTTGTGGGGTAGGGTATTGGGATTATAGGTTTTATTTGGATATTGGTATTTGAGATGGCGTTGCGATTGAATCAACACCAGCTCTCGTCTGGATACATCGAGGCTTATCGCGACCTGAGCTGACTGCAGGCGGTTCACAATCCTATCATAACATTCATTTTTCCGTCTGAGTAAACCCTAGCTTGTCGTATAAATAAATAAATACATAAATAAATACAAATAAAATACATTCCTAGAGTCTACCCACTCAGTCACAACTGATTTTCATTGTGTGTGTGTGTGTGTGTGAGTGTGTGTGTGTGTGTGAGGGTGTGTGTGTGCGTGTGTGTGCGTGTGCGTGTGCGTGTGCTGGATCGCACATGTCGGATGGCCACGCAGCAAAACAAAGGCCGCGGCGTGAGCGCCGGCGGACATAATGGGCCGACTAATACATGATTTAGATGTGCATTACAAGAATCACATCCCGTGTATAACACAGACCCATAACGGTAATGGATTAATAATGGTGGATTGGTTTATAGGATCGGCGAGGGCTAAATGGCGGTTTTGGAACACAGTCTAGCATCCGTTGTTGGTGGAGCGAATACGCCAATCTTGATGGGGATTTATTTTAGCTAGGGAGCGGAATTTAGCTGTGATTATGTGGCTGGTACAAGGTCATGTGTATAGAGTGTCATGGAAATTATAGTTAATGGTGACAATGTATGATATTGGAAACAGGTCATGTTGTTTTTCATACGAAATTTGTTCAAAAACATATTTTTGAAAACACGTGTATACGTAACTCTGTTGGTTTCATTTATAAGTCAATAATATCCTACGCATGTGTCAATAATCTGCCTCAGCGATTGAACCTGGCTTTATTTATTTGAATATTTCACACACATTATTTTGACAATCTTTTAAAGCGCTGTTGCCAAACAATGTTAAAGTTGATACGCTACTTTGCTGTAAGTAATTCCGATTAACGATACTTAGAGTTTGTTGAACAATTTTGATTTTTTCGTAGTTGGTTGAAAAAAATAGCTCATACTGCAAAGAGAATTTGTTTTATAAAAAAATTAGCCGATAAATGTAACAAATTGTAGATCTGCTATAACTACACGAGCTTGGATTTAACAAGTTGGCATAAAAGTAAGTATATACGTGACGTGACTTCTACCAACTAACAATGTTGTAGCCTGTGAATATGTTTTATAATCAGTCAAAATGCCTAGAACCAAAGAACGAAATGTCTCTTTCAGAGAACTTCATGAGTACATGTCGAAATGTGATGTGTTTAAATGCTCATTTGGTTACCTATTAACGACCGTCTAATATTCCACAGTGGAGAAAAGTTTACAGATAATGAATGATAAGTATACTTATTTGACTTTCTCATTATAGCGTCACATTTGTTATCCAATGCGTATGAAGACCGCGGTAATTATTAACGGAGTTCCTAAACTGGATTTAGAGAAGAAATTATCCTAGTTTAGGGATTACTGACTTCACAGCTGTCCGAACATGCAATGATCTTTCTTGTCATTTGTTTGGGAGCCAGCTAAACGTTTATACCAATTCATCTTTCATAAACGCACATCTGAGGTTTGCTTGTCGGTTTTGTTAAACGATACATAAAATATTAACGTTCATATGCTGTCAAAAGACTTTGTAACATTTCTGCTTTAACTCAACTCCCCGCTAAAACGCGATCAATGCGTTCTTTATTTTTTCCTTTTTCCGAAATTGTGTTGATATTAAAATGATATGTCCATTAGTTTCCGCCCTGTGAAACACGGTATAGTAGCTAGGTCTTTCCTGTTCAGTCCGTTAACATGGGAAATTTCTACCGCACAGATAGCAAACTCAAACAATTCAAAACTGCAATTTGCTTTGTCGAAATGGTAATGAAAACAAAATTATATTATTTCCGTGGCCGTATATTGCTTTTGATATTTGATGTAACGGGTTGACAGACACGGTGGAAGAATTCGCTTAACTAGGCAGGAAGTCGGCTCGCTGAGTGACTCACATTGACACGGTGCTTTAGTTTAGAATAAATAAAATAAATAAATTCGTGTTCAGAGTCTACTCATAGATATTAAACACCTATAGTAGGCTAGATACGCAGTCTCAATATCTCCACACAGGCGCGAGCGTAGCAAATTCAAGAATCAATCTGCCATATTCAAGATGGCGATTTGGTGTTTTAATTTATGCTTTTTTGATGCAGTTAAGTATTTTACTGGATCGTTTGATATGGTTATAGCTTGTGCAGCATGGGAATGTGTAAACAGAAACAATAAGAAGTTATTACATAAGGGAATTTAGTAAACATTTGGTGTTAATAGCTAGTATGCTCACCTGTCAACCTGGCGGCAATCTTGAGAACTATTTGGGCTACAAATCGCTCCTATTTACTAAACATGCAAACAGGTCTTTCAAGATGGCTTCAAATTGTCACAGAAGTGGGTTAATGACTGCGGATCTAGCCTATTATAGGTGTTTAATATCCATGAGTATACTCACTCTAAACATATTTTCTTTGGAGGTGTTGATTTGAGGCGGACCGAGCCAACCCTGTATGAAGAGACGACATTGACGAGCGGATAATGCCCAAACAGAGATTGTGTATGTAATACCGACCAAACAACACGTGAGTAAACATTGAAACGTTTCGTTACCTATGTGGGTAACATATTCACGAGAACTGAGGCGGATAGTTTGTGTCAGCCTCAGTTCTCATGAATATGTTACCCACTGAGGTAACGAAACGTCGAGGTACGTACAA
Source organism: Sweltsa coloradensis (assembly GCA_024449915.1). Lineage (NCBI taxonomy): Eukaryota > Metazoa > Arthropoda > Insecta > Plecoptera > Chloroperlidae > Sweltsa > Sweltsa coloradensis. The sequence continues at coordinate 299,716 of JAMZAV010000397.1, read as the reverse complement.
TGTTTACTCGCGACGCGGCGAAATAACGCGAAACACATACAACTTTCATTTTATGCTAATCAGATTGTTTTTTACACTAAACATTTCTGAATAACTGACCATATCGTGATTTCTCTACTCGTTGTCTCTTAACAGATGAATTATGTAAGTGACGCCCAAAGTGACTTGTATTGGCTTGGAGGTAATATGATTCAATCGCAGTGGTAGTGAGGGGAGTTTTGTAATATGTTGTTTTGACGTCTATTGAACGAGGTAAATGTACATTGTTTATTAACATTATTGAAGGGTTACGAGATTTATTTTTCATCAAAGTCAAAGGTAAAATGTAGCTCACTAAATTAACTATTACGCTAGTCACCCATGAGCGCATTGTTGTTATTCCCGTGCGTGATAACTTGATTAAGCTGGTAGGCCTGCTCCAGTGGCGTGCAGACTACCACTCAGATACTATAGGCCTGCTCCAGTGGCGTGCAGACTCTACCACTCAGATACTGTGCAGCCTGGTGAATACCTTAAAACATGCCACTTCTTTGTAGTTTCACCTGTTTTAGAGCAGATGAATAGTTTTATTGATTTCTATTCCACAGTCAAATAAGGGAATGAAAGTTCGGAATTTATTTATTTATGAAGTGATTTATCTGCGAGAACTATCAGATCTACAAAGGAAATCACAAATAAAATATACTCCGCGAGTCATAATTTCAAGGTGTCACAAACAGTATTTGCGTTATAACCCTGATTGTTTGGTGTGAGATATCTTTGACTGGCACAAACCCCTGGTATTCTAGTGATAGCGCGACATTGCTCTATACGTACGGTATTGTGCAAAGTTAAAACCTGAAACATTTTGTGTTGTTTTCAATGTTATCCGTTCCACATGCCGGAATGTTTCCTTGTTAACCAAATCAACAATAAATTATAAACAGTACGAGAAAGTCCCACGCAAACCTGAAAATATCTGAAGATATATTTAATTTCGAATCATTTCGTGGAGAAGAGAAAATTAATTATAACACAAAGGAATTCATGAAACTTTACAGGAATGAAATAACTTAATATTATCTGTTGCTTTCCCGATGAAGCCCCCCCCCCACGCCACTGTAATATTCCATGTTTTTAGCCGCTGATTTTGAGTTATTTCTATTCTGAGAATATCGGAATATTCTGAATGATATCAAAGAGATGTGGAACGCGCGGTAAATGAACTGAATACCGAGTGGAGCGGAAAGCGTATTGGACCGGGGAGACGCGCTATTAGACGAATCAAACACTAAACAGTGAAATTAAAACGCATCACTTCTTTAATAATGAAACAGACGTCCGCGAACAATGAGTGAGTGTGTGTGTGTGTGTGAGAGAGAGAGAGTTTGCTGACAGAAGGCTGACAACTCATCAGCATGGCCGTTCTAGCTGCGTTGCGTTGTCAGTTCTTCTAGCCTAGTTAAACATATCCATATTTATTCATTCACATGTTTTGTATATATTGTATAACTCGCACATGTACGGGTACCGTAATACAGAACAAAGCATTCGGGTACACAACGTGTTTTCCTAATAGTTTTGGTGGAGGTGCCGGGTCTATGTTAATCCCACACTGGACAGTGCTATTTATGATTTGTTTATTTAACGTCTATCCTATTAAGTTAAAAAACTTATTTTCAAATGAGGGCAACTAAATAAATATAATTACATAGATGCAGACACAACAATGAACTACGGTTATTATATTATTGGCCCCCAAACTGACCCCTGTTCATTACCAACGTAGTTGAAGGGGAGTGCACAACACAAAACGCTTGTCTATTGTTTCTGAAGGTGAATCCTATTCAGACCTGAATTAAATTCGCTCAGATTTGGTAATTTTAAGGTAACAATTAACATTTCGTATTTTTTCTTCGATTTTTAGTATTTTTAGTATGTTTTCCACTGTTATATTTAATAAATAATGTGAAATTTTGGATTTTGGATTTTGAATGAAAGCAACGTTTTATGTTCAATTGTAAATTATAAGTGCAAATCTTAAACTATTTTATTCCCGATTTTATATATTTTGAATTTTCTGTATCTCAAATACCAGAAATATATTACATTTCGTGAAAAAATTATTTGTTTTGCCCGTTTTGGCAGATTTCTATTTTAAATCTTCTTTGAAAACGGTACTTTCGTCCTGTTGAAATGAGAAAAGAAACACGTGAATTTGATTTCCACATGTTTTTAATAGGGTGAAATTGAAAGAAAAAATTAATTTATCTTCGAAAAAATTCAAAATTGTTATTTCCATTATAATGGACACTTTGTCTGAATGGATAAATTTCGTTCTTTTAAGTGACACCTGACTTCACATTTGAATTGGCAATTATTTCGTAAGTATTTAAACCATTTTGAACCGTTGAAGTAATGAGATGTATGAGAACAAATTTAAAATTGTTCTTCGAATATTGTTCTGATTTGAGAATTAGTCTCTGAGCTTGTAATTCTGTTCAACTGCAATCCCAGCAAGATTCTCTACTAGCCCCACACAAAAGACGCATCGCGGGCAATTTACTAACTCGCCGACGCACGAAGCGAAGATTTGTAAAAGCTCAACATTACTTCGATAACTCGGAATCAATCGCGCTCGAACGTCGCACGTCTGGTGGGTGAAATGAGCGGTTCGTTCGTAATCTCCTGCGATCTCGGCACTCCCGCACGTTCCGCCGCCCGTGACACCCATCCGAGATCGATCTGGAGGCACGTAGCATCATCCAGCCTGGCTCGCTGGACCACCGAACAATCAGCACCGGCGACAAGCTTCTCATTAAACTGATCGAGAGAGAGGCAAGGCGAAACTCGACGCACAAATCAAACGCGTTGATTTTATTTTGTGGCGATTTTATCGTAGTCGTTCGTGTGAAGCCTGCAACAATCGTAGACTCAAAGCAAACAATCAATCAATCAATCGATCTCTTTTAGATTGACCTTGTAACAGCAACCCCTCTGAAGCATGGAAGCCTTTCCTTTCCACGCATGTTTGATTGTTAGTGACTATGTTATGTAGAAAGCGACCACCGCTCTCAGATTTATGTCTGACTATTGAATTCAGAAGTTGGCCCTTCCAGCAAGTCGACGTAGAAGGATCTGCGTATAATATTGATTGCGTAATAAGCATTATATGAATTATTCAATGCAATTCACTATCCTGAAAGAATAAGTCAACCATGTAAATTAATCTCCTGTTTTCGTCCTCCAGCCATCACATGTAGCCTACGTGGTGTTCTGGGCCTATACGTGCATTCATCTCATCTTCAACACTCACACGCACATTTCAGCCGGATATTCATGGTTGTCGCCATTTACTGTCATGATCAACCCAAGATGATCTGTTGTTTATTGTACGTTGAAAGCGTTTACTATACGCAATAAGATTTAAATTTGTTTATTTCGTTATGTGCAATTGTGTAATCGTAGTATGGACTTTTATCCTCCTTTGCAAAATCAATATGACAAATAAATATAAAAGCTTGTCTTGAATGCAATGTTTTTATATTTATTTTTAGCTTGTTTCTTCAGGTATTTTTAAGAGGGTGCATCGTTCCCCTCCCCCCCCCTCCAACTTGATCTAGGAGCACTGACCTATAAAGGAACCACTTTCAAGTAATTTAGATGATTGAACTCAATATTTTACGTACAATAGTACTACTCTTACATAAAGTGAAACGTTCGTTTTTAGGGATTGTATTACTTTTTCTAGTTTAAAAACAAAACACAACAAGTTTCGAATTGTATCACGGCTTTCCGATTTTCTAAAATGGATCACCCTTCCATAAATCAAAACCAGTGAAGCATATCACAGTTCGCAATCGATCCCCACCACCATATTTCAATGTTTCCTGTTTGACGGCCGCTAGATTCAACTCTACCTCACACTGAATCTACTTGTTGGCGATCTATTGTGCACGCCGTGGTTGACTAAACACTGTGCCCTATAGTTGCACGCTCCCTTTCTCTCGCCGGCTAAACACGTATCAACGTCATTATGCCACGCTGATGGGACGACCCCCCCCCCCCGCATAATAATTAATAATGCGTTGTTGCTTATTGCTAAGTAGTTAGCGCTTTGTGCTGGGACGTGTTCCGAAGCCGTGCCCGACGCCTTCTCTGCTCCTTGTATCCCTAGGAGGAGTGATTCTCGTTATCGAGTTGCAAGTTCGATTTCCTATAACCCCTGGGCAATGATTATAGTTAAGATGTGTTGGGGAAGGATCGCAGATGATTATCTTAGAGTCACGGCCGGTGAATTTGTTAGGTATTGATTTCCATTTGTTTCGCGAACTATAACCTCGCTATGTGTACTGTGTGTTCTGTTGGTTTGCACGCACGCACGCACGCACGCGTGACCACCGAGGGAACACTACACCTTGGGCACTTAGAAGCTTCTGATGAAGATAGTTACGTCTTATGAGTTAAGGTGGATTATGTTCTCAATACAGCAGATGAAATCTAATACCATACGCTGTGGCTTTAACGGAAAATCAATTCTTATTAAATTAGTGCATTGAGAAACAAATTTTACAAAGAAATAGCAATGATTTTACTTTACATGGTTTTCAGTTTTCATTTGATATCGAATCTTATTTTATTTTAAGTGGGAAAACAAAGGAGTAGGCTACGTGCCGGTACCGGGTTTTCCCTCCTCCTCTTCTCTATTAAATTTGCACTAATGGATTACATTATCCGTTGCAAATAGAGACAATAATAATTTTAAAATGTCTTCGACAGCAAGACAATTATTTTCACATGCTGGTAATGCCTGACAATTCAGTTTCAATAGCAGTTTCGTGACACCAATTCCTCTTATATCAATGTTATTTCTGACACGAATCTGTAAAAAGTTAGTTAGTTTAACAACATAATAAAACATTCAATAATTGAAATACTACATAAACATGAACGTCGGTGAATGGAACGATGAATGGATGAATAATTTAAAAAAATACCTTCGGCAAAAATCGACTCAGCGCAAGTTAGCATATTTAAAGTTGAATAATATTTTGAATCAACAGAAAATGGGAACAAGTGAAATATCATTTCCTTTGATGTATCGAACTTTATTTACCCTGCATTTACTGCAACAATATTTCCCTTTGTGGTGTGCATTTATGTTTGATGTTTTACGTGCATCAGAAATCATATTTCAAACTTTAGCCTTATTTTCGCATTGGTAATCAATTTCCTAAAATAGTATGTATTATACAGTTGTTTCCAGTGTAGCGTATTGCGTTAAATTTGCCATTTATCTCTTCTCGGTCCGTATGGAAATTTCCCTCATTTTTTTTTTAACTTTTGCTAGCGATTTAGTAATATATATAGGCCTATAAGGTCTTTTTACCTTTTGACTATTCAGCACTGAATTCAATCACTCGCAAACAAATTAAAGTCCCACACTCTGAGTTGATATCCCTGACCGTATCGAGTGTATCAAACACATCGTCTATATTCCGCGATCAAAGGTTCTTCTTTCCCCCTGAATTTAGCCGATCAATATCTAGTTTGATTCCAATGTGCGGGTGATCGCCGCTTCAGGCTGTGCTCACCACGGCTGATTTGCAGCCCATTCGTAGGCGAGGGTTGTCGGCGACGACGCGGGGATAGACGGAGCGAGCCATCAGCGGTTGATGACTCAATGCGGCTCAATCATGAGCGCCGCAAGGAAAGTACGTGACGCAATCGAACAAGAATTAAATTAACAAGTTTGAGGGGAAATAAAACATACAAATTGCACATTTACAACTAGATATGTATTGTTAGTTGCTACCAATAAAAACAAACATTTGGCGACGTTCATTATCACTAATTGAATCGAATATTTTCTATGTTAGTCCGTGGAACAAGCGTACAAATATTTCAGAGGCGAAAACCAGCACCAAAATTTAGGAGCTGTTAAAAGACATATTTTAGAATGTTATTTCACTGGGGGACACGCTCAAGAGCAAATAAGTTACCTGTCATGGCGTGTAAATATAATTAAAACTATTGCGTTAACGGTAAAACTTTGCAAAACATTTTTTTGGAGAACTATGGAGTTCCATTAAAACAATACCGGGTTTATTTCTCGATTCGTAAAGGTATCAAGGCAATGTTTGGTGGTCAGTTCAAAGGCAGCAGATATTCGTTGCAGTACTGTTCCATCCATTCTGATGTATAATGCAACTACAATTCAGAGTTTAAAATGTACCCGTCCTGATGGTCTAGTGGTTAAGACGCCTGTCTGGAATGCGGGAGATCCGTGGTTCGACTCCCGGTTGGGGCGGACTTTTTTAATTTCTGAATTGTGGTAAATAATACCGGGTTTATTCAAATCCTATAATAACTTCTTTAGTTACAGGTATTTTAAGAATTCTTTTGGCGGCCATCTTGAATACGCCATGACAGGTGACTTATTTGCTTCAGAGCGTGTCCCCGGTGAAATAACATTTTTCAATATATCTTTTACCAGCTCCTTAATTTTGGTGCTGGTTTCCGGCTTTGAAATACTTTTATAGTTGATTCAGCTTATTCCACGGAATATGTCAATAATATCCAATTTGTTATTTAAATCGGTGCACAGTGTTCAGACACTGGTCGCCTTTTAAAGAACCGCCGTATACATATATGTATAATGTCCACTCTTTGAGCACGGATTTCTACGTCCAAGGATTCAAAATAGATAAGAAATTGTAACCTGGCTACTATTATCACTCGCCATTCGTGTAATCTTCAGTAATAAAATGTGATACCTTTGAAGATATGTCAACTGTTTCTTCTGTGCTCAATACGCTTCCCTCGTGGACCAAAGCGTCATGTGCAGAGTTTAGAAACTTGACTTTTATTCAGCAGGCCTAAACAAACTTAATTTATTAAATCACAAAAATGAATGTCCAAAATAAAGATAATTGTAGAAACGATTATATTGAATTATATTTTGCGTACGACACAACAGACTGATAGCTGCCCTTACATCTTGTACACTATTCTCATTTGTTGTCAGTGAAATGTTCTCCCAATGTTTTTCGTGTTTATATTTACCCTCATAAAAGGCAAGGTTATAGGAACATATATTTTTATAGTATTTTTATGCTTTAACCTTTGAGTAATCGCTTAAAAAGTTCTAAATTTGAACAACACATTCGATGAAACGTTTCTTGACGTCACAACAGTGAATCGAGGCGAACCAATCACCAGGCTCGGGTTTATTATCTCGCCGCGGCTCAGCAATATCCTTCTTCTTATCGTGTATCGCAATCATTTCTCTCGCTTGTTCTGGAGCGGCTGGTGGATTCCCGGGGGAGAGTGTTGTAATCGGGAAGACTCTCCTCTCGTTTAGATCTCTGTCTTATTAGTTGTTGGGCTCGTTAATGTCGTGCGTTGGTTGGTTGGCTGGAAGAACGGTCATTCGATTCAAACATGCCATGCCTTGCGAAATATTTGAAAACATTTCTTTCATTACTATTGCTTTTTTCTCTCTTATCATAGTTTTCAACACATTCCTTTATTTCTATTTCGAGTCTTACTTAAGCTTTTTTAACTCACTTCATTTATTTTGTGATAACCCAACATAATTTAATTTTCTAATTGCACGTCTCACGATAAAACTGGACACAACCTCTAATTGAAATGTGCTTCTTTTGTAGACATTGCCCTGTAACAAGGATAAGATTTTTTTTGACACTGGATGTCAATGGTACGAGGAAAGCTTTACCCAATCTTGATAAAAAAGAAAAAAATATCTGGCACCTTCACCAACAACAAGATTTTAATGTCCGAACAGAACTCTTCAGAAACCTGAAGAGTATTTAAAATAAAACTCATCGACATTCTCCTGTTTCCATGTGAACATAACAAGGTGAGACAGGAATGCGAACATAACGAGGTTTTCTTCCATGTGGCCACGTTGCATCCAACTCCTGCCAAGAAGTCTGACCTAGCTAGCACGTTCCCTTCCATTAGAGGGCACAAGGCTTCAATTATCATAACTTACATACCTCCTCCACTACCGTGAAATTCGTTTCTCTATAAACCACCATAAAGACACCGTCTATATAATGCTCCGGAAGATTGGACTCCACATACAGGGACTCCCAATCGAGTATGACCCAGATAGCACTATTTGCTCCTTGCGCACGTATTCGTACCGTGTGTTACAAGCCAGGCGCCGTCTTGTTACTTGTAAGTGACTGTTAGGTAACTTCAGATTGAGATTTCAAGCACCTGCAAAGAATAGAGAGCTTTTACTTGAGCCCAATTTCAAACTAGAATTAACAGCGGAACTGTAATATACGAGCGGAATTACTGTAAATTGTGAATCTGGGATACCATCTCGTAGAGTAATAATGATATGATTGTACGGGTTTAAGCTCAGTACACTTGACGGAAGTAATGCCATGCATTACGTTTTCCACGACCGAGTCTTCGAGTCTCTAGGCTGGAACAGTTTGACGCTAGTATGATTATTATGTTGTTGTAATTGGTGTAAAATTATCAATTCATGTATTTCTTTTCATATTTCCTTTTCGGATGAGCGTAGCGAGCGAAGCGAAGATTCCATTTCACTACACTGGAGAAAAAAATCCGTTTTTTTTTTTGTATTATTGTGTGTTTGTTAACACGATTCCGGCTAAACCGATACGCCAATTACGATGAAATTTTATGGAGGCCTTTGAAATCTTTGAACTTAGAACTGCCACGTTTTTGAGCGCAATCGGAAAATTATTTCTCATTTAAAATCGCAAATTTACGATTTTTTTCGATTTTTTAAAAAAATTCTTCAGCTTATAACCACCTACATGCTTTATCCGATTTTAATGATTTTTTTCACAGAACCTTAATTTTATGACTTTAGGTATTCATGTGAAATTTGAGCGCAATCGAAAAACTATTTCTCATGAGAATCGAAATTTTACGTTTTTTTTCTTTTTTAATTCAATTATTTGACTTATAACACCTACATGCTTTATCCTATTGTAATGATTTTTTCTCAGAACCTTAATTTTATGAATTAATATATTCGTGTAAAATTTGTGCGCAATCGAATAATTATTTCTTATGAAAATAGCCAGCGGTTTAGCCGAGCTCGTTTAACCGGTTCCCACTCGAACACCGAAGTTAAGCAGAATCGGGCGTGGTCATGGGTAAAGTGGGTGACCACTCTTTCATGAAACTCACGTATACCGCTGGTTAGAGCAGATGGAGGCTTCGAAAGCTAGTGTAACGGCTTCGTTCTCCTCGACGTCTGCTCGGCAGTCCGGGCTAGTGGAGGTACTTATATGACTGTCAAAGTTACACCGTCCTTTCGGATGGGACGTAGCCGTTGGTCCCCTTGGTACTTTTCGAAAGGAGTAGGCTACGTGCCGGTACTAGGTTTCCCGTCCTCCCTTCTGTTCATACTTCATCTATCATCACTCATCGTCTCGATTAGCCAAAGTGCATAAATATGAGACGTTAAGCAATATCCAATCAATCAATCATTCAATATTACGATTTTTTCCTTTTTTAAAATTATTACGATTAATTAAAAAAATAAAAAATTTAAGTTAATTTTTTATTTAATTTAATTTAATTTAAAAAAAATCTTCAACTAAGTAATGATTTTTTCACAGAACAACAGAAAATCCGCATAACACATGGCAGCTCAATGCACCAATTACGCTCATCCAACAACGCGGCGGGACTTAAGCGTTTTCCTAGTCTGTGTTCATATATCTTTTGTATCAAATTTGTTATAATAGTTTTAGTAATTTTTGTTAACTTTGTTATCTTTTGTACTATGTATATCATGCATATTATGTCCTGGTATTTCTAATAAATATAATATAATTATGATAATATTATCATTTTATCATATTGTCATATCATTATTATCATATTATGATGTAATAAATAATTGATGAAAAGTACACATTCATCAACTAAGCTTTCTATTCCTGTAGCAGGGATATGTATACCTATTTATTATGATATATGATTTTGATTATTTGTGGATATAGGTAAAATTTTTTTATGAATACTGCGAAGAATGAATTAAAAATACTCGTTTTTGGACATTTTAATCACATTCATATTATTACTAATTAAATTATTAAAATCTTTGAAATGAAAAAAAAATTAAAATTGTGAAGTGCCCTTTAATTTAATTAGAAATCAAATATTTCATAGGTTTGTATTCGAAAGCTGTAAAAGGATGTTCGTAATTTGTATGTTTATTGTTATGAGTGGTGTGGTAGTTAGTGTATTTTTTACACGGGCAGCAATGTGATTTTGAATTGTATGCATGTTCATTTTGTAATAATAGTATTACTAATGATAGTTATGAATAGTAAACCTTTAAAATAAAGTTTAAGTCGATACTTTTTAACCAATGGGGAATAAGTGTGACTACAGATTGAGGAGGACCCTTCATTCATTCTTCTATGACAACACTGAGCCTAGTGCCAGCTTAATATTCTTGTCCGTACTCTCTAAAGTAAAGAGAGAGTTGGTGTTGAACCAGATACTGTGGATCGGTAAACAGAGTTCGTCTTCTACATTGATGCTGTGTCACTTGTCTTCAAGAGAAGCCTCCCTGAAAGTAGAGCTACAGACACCGAGCTAAAATCCAAATTAGATTTTCACTTCTTTCTCTTCTCTCGGAATTAAGTCGTGTCACGTTTAAGTTGCCGTGTTGTGTTAGTTCAAAGACCTCGTCTGAGAGAACTCGAACACAATACACGTGGCATGATGCTCCTCAATTCCAGACTCAGATTTTAATTAAATAAATAAATAAATAAATTGTATTTAGAGTCTGCCCACTCAGTCATACAACTGATTTTCAGTGAGGGACATTGAACTGAAGCGCCAACCAACCCGCGGCCCCGACGCAATCGACGAGTGAGCGATAACCAGCCAAAGATCGATATTTTTAATAGGAAATATAACAATCAGTGGAATGGACAGTACGAGCACCCGCGGATCAACGCCAGAATCAACAAGGCCGATTTAGAAGATTTTTAATTTATTAAGTGCCTTGTTGCTAGAACGATTCTCAAGTTACCGTTTACTAATTCCTAAGACACGAACTGATTGACTTGATTCCATGTTAGAAGTTATAAAAACTTCCGCCTGAATCGGGATTCGAACCCGATTCCTTCTGCAGTGGAAGCAGGCAGGCTATATAACCACTGCTCAAGCGTAAAGCGCGAGACTCTGACTCGGGAGGACCCGGGTTCAATTCCCGTAGAGACCGGCAATCCTGACTGAAAGTTCTACCCGAAGTTTTCTTCAGTCGTCAAGTTTGATTGAGTCCTCTTAAACTGCCCACCGACATTCCCTTATCAATTATAAAAACTCCGAAATACCTGGTTATAGAGACCTGAAGAGGGGCATGCTTTGCACCCTGGGCAGGTTCAGATACATCCTCATAACGCACGATTTTACAAACATATTCTTACTTAACTGAATAAAACTAGTTATTCAACTTTTGTATGGACAGCGTTATAAATCAACATCACATAAAAATACATAAGTCGTACACATAAATAATGTAAGAAGATATGACGAAAACAAAACGACCGTTATGTTACAAGCTCATCCTTCAACGCCAATGTCTGAAATAAAACTATTTGGTTGACAAAAATTGTTTTTGTTTTTCTCAAGGTGGCTGTCCCGAGTGTCCATATAAAAGTCGTTGGTTCATACACCAGCTGTGGTGTTGATAACATAAACCCTGTAGGGGTGAAGTGCGCTGTGTATCTCCCATGAAACACTTACCTATGTGGGTGAATGTTGTCATTCCAGTGGTGTGATCAAACTCCGCGCGGTCGTAGATCAAACACGACAACTCGCAGCAAACACCACCTTAGTCGAAGAACAAATAACAAATAGAGACCTTCTTGATGGATATTTCATTTTAAATTATTTTATAGTTTCCAAAGTCTCATTCTCGACTCGTGTGGCTGGTTTTCTAAAGTTTTCTCGTAAACTAGGGGTCTGTACGGGGACCCTCATTGTTTAGTGCCTGCCTTTAACTGTGCGAGACTGGCATATCTATACTACCTTTAACAGCTAACATAAAAGGTTAGGACATAAACTTTTTTTACCGCTACAATTATTAAAAAGTAAATAAAACTTTATATGTCTCTATGGCTGCTGATTGCTCTAGCCTTCTTCGCAATTATTTATTTAACTTGTATCCCGTTCGGTAAAATAAACCAACAATGAAAAATATTTAGTAAATCAAGGCGAACACAATGCACACTACTGCTAAAAAACATTTATTTGTAAAAATGTCAGTAAATACACTTATTACACTAAACTTAAAAACAATTGTTTCAATGCAATCGCATTTGATTTAATTAAATTGTAAATAGTCAAATAAAATATGATTTGATTAAATAAAACATATAATGATAAATTGAATTCAAAGAGGGTGATGGCAAATTGTGATTTCGTTTATTTCATTTCATATTTTGTGTATTGATCCACGTATTGAATGAATACAAGAATATACCATGAAAGATACAGGTGTTTTTCTTGTTTGAACAACTAAGTTTTCTGCCCCCCCCCCCCCTCATGATTTGTCTGTGGGTGTACTAACTATTGTGGGACGACTGTCTTAACCTCTGCCCACTCCCCGCTTCTCAACGCTGTCAGGTCGCCTTATACACACCCATCGAATACTTAAATGAAGCTCATCAGCAAACATTTAGTTTCAGAAGTTTCAAGAATACTTTAATAAGAGTATAACTCGCTTATAAATCCTGAGATTACATTTCACAACGCATTGAATGATTTTTCTCTTATTTCCCATTACGAACAACCTTGGTTCTATTTTTGAAGTTACAATTTGCATAAAGTTAACGAGCCTACTGCGACGTTAAGCCACACATCTTGAAATGCAAAAGCTACGTTATGAACTTTATTATTTATTTTGAAATTATTTTGATTTTCGGAAACGAATATTATAAATATTAATTAATGTTTGTACTTTTTATTTCTATATATTTTATTTCTTATGCGTATATAAATTCACATAGTATCACATCGGAAAAAACCAGCAAACGTACAAAAATGCAGACAACTAAGAATCTTGATTGCAATGTTAACAGTAGTGCCCTATTGTTCCTTATCTTTGATTCGCATTTATGTTCTTCGATATAATTATAACAAATACAGTGGTTTCAAGATCTCTTTATAAGTGTTATAAGATCAAATATTGGCCCTCTTATCACCTAATAAAGAAAATGGATTGGAAATAAATCCAAAACATTTCTTACGTTTACAAACAATATCGCAGCCGTTTGGTGGAGGTGCCGGGTCGTGATTTGTGAAGCTACATTAGAGTTTAGTCCTCTCAATAACTTTGAAGAACCGGTTCAGGAAATTGAGATAATAAAATTTACAATCTGTGTGTATGAAATATATTAAATATATCCAAGGCATTTTTCGAAACTCTAAACCTTTGAAAGAACTTAGGGATATTTTAATTATAAAAATAAAACCTTATCTTAAAAAAGTATTCTTCAATTTTGCACTCATTTTATATTATTTAGTTTTGTTTCAAGCAAAAACGAAACAAAAATTTATTTAAAATACCAGAAAATATAAAAGTATTTTGATCTAAGCACTTTTGCAGTTGTGTATTTCCAAAATCCTCAAAGAAACGTGTCATCTATTTGCTAACACCTACAAACACATAGGCTTACATGCAATGATCCATCTCCACGATCATTGACATGGCGACAAAACACTTAATTCAAACGTTGTTCTAAATTAAAAATAGATACATAATTATAAATCAACATTCAACTGCATTAAAAAGATTACGCGATCTACTCAAGTCTTGTAGCTTGTAAGATGTGAAGGAGATTGTGTGTTTAATTCCACACAATATAAAACCTTAATAACAATGCAAAGGGGAATGGCATAAAATCAAAATACTAAACAATAGTTATTATTCCCATGTTCCTGAAATATTCCGCACATGATAAACATTTATAAACATATTTCGGACTTGAGTCATCATGATTGATGGGTGTTGAACGTTCGTCCTCCCGAACTAGAGCGTCGTATACCGAGGAGGCTAATTCACCTCATTGCTATGCGATGCACGTGTTCTACACTGGGATAAAGTAATGTTTATAAAAGTGCCTGTGTTCTGCTCACTACATCAATCAGGTATGCATCCGCATCGGTCAGCAAGTATGTGTGGGTGCATTTCCAGTTGCTCTGCACTCAGTGGGTCAAACATTTATCAAACTGATAACACCGCTAGTAGAAAACAACCCCTCCGGAGTGAAGCCCTGGATGAGGAATGTTCCGGATAGTTTAGGGCGGGGTTATAGTTTCAACTCACTGACACAACAGTTATGATGTATCTAAAAAACTTAATGTATTCACATTGTTCCGACATATGAATTTGTTTTATTAAACATTTGTTAGTCTCTTCTATGCACACATCAGAGCGATGTATATTGTATTTATAAAACAACAGTTTAAATTTTAATTAAAAGTAGAGAATCGTGTAAATGGAAAATTAAATATCCATATTTTAACCTAGCATGTTTCAATGATTAATGATGATAATTGTGTATTGCTAATTATTCTGACTCACAATATTGTGTATGTTATTAGTGGGCATAGCTTCCCTATTTACATCTCCTTTCTGTCCGTCCGTTTGTACGTGTGTCATGACTTACGATAAAACCCGAATATGACTTCCTATTAACATCATTGCCATTTAACATTAAAAACTGCTCATAATACAAGAACTGAAGAACTGAAGCTTACAGGCTGTCTTTTTATCCTCGTGCTACAAGACTATGGAGGGAACTTCCTCTGGATCTGAAGGATCTCAACATGAAAGCACTGGATTTCAAGAAACTTTTCCGGAAAACTTTCATGTTATTGTAACCTTTAAATTCTATTATTTTCTTAAATAGATTTGTACAATTTTTATAATTTTTCTTTTTAATTTAAATGCTGTTTGTTTTTATAATGGTTAACTTTAATATATTTTGATGTGATAATGTTATAAGTAAGGTCTATAATGTTAATTGTTTAAATGTTTGTTTTGTAGGTAGGTAAGGCAAACTTGGTATAATAACGGACGGTTTGCTGTCTAGTTTGCCGCGCTCGTGAGCTTGTGTATTGTATTATCCTGCAGCTGACGCTAGCGTTTAGTTATTTAACCCTCACAGTCTGAACGTCTGTTGCCAGTGGCCGCCCTACATGTGTGATATATTGCAACGACGGAGAGCTGATCAAGGCGCTCGTTTAGCTTCCGCCAGTCACTCCAGCCGGGTCTTCTGATTAGTTACATTTTATTTTATTTATATCCGATGCCTCGGTCGGGCTTTCTTACGTCGTAGAACGAGATTGAAATACGAGGTTTTAATTAAATAGGTCAACACATCACATTCCGCCATATTGTGGTTGGAGCTGATAGTCTGTACAGCTCAGAGGCTAAGGGTGTGATGTAACCCTGCCACCCCACCCCACCCCCCAAACATTCTTCCACACTTAGTTCAGTCTCTTGTAACATTCGTCCACACTTAGTTCAGTCTCTTGTAACATTCGTCCACACTTAGTTCAGTCTTTTGTAACATTCGTCCACACTTAGTTCAGTCTCTTGTAACATTCGTCCACACTTAGTTCAGTCTTTTGTAACATTTGTCCACACTTAGTTCAGTCTCTTGTAACATTCGTCCACACTTAGTTCAGTCTTTTGTAACATTTGTCCACACTTAGTTCAGTCTCTTGTAACATTCGTCCACACTTAGTTCAGTCTCTTAAACATTCGTCCACACTTAGTTCAGTCTTTTGTAAGTGGTTAGGTGGAAGAGCGAACAGTGTTCGAACCTCGCCGTTTTGTTATTGTTACTCTTTTACAAATATAGTTCTATTCTATTCTATACTATTCTACATAATGATAAAAATAGATCCTAATATGTATTAATCATGAGTTATAGAGTAGGATCCATAATCGCAGTCTTTTGAAAAGACCAAAATAATTTTTTGGATGTTACGCTTCTTTTATTAACGATATTTGATGCTAAGTTTTGCAAAAAGTGTGCTGTTTGGATGTCTGATATTTTTTATTTCAGCTTACAGTCACCTTTGAATATGCAATGGGGATGGGATATTTTGAAATATATAGCTTTCGTATCTGAAGAACTACGACTTTTTTCTTTTGACGGTACAAATACCATAAAAATACCGGAAATTGTAAAATACAGGAAAATGCAAGGTATTGAAGATGCACTTTTCAAATTATATCATTGCATAGTCACCGGTGATTGTAGCTATAATAAAAATAGCAGCCATCCAAACCGTTCAAAAAAGTCGCAATAGCGGAAGTTAATGATCTTCTCTATAATGACTGTTTGTTTATGCATATTTTGGACTTTTGTTTTTGGATGAGCGAAGCGAAGACTTCAATTTCACTGACCCCCAAAAAATTTAGCTCGGGTGTTTTTTTTTTTGTTTTTTTTTGGTTTGTTTGTTTTTCTGTCTGTTTGTTTACTCTCTACCAGGCAAACGGTATATCCGATCTTGATGAAAATTTGAGGGGACCTTCGAAATCTCTGAACTTAGAGGTGTATTGTTTTTGGGTACAATCGAAGAAATATTTCTCATGAATAGCGTACTTTTACGATTTTTTTCGATTTTTAGTGCGATATTTTCGTGACATTTGGGCTGATTCTGACCAAACGGGTGGGGCTAAAATGTTCATATTTTACATGGACATTAAGGTTATGGCGATGTAGTACCTTTTAAAAGAAAATGTTGAAAAAGTTAGCCAGAATCTATAGAAATAAAGCTTTTAATATAAGTTTTTTTGATTTTTATGCGATATTTTCGTGCCATTTGGGCCAATTCTGACCAAACGGGTGGGGCTTCAACGTTCATATTATACATGGACATTAAGGTTATGGTGATGAAGTACCTTTTGAAAGAAAAAGTGACAAAGTTAGCCAGAATCCATAGAAATAAAGCTTTTAATATAAGTTTTTAACGGTAAATAAAACAAATTGACAAGAAACAATAGAAACTTGACAACAATCACCTACAATGCGTGGGCAGCAAAACAAAGCAACAAAGCACTTGCAAAAGTAAAGATATCCCACGCAGACTAAAAATTTAAAAAAAGCTCATCCATCAACGCGGCGGGACTTTAGCGTTTTCCTAGTTTAATGAACACAGCCTTAACCATATAATTAAAAATAAAGCAGTGGTGTGCGGGTACCCGAAAGGTTTTCGGGGGGTCGAGTTGGGAATTTGGTGACCTACCCGATAGTCATCCGATTTTCACGTAACAACAAAATATATTTAAGGGTGATGGAAAGTTGCTCGGATTCTCAAACTAATTGGTGGAGGTGCCGGTCTATAAAATTTATACTGACAATAGCAATTGAATTGGAAGAAATTTATAATGGATGATTCTTCACAAGTGAAATTCATTATCCATTTTTGCATTCAGCAATACAACAGCTGTCTTTTCCCTATCCGAACTGATCCAAAACCCTAAGCACCCCACCCAGACCCAGACCCACCCAGACTTGAACCCGACCCTCTTGTCAAAACCTCTACCCGCATAGCCCTAATATAAAGTACAAAGTACATTCTCTCTCTTTCTCTTATGAACGTACACATACACAATATAATATACTTTTACAGACTTGACAACTCAAACGCAGTTCAACACACTCTTTGACGCATAGGTCGAATAACATGATTCCAATTACCATTGTTATGTCTGTGTACCTTTTTATTAGAAACTTGACACTGGATTGAAGTTACTCAAAGTGAACCGCGGCTGCATCGTGTAATCATCATGCCACCCCTCACATGGCTGTTTCTCTCCACCCCCCACCCCTCGCACGCATAACAGACCTACACCCGTACAACCAGCTCCTGTCTTAGCCGCGGACAACCCCCCCCCCCCTCATTGACGACGTAGTCAGGGGTTTTGACGTCTCTTTTGACTCCCTGATCAGTCTAAGCCGCGGGGAAGGTTCTAGCATCTGATTCTAATGTCTGGTCAGGGGTTATCTACCCTCGTGATCTGGGGCTGTAACGTTATAGCAAGGTATTCCCTTTACCTATTGCTGTGGATGTGTATTTATATTCGTATATGAAATTTGTTAGTATTCAACAATCCCTTTATGTAGGGTATCATTTATTAGGAAGACAATCTTTTATGTATGCATACCGACCTTAAACAACCAAGATGACAAGCGCATGTAAATCATATTTGCCCCTTTTTATTCACGTTTCACAGTTATTTTTATTTTTATTTTATTTTTTTGTAGAACCCCTGTTTAGGGACATATTGTCATTTTTAGGCGACTAGTTAGATATAGGTGGTTCGATTCGAATCTTTGGCCCGATGACTGAGGCAACCCTTGATAAAGCCTTCAGTCAAGGTTGCTGATGGTCGGTACTCGGTATCGAATTATAGTGAGGTGCAAAGTACCGCACCAACTGCCCAATGTATATGTGCTGACGTTTCGTGAATGTTTCGCTAGCAAGTTAACGCCTTGGAAGTATTCTTGAGACACGTTTCTGCTTATGCAAGAGTGCGCGATCGATGCCGATGGGTTAGATTTAAATGAATCAAATAACGAACAGGGCTAACCCCCCCCCCCCCTGGAAGCGGAGCCAACACTTCGCACCGAATAGAATTCTGCTAATTGTTTGACACTAAACCGAAGCCGTTCTCGCAATATCCCTCTAAGCACGTTTTCTTTTAGCGCTTAGACGAAGAGCCGAGTGTTTTTTAGCGTTTATTTCTCTGTAATGGTTCTTCCCCCCCCCCCCCCCCCCAGCATCAGATTGCGTTCGTTCCTGAGAAGCCGCGGAACCCACCAGGTTATTCCAGCCAAACACACACTCCAAGAGTTAAAGGCTTATTTTCATTCACCCCCCGGGGGAAATAGCAATTTGTATGCTAAACAGATTAGTGAACGATCACCTTTCTAAACTGGAAAGCTACACAGAAAAAATAATCGTCTGCTGTTTCAGCGAATTCTTGATTTTGCATTCATGATGTTATGATACTTCTGCTGAGCTGGGCTGGGGAGGGCGATACAGCGTGGTAATATCGTTACCGCAGGCCCTTGATGAAAGCACCTCGGAGATCCAGCAGAAGAG
The DNA here is from genome assembly GCA_024449915.1 of Sweltsa coloradensis. NCBI lineage: Eukaryota > Metazoa > Arthropoda > Insecta > Plecoptera > Chloroperlidae > Sweltsa > Sweltsa coloradensis. The sequence goes on along the minus strand of JAMZAV010000397.1, from coordinate 280,573 downwards.
TTCTCATTTGCGTAAAAAATCTTACTTCAATGCATATAATATAATCACGTTTCAAGTACTCCACCTGTGAATAATTCATGTTAATCATTGAAATTATCATGAACAGTGCTGCCATACTTAACAACGAGAAGGCCTTAACTACACATTTTTTAGATAAATAAATAATAAATAATTAAATTTTATTTAGAGTCTACCCACTCAGTTATATAACTGATTTTTAGTGGGGGACTTTAAATAAATCAAAGCGAGCAAGCCAACCCTGCAGGCCCCGACGCAATCGACGAGTGAGCGATAACCAACCAAAGATCGATATTTTTAATAGGAAATAAAGCAATCAGTGGTATGGACAGTGCGAACACCCGCGAATCAACGCCAGAATCAACAAGGCCGATTCAGAACAACTCTGAAATTTATATGTGCTTCGTTGCTAGGACGGCTCCAAAGTCACCGTTTACAAACTCCTAAGACAAGAACTGATGGACTTAAGTCCAAATCAGAAGTTAAAAAACTTCTGACTTTAGCGGGAATCGAACCCTGGACCTTCTGCATTGGAAGCAGATACACTAACCACAAGACCAACGAGCCACACAACAAGACCAACGAGCCACACACAACACAACGAGCCACACAATATAACTATAAAAAACAACTGTTTTTCGTATTGTTGGGGTCATATTTGATGAATAACATTACGTGCTAACTAAAATAAAAGTGTAGTTAATGGCTTCTTGTTAAGTAGGGCAGTGTATTCTTGGCGATTTGGCATTTTGTAGGAATTATTTCCTGCATTCTGTATGCTCATGGCATAAATGGCAAGATTTCGTGCCATCGAAAATATCATTAAGCCTAATAAGATTAACTTAAACTATAATGATAGTTTTATATAATTTATTTACTACTTTTTTGCAGTTTCTTAATCCAGCCAGCTGTGTGGTTGTATTTTGTGATATGTTTTATTTTGTGTAAATAATGTATACTAATTATTAAAGGTTGGTGAATTCTCCCGAAATATTGTAGCGGCGAAACAATTTTTATACACAAAATAGCAACAAAGTTCAATTAAAAAACTTGTAAACTTGTAACCTCGTCATGAACCTGTAGAGTGTAGAGGACCCTTAGGTTTCACATGACCAAGTGACAACAGGAACGGTTAATACCAGATCTCGTGTAATCGAGTGAAATCCATCAGCATGGGCGACACATGATATATTATTGACAATTAACGAAAGGGGATATCGGAATCTGTCATTGGAAACATAAAAGCAACTACACGCCCCATTGAATGTGGAGAGACAGTAAAAACGCTTGTCCACTTCACCCTCAAGTTGACAACTATAAATCCTATCCGATCGGGGGATTTTATCGTGATTCGATGCGTTTGTTTTATCTGTAGATTCCTGAGTGGAGAGTGCTGACGGACACATGTTCTCAGATGTTCTATGTGTCATCCATGTATAATTTTAACTCTTTCCGACCCATTGTCCATTGGCATGGACATTAACTTTCTAAATTTATATCCGGGTAAAAGATAGTTTTTTCAATTTGACCCCATTTTTTTCGTGCATAAAAAAAAATCCCATCCAGGTTGGACGAAAAGTGATTTTTTTTAAAGAAGGTAGAAAATACACACCTTCCAAAAAAATGGGAAAAATTTTGTTTGGTCCGGATAAGTAATATATTAATTCTAGTATTGCTACTATTTGAGGTACAAAATATTCAGAAAAATCTTGTTTTAGGAATGTACATCAAATTAACATCTTAACTTAAAATGAAGCTTAAATTCAAAATACATAATTTCCCAAAATTCCATAAAAACACGATAAAAAAATATTTTAAAAACACTACAAATCTTAGAAAAAATTAATAATATAAAATAATTGCTTAAAATAACTTAATTTTGACCAATTTAATTCGGTACTGAAAGGGTTAACCGCAGTCTGTTGTTTAATATTATCAATTAAGAAACAATTATGTAGATTGATTAGGTGTGGAGGACTCTACCAGACTCTTATGTCCCCACAGTGCTCACCTTCTCCTTACTAACTAGAAGTTAAAGAGAAGTTGAAGCATTTGCTTTCATGACGTTGACAACAACTTCTTAACCTTATCACCCTCCTTGTCGTTTTAAAGAAACTTATCTTAAAAAATTTAAAACAGACTGCCTTTTTATTTAATCAGAAACAAATTCCAATTGTTAATAATCATTGTTTATAATATTATTTTCATGTCAATTCTATTACCAATGTGAGTCGGTTCACTAAAATCTATACTATGAACGAATGATTAATTTATTATTAATCAGCATTTTTATTGATTATTATATTTATTAATCAGTTGATTAGAAAAAAGTCATAAACTATTTTGATTATGAGCCAAGGTAAACATCATTTGTACTTTGTCCACAATATTATCAAAGTTAACTAACTAGGCTACATTTGGTGGTGGAAACTAGAAATGCAGTGTTACACTCAGAAACCAGGGCAAACCACAATCCTTACATATCTAAATCATAACCCTTTGACGTATCCAGCATATATTATAAAAAGGGACAGGTTTCTTTAATTAAATATTAAAATATATTTATAGGCAAAGGTACTGCTAGTAATTTGGTTGTACTAGTTACGTAACAAAATTAAAAATATAACTGACGGTTATACTTCTCCTTCATCTCCCTCACATCCAACGACCCAACCCTCCGTCCCTTATATTAACCTCCCCTAACATAAAGAGCAAGTCATCACGTCACAGGGATTCACCCCACCCTTCTATGAGCAACGACTGACAGTAGCATAGCAGGTGTCACATCATATGACTTGATGGATTTAATATCGTGCAGGTAGTTTAAAACAAAATGCTACAGTCAAATATAATTGTTTTTCGTGTTTGGGAGTCGTTCCGAGTAAATCAAATATCTCAAAAGATATTTTTCTGTAGATAAATTGTATGTTAATTTCTGTACCAAGATAGGGTGAGCCCCCCCCCCCCCTCGCCCCCCCTGTGCACCAGGTACAGAGAGACACGTACCATTCTTTCATTCACGCGAGCGTTTTGATTTGAGTAAATTGGACACTTTATTTTCTATACCTTCTATAACATTATTGTGATTGACGCGTAGAAAAAATGCGCAATATTTAACACCAGTAATAAGTTAGATAACAACAATGTCCCGATTGGTATAGGGCTACAAAACTAAACTAAACACAAAACCTATCAAAGACTTAGGCGATGAGAGCTATCTGTTTTGAGTTTTGTTGTCTCAACTCATGTATGATTTTCCTATATTAATAGAACTGATAACAAAGTTGTTTAAGTTCTCTTATAAGTGAAATGTTCTTGTTAAGAAAAAATAACTATACACCTTGGAAGATACCAAAAAAATATCGCGGAGCTAAGGGTGTATCCCAAAGCTCCTTATTACCGCAGTTTACTACCTGTGTTAAACTTATTCAACAACGATTAACAATGAAAGTGACGTCACTAGTAGGCGGCGTAGGTACTAGTCTGCCCTCACAGCATTAGAACGCGTCCTTCGCTTCTAGTGCTGCTACCTCAGGTCGACTGTTAGTGGGGGGGGATCTGTCTGTGCTCATGCCTCGTACGTTGAAATACCATTTAATTTGTCCCTCTGTGAATGTGTGAAAAGTCAAAAGTCACATGCCATCCCGCGACGACATATTTCAGGAGTGACTCCCCCTAACTAACGACTGTCAAACCATCACACACGGACACATTTAATTTTTAAAAAAGTTTTAGATTTCGTTTTAATCGGATGGAGAGTTGAGAAAAGTTTCCTAACACTTTTTACCGCTCGGTCGGTCTGCTGTTCATTTGCCAACTGTTACAGAAACGTTCACATTCATGAACGAATAGAAAACTTTTGCAGAATATTTTTTGCAGCTGTTGGATTTTTTTTTTAAACTTGTAAACATATCATTATCCATGCGTCAGTGACAGAGTGGACTGATATAGTTGTTTGTAACACACCCTGATCATGAGCTGCTCAGATCTAATCTGGGGCGACCTCAGACCAGAACCGAATCTGTCAGTGTTATTAGATATTGTATTACAACAGTCGACTGATGATGAAATTATTATGTTTTTGGGTTTGGATATTAAATTTAATACCAACAATTTGGAAAGTAAATCTAAATTGATAAAAATTAATTTTGTTTGGTTTGTTGCCTTTTTAAAGGTACTGAAAGTACCCGAAATATTGCTTTCCCTTTAATTTAATATATATATTTATTAAAAGAACATGATAAGCCCAAATATTGTTATACTTATGATAAAAATACGTTTTGATTTAATATCAACCTTTAGCTTAATTTCAACAAATTATAAGTAAACATTATGTTTTTGACATTTTAATAATGTTTAATAATCTTTATAACACAATCCTTGCAGCTGCATGTTTAATTGTATGTAATAAAGTATCATATTCTTAAAATTAAACTCAATAAACATTCATAAAAACACTACAAGTTACCAACTTAAGTCACATTCTTTCTTGCACCGTCGACTGACATCGGAAGCATGGAATATGTCTTGAAAACTAAATTTGTTATTCTATTGTGGCACGTTTTTTAATGTCTTCGGACTTCGGTACAAAAAATATTCATTATGATGATTTTGGATTTTGTTAAACTCTCCACAATTTAAATTTTGGTGTTTGTTTTGTATTATAATCAACAATAACTTTTGTTAATCTACCATGTAGAATAATGTGTATAATATTATTCTTGTTGATAACCGTGCACAGTTTTGTTTCAATTTAATGCTCACTGCCTGCAGGAAATCCCCCCAAAAGATGCTAAATGTGCATTGTTCAGTGTTAAAGAGCTTGGCTAGCTCAATACACCGCCAGCCCGGCCAGCGCATGTTGTGGCAAGGTAAACATAAAATGTTGGCCAGTTTAAAGCAGGGCTCCCCAACCGTACGAGGCCCCAGGGTGTACTGAAGGATCAGGGGAGTCAAGCCAGAGAACAAACCAATTAACCTAAACAATTTTAACTCCCTTTTTAACGCATAATTAACTTAAGCCGTATTACGGAACGGTTGGCCGGTTGACCACCGGGGGGGTAACCGCGTGCGGCGGGGGGGAGGGGAGGGGGGGGGGGTTACGCTTGGATCTCGAGACGGAATATATCCAAGTGTATCCATTGTTTAGCTGTTTAGCATGATTAAATTTGTATAGTCCAAAAAACAAAAAGTATAATTTTCTGTAAATATTTCTTAGTAAATGAGGGTCTCCGAAAGACTTTAAGAATATATTAAAGCTTTGGCCGCTCGATGGAAAACAAATGACATTAACATGGCTACGATAAGGAGCTAGGAAAAGATAACTTATTTTACAACGCCTACACTGAACAAAGTCAAAACAGTACACGATATTATTTACTAATTGGGTGGTTTCGATTCTCCCAATAATATTTTTCATCACGAAAAGGTATAGGCAAATTCAACTGGAGTGTCGAAAGTAGAACTGACATAGCCCTAAGACTTGCTATAAGGTCCCAGCTGTTTTGTTTAATTGTTGAACCTCAATGTTAATTCTAAAAATTTTCTTACGAAAACGATAACAACACATTTTTTAACATTATTTTTCACATTCTTAGAGCGTACAGATATGCAGCTTTGATGACTCGTGTTTATAATACAGCCAGAACACATTTGATTAGATGGTGCCATGCCATGTTTCGCCCACCTGCGGCTGTGGCGTCATCCGAAACTCTCTTATTGCTCTCTAAACGGAAAAACCTTAACCTTAACAACAACATCAGCCTCGTATGTGAAAGGTCCTGCGCTCTTGTAGTAACATACCGCTCTGCGCCACATTGGCTTGGAAGGTGATGTAACAAAATGCTCTAGTGCTAATAAAACCCGCCCCCTAAAGACGGTTCACATAGCGAGAGTGCAACTTTTACATGTTTTACTAGTGTCTTAAAAATACAATATAGTTGAAACTCCGAGAATGATGTCTTTGTTATTATGTATATAGCGGCTTTGAAAGTATGGGATACAATATTGATACATAGAGCGTTTATAAAAACAAGCCTACCTAGTAATACCAAAATCAACTGAAAATGTGGAAAATTTATTTTGTAATGCACATCAAGTAGTCTTTATAATAGAATTAATAATTGTCATGCTCAATTTTAATAATTTTTGGTTAAAAATAAATAAACTCACGTGTAATATTACCAAATATATTCTCCTTATCCTTATCAAATTTATTTATATATTTATTTATCAAAAAACTTTCTTTGATTCCTATTAAACATCGCCATAATTTATTTACAGCACGAAGGCACATCATAATCACAACTAATTATGTATAATTATGTACACAGCCACTTGATGGTTTCGAATGAGCTGGTTATTATGTATATCTCCAACCCCCTGCACCCCCCCCCCTCCCCGACCCCAGCCACCCTGTGGGTAACACCAAGCCGTGCAATATCGCGGATATGCAAGCAGCATCTTGTTTTTCCTCCCGCCATGCACCTACATATTGCTGCTCACAGCGGGCGCGAGCCCCCTTTGCATCGCCAATATCAAGCATTTCCATTTGCCCAAGACGACACAAATTTGAATAAAGTCACATTTTAACGTCAGCTTTGTTGTGGCCGGTATTAAAGAGAAACAAAAGAGAAACCGCCGGCTAGACTGATCGATTCGAGAACGTCAGCTTGTCATAATATTATATTCCAGTTGAAACGAGAACACTATTAATCAATGCCCAGGTCTTCAGAGCTTACGCCATGTTTAATTAACGCAGAATAACTTGACGCAGTTATTCACTTACAGCTTATTCGGTAAAAACTAAAAACCGTTGTTTGAGAATATTCTAATTAAATTCATTATGGGGTTTTGAACTGACGACAACACTATTTGAAAGACTCATAAACTACTATTGTACTTGACCATATCTAATTAATCATAAAACCCAACAAATTAAATCTATTGAAAAATGAGTTTAGAATAATGTTTTAATGGTAAGATAAGTGATGTTTTTGTTGGTGTTTAATATTTCAAATGCCGGTCGCTGTTTGGCCATTGTTCGCTCGTCGATGTCATCGGCGCCGACAGGGTTGGCTTGGTCCACTTTAAAGAATGATCAGTATCTGATATTAATAGTGTTGGTTAACGCCTAGGCAGGTTTAGTCCTACATTTTGAAGGTGAATGAAATGTAGTACAAAACAACAATGCGTTGACAATTTAAGATTTAAATGTTTACAAAAAGAATAAGCAGCGTACATAGTTCGTACAAGTTGTCAGCGTTAGCATATTATAGGTTGAGTCTTGCAAACGTCTTTAACTTGGTTTCAAGTCATCTATCTCGTGACTATTCCGCCTTGAAAGCAGCTGCACTCGCAAGTACGGCCGGCACGCACGTTGACACGTAGACTGCCAGTCAAGATAATCCCACTGACATCATTTATTACCGAACTAGCGCTGTAGAAAAACATTAATTGTTCAGACTAGTTTTGACTGGGCTTGTTTGACAAGAACGCAAGATTTGTTGTTACCCCATATAGAACACAGTTCAGTGTTTTAGGAGATGATCTGTCGTTCAGGCTTAATTTAATAGATTCAATCAATTAACGTACTTGGACGTCATGTGACATTGAGAATTTAGAAACGAAATTCCAGACTATCAAACTAGTAATCACAACATAAAAACAAAGGAGTTACATGCGCGTTACAGATATCTTCTTCTTCTTCTTCTTCTTCTTCTTCTTCTTCTTCTTCTTCTTCTTCTTCTTCTTCTTCTTCTTCTTCTTCTTCTTCTTCTTCTTCTTCTTCTTCTTCTTCTTTTTAAAAATAACAACACAAATAAAATGTCGAACAGTCGAACAGTCAAGTATTTGGTGGAGGTGCCGGGTACGGAAAAATTATAATGTTACAAATGTTGGCTCTATCATCCTTGTTGGTGAACAAAATAACCACTACTTTACACGACAACTATAAAATACATCTTTGATAAAATCCAGAAATTACAAAATCTATCACGACCGGGGTATGAACCCGGGTCTCCCACAAAATTCCTGGATTGTATTAACAATGATCAAATACACCTACGGGAGTGTTTCCCGATAAATGAGAACAGGAAATGTAAAGTACATATTGCTGTTGTAATATAGTTAAGCTCCATACTATGATTAGGTATTTCAAACGCAAATTTTTAATATAAAATTCTTAATTCTTAATTCTACAGCAACGTTCGCATTTTGCAAACTATTCAGGACATGCTGTTAACATTTTAAGTTGGCTGTTGATAACTGCGTAAAGTCGATTTTCTACCATGGTAGCACTGAGTACCGTGTAGAAAATACGGCGGTTTCGTTACACTTTTTAGCTCAACGTAATTAAGATTTAAGATTGCACCGTACATACCTACGTAGTTTTTCGGTATTCCCGGTCTAGGGTGCACATAAGTTTCGACCATCTTCAGGTGACTATGTAATCGGGTGTATTGTGTAATTGCAGTGTTCTCCTAAATAACCGAGGAATACCTCGAGCAAAGTCTTAAGTCAGGAGTGCCGCTGGCTGGTATCGAACCGTCTACCTCCCGAATCAGAGTCTCTGTCGTCGTCTAAAGCTACGCACATGACACAACCTTGTTAGAACGGATCAAGATCTCTAAGTCTCCAGTTGGTTTAGACCTTGGAACAGATCTGAGCTTCTTTTCATCATGGGACTCCAGGTATAAGCTCTTTGCATCGAGTGACGAGAGTGGAGTAGTTCAAGGAATCCTACCTTGCCAAAGAACTTACGCAGAGTTCTCTTCCTACTTCAAGAGCTCACAAACAGTTGGAACGATGTGTTGTTGGTGGACTGTGAACCTGGGAGGGCCCTCATCGAGCTCACGTATTGCATGTTTTCTAGATATAATCTTACGGGACTCATGAAACCCCTACTTGAATAATATTGTGCTGGTAAGGCAGAGCGGGAGGGAACGTATTTATTTTCCTCCTAATGGAAGGAACCGCGGGCTCGTTTTCACCCTGGGGGATGAAATTAAATCCGTTCTCGGGACGAGGTTTGCAACACCCTTAACATTGTGTATACACACACTATAGATCAATACACATACACATGGTAGGTATCTTAGGGGTAGGTTTTGTATAGCATCTATTGAAACTTTTTAGCCTCTCTTAGGAAACAATATAACAAAGTACGTCTTGTGTATGTCCTCTGCTGGCAAAGCTCAAATTTTAAAAATACATTTTTTCCCCTAAATTTTACTTGGGAAATCTGCATTCAACTATAGCAGGTGAGGGGTGTCCAGGGGGAACGTTCAAGATTTGTTTATAAGAGGACTCAACCCCTTGAAATCTTTACACTAATGGAAACCCTGGAACAACTTTCAGTTAGCCCTTTCAGACTTGCCGTCCATGATTGTGGACATTAACTTCGTAATTTTAATCCCGGTAAATAAATAAATAAATAAATAAATTGTATTTAGAGTCTACCCACCCACTCAGTTATATAACTGATTTCCAGTGGGGGACTTTAAATCAAAGCGACTAAGCCAACCCTGTAGGCCCCGACGCAATCGGCGAGTGAGCGATAACCAACCAAAGATCGTTATTTTTAATAGGAAATATAGCAATCAGTGGTATGGACAGTGCGAACACCCGTGAATCAACGCCAGAATCAACAAGGCCGATTCAGCACAACTCTGAATTTATTATGTGCTTCGTTGCTAGGACGGCTCCAAAGTCACCGTTTACAAACTCCTAAGACAAGAACTGATGGACTTAAGTCCAAATCAGAAGTTAAAAAACTTCTGACTATGGCGGGAATCGAACCCTGGACCTTCTGCATTGGAAGCAGATACGCTAACAACAAGACCAACGAGCCACACAGATAAGGTTTTCAGTTTGACCACAAGTTTTTTCGTGGATTACAAAAATCACTATTTTAATGGGGCGGATAGTACCTTTATTAGAGAAGATTGAAAATACACATCCGCAAAAATTTTAGTTTGTTCCGGAAATGCAATATATTTGTAGTTTTGAATACAGTCAAACGAGATACAAAAAATGTAAAATATGCAAAAAACAAAGAAACTGAAAAAATATATTTTTTTAGGAATGGACTTAAAATTTAAATTCAAACTTGAATTGTAGCTTAAGTTCAAAATGCGGAATTTATCCGAAATTCCTTAAAAAACACGATACAAAATATTGAAAAATAATAAATCTCAGCAAAATTGCAAACAAAGAATTGTTTGCCGAAAATGACCTAATTTATACCAATTAATTCGTGTCTGAAAGGGTTAGGATTACAGAATGGGGGGTCTCGAACCAGAGACCTCCCCGTTCAGAATCTCACGCGTTACGCTTGAGCTGGTTCTGTTCATAAAGACTCCCGCAATGAGCTTTGGGTCATTTTGTCTGTGAGTGTGTAGTAATATTGCCGCTAGGTTTGAGATTGGGCATGTATAAGGTCAAGCGCCACTAGTGATGTTAATAACTCGGGAAGCTGTTTGTTTAATGTCGGCCACTGGCAATCCTCACTGAGACAAACATAATATTGAGGTTGAGTACTAGAAAATAGCCTGAGGATATTCGCTTCCAACTGTTCTTAACCGTGAACATATAGTTAGACATCTGAATATAAAGGGAACTTGTCTATTGTGGGTTTCTGACGTGAAATTATAATTTTGATACATGAAATAAGAGGATGATATTATAGGACATGAAATCTCAGTTCTTTCGGCTGATTGGCGCCAGAGTTTCAAGTAAGTAGAACTATAAGGCTCTACAGTGGCACTTTTCGAAAAAAAGTTTAAGGTGAACGCTACGATTTTTTTTTTACAATTTTGGATTTTCTTAAAAAGTCCAAAATTTACAATTTTTGTGAATTGTTTCTGGCTGACAAGCAATCAATATTGATAATCTACGACTGTAGGGCTGTCCATGTATGCCTTCTTGACAACTGTGTTAAGTTAAATACACATCGGGAGCTTCCTGGCCGAGCCAACAGCTATTTGCAAAGTGACAAATGTGTCCTATTCCCTCTTAGGCAGTGTAATATATAAAATAATTATGATAAGATTTTAATTTACAGGTGCCGTGAATGAAATAATATGTTCTACGATGATTTTCATTTGTAACGTCCATCAATGTTATTCATGTAGCACGCTGGTCACTGCAGGCAGACCTTTTGATTGATGTATTGGCCTACGATTTTAATTAAATAAATCCAAATTTCAAACATATTTATTATTTATATGAAGTGATTTTGACATTTGTCGTTTGCTTTTTTCAGAGAGAAAACCACGCAGTGAACCACAATAGAGAGTATGCAAAGTCGAGTGATACCACACCGAGTAAGTCAACCGATATATTGAAGCGTGTTTATACGGAGAGGGACTGATTTGATTTTCTGCACGTTCCTTTTCATGTAATAATGAAACATTACAATTGCTGTGAATACACCCTCTGTGTATTGATTACAGTGAATAATAGTTGCCCAATCAGATTTTCAATTTTTATCTTAAATCGGTCCGTTAATGCATACTTTTTTTATTTTAAAATCAATTTTGTCATCAGATTCTAAATACTCGGAAACTAATTTCTTTTCTTTATTCAAAATAATAGAAGTGATATGATACGAGCCTTTTTGATTCGTGCTTACGTAATTATATCAAGTATCAAACATTAATTATTTTGCGACTCAATTGTCCGTGAAAATTGAAAATGATATAATGAGTTCGCTTAATAATGTTGTTTGGTGATTACAGCACCAACGAAATGACTGCTGCTTAGCTCCACGGTATGTCGTTTCCCTATATATGACTATCATGCATATATTAAAAGAGGTTGAAAAAGATTTTAAAACAGATAATGGTTGACAAAAGTCGAAAATATTAGACTACTAGCGTTGCCGCACACTTTCGCTCTCTTGTATTATAACAACTCATATTTTGCTTTATCAGGAAGTTTGTTAGCTATTTTATGGTATCAAAACTGATCTTCTTGGAGCAGTTTGGAAATATTTCTTGAGCTTCTTTCATAACATAGTTACAGAATAGCACATTCATCGACTGAGATGCTTAGCACAATGGTCGGTCCACCATTTTGTAAACATGCACGGGTGATGCATAATATTACCCAACTTTAATATCAATATTTGCTCCTAGCAAACAAACACGGCGCCGAACGCAACACAATGCACGGTTTTCCAGGTTTTATTCCTCAACTATGGCTTAAACACAAAGTTAATAATATCAACTTGATATTCAGACCGAACTCGATACAACGGCTTTAGTTTGGTCACTGGCACAAGTTTATCTAACGTATTAACCACTTGGCGTAAGTTCTCCAGCCGTTGAATGTTACTTTCTAGCTGTTAATGTATCGTCATGCTTGACTCTTTCCTAGCTGAGCGTTCTCGTGTCGGACTCACTGCGCTTGTACTCGCATTGACATCGCTGGGGGAGCTCATCTTCTTACTTTCTGCAACAAGTGAAGTGTGTGACTAAAACACAATAGTAAAACATCTCTCCACGCGTTTACAGTGGGTGTTTGCTAACATAATATCAAAGTTTTATTATAGGTTATGTACATGAATATACAATTTTAGGACTGTTATTATCTCTCATATACATAGAAAAATTACCAGTACTATAAATTGTGCATAGTTATAAATTTGCTTATCATGTGTTATAATGCCACTAAGAGTAAATAATGTTTAGCATGTCAGTTCAAAGGCAGCAGACTCGTTGCAGTACTGTTACAATCTATTCAGATCTATAGCAATGCACCAACAATGCAGAAGTTATTAAGTTAACCGTCTCGGTAGATTATGAGTAAAGCATCCGATCAACAATCGTGATATCCGGGTTCGACACCCGGCTGAGATAGGTTTTATTTCCATATACTTACGCATTTTACTAGCATTTTCAACATTGTAAAACTCAGTTCTTTCCTTATCATTTGCTAGATGAAGAAACAGTTACATCTGAATTCAAGATTATAGAGAAAAACTGTATTAATTTACGCCTTTTCCTACAAAATTGTCTAAGAGTTTTCTTCGTGCAAGAGTTCACAAACGGAGGAAGTGTGTGCAGAGAAAGTGGCAATTAACTTAAAGAGAAGGAATTGCTTATTTTTTTAAGTGTGACTTTTTAATGCTTTAGATTGGAGTTTGCATTGCAAATGTTATTTGATCTCTTGCTCCTACTCGCAAGATCTTGTTTATGCGGAACATGTTATTTCCATCTACGCGGATATGACGCTAGTAACACAGAGGGCACGAGTCCCTTCACTTAACTTTGAACCTTCAGAAGACGGAATAACTCACAACTAGGTCGATAACAAGCGAATATTTAAGTCTAGTGATGATTTCTTCCTTGCGACTGATTTAGTATGTGCGGAGAAGTAAATACCGATATTATTTTATTTTAATTATTATTAGGGTGTTCAATCCAGATTAAACAATTACTACTACGACAATTGAATAGTTTTTGTACCCAATACATTTACCGTTTGTGAAGAACGAATTTATATTATTACGAATAATTCGATTGGGGTGTGGGTGAAGGTGGGGGATATGTAACATATAATCAACAACAACATTACTATGCGAAATAAATATGTCTTGCAAAGCCAAATTGCTGAGAAAAACTGAGAACATAAACTAAAACATAAACATAAACATAAACTGAAAACTGAACTGAGAACATAATTGAGAAAATTAGAATTTCTGTCTACTATTGTTTACAATCACAACAAAATAAATCAACCCCGGTCCCCAAATTGATATTCACATTTTATAATTACAAATATTTAAAAGAAAAATATCGATACCTGAATTGCAAACCTAGTATCTTATTTGCTGTAGAATTGCTATGCAACATTTTAAAGCTTGTTAAAATGGCTCTAATTATCCAAAAGAACAGATTCGTGGTGGTTCAATTTAATTAAAGACATTAAACCTGAATACAAAAACCTCGAATGAGGTCTTTTCGATAATTAGAGCCATTTTAACAAGCTTTGAAATGTTGTCTAGCAATTCTACTACCAATCCAGATACGAGGTTATGTATGTCTTGATATTATTTCCAAACTATCTGCCTCCAAGCTTGGATCTTGCTGCCTAAGCAAAGAACGCCAACCAGTGGTCAGATAACATCTCTGATCCGCGTACGTTCAACAGGATCCAGCCTCGCCCATTCATCAGAGTTAGGCCAATAACGCCGTAGTCGGGATACATTATTTATTAGTATTATTCCTGACGCGGCCCTGGGTTAGGACCTCCCTCAAACCAGACCCGGCCGTTAAACAAAGACCTTATGGATACGTCTCCTAAACTCTTTGGAAGCTTGTTCACCCTATAGGATTTGTATGGACGCATGCGCATTAAAATATGGCACTAATCTTCCCTACCCTACGACCTCTTCTACACTGGACATGTTCGTTCATTAATGGCAACTAATTCCTGTTGCATCTACCTATTTGCCCATTGATTTTATTTCATTTCGTTTAATTTATTAGTCATCACACATCATATTAACATATGACTGATTTCGTTATTTTACAAAAATATACATTCAATTCATGGTTACTTTCCGATATATATTCTTTAAAAATAGACTTAAAACGATGCAACCAGTCAATTTTCTTGATACTTGTAGGAAACTCATTGTACAATCTTTCACGTTTAATTTTTAGGCTTTGTTTAAAAACACCTAAAATATATTTCACTGTATGAACATCTTTCTGCATCTGGTATTATGCAAATGAATTTCGTCATAAAAAGTAAAATTACTGGGGTGTTTTCTCACCCATGCAACAGAGTTCGAAATAAATGAGCCGGGTACAATAACATTTTCAATCATTTAAAAATTGGTTTACATAGATTGGTTTGAGTAAAATATGTGCACAGATGAAAATATCGACGGGACAACAAGATTATAGAGAACTCCTCACAAGGCTATACACATTTTACTTGTTTGTCAACTTTATTAATGTTGCATCAATGTTTGAACAATATTTTCTGTCCCCTTTAGATTAAAGCTGTAACGATCTGTAGTTTTAAACTATTTTTAAAATGTAAGTTATGCAAGCACATTCCGTCAGAGATGACTCATGCGTTAGTAACTCGCAAAACTCTGTATCTAGAGGTCGCTCGTTCGATCCACACCAACGACAATTGACTGACTAATACTCTGAACCAGGTTTTCTGCAATCGTTGAGGTGAATGTTGGCCAAAAAGCTTAGAAATTTTTCTTCAAAATTACCCTAACACCCTAATAACTTAGTCATCTAATGAGGGTCAAACTGGGTAAACAGATTTGCACTCTACAGAAGGTCTCCCTAAGAAAAAGTTGTTAAAAGATACATTTGTAAATAAACAAGTTCAAACAAATGTAATTTAAAATAATTATAAGATTCACAAGAAAAATATAAGTGAACCTACTTTATCGCCAATAATTCGATGTTTCTTGGCACGATCTGCGTCTCTACGCTTGGTCGCGATAAGCCTCGCTGCCTTGTGAAATAATAAGACGTGGTGCTTGATAAAGAGCACCCGGCGACCCTAGACGACCCTTCTCTCGCCGTAGTACACAATCTTATTAGCCGTGCGCAATCACCATTATATTAAAACTTTTAAATTAATTATCGATCGCCACTTATGACAATAGCTTGTGAGAAACTTTGCGCTTGAGTTGCCAACTTGTTAAAATCACAAGGTGGGAAACGGATCAGTTGTGAGCACCCCCAGGGGGGGGGGGGGGGAGGGGGGGGCGAATACCCTTCAATTACGAGTTATCTGGTGCCTCGTCGGTAGCGGAGCCGCAGACTATTTTTAAAATATTTTTCACTGAGTTTGGAAAACAAATCCAAGTGAATTACAGGCTGTCATTTGATTTATTTAATTATTTCAGGGAGCGACTTTTCCGTCCGTTCGTCTGTGTGTCCGTCCGTCTGTGCGTGTGTCACGTCTAGCGATAAAACCGAACTTGACATGGTTTTTGTTGTTGGGGACGGCCTTCAATGGTTTCGGTGACCCTGGGGGCAAGCCCCCCTAAAAGTTTGAAAAGGTATAACCCGGCGCTTCCACCAAAAATATCAACGCGTGGTGAATTATACATTGGTTTGGTTTGTTCTTCAACGTTCTGTTGATTAAGTAGCTTTGCTCCCCGTGTTGGGTTCTCCCGCCTCCGTTCTAGTATATCTATATAGTAAGGGTACGTGTGAACTGGTAATACAGCTGTACGTGACATGTAATAATAATAAATAAATTAATTAATAATAGTTAACCCTTGTTATATGTTATATGTGTTGTTATATGTCTCTCCCGCAATAGAGGAAAACAGGAGAGTTTTGCTAGCTAGGTGTTGTAGGTCTTAGAATAGCATGGAAAGTTAGTGTTTAACCTGTTTGTTCATTGCAACTTTCTACGCTTTAGTTTACTTACGTAGAGTAAGTGAAGTTTGCGATTTTGATGTATCCTTTTATGTAGATTTATTGATTGCTGGTGATTTAGTTATGTATCGTTCTCTTCCATCTCACCTACATTCAATGCGCGCATTTTATTATTGTATAGATATATTAACACACTATAAACTAACAGTTTTGTTCCATAAACATGTTTGTGTGTGTGTTATTTATTTTCGTGTTTTAGAGTTATAGCGAGAATATATAAACCACACAAGCGATGCAATACCATGGATGTATCTAATTATATAAAATATGCACGCGAAGTTGGCTCAAACGAGACGCACACAACACACGCTAATCCTCTCTCAGTCCCAGACGTTGTCCGACAAAGGAACCAGACCGGACAAGGTTTGGCCGTGTTTTTGTGCTGCCCGACGACCACTATTCGGCGACCACGGCTCCATTATTATAGACATTATGTATGATAATTGGATTTCCATATTTACGCCTCACTTCACACATAGTCGGACGAGGACGTTATTAAATAAGCTGGAGTGTGGTAGCGAGAGAGGCTGTTGAATGCGTGTTCACAGACGTTCTTTCAGGCCGGCTCTTAGCCGGCACGACGCCTCGCGACAATGAGAGCTATCGAGATGGGACTGTGTTCGTACAACCATACAAGATTATAATATTGCTTTACCATAATAATATACAATATTGTTCTGAAGCTGCTTGTATTAGCTCGAAAGGTATTCCATAGAGTATACGTATTGTTTGTTTAGTTACAAATAGAAATACATATATATATCCGGGAAAATAAAAATGTGCTTTAACTAAAATTGCAATTTCATAAATTTGC
The DNA here is from genome assembly GCA_024449915.1 of Sweltsa coloradensis. NCBI lineage: Eukaryota > Metazoa > Arthropoda > Insecta > Plecoptera > Chloroperlidae > Sweltsa > Sweltsa coloradensis. The sequence continues at coordinate 263,314 of JAMZAV010000397.1, read as the reverse complement.
TTAACAATATTGACTCGTGTGTTGTAGAATACCTGACATATGATGTATTCATTGGCAAAATGTATTAACTGCTACAAATCCTTTTTCAAGATACATTGCTTAAAATTCTATAAGTTAATTTTTAAATTTGTCTGTAAAATATAAAAGCTCTGTGCTAGAAAAGGTGAACAGAGAGAGCTTTAACAGACTTGTTTTAAACAAGCTCCGTAGTTTTAAGAGTTTAAGTACCTTGTTTACACTGCTTAACGAACGGCAACGTGATGAAAATAGTTTTAAAAACAAATCGACTCCTCAGTGCTCATTTAAAATTAGTTTTTAGCGATGTTCTGAGCGATACGAAGTTAACGTACATTATAAACTAGACATTGAGTTGCCCTCCGTCGTCATTGGATTAGCTCAAACTCCATGATCCTTCTATCTCATTTTTATTAAACATACAAATAAATATACGTTTAATTAATAAAATAAATGCTAAACCAAAGACTGATGAGAGAAATGCCCTGTGATAATTAGACGAGCGAGAGCACATCGTTGCCATACCTCCGTGTTGAGTGCCATCCCATGTGTAATTAGCCCGTACATTCGTACAATATAAAATACAACTTATTTAATTCAAGTCGTTCGAGTTCTCTCTCCTCGTGTAAAACTGCGCCCCCCCCCGCGCGTGTGTGTTCCCCCCATAGATATATAACCCCTATAGTAGGCTAAATCAGCAGTCGGTGGTCCACTTCCGTGACAATTAGAAGCCATTTTGAAATTCCAGTTTACATTTTAATCAAATGGGAGCGATTTTTGGCTCAAATAGTTCTCAAGGTTGCCACCAGGTTGACATGTAAGCATACTAGCCTTTAACACCAAATGATTACTAAATTCCGTTATGCAATGACTTCGTATTGTTTCTGTTTGTTCAATACCATGCTGCACAAGCTAAAACCATATCAAACAATCCCGTAAAATACTTTATTGCATTAAAAAAGCATAAATTAAAACGCCAAATCGCCATCTTGAAATGGGCCGATTGACTCTTCAATTTGCTACGCTCGCGCCTGTGCGGAGTATAGGATACTGCTAATCTAGTCTACTATAGGGGTTATATATCTATGGTCCCCCCCCCCGCCCGGAAGTCGTCGGCTATATCGTGTTGTTGTAGCTCTAGGCGCGCCAAGTTATATAGTGCCACCCTCTTCTTGTTACCTCTATGAACTACTCGCGCACTCTTGTTTTTATTCCCCTCTCTCCCCCCTCATCCAGGAAGGAAGACGGGAAGAGTTAATCTCGGGACTCTAGGTCGTGCCAAGATAAGAACAGTTTATATTCTTTCACTTACGTGGTCTTCTCAAAGACAAGAGCTAGTTAGGTTGGGAACTATTTTATATCTCTTGTTTCCTGGAATTTATGATTTTCGGATATCAAAAAAATCTACCCCGATAAACCATATGTTTGGGTTTTATTACGGTGAACGAGGTGTAGGGATGTTGGCGGATGTCGTTTGGCTCTGTTCATAATAACACTGCAGAAGATAAGTGGCTTCGCTGTTTTAATGTCTTTATTCACTTCAATTATTTTCTTTGGAGAAAGCAGAGTTTCTGCAGAGTATCTAGTATGTTAGGATGGTCGCCGGAGAGGGTGGCTCCTTGCAATGTACGGTGTGCGGCAGAAGATAGTATTCATTTCTTATATTTAAGTGGTGTTCATAACGATTGGCGTAAATGGTGATTGCAATATGATCCTCTGGATGAATATGCCGAGTAAGCCTAGGAATTCTCATTGTAACTGCGATTGAATAATATGTGAAAAGAAAATCAGGATAATGCCAGTTCTATTTAGATACTAACATGTTGTCTGTAGGATATTCTTTTTGTTTTTGACTAGTGCTGAATTTAGTTCAACTTTGCCCCATTTAGGGCCGGTTAACTAGTCAACGAAAGCTTGGGATGTTTTGGAATGATTCTTGGATTATGAGGAGTGGAAAGTATATTAAAGGTAATGTTGCATGTATAAACATAGGTATGAGTGCACGTAAAGGATGTGTCAGGGAACGACGTATTCGCAATTAATCTATCCATAAGTTGACTTACTATTGAACTGTCAAATAATTTTTATTAAAATATTTTATAAACAATTCAAGAATGATTTTGTATTCGTAAAACTTATTATTGTGCTTTCACCTTTGATTGAAATGCATTATTTATAATTTTGTGCAATACAACCAATCAGATTGTTAACTGTGCACTTGTTACAATTGTTAAGTAGTTTTACTATTTAATCTTGTGAGCAATGGATAGCAGCTATTGCATTTGGTTCAATGTTGTGTAATTCTTCACAAATGTCGTTGGGTGCAGCACGAAACTTTCAAGAACACTTCATTCTATTTAGTCTTTCGTACTGGTTTTTATTTTCCTTTGCTGCACGAGATTCTTGGCTACAAACCTAATTCCAATTATTTACTTGAACCTCACCTGACCTTTGACCTAGAAGTCTCGTTCAAAACTGGCACTCGATCATTATCGTGTATTACATGAGTCCTAATTGAAAAGAAGGTTCGGATTCACATAAACAACACACTTTCAAGTGATTTAATCTGGCTGGCTTTATGTGCAACATATCATGCACAGGCTTGCTCAAATTTAAATCAATACCACACATCCTTCCTCTCCTTTAAAAGAAAGTAGAATTTCCTTGTCTTTATTTTTTGTGTGTACTTTTTTATTTAACTATCTTGTGTATTGACGCAACCCATCTAGCACCGTCGTAAACTGTGAGATCGTTAGGACTGGGGGCGAACAGCAGTGAATACATTAACGACGCACTGCAGAAGAATATAATAAACACATAAAACAAATACGAGCGGGAAACTATTAATTTGAAAATGACGTCATTGTGCGGAAGTGCTGCATCTACCATTGTTATTGGTACTCCGCGAACTTTCGATTGATATTGTACTTTCCAACAGAATGTGTTTTTCTTTTAGTTTTAGTCTGACTTTTTTTTTTGTTTTAGAATGGATTTGTTCAATTGGCTTTGATTTTATTGTACACATGTGAACAAAATACATTGGGTACATTATTGCCTAGAACCTTTAAACCTGATAATATGGTTTACATGAGTCTATTGAAAACGTAGGATTAATAACAAATCTTTCAAGTAATTTAATATTAATACAGAAAATATCACCATGGCTCAAAAATTGTAAACATGCCATTTTCGCTCACTTTCAATACGAAAGTAATTCCTAGAATAATTTTGGGTACGATCTTTTTACTGACTACTTAGGTATGTTGATCCAAAAACATTGGCCATCGTAAACTGAGCGTTTTGACTGTAACACATATTTTTTAAGACGCCTGGCAAAGAAGTTAGGTAAAATACTGTAAACAAAGATGGGGTGGAATTTTGAATGCATATTTGCGTTTTGAGGGTATATTGGTCCATTTTAAAACACAACTTATGAAGTGGCATTATTTCGAATTAATAGCTTAGTACTATTCGACCAAAAAAGAGGTTTCAGCCGTTTAGAAATTTCCCAAACATCATTTCCAACTTACCGTTATCGAAAAAATGGGAAAATGTTCAATCAGGTTTAGATTTTTTTAAACGTATACAGTAGTTACATATCGTGTACATAGCTGTGGTAAAAACTTTATTTGGGTATTATGTTAATGTTTAAAAGAATGGTATTTTGAATTAAATTGATGTTGTGTATGGTGAACTGTACTTCAAGACTGCGGTTAAAGGTATTGACAGTTGGGTCGGGTTTGGGAACTAAACTGCTTCGGGTTTTCAGTTTGGGCGGATAAAGAATAATAGTCATCAGTTTTCCTTTTGCAACTGAAAATGTATTTGACATTTAACTTGAGTGTATATAAATTATAAATTTAATAAATCGTCGGGACCGGCACCTCCACCAATAAAGTTTGTATAACACTTGGACCGGCACCTCCACCAATAAAGTATGTATAATACTTGGACCGGCACCTCCACCATCCCCAAAAATATATTTGTTGTTATCCGAAAGCTTAACGTTTCTGACCCCAAATACCACACCCGATTCGAAATTTCGGGGATCCGCACATTACTACTTATACGTCATTAGTCTGCCGCTATTTAGATATTGTAAGAGGTTTCGGATCTGGTATCAGTTTGGGTTATAATAGGAAATAATATAAGTGATCGCATATAGTACTCTAATTAAAGTTAGAATTGTTCTCATGATGGGCTTAATACAATTTATTTTGATCTCCTAATAAGAACCTTTCTCAAACCAACAAATCGCATTAAGGCTATTCTAGAGCACTCTTACCGATATTTTGAAAGTCAAAGGAAAATGGCTGAAAATTGGTTGAATAAAATAGGAACTTAAATTTGCATACAGTGGCCAAAAGTCCATTTTTCTCTTTTTTATTCAAGTTCCCCGTTCATTCAACCAACTTTCAGCCATTTTTCTTTGACTTTCAAAATATCGGTAAGAGTGCTCTGGATAGCCTTAAAGTCCAAATATACTACGCAGTAAACAAATTTTAATTAGTTGGCGTCCGAAAAATGTATAAATTGGCAAACTTCATTAACCATCTTTCTTACACCTTTGAGCACATTCTGCGTGGGAACGTTGGTTTTATTGTTGATTTAAGATAAAACAGTAAAGTCATCAGAGCCTTTCCTAACTCGTTGAAAGTTGTTAAGAGAGGGAATTAGCACACGGAATCTTCAAGAGAAGTAAGGGGGGGGGGGGGCTCGGGCTCGTAAAGAAAATATGTATAAAGAAAATGAGATATTTTTTAGCAAAATTCAAATTGAGACGAAGTCTGTCTTTTAGCTGCTTTAATACCGAGCGGTCGTTCGTATCCCGCGGCAGATTCTGTACAGTCCATACGACGCAGAGTACGAAGCTGCCCATCAAAACCTATTTTATCACATCATAGTTATTCAAGTTGTAAAACCTTTGTGTGTGCGAACAGTCCCGTTGAATCGTTCAGTTTTATATTAGTTTTAAGACTTGTTCAGACTTAGTCTAGCACGTGGCCTAAGTAAGATGTACGTGCAAACGTGCATCTGCGGTGGGTCATACGGTTGTGACGCCGGTCTGAAGAATAAGATAGAATCACGCTGTAAACCGCGTTCATATCTCCGCGGAGTTTATAGGGTAGCATGATTGAATTTACAAGCGCATCTAGGGAGCGAAGCTCACACAGGGCTGGCTTTATCTTTACAGCGTTTGATGCAGCGTCCCCAGTCACTTCTTTAACAGGTCTGTAAATAAAGACCGCGAATTCTTATTCTATTCCAGGCTTGTGCCCTTAATAATATGTTGTTTCTCTTTGCTTGAGGCCATTTTTATCACAATTGTTAAAAATAAATCCATTTATAATTGACCTGGCAGTGTAATCCATTAAGAAGCTATAGTGATTTGGTGTGGTTATAAATATTGCAAGTCAAGTATACTATGCTGTACACAATAAAAACAACTTATCGGAAGTACTAAAATAATGAAAAGCATCTAGTTAAAATTTTCCTTAGACAAGAATTAAAAAGTTTAAAAATGAATTCCATAATGGCTTGTCATGTTGTAATATTTCCGCCGAAGGCATGTCGATAGTAAAATGTAAAGGGTGGATTGCCACCATCGTCACTCAGTGTAATTCTTCTACGAGACCACTATAGAGGCTAGACACTATCCACTCCTAACAGTCGCTCTCTGTTGTTTAATACGGAAATGATAGTATGTGATCACTAAGAAGTGGCAGGTTTGTTCTCGGTGGAATGAGTGTGTTAAAATATAACCATACTGATCGTCCGTCATTATTTTCTTATGCTGGAATATCCCGTTCACAAACTTTTAAAACACAGCACATAATATATATTTTTAATGCCGTAACAGAGTCACCGTTGACCTGTTCAGTTCAGCTTATATAAAATGTAATAAATTACATATTTTCTATTAGACAAATCGAAATTTATAGTTTCTATTGTATTCTTTGAATTCGTGTACTTTGTATTCAGTGATGTGATCTAGCTTCCTATGGCTACAGTTTACACAACAGTGTATTAAATAAATAATTCTTTATTTCTTAAGTGATCCTCCGAATTCATCATCCTTCATAAACCCAACATATAATATATTTAATATATTATGTATAGATGAGAGAACAAAACAGATTTCTTCAATAATCCGTCTCACGTCTGTAGGTATCCACTCCTAGAGAACTCCACACGGAAATATCCAGAGTAAGTTAAGAAAATTAATTCAATTATTGTGGCTTGTGTTTGTGAGCAGTTGCATCATGTTTCAAGGCCAGGTCCTAGGGGTTGTTTACAAACCGCATCACAATCAATATATCGCCGACATTAGTCTCTGGAGTGAACCGCCTAATGAAATAGCTAAGCGCGAGGACGCACACTTGCCGGCTAAACTATGCGAAACATTCCTGCTTAGTTAGTGGGCGGGGCGATGTTCGATGTGGGGGTGTTTTTAATATCGGGCTAGGCCTAATGAATTCGACTGATGGGGCGTAGGACAGTTAATTCAAGTCACAATAACAATTACAAGAAAAAGTGCTACACGTTGGACGAAACACGTTATGATGAAATGTTGTTTTGTATCAAATGTTTAACAGTATTTGATCACGCCATCGATGTTTTATTAAATTTTGTCCGTACCTGCTTTACTCGGAAAGATGAGGCAAGTTCAATGAACAAAACAATTAGTATATTACAACATAGAGAAATATCGCTTTTAGGCCTATAAGAGTTTTAGCCCTTTTGGTATTCAGTAACGGGAAATAAATAGGTTTACCACTAATGTTCATTGTGGAAACTTTTCCTCGGTAATGTGGTTGCTTAATGTGGCTTAGTGGCTGTTGTCGATGACGTAATGTCTCAGGGTCGTAAACCAAAGTTCTATGCGTTCCACATGTCTAACCGTATGAGCATATGAGACACTCTTGTGTGCTACTTTCACACTCATCAACTAGATTATGATCGTTGATAAAATTTGTTTAGTGCTATTCGATGTTTTTTTAGTAATTTAACAGAAACCGCGTAAATCCTAGCTAAGCATATTAGTTGGTGAAGTAGACGTGGATTCTATGGGATTTAACTCCTGCGATTGTAACTATTTTCAAACCCTGGTTTCGTGGGGTTTGTTGGGCAAAAGAAGATAACAACGATGCATGACTACTTTTTCTGGTTGACAAAGAAAGTGTAGGCAAAGTAAGTGTAGGTTAACGGTAATTTATCTTTAATTTGCCCACACTTACTCCTCGGTCTACCCGAAAAAGTAGTCATGAATATGTGTAACCGAGAAAAGCTTCTAACAAGCCAAGATACAAAACTAGCTACTAGCTACTCTTTGCATTTCAAAAGTTTCATTTCTGATTATGTGGAGGTTAATAACAGTGTATGTATGATATTAAATACTTTTAGATTTTGTATTGCGATAAACCCGTCACAGCCGTCGTTAAGGCTCATTCTTTGTAGCAAGTATATTGCCACAATTGTAATTTTCTGTGATCTAAACATGCTTCGACCTAAAGCTAACTTCGTAGAACATGGTGACAATTAAAAAACTCACATTTTCTATTTCTAGTTGACCGCGTCACGTATAAAACATACAATTAATCGTCGCTCGACCTTTAGCCAGCTTTAGAATCACCATGTAACGTTGCGCTATTGTTTGAATATTTGATGAGCGGTTTCCACACAGACGTAACGAAATATAAAAATAACACACGACGACAACAGGTAGCGCCACCGTTAACACGCTGTGCATGTTGGGTAATGCACGCATTTAAAAATATCATCATGGGGGGTCTTGTCTCATTAATAACAAAAAATGACCTTTTGACGAATCATGGAGCCAACATTACGAATTTAATTCAAATTACCCGCGTCTGTCAAACGGGGTTGTATTAGTTTCCACATTTGCATGATCCATGTGTGCGTAAAACACAGCTATATTAATAATTATGAATCCACGTGAGTAAACCCAGGTTCGTGCGAGTTTAGCATGGCCGTGTGGATATGTACACGTGCTCATGTCTGCATGTTTGCTTTGATATTGTTACAGCACAACGCGGTGTTGTCAAAGGGTCTAGATTGAAATCCGCTGATCTATGTCGGCCTGGGGATCGATTGTACTGTTCTGTATTAGCTCTGGCCGGCATGTGCGTGTTTATACGTTAGTACTTATCAGGCCTACTTAGTAAGTCGTTTCTGGCAACGCGTTTTTGATAAGTGCAATTTAGGCTAAAATGATGTCAGAAAATGAAAAATATCCTTAAATTCTCACTAAAAGTTCTTAGCTATCATATACGGTTCGTTTTTTCTGTAGGTCTATGTTTCTACATTTCCTTTCGTTGCGTGAAAAAATAGGCGGGTTAAATTTAAATAGTCTTAGAAATTATTTAATTATGTCGAAATATCTATACCCCTACACTTTACATTTTTGTTTTCCCAAAACCAAGGAATTCGTTGAACAATATAATATTTTCTTACATTCTTATGGTAAAAATTCCCTTTGAAACAAATGAGGTTCCGTTCACTTTCTGAAGGTAAGGGTATATTTACGCTCCATTGTGTAAGTTTTATATCGAAAGGGAAACAAATTCAATTCGATATTGTATTTTCCCTGAATTTATTATCTAGGTGCCCGTTAGGACGCCGCAGCCAAGCCGCGGTGCGCTAAACACTCAAGCACCTTATACACCAAGCAGAGTTGGGGGATTTCGAGGTGTTACCCAGCCGTCATGTAACGTGATGTGAACTTGAAAACTATCACAATCGAGGGGATTTAGGTACCTGACAACACATGCCAAATTTTATTGGGGTACGATTATTCCTTCTTGGTGAAAAAATGGCTTGAAACATGCTCAAAATCACTTTAAGGATGTTAGCTACTGCCTACTACTGCCTACTACTGCCTACTACTGCTCACATCTAATACGTCGGCCCGCGATTCTGACCAGACGGGTGGGACTACAATGTTCATATTTTACATGGACATTAAGGTTATAGAATGATAGTCTCTTTTGAAAAAAAAAGTTGAAAAAGTTTGTTGGAAGGCTTCCAAATAAAGGTTTTAAAATAAGCCTTAAACACTTGGCATACAATCAACAAGTAACCATAGTTACTTGACACTTGTTGACGGTATAAGCAGAGTTAGGCGGGAAAGTGCGATACGTAAACAAATAGCGGACATTTAAAATTTTTCTTCTTTGTGTGGAACGAGAAAAGGTGTCATTATACTCTCATAAAACAAATCAGAAACCGTCCCTGGCCTAGGCCCAGATGTGGAAAATTATTTATAATGCAAAAGTGTAGGTCTAAAGTTCCATTTGGCTATAGGACTAGTAAAATTCATACTTACATTACCTGTTTGACAAAGCCTAGCCAACCCTATGCCAGCACAACATTATGAACTTGCTCAACTGTTTGTTTACATAATTGCAACAATCAAATCATTTCATACAACTTGTCTTTCGATTGGCCGGCGTTTATGAAGGCACTGCCATCTAGAATAAATATAGAACTTTTTCGAGCTCTTTGCTATACGCAAATCTTTTTAAAGTGTTTGGATTTCATGATACTCTTTCAACCATAGACATCCTATATAATTGACTAGACCAGCAGTCGGTGGTCCACTTCCGGTACAATTAGAAGCCATCTTAAAATGACAGTTTACATGTTAATCAAATGGGAGCGATTTGTGGCCAAATAGTTCTCAAGATTGCCGCCAGGTTGACAGGTAAGCATACTAGCCTTTAACACCAAATGATTAGTAAATTCCCTTATGCAATCACTTCGTATTGTTTTCTTTTGTTTAATACCATGCTGCACAAGCTAAAACCATATCAAACAATCCAGTAAAATACTTTATTGCATTAAAAAAGCATAAATTAAAACACCAAATCGCCATCTTGAAATGGGCCGGTTGAGTCTTCAATTTGCTACGCTCGCGCCTGTGCGGAGGTATAGGAGACTGCTAATCTAGCCTACTATAGGGGTTTAATATCAATGCTTTCAACTCACAACCCATGACGTTTTCCACGATACCGTTCAAGAATACCAATTCCTTCGAAAACGAAAACGACTTCGTTTTCAAATTGCGTTTTCAACTCATCTCCCACGAACTCAAGAATTGGGGTCCAGTTCTTATACCGTCGTTATACCATGGTTATACCACCTATACCCAGGATGTACATGAATCCGGGTCTAGATATTTTACATCCTATATTGTTACTGCTAATACCATAGAATTTAAATCAACTTTGATAAAAATATTATATTTTAGCAAATAATTTTGTAATGGAACTTGAAAAAGTAATGAGATCACACACATAACAAAAACTTGTAGAAATACAGCCAAACCTTACACACTCAAAGAAATGAGATCTAAAAAAAAGGGCCAAGCTCATCTACCCTTCCACATAAACGTACAGTGTCCCATAACAGCATCCTCGAAAAGCTTGGCAAAATAGAATTTGCATGTTATTACGTTTAAATTAATTAGAAAAAAAAGAACTTGGATAAACTATTACGTTAAATTAATAATCGCAAATTCTATTTTGCCAAGCTTTTCGAGGATGCTGTTATGGGACACTGTACGTTTATGTGGAAGGGTAGATGAGCTTGGCCCTTTTTTTAGATCTCATTTCTTTTGAGTGTGTAAGGTTTGGCTGTATTTCTACAAGTTTTTGTTATGTGTGTTTAACCTTACATCGGGTCAAATTACGTTGTGAATAACAATACTTAGAAATGAAACGTAACACGAGTTTGTTTTCAGAGTATTCCTCTCTCACTGGTGGAATTGACAATATAGAAGTCCCTTATTGAGTAGAATATTTACTATTATCTCGAGTGTTTCCACCTGTTACTAGTTTCTGTCAACGTCAGCACAAACGAACTTGCTAAATCTCATAATGCATTTCTCAGGATTCATTAGTCGCTTGTTACAGCTGAGTTGCGCAATTCTCGCTCTATCTAACGGTTTGCGAGCTCACACTCAGCTGAACTCCACGTACAGTCGAGTCAAACACTCTTGCCATATTCTTCTAATTACCCTTTTCTCTACAAGTTCTGCTTGAAATACTGCAACGTTTCCTTGATTTACTGTTATTTTTATGAAAGTTGTCAGGTCAAACGTGTCGGACCCAGTCAGAAATAATGAAGTCTGTCGTGTCATTCAGAGAGAGACTCGATGAACCTACGGATATGATTGGGTCACCTGCGATCGTGTAACTTGTTCTGTGACACTTCATCAGACTCCTCGATGCTTAGTTTTGTCAGGCTACGTCGTCGTTGAGAGACATGTTATCAACTCCTGATGGTTCATGAAGAGCTGTGATGCTCAAAGAGTACATCAGCAGTTTAGTACTTTATAAGCGTTAGAATTTCACAATTATTTGTCTCGTTGAATTTATTCAATTATGGTTTTTATTATGTTTACGATTAAATTACGGATGAGTGCTAATTTTTAATCATTTTCCAAGAACTAAGTATGCTACAAAATCGAGGAAAGTAGAATACGTGCAAATGAGGAACTGTCTTGATGGATATGTACAGATAACTCATTGTTAGAGCTATGAAAAAATAGCTTTTATATTCTGAATATTTAGCATTAATTTTTCCAAATTTAGCATTTTGTAGCATTAATTTTCTTCTTTCCACCAAAACCCCAAATGTGGGGAGTTTCTTGTATTTTTAATGGGGAATGAATTCAAATTATGCTTTATAGGAACATTTCAATTCAATGTTGTCATTTTTAGCGTTAGAATACAATGCTAAACCAATTCTCAATTGGTATAGGTAAACCTTATTTTCAGTAAATTTAGCATTTTGTAGCGTTTTTAAGAATTTATACTCACTGGTTTAGCATCAATAACCTAAAACGCTAAATTTTCATGCCTCTACTCATTGTTAATAAACATGTTATTTTAATCATTCCAATAGCTACATTTCTCAATTTAATTTATCGGGAAAAACTCCCCTATGTGTAACTGATTATATGGAAATCAACCCAGAAATTAAAAATAATCTCATATCTACAATGCACCAACATTCCAGAAGTTATTACATTTACTGTCTCTGTAGCTTAGGGTTAAAGCACTCGACCGGCAATCGGGAGACCGGGGTTCTATACCCCACTGAGATGGTTTTTCTTAATTCTGTGTTTATTTCCATCTACTTGGCTCCATACTTCACTAGGCTGTACTTGTTTAGTTCTCGAGTCGTTGAACCTCTTGTGGCAGCGTCTATATAGTTACAAGTAGCAACACAATGTGGTATGACGCAATTCAGTCGAGACAAGATTAATGTTGCCAAGGAACTTTCTTCTGACTTTCTTTTTAATTATGAAAAACGGTTATAAGCAATCTCCGTGGAGATAATTAGAATGTATAGGCGCGCACAAGGTACTTTTTGTTCAATACTTTTTACGCCTTTTCTTGGTACTAATTACCCCATCAAAGAAAACTGTCGTGGTCTCGCTTTGATCTTGAGCTAACGTCGGGGAGCTATATTTACCACACAACCTTTTGATAATTGCGAAGAAAGGGTAGTTAACCCTTTAACGGTAGTAATGCTAACAAATCATCGTGTGTCGCTAGACGCTATGGTATTTCCAACTCGGATTGGGGTCGACTCTCAGCTTATAACTATAAAATCTAATAAACCTTTTCTCTTTATTATGTTTTCGATGAAAAACGAATACTTGATCTAGCTAGAAAACACTGTAAAGTGATGTGCTCTGTATTCGTATTAAGAAGTCTGTCTGAACGTCGAGAATGAAAACGTTCACTTCACGAAATTAATAATTTGCGTCTAATTAATAAGGATTGGAGTTGTTGCTTAAGACGTTATGAAAACTACTAAACATACATTAGTTTTGTTTGTTTGTTTGTCATTAAACCTGCCCAGAGGCCAAATTCACTAACACAAACGGGCAATATTAAGACAGATTCGTTAGAACAAGTCGTACTCATCGCGGCATTCTAGGCATTCTTGCTTTCCAGAAAAGTAAACGTTAACCCTGGGTTTCTATCTAATAAGTTGTGATTGTCGATTGACAAGTTTTTACACGCGTTATTGTATTTACAAAGTTGTCACTGACGATCGACTATTGTAGCAGAGTTAGTAGATAGCCCCCCTGTAACAGCATGTTGCTCTATAGTGTCAAGCTAAGTATATAGGGCAAGGATGTATCTATAGAGGTGACATAAATAAATAAATTGTATTAAGAGTCTAGCCACTCAGTTATATAACTGATTTTCAGTGGGGGACTTTAAATCAAAGCGACCAAGCCAACCCTGTAGGCCCCTACGCAATCGACGAGTGAGCGATAACCAACCAAAGATCGATATTTTTTTTAATAGGAAATATAGCAATCAGTGGTATGGACAGTGCGAACACCCGCGGATCAACGCCAGAATCAACAAGGCCGATTCAGAACAACTCTGAATTTATTATGTGCTTCGTTGCTAGGACGGCTCCAAAGTCACCGTTTACAAACTCCTAAGACAAGAACTGATGGACTTAAGTCCAAATCAGAAGTTCAAAAACTTCTTACTTTAGCGGGAATCGAACCCTGAAAGCATTGGAAGCAGATACGCTAACCACAAGACCAACGAGCCACATGACTCAAGGTAATAACCGAACACCATGGAGTTTAAATAGTACTCATGCGAACACGACGTCCGGTTGGCACGCGTGTTTGAGACATTGCCCTTCAACAAGGATGATACAAAACGTTTAAGGTGACCCTGGGGGTATACGAGAGTTTTAGGAAGGCTTTGCCGGCGCAGTATCTACTATCTTTAGGCGACTGGTGGGCAACGAATGCAATTTTACAGGGCTACGATAGGCGGTTAGGAAGAAAGCACGTATTTTTCATCGCCTACATTAATATTTAATAAAAAATGTGAACAAGCAAAATGTCATGATTTTTTATAGCTAAGGTTCTTCCAGTAACATTGAGATACTTTTTGTCAGCCACGAAACGGTTGGTATATTTCTAAAGCGTCACATAGTATCAGCTCTAAGACCTGCTTTAACAGGGTCCCAGATTTTAATTTTTTTTTTAAAAAGAAAACAGGGCTTCAATTTTCAATTTTTATTTGCTAAAACGTTCACAACATTTATAAGAATACATATTCAATTGGTTTGAACTGCAAAATGGCATTGCAACTTTAAGGAATCTTCAATAAACTTCACACTTTTAACTTGTGTTTAGGTGGCGCTAATGTTATTTTTGCCCTCCAGTCGGCCATGACAGTCAGTGTAACGTCATATGAAACTCTCGTATAGGCCTAACCCTCAGACCTGCTTTTACTTGGGTTAGGACCCTCCCAGCTTTTAATTTGTTTAAAAAAAACAGGGCTTCAATCCCCATTCTTGCAAAAACGTTCATATGATATACTAGAATACATATTTGATTGGTTTTAACTGCTAATTTTATGCAACTTTAAGGAATCTTCAATGAAATTCACCCTTTAAACATTGTGTTAAGATGTAATGGCGCCAATGTAACGTTTGCCCTCCAGTCGGCCATGACAGTCGGTGCATGTGACGTCACCTGAAACTCTCGTATAGAGGGCGGTGGTTCACCATCACGTGCTCGACACAACATCCATGAATGAATGCAAGAACAAGTTATGAACGTTTTAAAATAACTAGGAAGCTTCGCAAACGCTTTTTTTAGTCGCGTTGATGGATGAGCTTTTTTTTAGTTTTTAGTTTGCGTGGGATATCTTTACTTTTGCAAGTGCTTTGCTTTGCTGCCTACGCATTGTAGGTGATTGTTGTCAAGTTTCTATTGTTACTTGTCAATTGGTATTGTTTACCGTAAAAAACTTATGTTAAAAGCATTATTTCTTTGGATTTTGGCTTACTTTTTCATTTTTTTCTTACAAAAGGTACTACATTACCATAAACTTAATGTTCTTGTATAATATGAACGTTATAGCCCCATCCGTTTGGTCAGAATCGGCCCAAATGGCACGGAAATAACGCACTAAAAATAAAAAAATCGTAAAAGTACGATATTCATAAGAAATATTTCTTCGATTGTACCCAAAAACATTACACCTCTAAGTTTAGAAATTTCAAAGTTCCCCTCCAATTTTCATCAAGATCGGATATGCCGTTTGCCTGGTAAAGAGCTAACAAACAGACAGAAAAACAAACAAAAAAAACACTCGAGCTAAATTTTTTGGGGGTCAGTGAAATTGAAGTTTTCGCTTCGCTCATCCAATAACCATTATCTTAACCCGGCGCCTCCACCAAACCATTTGGACGCTCGGCGAATTCTTCTTCTTCTACGATGTTTATGAAGTAAATACGTTCCCCACGTGTGTTCTGTAGTTCCCGTGCTTGTGGGTCTGTATGACGTCAGCTCATCACACTTTGAAGTACTCTATCTCGATTAAAAATGCTATATATTCCAGTGATGGCTTGATTGCGCTCTCTGTAACTCGCTTTGCGTGCATGTAAAACCCGAAAATCAATCAACAGTACTTCAAAAGACCTTTGGGCGTATTCATTTCCACTTCCGCTCGTATATATAAATACAAATAATTCATATTTCCCCTGGTGGTCACCTGAAGAGGGTCACATTACACTCTATATAAAATAACCCCTCTCAAATATTTACAAACCAATCGATTTGATTACATTTTCATAACAAAAATAATTATATTCCCACCCACTCAAAACGCTTTTAATTTCTAACGAGATACCTGCATATCATGTATGTTCTATTAGGGTAATCAAATTGCTGCTGGTCGGATGGTAAAGCCCGGGGGACGGTTCGATGGCGTTATAACCCCGTTCCATGGTATTGAAACAACAACGATAAATAAACATGCATTTTAATCTGTATGCCTGTTATGACGGTTGAAGTACTTCATGTGCCGATCATGAAAACGCGGTGTTCCCTTTCCTATTAGACGGTGCAATATAATTTAGGCGTTCACGAGACTTCGATGAACAGTATTTTTCGGACGGGCCTACCCATCGACTTATGCATGGTTCAAGTATGGGGTTTTGTCGTATACCATTTTGTTGTAGGCTCGTTGATTCTGGCGTTGATCCGCGTGTGTTCGCACTGTCCATACCACTGATTGCTGTATTACTTTTAAAAATCGATCTTTGGTTGGTTATCGTTCACTCGTCGATGGTCGGACCTGCAGGTTGGTTGTCCTTCGTTTAATCCCACGAAATCGTTTGTGTGAGTTGAGTGTCGTGACTGCTAAATACGGATGTATTTATTTATTTAATGCGCTATTGGAGAAGATTTTGTTTTCGAAAGGAAAAATGAATAAATAGAGAGCAAAATAGTGTCGAAGGATTGCCCGCTGTACGATTTAGATTAGAATTGCCCGGTGTACTTTCTTTAGGTGACGAACTATATAAGGTAACTCTTGTGTTATGAAAGATTTAACGGGAACGTCCTATGGCTGTTTTAGAAGACTAAATCCCTTGCGTTCTCATTTACGACTGAAGAATACCTTCAGTCGGGGTTGTCGGTGGTGGGAACCGAACCTATGACCTCTCTATAAGAGTGAACGACCTCCACACACTCTACTGGAATCTGTGCACGTCGCAATGTTTTGCGAGTATTCTTGCAGTAAGAACAGTGGATTCGAGAACAATTCATCATTCTCAACCTATATTCTCTCCCGGGACTGGCTAAAGATGATGGATCTCGCGTCTTCTGCTTCCAAGCAGCTGCTGAACCACGTGGGCTGCTCATTAGGTCACGAGTAGCCTCTCAGAGCGAACATACTGTATAGTCCACACTCTCGAACAAACACTCTTTGCTTTCACTGAGTATCGCAGTTTTACGACCGATTGATTCAATTTTGTCTGGGAAAAAATAAAACATCTATTCGTAATTAGAGTCTACCCATGCACTCAGTCACATAACTGATTCTGAGCTTAACTTAAAGCAGACCAAGCTAACCTTGTAGGAGCCGACATCATCGCCGAGCGAACAATGACCAACTAGAGACCGACACATATAAGTAGGAAACACCAATCAATCAAGCTGGGCACAATGTTCCACCCGCGGAGAGCTCCAAAATCAGCAAGGCTGATTCGGAACCGCCTTAGAATGTATTATCTGCCTCGTTGCTAGGACGGCTGCAAATCACAATTAACAAATTCCAAAGCCAAGAACTGAGGGCTTGAGTCCACATTAGAAGTTACAAAACTTCTGCCTAGAGCGGAAATCTAACCCTGGACCTTCTGCATTGGAAGCAGAGCCTCTAACCACAAGACCAACGAACCACACAAAATACAAAATACAAAATACAAAAGATGGTGAGAGCAAGTACAATAAGATGCTATTTGTTGCTTATAGTATACTGATATAAATAATATTTTAAACACACTTAATAAATTCACTGCCACGTGAGCTACACTTTAAAAAAATAACACAACAATAATACCTCTCCCCGTAATTAAACCATGATTACAAGTAACTGGTAAATAATATGTCTATGGAATGGACCCGGCACCTCCACCAACAATGCTATTCTTATGGAGTTAAAAATGTTTTACCTCTAACCCGGCACCTCCACCAACAATGCTATTCTTATGGAGTTAAAAATGTTTTAGCTTTACTCGGCACCTGTACCAATCTCATATAACATTGTTATTCGAATCATTTGTTTATTACGTAATAATATGGTGAAATTGACTTCATTATAATATAATGGACTTCGATATGCATTTAATTCCCAAAATAATAACTTGGAATAATTTGAACTTTTTCCAGTTCATGGATTGATTCACTGGATGGGAAATCACGCTAATTTACTAGATACAGTTGGTGTTAGTTCCACCAACTTTAAACCGGCATATCCCCTAGGCAATGAAGAATTCGAAGCGCCGAATACTGGGATTAAACTGTTCAGTCCAAGATTGTTTTAGCATGCGGTCATAATTAGTCAGCCTTAGCCTGACTTCTGCGACCAGGTGCACCCTAATATTATTCCCTTGTAAAATGTTTGGTGATTTCATATATATCATAAAGAATAGTGAACATTTTTCTTATACATGTCCCGATCATAAAGAGGTCCCTAGGCTACGAAGATATGAGTCTCACATGACTTTCTTTCTGTTACTTGTCAATTATTGTAGAAGCAACAGAATATTATGAGCTAGTGTACAGGTTTATGTCTTCTTTGGTATATACACTAGCTTGTGACACGAACACAATAAGTGCTATTCTCACTACTTAGATTCTACTTACGCTGTCTTTTATGATGCATTATTAACATGTCATGTCATATTGGAATAATGCTCCAAGGGGGACAGGTACTCACTTTGCAGATGTTGACTGTAGGTAGACAAGGGGAAGACATAACAGCTGAATGTGCAGACTGT
The DNA here is from genome assembly GCA_024449915.1 of Sweltsa coloradensis. Lineage (NCBI taxonomy): Eukaryota > Metazoa > Arthropoda > Insecta > Plecoptera > Chloroperlidae > Sweltsa > Sweltsa coloradensis. Next base: position 244,936 of record JAMZAV010000397.1, on the reverse strand, counting down.
AAGATGGTTCTGGGGTCTCTAGCACAAGGCGATGTGTGTTGAACGAAGAGAAAGGTAGTGCTTTCTTAGAAGAATCCCCTCAATTGTTTATGGTCCACATTATGTTTAATAATGAGAATTGAGTGTTTCTTTAAACTCACTTACAATGGCAGTGGTTTTCTACGTAATTTGATTACGATTTCACTGATAAAAGGCTAGTGGAAAGAAACACCCAATTATTTATTATTTCCATCAGTACACTGCAGGGAAATTGCAACAGGCTAAATATGTAATCTGGTAGACTTCCTTCGAAAACATAGTTTGACCGAGAGTAGTTCCCAGTGGGTATATTACTGGTTAGTTAAATGCCTGTATTTGTACAAAAAGCACTACTTCAAAAACTATTGGCGATAAATCATACTGTATTAGCAGCTTAAATAGCTATGGAACTAGTGCCATATTAAAAATTATTATTTGGTAATATTTGAAGTAAGTCAAGAATATTATATAAATAAAGAATGTCTACATGTTTGTATACATTTTAAACTTTTATATGAAAAGTAAAATTGCTACGTATTTAACGGAGTTGTGTTTCAACGCTAGGCTAATCTATATGGAATCTGAAAATACAAACCGTCTGATATTTTGCAATTCACACATCCAGTCTATGTTTCACCACTATACATCGACACGGAGTAGAAATGATTACTCCAGCCATCACGACTTCTATTGAGCGGTGCGCCCCCGTGTCCTGCGCGCCCCTGGTTGTGCACCAGGCTACAGCACGAGGTGGGAATCCCAACCACTAGAGATCGTGATTCTACGTATCTCCCCGCCAGACAACACTCGTCCATCACTTCTAGCCGGAGAACCGCGGTGAAGAATTATTTGTTGTGTAGCCGGGAAGCGAAATTGGCCGACATTAGTATTGTAGGCGTAACAGATATTCGATAAATACGTAACCTTTAGCAGTATCCAGTGCCAGTAACATTCCTTACGTAATGTCGAGAATGCCTCTACATTTACAAACTTAATCAAAGTATATACAGTGATAGTTTATTCTATGATATTGATGTGCGGGCTTAAATAAGTTATTTCATTATTGGATTAAGTTTTGTTTTCATTGGTTAAATAAACTTTTTATAAACATAAAAAAACTTTTTCCCCCCGTAACGAGAGAAGTGAAAAACAATATTCGTTTTAGTTTTGATGGAATTAAATTTGTTCCTGCAATATTAAAATAATCCTAATTTAATTATAATTTGCCAGCATTGCAGTCGTGCTCATCTAGATCTTAGCTTAGAATTGCAGCCAGCTACCGTTGACTGAATGCTGCTTTCTATCAAATAGTTCTCTCATTCCCTATCCAGTTTATATTTCTTTTGCTGTCCATTTAACAAGAACTGTGCACAGAAGCCTTAACTTCGTGCACTGCACAGAGTGTATACCCCGCCGTTAGTTTCGTGTAGTCTTTACACTGAGTCGCGGCTCTGTTGGAGTAGGATTCACAGATGTTGTGAAGTTAGAGGCAGCATATTATAATAGTTGAGCAGGGGGATTAGCCCCAGCTCAAGCAGCCCGCTTGTGTCGTTGTTGCACGGAGGGAAGCAGCAGAAATGTTACTTGGGTAATACAAGAATTAGAAAGTGTAGAACTAGGCTTATACACATCCCTAGATAAACTCATTCTCTATACCCGGATTATGTTTCGGTCTCATATTTCTGCCTTGAAGATAAATGCTATGTATAAGATGTATGAATGTGTGATTTACCATGATGGTGATTTCGATGAGTGGGTGAGGAATACTCACTCAACTTACGGGGAATGTTTGTAGCGGTGTAGGGAGAGAGTTGGGGCTAGCCCCCCAGAAAGTTTAGACCTCCACCGCTGTATTGAATGCAAGGACAAGCAAAAATCTTTTTCGATTTTTCAATTTGGATTGTGGAGAAACACTCCGTAGCTGGAATTGATAATATTTAATACAATTTAAAAATGAAAAAAGTCCATCTCGACCGGGCTTCGAAACCGGATCTCCCACATTCCAGGTAGGCGTATAGTCCAAGTACAATTCAGAAGTTTTAAGGTTACCGTCTCGGTAGTCTAGTTAGTTAAGGCGCCCACCCGGAATGTGAGAGATAAGGGTTCAAAACCCGGTCGCGATGGACTATTTTATTTCTGAATTGTATTTAATCTTCTTGTATTGAATCTTCTTTTACTTGTAAGCTTTTTTTTCACTATCCTGCACCGACGCCAAAATGTACGACGCTCAACGTATCTTGTCTTTATTTTTTCTTCGATGATCTGTTTCATAAGTAGCTTCGCTCCCTACTTTCTTATCTATGCTTGTTGTAACTGGTTGATAGTAATTATATTAATTTGTCTTCTCTACGCAAAACATACAATGACAAATATAAACTTTTGTTGAACTTAAGGCTGTGAGTTCACCAAAAACAAAATCCAAAATATGCATAAAACAGTAGCTAAGGCCAGAGTCGATAAAGAAGTTTCCCCCAACGGGGAAATTTCTTTGTTAACTTTACAAAGGTCATAACACATACATACACATACACATTTAAAAAAAAAATTATGCATACTTACGCTATTGTTACTTTTTGAACGATTTTGTGTGCTTAGTTTCGCAAGGAGTTTACTATTTGTATGGCTGATATATAGCTTACTCTCACCTTTGACTATGCAATAATGTATTTTGAAATGTCTATCTGCAATACCGTGCATTTTATAGTATTTTTTTTTGGCATTTCCGTTACGTTTATGGTATTTGTGCCGCAAAAAGAAAAAGATCGAAGATCTTGAGATACGAAAGCTATTCATTTCAAAATATCTCATTGCATAGTCAAAGATGGGTATAACTATAGTAAAAATATCACTCATACAAATTGTATACTTTCTTCACAACTTTGCACCAAAAATCGATCATAAAAGAGGCAATAGCAAAAAATGCATCAGCCATTAAAAAATTACTTTGGTATTTTTAAATGACTGTGATTTATGGTCATACTCTATAAAGTACTGTTTTGTGCATATTTTGGATTTCTGTTTTAGGTGAACACACAGACTTAATGATCTACGTTTACACTCTATTTAACTGTAATTTTGAAATTTGATTTTAAAGTAGTGTTTTGAAAAACAACTCGCAGTCTACGATGCTACTAGCCTAGATACTTACGAGTTTTATTTAACACACTACAGAAGAATCCGCTACGTCGGAGCAGATAAAAGCCAGTTCGCAAGCCGCGATGCGTAAGCGCAACTTAACGGAATTTGCAAGTTTCTCATGTGGAATTCACAGACTGTGGTTTACATTCAATTGAAAGCTTTGAACGCGAAACAAAAAATACGTTGAATTTCACCGTTTTGTGTTGAAAATAGCGAGGACGCATAAAGAAGGCATCTAGTTCTCTCTTTGCGAGTATTTTGTTATCAGGCCACAATTAAGTTTCACCGTTTATTTGGAATTTCATTTAGCATCATCAATGGCGACTATGGTTGGAGCTGCGAAGCTTCTTGCAACCCCTTGCAAAATGAAATATGGCATTAAATAACTAATTTTAAGAAATAAGTTATCTTTACATGTTTTTCTAGTTTTTATACATTATGAAATATGGTAAAGTTTAGTGCCGTAAAATGTTCGCCTGTTCTTTGGGAGTAAATAAAATAAACGGTATATTTTGTACATTTAGGCCATATTCAAATTGTATTTTAAAACCAACCAAAATTTGTTTTGGTCTGACTTACATGGTCTAGTGCTATATCTAAATCTAAAACATAGCCTTTAAAACACGCCAAACTCAAACGAATGTTATTTATAAATTAGTTTTACATTGCATGTCAGGTCGTGATTAACGTTATCAAACAGCCATTTCATCTAGATATGAATCCTGTAACATGCACTTTGACATTTTGTCGTTAGCATAGCCCTATAACTGATTAATGCCGTGCTAAAAACGTTACACTAATAGGTGGCCGGGCATAAATGTCAGGGATACGCCCATGGCTTATTTTCCACTTAAACGACAGCACTGCATTATGTTGACTAGAACCACTAAATAATATCGTGGAATTTGATGTCGCAATGGCTTTTAAAATAGTTAATGTACACTAGAACACTTTAAATCACTTTGCATTCAGTTCGTGATAACATTTGGAACTACACTTTTATAACATAACGGTCCTTTTTGTGTTTGGTTCTAGTAATCTGTACTTAGACAACAGAATCGTGAATTGTCTTATTGAACAATATTAAACTGTAACAAACGCAACCACGCATTAGGAAATGCTCTTTCCGCTACTATTCTTTATCGAATTGTCATGTTTGTTTCCAAAATTATTAGTGCATAAACATATAAATCACTATATGTTATTACTATTGGTAATTTCTTTACATTACCTCACAATGAAAATCTCTTTTCAATGGCCATCTAACAGTTACAGTCAACGAAGCACTACAGCTTTATTGTTTAAACTTACATTTCTATATTCAATTACTCTGAAAGATAGGGTATATTCAATGTATACAAATTTCCTCTTTCAAATATTCTAAAGAGCTATTAACAAAACAATAAACGTTTTGAACCTTGATAATTGATCTATTTACATACGCTTATTATAAATTATGTAGTGCATAACAGGTGTTTCTCGTCGCACGTGAATCTGATGCTGGAAGTGTATTTTAATTACGTCACATGAGCTAACCAACCATAACCGTCCGCTTATGAATTGCTTTACCCCAGCCAGTGTTTCGATCAAGACCATACAGCCACAATTACCCATTCGCGTCAATGAATGGCTAATTGCAGGTTTATTGCACATCCGATGACAGTACGGGGGACATTGTACTAGGAACAATACTGCTGAGTGTGACTTGCCATAGCTCAATGCACACGCGCATTAATTTCCAATCAATCTGTGCGTCTTCCTTGCTAAGGGGGGGGGGGGGTGAATAGCTCCCCACGGAACCTCTGGAGTGTAGTAGAGGACTCGACTGTGCTGGTTATTAGTAACAGCCTCAGTTTAGGAACAGAGAAACACTCGTTCGATTTGTGGGTTATTTGAGTTTTCTAGTTAGTTATTTGGACTCGAAGCTTAACGTTTCAATAACGATGCTAACTGATACGAACTGGGGCTAATTTATACCTATTTTGTTTTCATATCCCCTCTTTGTTGTTTATCGATTCGGGAATAAAGCGAACGAATACAACTGAGTTGGAAGTAAGGCCCAGTTTGGGTTAATTCATTTCTGGTATGTTCGTGATTAGGAGTGTACGAGTACTCGACATTTCAGGCGAGTATTTTGTACTAGGCTTGAACTCGATTATTTGCTTGTCAAAATCGAGAACCAACAAAAATCATTATTTTGGTGGAGGTGCCGGGTCAACTAAAGCGAGTTTGGTGAGGCTAACTACACAGTTACAAGTCAACCCGGCACCTCCACCACCAACAAGATCGTAGAGAATCGTAGATATATATCCTTTTTGTGTCCTTCGACAATCTATAGTTTTATATAGTTTCGCTTCCTACCTTCAGTACTGTTTAAGCCTCGCTTGCTTTATAAGTCTGCCGGCCCTAATGTTGGCAGCTTCTCCCTGTGCACCCAGTGAGGTGAATCCAGTATAAATAGGGTGCGGGTTTGACCCTAGCCTACGTCATAATCCAGACTGGAGTTAACAACCTGAAAGGCTTCCTCAGGCACCTTAGTTATATCCATTTGTTGCTCACAGTATTAATCTGTGCTCAATCTCATCAGCTGAACGTAATTCGAAGTTACAATATAGCGTCTGTCTTGTGTGTACCTTACTGCTAGTAACTACTATTGCTCAACTAAATAATTATAACGTTGTACTGCGTACGTTTAGTTAGGTAAACACGTAGCAATATCAAATGAAAACAAATATTGCCCTTTTGAGTCCGTTCATACATTATATTTTCTGTGCTTGACTTGATAATCTAGGCAGAACATGATATTATTTAGCTTTCGTGCAAATCGACTATTGCCCGTCAGCAAAGCAGAGCCAGTCATCCATTTATGTTTTCTATAATATACGAAACACAACGCAAACAACGACGGGCAATGTGGAGTTTACTAGTTTGATTCGTCTAATATTATTACTTGCACCTCTTGCGAGAGTAAACGATGAGTGAGTTGAAATCAGTGTCTACATCAAACGATTTATGTAAAACACAACTATGATAGTTTGTAAATTTTAACAATTTGTATGTGATATTTTAATTGTAGGTAATGTTGAATTAAATCTTGAGATCTTAGAACAAACTAGTTTACAGAGGATGTGCATTATTGCTTAGCTAAGTGGGTTAATACTTAAAATTAAACTGATATTTTATGTTCCCGTACAAAAACTATGGTATACTAATATTGTAAGGGGTTTTTAGGAAGTTGCGCACAATAGGTTCGCCCGGAATCTTCGCCAGAATCGCATGGTCGGGGTTTGGTCACAGGACTCTTTACATTGTGGTTCCAGTGGAACTTACACATGGCGGTGACCAAACGTCGATCGTTCTGCACTCTAGTGGGAAATCTGTCACCCACCACAACAATAATGCACTACCGTCAAAATGTTGTAAAAGTTCCTATTTTATCAACGTCCAGACAACTGTGACCAAACCCCGATCGTTCTGGTGGGAGATTAATAATTCGACCTTTGCCCTATTACTGGTTCATACAACAGTTGTTACACAATTTAAATACAATATTTTAATTACCCTCTTTGAACGAAAATTATGGCTACTTACTTCATATGTGATGTAACTATGTTCATGTTTACTAGAGAACGTTTTTCAACTTGTACCAGCACAATAATTCATATTTCATACTTTAGAAGCTGTGTCCAACTGCATGCTTGTGTCCACGGTTCATCTTGTCTTGAGATTGAAGACACGGATCTCCCCTCCTTGCATCGTTACACAAACGTGAAACGTCGAGCACTCTGGAAAGTTTCCCGATACCTCCTTCAAGAAACGTGCGTTCACACAAGCGTCGGTTGATATTGATGACGACAGAAAGTGCCGTCAAGATCGGCCGTATAGCTATTCCAAATACTACCCACTAGACAAGAAACATAATCACAGTTATCGACAGTGTTGCCGATACCTCAAGAGTCACAACGCGGAAAATTGCGAAGCACGTATTATATATTCACATACATCATTTCAAAATCCAAACCACGCTTTTCCACTCTATCCACAATTATTTGAGCTCCTTTGTCAAGCTACAAAATAAAAATAACATAATAAACAATTTATCAAGGAATAACAAAACAAAGTGCATTATAAATAACTACTGTCACCTTATTACTTATCAGCAACATTCTGGAGAGATCTATACAAATCCATAAAGAAACATCTTAAAGAAAATGAGAAACTTTGTCAAATATATACAAAGAAATATGCGAAAAACATTTGGGCCTACATCCGATGGGAACCATCTATAGGCCCAAACAAACACTTTGTAAGGATACTCACTGTAGGGCAAACATGTTTGAGCCGGTGTACCCTACATGAGAAACGTAGCCCAACTAGGCTTATTAGGGTGTTAGAGATATTGTGAAAGGGGATGCCCGAGGTGATAACAAGGACAATCCCAGCATTCGCCTCAACCCCTGAAGAAAACTTAGGAACAAGATTTAGTCAGGCGGGATTCGATCCCGCGACCTCTTGAAACAGAGTCTCGAACGTTACTCTGTCGGTTAGTTCTTGCAGCCTGTGCGGGCGTAAAGACAGGGAGCGAATATGTCCCGGTCTAGAGACGCTAGATGGTTGCCTAGCAACCAGACGAGAAATATGAGATCCTGTCTTCACCGGGAAACTAGGAAATGCATGATGACCCAATAAGACAAAATTGCGCCAAAATGAAAAGAAGAATATTATGAAATGCCAATTTTTATTAGGGTGGATAGGGGAGCGTGGGAGTGTATGGCGCCGTAATATGCGAGATGAGTGTGGCCTGCCTGGGCCTGGGGGTATTGTAACCTGCTCGGTCTTATTTGACAGCTTCAAGTTCGCGAAGCTGGGATCGAATATTTTACCAACGCCTTCACCCCACAACAAATTGTTGGAAGTTATTTGATAGCATCACGCTCAATATTTCTCCCGTTAAGATATTAGTTTTTATATGGTATAAATAAAACAGATTACATTTACCTACAAGATAACAAAGCTGAGCGCAAGCGTAACGGGATACTTTTCTTGGTTGGTTTTATTCAGATGTAAGACTTATGCAAAGTATTTTTTCCTGTAACATCAATGATGTTTATCGGAAGAGTGGCCAATAAACTTTTAAGTTTAGTTTTCTTCCCGATAAATGGAATTAGTTTACGCAAAAAAAGAGAATCATATGATTTTATAAATTTTGTCTTCTAGGTTAAAAACTAATATAACCGCCTGTTTATCATGAGATCCATAGTCGCTATAAACTATACTAATTCACCGAATTGAAGTGACATATTCCAATCGGTTTCAATAAAATGATCTAGAATGTCGCTTAATATTTCATAAATCATCTAAGGGGTGTTCCTTCGTGATTTAATCGAATCACCCCCCCCCCCCCCCTCCACATCACGTTAAATGTGATGAACGTGCCGACATTACGCAATTCAGTGGTAGTTTGTTTTGGAAGTAATTGTTCGCCCTTCATTGCATTAATATTCCAGGCTTTGCTTGTTTCTTCATTGTTACCGACAACATTACCGGAGTCTAATGCCGCGTTAAACCAATATCGCTTGTCTATATAGCCGTGACTGCGCCGCAAGAGGGGGGGGGGGGACACTAGGGTGCAAAACATGAGGTAGGGGGGTTGTTAAGTCTAAACAGGGAGAAGACCATTCGAGCTCACGTTTTCGGCGTTTTACAACAGACTACATTGTAAATACATACGCACAGATTATAAGATGATGATTGTTGTTTTGTAAATACAAATCATTGGACTCTTCACTGTTATTTATACATAATATCTTTATTTTAATGTTGATATTTCGACTTCTTTACAATTACATAAATACAATACATACAATATAAACTATGCTTTTCTGTAAAGATGTCGAAATATCACCATTTAAATAAAGATTTATGTACAAATAACAGTGAAAAGTCCAATGATTTGTATTTACAACGTTACTACCTGTTATATAGTTTCATTTTTATAATGATTTTTGTTGTTGCCTTACGTCTCATTTATACTATTCGAGACGATGAGTCCACGTCCTTGTTTATCCATACACCTCGGACCAGCGCCCTAATCGTATGGGCCACCGCGGACGGCTAAACTAATTCATGTCAATTATTTCTGGCAACTTACACGTTCGTTTGTTAAGCTAGGCCCAGTTCCCACTAATTGTTTTGATTATAAGGTGATAAAACTTAAATTAGTTTTAGTTTTAGTCATAAGAAATTGTTATGAGAGCTGATAACAACAAAATTCTTACGACGCACCAATCAGTCTTCAATAATCAAACGACTGACAAATTAAAAGGAGTAACTTTATTATGACAGGCCAATAAAAAATTATTAACCAATCAGGATCGGATTGCTTATAGCTTAAACAATTTCTTACAAAGGTGATAGGAACTGGGCCTAAAAAATGAAGCTACCGCTCCTAGCTATGCTTCTGCCTAATCGCGGAAGCCATTCTTATTGTTAACCCAACCCCTTCTTCTTTCTACCATAATCATAAGGCACCTCGGTCCACCTTTCTTCAACTTCTTTCTCTCTGCATCATCCTAGCTGTGTGAGCAGCCTCATCGTGTATCCAAACTACTTGTGCTTCATAGATCAAAACTTATTATGTATTACATTAATGACACAGGTTGGGACTTGAAGTAAAGGGGCGAAATTCAGACCCTATTTATTTCACTCATTTCCCCCGAAAATTAAAAATTACCTCTTTGATCTTTCTAAAAGTAATTATGTGGTAATTAAGAACGTGGCGTCTTCATTACGCCTTTAGCGCCCGCCTTGTTGACAACACGCGCCGCTCGGGCCCGTAGACACATCACGCCCGCAACAACAACAACAACAACAACAACAACAACAACAACAACAACAACAACAACAACAACAACAACACGATCCTTGTAGTTCGCCTGCGAGCACTCCTAGAGTGCGTTCCTCCCTTACTCAGCAGGCGTGGCAACGCAATCTGCATCACGGATTAAATTAATTATCCATTTAATTTTTTAATAGTAAACACAAAAAACATAAACACACAGTTTTCACTGCGATCACTGGGCAAGAATGCGAACGTTCGGGCAATATTATTAATTATAAACAACCGCTTTGTAATCAGTCAATGGTGTTATATTTGAATTCTTTCGATTCAAATGTGCCATGCATAATAACAATTTTACTGCCATGCATAATAACAATTTTACAGATTGAAAATCTATCAGCATTAAAACAAAGTTTCAATAAAATAACTGCTACGAAAACCATTTTAAAAAAAAAGTTACAATTGCCGGTGACTTGGACCGAATGGTATTTCAAGAAGCTCGTTGCTTTCATCCATGCTCTCTGGCATTGCAATTTAAATAAGGATATTATAAATTCCGGCTTCTCTGTAGTTGGATGGTGACCTCGTCCGAAACGTCTTGACTGTTGTTCTACAGAATCCTTCACGAAATGGTCTGTTCTTGTTTCCAGAGCGTCTTTGATTTGAACGCGGGTTGGACAGTCCACGTAGATTTATCCTTGCCTTGTTCTTACTAGTCTTGTTCGCTCTTACGACATATATGAATTGTGTACCCGCCAACATGTTATATGAATCATTCATGGGCCAGAGAGGAAAACTCTACGTGAACAAATGTTGAGCACTTGCACGTTTAAATTTAATCTATGTATGAAATGATTAAATCTTACACTCGCGAGAGAAGTTAACAATGGGCCTGACTGAAAACGCATTACTCCTAAACATTTCTCATTTTCTTGTTATTTTATAGTTTCAATTATTTCTTAGAATATACAGGTTTCTTTCGTAGATATGTAACTGCAATCGACAACTATGTTGGATATTATCATAAACGCGGAAGAAAAAGTTAAAGTTTTTTTTACTTTAACTGAAACAAAAACTTGTCGATCGACAACAACAACCTGGTTAATAAATAAAAAACTTTCATACAATGCGATATTATTAATTTCGTGTTTCTGACGCAAATGTTAAACATAATGTCAATGTCGGCCGATAAGATTTAGCATGGTTTATTCTTACTATAGTTGTCACTATCAATCAACAAGTTGTCGTTACTAAATGGGCCTCCAGCCCGTTATTTACCTTTGTCCCCTGGTGTGCACTATCAATCAGCCAAGCTGGATATAGACTGAGTGTAACCAACGGTTTATGTGCGTGCCTTGATCTGATATGTTACTTCAGCAACAAGACTCTCTTAAACAAATTCACATTTTAATTCAAACGTTTATACTTTGTTTGTTCCATCCCTCATGCCTGGCTCCTCCCTTGTTTATCAAGGTTCCAGCCACACCCCCTAAGGAAACATCCCCGTTATATGTTTGTTTATCCTTATTTTATTTTCACATTTCCTTCACGAGATTAGTTTTCCTCGCATTTTCATTTTATCAAGCACGGCACGTGTTTTAACTTTTATTTAAATGATTTTAAAACAACACCATTTGCTAATTAGTTTTCGCAAAAACATTAAACTGCAAAAAATATTGCGAATAACACATTTCTAAATAAAAGGCGCTGATAAAATCGCAACATATAGTTGTAGCATACGTAGGGGCAGGACTAAATCAACCATATGACGGAAACTACTTTGACTACAACTCTACTGCAGATGTTATATTTACATGTACATCTGCTGATTGTATCAAATAACGTGTGTTTCATATTTTATTCTATTTTTACTGTCCAGTTGACATAAAATGTTAACATTGGACCGATTTACATTATGTAATTGGAGAGCAAAGCTACCATGCAAGCATTACTATTCTGTCCGTCTGCGCATGTGCCTCTCTCACGAAGAAAACCAGACACGACGTCTGAATGTCAGACGTTTTTGTTGACATTGTCCATCAACAAGGCTGATACAGATTGTTTTTCCTGGGGGATGGGGGCGTAGTGACTGTCCCCCAGAAAGTTAGAATATTTGTAACCCGGCACCTCCACCATTGTTTACTCATGTTAATCTGGTGTATGATGATTGATAGATTAAATGAAAAACTAAATTAATGCGGGTTGAAGGGCGAACCTTTAAAGTGGTTAGCTCACCCGGCACAACCACCAAAATAATTCATTGTGTGTTTTAATAAATAATGTGTTGAATGAAAGACGTTTTGTGTCCCAACCTTGAAGTAATTCTCTCTGCTGTGTACACCGTCATAATGGACAACCAAGTACCAGTTTTCAATTGTTTTCAACTATACCCGGCGTAAGATTCAACGTAAGCCTCGGTGCGTGTAAGCCGGCGGTTGAGCATTCTTACCGTGCTTATACGCTTAGGACGCCACTGCTAATCCTGGGGCTCTGCTCGGGAAGAAGCTACCGCACAGTGGTGTAATTGTTGCACGACTGCCTCGTGTTTAGCGTCAGGGAAGCAAGTTTGAAAACTTGCGTTTACAGTCAGAGTGACTTGGAGGATCACGTGACTACCAAAACGTATATTTTAAGCCTAATGCAAGTTTTTTTTTATCAAACCACGAGCTTTTCGGCCGTGGGTGGAAACGTACGTTGTGATTTGAAAACTTGCATTCGGTTCAAAACGTACGTTTTGGTAGTCACGTGACTTTTCCAAGTCAACCTTGGCGTATTCTGATTGGTTGGGGGCTGTTTTAAATTCAACAAGCTTCGACTCAACACACATTTATCCCACAACGTACGTTTTGATTTAAAAACTTCATTTGTCTCAAGTCACCTTAATGAGGTGGGATAGGTTTACGTTTTGACGGTGGTTTGTTGCTGCAAACGCATTTTTCAAAACTTGGGTCCCAGAGTGTCCCTCTGACGTCACGGCATTGTTGCCGCTCCTCGCCACGCTATTGTCACGCGCGATCTTGCAACACCCCACGCCGTGATTCCAATCTAGCAAATGGTGTTCATGAGATCTTGTAGAACCAGACGAAGGGTTTATATCTAGCCGAAAAGTGCCATAAGTCAATGCAGTGAATAATGCTTAGCTCTCATGGATAGTGGACCAGCCAATATCATCACGCGGAGGAAAATATAAGAGGAATTTATGGAGTTCATATTTTTAAAGCTAAGGCGACGTCGAAAGATTGCTCTTTGTATTAGTTTAACATTTCTGTGTTTTACTTTTATTTTTATAATGAAGCCATTCATTATCTACCACAACATGCTTCTCATGACAATGCATGTTTGTATTGTTCATTGTTGTTCTTTTGTTGTGTTTGCTCAATAAAGTGTACGGTTATAAAAATTATCGTTAAAGGGGTATTTAACCGCTAAACTCAAAAAATACATTTCATTCAGGCTAACTAGTAATGAATTTAGCAATTAACAGAAAAATTATTGGGGCCACCATGACCTCCCAAAAAATTGTCAAACATAACATTTTTCGAGCTAGGTCCCATCGGCAAAAATCTCCCATAAGAAATAACATGGGGACGATCTTTATGCCCCGTGACCTTGGAGGATTTTCATCCAAAAAAATATTGGCCATTATTGACGTACTCGACAACCTTTTCTGTAAATTCTCTATATTTTGTTTTGTAATTTGGGCAAGTAGTTCGGTCAAAATATGCTGATTACCAAGATGGGGTGTGATTTTGGAATGCATATTTTTGCGTGTTTGAGGGTATATTTGGGCACAGTTTCAAGACACGATGTTATGATGGGTCATTTTAGATTGGTACTATGCTCTAGTATATATGTGGACCAAAAAAGAAGCAGGTTAAAGCCGATTTAAGAAAATTTTCCAAAACACCAATTTTCGCCAATTTCTGGATAAAAAAAATAAAAAATTCGTGTTAAATCACAGTTACAAGATATAATTTTCTAAACGGTCATTTAAGTGTAGTATTGTGCTATAGATCACGTGGTAAAAAATAATTTATGGGTTTTGTAGCCCCTTTAACATCGTTTTGTTTAAAATAATTTACCAATTCTAGCTCGTACGCGTTCGCGTATTCGTGTGTGGACTATTACTTTGTATCCGCTTTACATAAATCATCATCATGCCACGTTTAATATGATACAAGCTTACAATTGTACAAATTGAAACTATATAACAGGTAGTAACGTACTCATACAAATCATTAGACTTTTCACTGTAAGTACCTTATTTTTATTTAAAATGTGATATTTCGACTACTTTCCAGCAGTCTTTATCAACCAACACACAACATGTACTTATCATGTTCATTCGTGTTTGATACAGACTGCTGGAAAGTAGTCGAAATATCTTTTTAAATAAAAATAAGTTTATAACAGTGAAAAGTGTAATGATTTGTATGTGTAACAAGCTTACAGGTGTTGACCGTTTTATGTTTCTTTTAAATGAACTGAACAGAAAATAACACTGTCTTATCTTAATAAGATGTGTTTCATATTAAAAACACATCAAATTCTCCCCCCCCCCCCGTCTTCATGACCCTTTCTTAATGATCTTCAACACGTCCCTGAAAAGACAATTTATTGTATTCCATTTCGACGATACATAATTTAATGAGCTTCCATTTTAATGAATTTTAATACAGTCAAAAAATAAATAACAATACATTTATTTTCAAAATCTATGCCTATCAGTCGCTAACTAATTTTGATTGGTGGACTTCAATTTAAAGCGTACCAAGCCAACCCTGTTGGCACCGTCGCCATTGACGAGTGGACACTGCATACATACCAATGAGTTTAGGTTCTTTCACAGTGATAAAACAAAGTGCTGAGTAAAGTTGAGGTTCCCGTCTTATACGAAACAAGGCATGGTTACGGGAGTGTACACCAGAGGGAGCGAAGCTACTTAATCAACAGAGCGTCGAAGAAGAATATAAAAATGAAATAATTCGCCCTGCGTTAGTGTTTTTGGTGGCGGCACGTCGTCAACTAACTTACCATTATAAAATGTCCGTTGCTTATTTCACATTATGGTGGAGGTGCCGGGTCATACATGTTCCAACTTTCTGGTGGGCTAGTCTTTCCCCTCCTCACTCAAGGTATCATCTTGGTTCAAGGACAACGCAAACTAAACATGCAGGTTTATCGGACGTTTGTTATGTATCGTGACGCGTGACATACGCACAACGGACTGACTTACGGACGGATAGAACTTGTACATCTTGTGAGCTCAAGCCTAGCGCCGATTACATTTGGGTTTAATTAATTAACGTATATGGCCAGTATTAACAGTGTAATCACGCGTCTTGTTTGTTTGTGTATTTATGTTCATACGGTATTGATGAATGGTTACAGACTTGATGGCATAGCTGAACATAGAAGTTGGTCAACGTGACTTAACTTTATCTTGCATTCCCTTAATTCCGTCACTTAATATATTTTGCTTTACTTATGAGCTCATAAACTCGCATCTTCCAACCAATTATGTTTCCCGTTCTTTCACAATTCTGATTTAATTTCACCGAGTTCCGTTTCTCATTATTATTCCACTTACTGGTTTTATTTTGTAATGCTTCACTATTGAAATATTTCCTAGCTCTACTCATTTTAATTTGTTTTCATTTTAGAAACTCTTTATTTACATTTCTCCTCGAACATCTCCTTTCAATTTATTCAATTTCAAAATAATGTTTCTCTGTTCATAAAATATACATTTCTATGTTTCTTTGAATTGCAAAATCTTACCTACCGTTTGTAAAAGAAGAACATTCAATTACTTTTTGTTGTTGTTTAATATTGCATTGCAATATTAGTTTGTTTCCTCCGTTTTCAACCAGTTTTAAAACGAAATATAATATTTACGAGAAAGAATAAAATATCTATTATTTTTATATCATTTTTGTAGGTATATTTTCAATATATTTTCTATTAGCTACAGCATATCGTTCGTAGTATTAGTTCTTATAAGGTTTGCTTGCATCATGTTGTTCTCGGTTTCTTATTGTGAAAGATTCCAATTACACATTTTAGAAAAACTCTCACGTTTCATGGACTTATAATGCATCCCAGAGTTTCTTGTTAGCAAGAGCGAACAAATTGAAGAATGGTTAAAACGATATTAAACCACATCGAAGACGGTGCCATTATACAAACTGTCAGAGTCAGTGTAGCCTTTACGTGAACTCATTCATCCACTCGGTAACTACAGGGGAAGATATTGCAGTGTAGATGTAGCTGTACATTACATGCTTCATAGTATAATCACTCATACTTGCTCATTAGTCCCTTAAGTCCTCTCTTTTAATTTGATTTGTAAAACTTATTTCACATATTAGAAGAAGAATTAGAATTAGATTTTTTTACAAACAATATTTAGAAATAAGTTTTGATGCCCGATTTGATGAGTTATTGCAAAAACGATATATTTTATATTTTAGAGAAACATTTTTTTATCTTGGGTTTATTGACTCCGCTTTTCATACTTTTGACCGTTACATCGAGTATGTAGTAGCATGTGAGTCAAAGTCGGTACAAACTCAGGGCTACTAGTGGCGCTTCCCGGAGGATGAGTGCACACGTACTTAGGTGTCTCGGGTTACGGAATACTCTAACTTAAAGAAGGGTTGAGTGTTGCAACAATTTACATTCAAATCAGTTGAGCAAGGGTTGCATTTATCTCGCTTGTATTAATTATTGCAACTAGTGCAGTTTCGAGAAAATTCTTGATCCGATTTACTTGAGTCGTGGCCACATCATGTAATAATAATGCTTGGAACTAGAAGCACATTATATTTGGTACGCGTTGATTGCACAGATTGCTGCGCCAGTTAAGTTTGTTAATCGTATAATACAGAAGATGGATTTTCAGGTATGACATAATTCAATTATTCAAATAAATATGCACGTATTCAATGAAAACCAGTCAGTTTCACATAATATATCCTTCCTGTTTTTTAAAACTTGAACATGATTGATTTGAGTAAAACTTATGCTTATATAATTTAATTTTATACACTGATGTTTTAACTGTATTTTAGGATGCGTTATGCGTTATAGTAGGACGGTATCCAGTACTCTTTGTATTAAATTCAGGATTCAATAAAATTGGCGCAATAAATACATGTTGATTATTTATTGACACGAATATTATCATTCGTCGATACACGCATAGAAATCTTTAAAACTTTACAATTTATTTACATTACATTATTGTTGCTAATTTGGTTTGTTTTGGTGCTATTCTTTAAAAATAACAACGTTACCTAACGATTTCTCCTCGATTCGAGATAGTTTCTCTAAAACTAAAAACTAAACGCATACACATCAATGTCACGATCATTTCTACACATTACCACGAATAAGTGCTTTATAATAGTTTTGGCATTGTTTTCTTGAGCCATTGTAAAAACTCTTGTCTATTATGTTTCTTCAGCTCGTATGTTTCGTGTGGTAATATCGGCCACAGTGCGTGATACAGCACATCCAGCCTATGCCCACCGTTCCCGCCCCTGGATAAACATCAATAAACCCACCCCCTCAAGATCAATGCACGTTCAGACAAGTTTCAGGCCGCTCTGAGTGATCACTCGGCCAAGTTTCATTGGTTCGGAGAAGATATGTTCTCGTGCCGCGTAAGTTTATGCCCGGTATTGAAACGTTGCATGAATTACGAGCAAGACCCGACTTCAAAGACGCTAGACGCTCGCTCGTTGCTTGTTTCTCAGGGCGGGGCTTCTCTAGCGTACCGTAGTAAATATGACTTTTAAATGATTCGATGTAGAGATGGACGATGGTGAACAAGACAGTTTTAATAAACCAAATATATCAAATAATTTATTCTTTGCCTCGTTTACCTCGTTTTCAGTGTCATTTCGTTTACAGCGTCGCATTTCTTTCAATTTATTGTAACTTGTCCATACATAAGTTGGTTCCAAGTATAGTTTTTAATTTTCAAATATTGCAATTTAAATTGGTAGACGATCATTTGAAAAAAAAATTATTTTAAAAAAATTGACGTTTTTGTTTCTTAAACTATAATATTGCTTCAAGTCGAATGTAGTGGGTAAGCTCCTTGTCACCAGCTGTACCCAGACACATGTGGTGTAAAGCGAGTGAGAACCTGTCAATATGAGACAATGCTTCGTGATGGTCTAACTTGTCAAGTGTCACACTAAAGCCAGTGTTGTGTTTGCAGGGAAGGTCGAAGAATAACCGCCCTTATCGTTATTACTTGTCACTCACATAATCATCTTCACATCTTGACAGTGTTAGCTCGAGCGTTAAGCGCGCGACTCTGATTCGAGGTTCAAATCCCGTCGAGGTCGGCAATTCTTACTGACGGTTTTTTCAGAAGTTTTCCTCAGTCGTTAATGCGAATGCAAGGGATTGAGTCCTCTTAAACATCCCTCGGACATCCCTTCACAATTGTCCTATCCGCAACATAACTATAGTTATACACCTGAAGAGTGCATGAATTGTACCCTGGGCAAAATTATTTTTAAATAAATAATAAAAAAACAAAATTAATATCACATTCTGATACTCGAGTCGCAGGATTGAGTCAGCATAAACTATGATACCTATCTACATTTGATTAAACTTTTTTTGTAAACTAATTTTTTAAACTGTATGGTCGTGCTTGTAAGAACAATGCTTTGCGTAAGTGTTTTAGAGTTAATGTTGCTTCTGGTACATGATAACTTGGAATGGAGGTAGCATTTGCAAACGTAAATAAACGACTACGGAAGGTTTATTTGCGTTGTATTTCTCCTATTCAGGAAGTGCTTGTTTTGAATGTAATGTGACCTGTTGTTTTCCTGTTAAATATTTTACTTGAAAGTGGAAAGCTAATTGTAACAGCGTGACGGTATAGATTCACTAATTAAATTCAAAAACGTTAATTAATTCTAATGTTGCGGCCAGTATTTGCATCGGCTGTTAGTACTTTTGGCCTTTGTTATTTGTTGGTTTAATGCTGTAATTCGTATTGGATCGTATTGTATTCTATTGCAGTGTGACGTCATAAATAATTAAAACACGTGTTTATAAATTGAAACTATTTTAATATTCGAGCAAGTAATTAAATCCTGAGGTTCGCGATTAAAAACATAACATCCTGTAAAGTGACTATGTAGAATTTTTCTCTAGTAGAATTTCGATTTATTTTCGAAGGTACTTCCAACCACACGTTTGTCATGAAATAAAATAACAAAGGTAAGAACACACTCTCGTAAAACATTGTGGCTCCTTACGGATTTATTAGGCTTAGATCTATGCTTGCCTGCACTCTTACCGATATTTTGAAAGTCCAAGGAGAATGGCTGAAAGTTGTTCACCATCAATAAGGATCATCAATAAAAAAGAGAATAAAAAAATACGGGACAATAGCTGTTCTCGTTTACCCATTATATGCAAATTTTGGGTCAATAAGAAAATTTAAAGTTCTAGGTGCAATACTTAGAATTTTGAGCTATACATATTTTTTTAAACAACCTTTGTTTCCGGACTGAGTATTGGGAAAAAATTTTCTGATATAACGCTTGTTGTACAATTTTTTCGTCCACTGGTTCAAAACTCTTATTTGTATCATGTGACAGTAAAATCGCACATCGAACATTATTTTAGAAAATTATTTTCCATTTTACTCATAGCAGAGACAAAGGTGTGTTAAAAAAATATATAACTCAAAATTAAGTATTGCACCTAGAACTTTCAATTTCTTAT
This sequence comes from Sweltsa coloradensis, assembly GCA_024449915.1. Lineage (NCBI taxonomy): Eukaryota > Metazoa > Arthropoda > Insecta > Plecoptera > Chloroperlidae > Sweltsa > Sweltsa coloradensis. Next base: position 225,180 of record JAMZAV010000397.1, on the reverse strand, counting down.
CGAACCAAAATTGCATTAAAAAATTATTTTCTTCTTTATTTAAGTTATTTTTTCAATCAACCAACTTTCTGACATTTTTCTTTGACTTTCAAAATATCGGTAAGAATGTAATGGAATAGTCTTATGAGATTATTAATAAAGAATGTTTTTACATCCGAACATTTGCTCTCAGTATGCACAAATATATTTTTTTTGTAAAACTCACATTAAAGTGCATTCAAAGATTGAACATCGAATTGCTTATGAGCATAGACCTAACTTATCTTTTACACACCCGAGTTTACTTTATTCACCTGCCTTCAACTATTTAGTAATTATACCTTCTTTTATGAGGAATGATTAGTGCTTAATTGTGACTGCGTAGTGAACCGTTAAGAGTCCTCGCTAAGGTAGACGCTTGTTGGTCAGGAGGGCCCAGCATGGAGTCAGATTCACGCGCATAAGGAGGTTTACCACTTCTGAAGCTGAATATTAACAAGGCAGTTATAATATTCCACAAGAACGTTTATAAAGGAATTAAGTTTTCTATATCTGATTGTGGTAGAAGAGAATGAGCGCATACTACGAGTGCGAAGTACGAGCCGAGAGCGCAAAGAAAATTTAAAGCGCAATATGCAAGTAAAATCGCGAACATCCAGGTAGAAAAAGTTACTTAATATGTCCGTTCAAGCTTAGTGGACCGTTTGACCGTCCAAGTAGTTTGACGTTATTTAAAACAGTTGAATATGAAGTTAATTATGGAAGTTAAACCAAACATTACTCGTAATTGTTGAATTGTTTTAGAAATAAGTTTACCTTGCTGATAGTTAATTCATCACGTTCATGCTAAATGTAATAACTATTCCAGTGACCACTTGGTTGCAAAACTAAGACCACCGTCATGAGATTACGTCATAGTTTTGTTGTAATCCTCTAATTCACAGGTTGAGAAACAATGGCACAGATTATCGTGTACATTTTGACACTAGATTAAATTAAACCAAATGAAACGATCATATCGTGTCCTGGAGGGAGATATATGGGAAAAGCGGATTCTGCAACAGCGAATTGTACTTAAAATATCATTCCAACAACGACATGCGCCATGTATATAAAATACACTTTAAATCCAAATTCAAAGAGCTAATCCATTAATTGATACAAGTCCGTTATTTGTTCTGCTGCTGTGGGCGATTATTATATCGACGGGGACGTGTGTGATTTGACGCTCGCCCCTGGTCACAAAACAATTACACTGCAATGCAAAAACACGCACTCGCACGTGCTGAAGCGCACACGCGCATGTAATGTTAAATCTATCAGTCTGATTGAATATGCACGCTCATATTCACCGTGATACTGTGCACACGCACACAAGGGCGCACGTGATTACTTTATTCATTCATTCTTTATTTCATTTTGATCGTGTACGGCCGGGGTCATATTAAAATCAAGAGGTCTGAAAGATACCTCTTTCACCGACATCTCGTGGTCAACTCTTGGTGCCATTATTTATATCGCCCTGTGAACTGCATTATCGATCGATGGAAGCCCCCTAGACTATTTGATGTTATTAATATTATTTAGGAGGCTTTGAAAGACTCTTGGTCAACAAAATAGTCAATATCTAGAAGGCAGTCAGAAATGAAATACAATTTTATCAAAACAAAAGCATAAAACAAACTTTAGTGTTTTGCAAATAAGACTTGACAGCCAAGATAGAATTATTCGAAATTAATTAGAAACTAAGGCAAATATAAGATCTAAGGCATAGTCTTAATGCTATGCCTAGGCCAAGGTATCGATATATAATGCTCTCTTTACCTTCCATATTATATTTCTTCTAGGCTTGATAGTTTCTCTGGTGAATAGAGAATTTTCCTTTGACATTAGCAGCCATGTTTCTTATTTATGTCGAAAATGCAGTTCACAGGGGCGATATAAATAATGGCACCAAGAGTTGACCACGAGATGTCGGTGAAAGAGGTATCTTCAGACCTCTTGATTTATATATGACCTGGCTGTACATGGTACAGATATGCACTGCTCCGAAGAGAGTGTGAAATAGTAGATATTCTAATACACAGATATACTTTATATACTTAGATATCTTTTTCTAGGTAGAGCATACTTAAAATACTTATAATAATTATAATTCAGTCTAGAACAAAAGTTAATAACATAAAAAGGGTAAGGGTAATCCATTGCTGAAAGCCCCCTATAGCGAGCCGCCAGGCTCATTGGGGATCATGATCATGTTATGCGTACCTGACGTACTCACACATGCACATGCACGTCGTATCTAGCATATATTGAACATCTAGTAGGCTAGATTAGCAGTCGGTGGTCCACTTCCGTGACAATTAGAAGCCATCTTGAAATTCCAGTTTGCATGTTAAGTAAATGGGAGCGATTTGTAGCCCAAATAGTTCTCAAGATTGCCGCCAGGTTGACAGGTGAGCATTCTAGCCATTAACACCGAATGATGACTAAATTCCCTTATGCAATAACTTCGTATTGTTTCTGTTTGTTCAATACCATGCTGCACAAGCTAAAACCATATCAAACAATCCAGTAAAATACTTTATTGCATTAAAAAAGCATAAATTAAAACGTCAAATCGCCATCTTGAATTGGGCCGATTGACTCTTCAATTTGCTACGCTCGCGCCTGTGCGGAGGTATTGGAGACTGCTAATCTAGCCTACAATAGGTGTTCAATATCTATGGTATCTAGTTGCTAGGGGTCTTGGTAATATTACTGGTTTGTGTTTGCTTCCTGTTTGCCTGTGTTGAGAAGCTTTTAGCAGATTGCTTTGAAGCGAATCAAGGTTATGGCTGAGTTGACCAATGAATTGGAGGAAATAGATTGATTTGATGCAAAGTATACTATAGTCTTTTAGGTCAATTGTAAGAAAAGAAATTTGTGGGTCAAATTGTAATTTTCTTCAAACAACGAAACAATCTTCTAGCAACCTGCCAATGTCGTTCATGTTTTGCCTTACATCACCGCCCTCAATCAAGTTAACATCACATGTTAACTCTTCAAACTACTAGGAAAGCGCCTTAGTCCCGTCACGTTGTTGAGCGAGCACCGGTACGTGCAACACGAACCGAGTACGACATTCCCATAATTTTACATACCAATAAGTCTTTAAGGTCTTGACCGATTTAGCTTAAAAATTGTAAAATAAGAGAGAATGTTGTACTTATTGACCCTGCAAAATTTCATAACGATCGGAACGTTTTTATTTTTTTCATTTTATTTATTTTATTTTTTATTGTTTATAACCAACGATCGGAATTTGTTCAAAAACTATACAGCAACCCGCATAGGTGGTATGTAACATGTGTGCAAAATTTCAGGTCGATCAGAGAAACGGTGCGACCTGTACCGAAGATGTAACAGAAAACAAAAAAAACAGACATTCGAGCCGTAAGAGTCAAGTGGAAACGCTCGCTACGCTCGCTCTATAATCTTGCTAATGCAGCAGATTTCATGATAAGTGATAATATTCTTCATAGTTTGCACTTGAAATGTGAGCTGGGTGCAGGTGCACTAGAGCACACGCGAACACTATCGTGCACTTGATTTGTTTCTAATAACACTGAGCTGGTTCCCAAGCCAAGACTCAACAAGTGTTCAATCAAGACATCAACTCTGATCACGTGACCAGCACGAGCCGGCTCACGTGCTACTTGACACGTGGTCTTAATTTAAAGATAATTACACATTTTACTTATCACAAATTACTCCACGGCAATCTTTTATTTTACGTATAAAGCACTAAACTTAGGATTTCTATTGGATTTAACTTAACTGAGCTAATATGCCTACTTACCAAGAGAAAACATAACTGCAAATTAGAAGCATTCCCACTTCTAACTACATTGTAGGCGATAAAATAAAAAAAGCATTTAAAAAAAATAAACTCACAAGCTCATAATCATAATACTCTATGGTATGCATTTCATTGTATAATTGACCGGCTAGGTTTTTATCCTACTATTACGTGTTTTCCAAAGTACCATTACTTTTGTTTTACTATCGTTATACCTATATGGTTTACATTACCAACAGTTTGTTGGTAACTGTACGTTCAATGTATGCAATCTCTCTTTATGTACTTTTCCCATCTATGAGAGCAGATATTATTTTTATAATTTTTACAATGTTACTATTCTCAGAGGTTTTCCTGACGTTTCCCATTCATTTAAAACAAAAACAATAGTTCGCTCGTTGTTTTAAACGTGGTTAGTTCAATGTTCAATAGTTGTTCTTTTATTGTATTTCCCACAGATAGGGAGGGTCTCATGTTATTGTAAAATGTGCTACAAACCGTATTAATGTTAATCTGACTTCAAGTTATGTTTCATCGTACGTATTTTGTTAGTGGTTCATGACTTGTTTCTAAACGCTCCGCCGCTGTTTGCCTCACTAAGCAGAACCCACGTAACTGTTTGGTTTCACGCGTCATGTTTTCTTGAACGTATTTTAAACCCTTCTGATCTGACCTTGAAGTCAAAGTGAAGCCCCGAGCGATGTTGTTCTTCAACCGAGTGATTGCCAAGCCGGCGAGCTCACTCGATCGATGCCCAAACATGCAAGAGACAGCAACTAATCTGTTCACAACAGAGCCAGAGATTCGGTTTCTACTGCTCACATGCATACTGCAGGGCGAGTTTCTTTAAAATAACTATCCCATTCCTTTAAAATATCTTTCCTCCTGAGGAATCCAAATAAATGCAAAATGCATGGACGTATTTTCAAGTAAAACGTATATTTAAAATACATTTTCAATTTAAAATCACTTGCGCAATGGCATAAATGAATAATACGAAACAGAAAACACATAGAGAAATAAATTTCGAAAAATGTAAGTTGGGGAAAAGTAAAATTGGAAAAGTTAAGGCCGGGAATAGAAATAGTTTGCTGTGCGATGTACAATGTATACGTTAGGCTAGGCTCATCCGCCGGGTCAACAGTAGGTGCCCGTAACACTGGAGGTCTACAATGTTGTACATTACGTTAGACCAGAAGCACGTGCGTCAGATTTTATAAATTTTAAAAACTGTTCACATGCAACAAACGGAACATGCATAAAGCATCACCCAAACTAGACTTTGAAACTAGTTATTTTTTTATAAAATTCGTAGAAAAACATTTTCCATTGTGCCTTGTGCTACTTATTTTTTCAATTTTAGTATTAGTTTTTTATTTAAAATTAAAAAATTAGGGTATTTTTTTTTTAAACTTTTTTAAAAGAATTAACTAATTAATTTCAAAACTATTTATTCTTAACAGTTCTATCCGGAGTATATTATAGATATATTTTAAATACACCTGTTTCCAACGTCAGTCTGGTCAAGGGATGATGGCTAGCCGCACACATAATATTGACTTGCCAGGTCTCTTTTGTAATCTACTCCCTACATTTCTTGATCTTCTTTAATATCTTCTTCCCCTTCTATCTTTTTTCTTATTTCTACCCACCAGTTCATACCATTTCATTTTCATTTTCACCCCATTTTCATTTCCGGCGTAGATACGTAAAACTGTTCTGCACATCGGACTATTGTGTAAATAGTTTGAGTTGAGCATCGCGACGCAGAAATACTGGCGACGTAGCCACTTGAGAATCCGTAGCCTCGAGGATATTATTCCATGTTATGACTAGAAAGTCTGTTATGACAAACCTAACATACCGTCATCTCCCTGGCTAGACGTCTCCCACCCCCACACAAGACTGACCGCCGTGGGCTGCAGCCGGCGACGTCATTGCTCCTGCCATATTGTGATACCCTGTGGCATTTTAATGTATCGGAACATAGAGAGAGAGGTTTAAACAGGGAGAAAATCATGTTTTAGGAATTGCATTATTTCTAAATTTCAATCCAACTTTTCTAAGAAAAGGACTCACGAAAATCTTTAACAATGAATGACATTTCGTTTTATAACTTTTTCCATTTTAAACTTGCCATGTATAAGTTGTTAACATTTTACTAAGACGTCTAAGTATAAACTTCTTTGTGAATTAAGGAATTTGATGACATTCATTATTACAGCTACGAAATACTATTAGGGCGCTGGTCCGGGCGTTTGGCTCTGCTAGGACGTGGGTTCGAATTAGCTTAACGAGAGTTTTTTTGTAACCATCCTACATCGTCATCTATCACCATTCACCACTCAACGTCTCGAATAACCTAAGTACGTTAATAGATACGTTAAGCAACAAAAATCACCATTCTAGGAATAAAAGATTTCTCTTTTCATCATAGACTGTAATAAAGCGACCCGAAGAAATGATTTTCGTTCATATCAAATTTCGTCGTTTAAAATCATTTGTGACTGAAATGGAGTTTGAAATCAGAGGATCGTTATTGTGCTGCGTATAAATCCGCCAATCACCTTGCCTGTTTTATGTCCAAACTAAATACAAATCAAAATATAGTTACTAGGCATACTTGATTTAAAATCCCCATCTTTTACCGATGAGTTATTACAATACGTTATAATTACAGCGTTTTAAAATCAGCAAATGTCTTAAAGTTAACACTGTTTGCTAAAACGTACCTGTTTTATGTACATATAATGGACAAAACAATTGTTTTTATGGTAAGAATACATTAACTCACGCTAAACTATCTAGTAACATAAATATAATATGTGAAATGGGCTCGACAGAAAACAATGCTTCGACCCGGCACCTCCACCAAAGTTGTGAATTATTAATCTAAACTTGAGAAAAGCGCACACAGACTCAACCGTTCATCAATGTAAGTGTTCAAAAGTTTTAAAATTATGTGCTCGAACATTCTATACACGGTCAAGAGACTAGATATGGTCATGGCCTAAACCGAATGTTACATCTTATTTCATATCAAGGTTTGATTCCTGCTCAAGTTGGCGATCTTTATGTAGCTAATAAATTATAATGTTCATCGAGATTGTGTTACATTATTTATCTTCAAGTAACGCATAACACTAAATCTTGGTCCAAGCTATTTTCGGTATTTTTCGATAGATTTACTTAACTCAAAATTTAAAATTCTAGTAAAAATTAATTATAAACGTTTTTCTTGTCGGTTTTGTATCGAAACTATAAAAAATTAATACAAAAACATAATAGTTAGATTTTTACACTTAATTACCATCGTCTTCAAATGTATTGAATGTCCATATTTCTATGGTACGAACGATATATAATTCTAAAACACAATTACTATTCCCAAAGTTTAACACTTTAATTAATAACAACGATATTTATAAAAACCATACACACAGAAACAAGTATGTTTACAGAATATTATACTGAACTCAAAAGTTATGAAGTTTTTTCAATATATCATATAATTATATGTGGCTTTTATGAAATCAACTTCGTGATGTTATTTTTATCCATGTCGACCCCGCCACCTCCACCAAAACACTAAGATAAAATAATTCATCAGTGCTGAATAAAACGCAGCCGTTTCGACGATCTGGGAAATATTATTATTTTAAAATTATCTCACTCAACCGTAAGAATCACCATTATTAACAGTCGAGGTCGTAGTGTGGAAAATCAGTATAGAAGTTAGAAGAAAGTCCGTGCAATCAACGTAGTGAAATAACACGTGTTGTGTTTGATTGGAGTTCTAATTATTGTAGATAAAAAGGACATGGTAGTTACATTATAAATGATCCGTAAGTGTTCTATTAAATGAAGTGTTTGAAAACTTTTCTCTTAAAATGATAATTTATATTATGTATTTTAACCAATCAATATACTCGGATAAAGTGAAATTAAATTGTTGAAGAGAATCAGATAGGGTTTGGTCTTATAGCAAGCTTTGCGTGTTTACTTTTGTTATAACTAAATAAAAACAAGCACAATATTATATTCTCATGTGGATCGGTTCAATAAGTAAACGTTTCAGCTCGTCGCAACTACTTAAAGTTGAAGTTCAGCCTCGTCAAATTCAAAGTTGCTGAACTCAGTTAGGAACCAATGACAAATTGACGATATGCAAATAATTTGGCTGTGATGCAGAAATAGTTGTTTAATTAATTAACTGAGTCGTTGATGGGACAGAGCAATTAAACTACAAATCACTCAGACGGCAAAGAATTCACGTTAATTACGCAGAAACCCTGGAGTCTAGTGAGTTTGTCCCTGTAACAGACTAAAGTAGTCACACTAGTTTCACGTTGGCTTAAGTCAACATCTGATTTAACAGGGATTATATTATCTGAATTACACAATACAACAACTAACAATAATTGAAGCTTTGAATCATAATAATGAGTTCTTGGTATAAGTAGGGAGGGATTAAGATTCTTGCAAATGTATATGGCAATGCAATGGAATGGAAATATAATATTTAAGGTGGGAGTTAGGAGTAGTGATCGCTTGGGATCGATTGCATTTAAGGTAATAATTATTGCTTTATCATTTAGTGCAGGTTTCAACAGCTTTTATTTTTACATTACTAACTGACCCTTTAAATATAACAAATACAAGGCTTAAACAACTAGAATGAGGTACCACCACATGCTTTCATGGGCGTAAGCAACTATTTATAACACGACATTATAACTAACGATATTTTCGTTTATTGTAATCATTTGTGATTCACTACTTTACGGTTTTATTCAATCGATAAACATCAACATGTGTTTTATTTTAATTATCAATACAAGTTTGTATGGCCACTTTTAATAATATACTTATCATTATTATGCGTTTTTTCTGTCTTTTTCTTTCTTTTTCTTTCATTTTCTTTTCATTCCCTACCCTTTTTATATTTGATTAATTCATAAAATGCATTTAATATAATTTTTATTTGTTTCCAAAATTGTTGCGTTTAATGCATTGTTGTTGTAATACTACTATTTCAAATATTTACTTAAATGTAGTTTATTGTTGTTTCTGCATATTATATGTAATTAGATTTATTTAGTTGTCCTCCTTTGTGAATAAGTTTTTATTACTGAATAGGATAGACGTTAGATAAAAAATTAATAAAAAAATTATCTGGTTGTAATAATTATCCGTAACAAACGTTCTTATGTGCGATAACAATTCGTGATTATTGTCACCTATGAAATAATTCCGCACTTCCAACTTAGTCAGTGGAAACACAATTGTCTATTTGTGTTGCGTTCTACAAGAATTGATGGAGCGCTCTCTCCAAGGAGTTCTGTGATCAACATTTACTACAAGAAGAAATATCTTCAGTACGTCGTTTAAGCCAGAAAAACTTTACACTGTGATTTCTTTGGGTTCCCTTCTACTTGTTTCTATCTGATTTGCATTTGCTGAACCCCCATGTCTGTTGGAGCGTGGCCGGGGGGGGGAGGGGGGTTAACTCAAAGAGAGCGGGAACAGAGAGGCGACGGCTCCACGTGATAAGGCGAGATGAAAGCTGCTGGAAGAAAGAATAATAAGATGGAATAGTTGCCAAATCAGTGTTCAACAGCATCAACACCAAACTCCAGTAACTCGGAGGTCTATTATTTTTAGAGGGGTTTGGAACAAGCAACTTTTCTGAAGGCTTTGGAAGAAGCTGGAGAAAGTTTAATTCAGCGTAGTGGGTTCCTGCTCTTCGGGTTCTAGTTTAAACCAGGACTGTTAGGATACTAACGCATCGGTCATCAAGTTATTACAATATTGATAAAGGATCTTCGTACCATTGTGTACATTAAAATACATATTTATTGTTTATACTACAGTAGTGTTTGTATTTTTTGAAAATTAAATAAACACTTATTTATGTCAAACTGTAACTGTTAAATTTAAAAATATATTCATCTTTTTACACACTGACGGTCAAATTTAAAAAAAATAATTAATTCTCTTCCTGTAAAATATTATTGTTTTATACAAGACGTACTTTTCACTTAAATTTATTGATAAGTAATATTAAGATAACATTTTTTTGAATTAAAAACGATTTTTTTTTAAATTCTACAATCATTCATAACCCTGTTCCGCTGAATCAAATTTATAAAGCCACCTATCTCATTCTTGCTATTTCAGACAAAGGGGCTAAAGTTACCATATCCGAAGGCAACCTGTAGTTCTAAAAGGTGTAAATATATTCCAGAACTCCCTCTTCTCTCGCGTCGCTCCTGTGGGATCTAATGATTGATGTCACTCCAGGAATGATGTTACGTCAGCTTCCTCTTCAGCCCCGGGGATCTGTGCGAGATGTTGTTCAGACTTCACTTACCTCCACTGCAAGAGCGTCCTCACGTGCTCGTCTGCAATGCAATGCATAACATAAACGCATGTCACGGCGGTCATGTTCGGTTTTTATCGTGATACGTGACAAATCCACAGACGGTTGGACGGTCAGAATTCTTGTAGGGGGTCTTCACTCACTAATATTACGCGATTTATCTCAGCAAGTTTTACTTTAAACACGTCATAGTCTTTGTGAGCGCCATGGCACATGATATATGAGTTGTAAATGATTACGTTACCATTTCAAACTTATTCCTTAGTTTCAATTCATTATTTCAAAAGCCTGCGTGGAAAATTCAATACACTGTTGAATGTCTTGTCTTTTCTGAACATTTTTTACCTTTGTCTTTCATCAAACCTCCGACTCAAATTTGATCGAATTGGAGATGACATTAAAAAATACGTCGTAACATTTTCCACCGTTACATTGTTATCTCATTTCAAATAAAAGATTAAAAAAATAATTTTCAATATTGGTTTCCTGAAATTACTTATTTATTGATGACTCTTTATTGATGACTCTTTACCGTAAGGTGACGTAGTTATTATTGTATTCTTAGCGTGTTTTTACATATCAACATCGAATAAATACATTATTGAGCTGATGTGTCTAGAGTTTCGATTCACATAGGTCTAACTGAGTCGTAACTTTCCGAATAAGTATCGGTTTTACCTGAAAAAAGGTATGTTTTGAAGAAACCCGAAATAACAATCCATTGTTGTGATACATTATTGTTGATCATAGAGAACTAAACATTTTTCCTGCTTGTTTCATGTCCCCTTTCAACTTTTGCTAGCAATTCACGGACAACCTTATACTTTCTAAGTCTTCACATCGGCCAACTGTGGTTTTAATAATGCAAACCTTCAGCAAGGTGTTTTCTAGGGTATTCACTTTAACTTTCCGTTGACCTTTGCATAGTGAAACAAACTATGTACTAGTATTTTGGCCATGTCGCCCTAACTTTTGATCGTCTTCTTACTTTCACCCAAGATACTTCAACTACACGAAGTACTCACGGCACGCGTTGAAACTTACCTAGGAACGCACATGGCATCACTCGGGTGGCCACGGTTTAATACCCGCCACCGGAAATCCTGACTGAAACTTGGTTGCATATCTGTCTGTCGAAAATCGAAGCCCTCTTAATCAGCCCTAGGACATTCCCGATTCCCCACAACTATCTTAGCAAGTCAGCCACCTGAAGAGGGTCACACCGGAAAACCTTTAGTGTGTCGTGCAGCGGGCATCCACTCGAAAAAGTGTTTTGCTACTTTTAATATTAAACTTTACCTAAAGCGTGTTTCAACAACTAAACAAATAATTTATGCAGTCCACGAACTGCGTGATGTTACATATCACAACATCAAGTAAGTCTATCTCTCGTCTGACGAAGACAGCGGACGCTTCCGAAATATCTCCAGTGTGTGGCTGTATTTGAATGTTTTAACGTGTATTGTTCATAAGGGTAATGATTAATAAGTTACGTACTCATTAACTGTCAACTCATAAAATTCTAAACTATCATGAGTTATGGTATTATTTTATCATCTGTATTGTTTTTGCTTTAGCATTTAAGAAAATGTACTTTTCACTAATGTTTAAAGTTATCCAGTTTAATTAATTGCGACTACTGTCTTATCTTAAATTGGTATGTTAATTATTTCCATGCAATCTTACGCTATGCATTTATTCCAACAAATTGGGTCATGCAATTTATGTCGTCTAAGATTAACGTAACATTTTACATTATCATCAATATTAACAGTGAGAAATTTGAAGAAACTTGATAGCAAATAGAAGATTAATATGGCAACGTTCCAGAATGTACGTCTGTAGTTCTAGTTTTAAATCTAACTAACATTCTTGTTTTAACAGTTGATTAAGAAAACGCGCTCTACGTAAACACCGGAACAAGTAAAAATAAAGAGACATTTGCGAGCAAAGTTTAAGACTTATTGAATTACCGTTGTTCCCTATTTCTGCATTATCTGAGACAGGATGTGTGTGAAGCGAATTAAGGAAAACAATTTTGACTGGTTGAGGCCATTCCATGTCCTGTACTTGTTACGACCATAACTGCAACCACTACATTAACCACAACCACGACCGATAGGAGAAAACCGTGGCTTAAATACGCGACATGTTTGGGGGGTCGTCGTTTATGAATATTTTGAAACAAGACTTATTTACTAAAGTTGTCGCTGTGATCGACACAGAGACACAAGAGAGAACGGCCACCTCGAATTTGCATCGTACAAAAGTAAATAGTAATTACTTACATCTACTGTATACTGTTGTGTATTATACATGAAAGGAACATTGGCAGAAGAATTTAAAAGTGAAAAAGTTATCTTTTAGTGTAAATAATTCTTTATATCGAATGGCTTTTATACCTCCGTGTTTGCTCCCACTTACATTGTCGATTCCCTCTTACATTGTTGATTCCCTCTTACATTGTCGATTCCCTCTTACGTTGTCGATTGACAATGTTAGTGAGAATTCAAATGCGGAGGGATTACATCCATTGACTATCAGCTTTATTTGTACTAAAATATAACTTTTTATACTTTTAAAGCCATCTGCTAATGTTCCTTTAATGTAATACACAACTGTATACAGCAGAGGTACGTAATGACTATTTATTTTGGTATGATAAAATTCGAGGTACAGTTCTCTGTTGTTACAAGTTGTCACTCGTACTGTTTATCGGAAGCGACAACGTTATTAAAATAGACCCCCTGGTCTTTTAAATATGAACACATCGAAGCTGTTTCCGCTCCTGATACCCCGACGAGTATCATATGACTGTGAACTCCAGCGGCCTAGTTCCAGGTGCTGAATGTTCGCTGCAAGAAACCCAACATGAGCAGTAAGAACGCGAGATGATTTTTAACTGAGCGAGAGAGGAGAAAATTAGATCGTTATAAATCTGCAGAATCAGCCATAACACAGGTAAAGAACAGCAGAGTTCTTATGATGAAGCAACATAGTAACATCCAATTCCAAAGAGTGTTTTTACCTCAATCAAATACTATTATAGAAGCTACTTGTGAAATATCTCACAGCTTCAACTCAGCTCACGTACATCACGTAGAATATCAACAAATAACTGCAGCACTTGGTCTAAACTGAACTGATGAGGTTTGTAGTAACCTACGTGCACACAACGTCTGCGATGTTTTGTTAGACTGCTCCAGAACTAAACAATGAAATAATTAGTGAGTTTCCTATGTTAATAATATTATTGTCAAAGGGATACGAAATAAAAATAGTATCGCACATTGTGGTGACTTGCTATCTGCAGTTTATATGCATTTATTATCACTTATTATTGATTTCATTTACTTGAATGCCTGCTCTGATTGTTATAGTTTTTTCCATCCATTTTGAGTGACATAATTTTGTCTTTGAGGTTTTGGGGTTCTCTAAGTAAATATTTACAAGGCTTCTGATTGGTGGTTGCCATAGTGATAACAAGTTATGTGGCAGTTAAATTTACTTGCCAATTTAACTGGACATTGAAATACCTGACCTATAAGTTTGCTTATACTAACTGCGTTCTGTCATAATCTTTCCACAAATTTGAAAGTATCGTTCTTCAGCAGATATAGATAACATTTTTCAATTACTCCTGATTTCAAATTACCTCGTGTATGTTATTGAGCTTAATTCGGATAATCTAACAACATAACGTTTTACGTATTGTTTAATAAACCAGCACGGGTATGATAGTTAAGATCAGATTTGGTGGAGGTGCCGGGTCTATCGAGTTTTCACTGTAAGATAGGGCGCGCGCACAGATGGACGGAAATACATAAGTGATGCGTATAGCGGATCTTAGCTTTCGAAATGTTGTCATGCAATAATAGTTTAAAATAATACATATACATTTTTATTAGACCAGAACATGTTTCTCAACAACATTCTCGGCAAGCGGCTAAAGGGTGACAACACACAAGGATCTTTTTCTATCGGGGCACACTTTGGCAATCCTCGTCATACCTCTAAACAAATACTTTGTTAAATTAATAAAACAAATATACATAAGATAATATAATAACACATTATATTATTAGCGATATTAATAGAAACAGCTGTCTTCATATCAACAAAAATCAACATGTTACTAAATTCAACAGCTTGACAAAATAAAAAGTAAGTAAAGCCCATTCCAAAATCACCCTTGTCATTCGTCTTGAAGCGCGGATTCGTTGAAGTGAACATTGTGGGGTGGGGGTGGTGGTGGGGGCGGTCTCTTTATGGTCTGAGACGGTTCCCATGTCCTACACGTGCTAAGCAGTAAGCAGCCTGGTCTCCTGTGACTGACATAGTGTGCTGTGGAGTCACGTCGCTCGCATTCCTCTGTTGTCTAGACGACCACGTGATGATAACCACCACCATGCGCAACCGAGGTCAGGTGCATATAGGGGGAGTGTTTGATTAGTCATGTTGTGTTATAGGTCGTAAGAGGCTAACCCTATTCACATTGAAATGTCTCAACAATTTGTGAATATTCAATTTTAATAATATACAGTAAATTTATGACAAAAATATATAGTTTTTATTACAATAATATGACAAACATCCTACGAGTGTAGCTCTCTCGTATCCCTTTAGGTAAGTCGCTGCCTGGCGGTCCAATGAAAAACCCAAATTGTGTAAGATGACTTAAGGGATTTGAGCATGTAGTAAAATACCGAATGGAAATATGTTTAACTCATTTTTTAAAGCTATCGAATAATTGTGGCCAGGATGATGAGGAAAAGATATTTTTGTTACGCGAAAATTACAATTTTTGGAATTCTGATCCAAATCGGTAAAAATCAATTTATTAAAAAAAGTATAAACGATTATTTGGACAGTTTTCCCTTCATTTAATCTTCCGTTGCCGCCGAACAAAATTTCAAACAACTGCCAGACAGCCGAGCAAACCGGAATCTGCCTAAAGCTCGCATTCGGCAAATTCTCAAAATCAATTTCTAAAGTGAACTATTTGTATTTATCGATGCAGTAATATTCCACGCCACACGTTCGCCGGAGCTTATGGGCTCGAGACTCGTCGCAGCCCTGGGGTTCGATTCCGCTGAGCGGGATAAGCTGTGAGGCTCTGAGCGCGTAGATTCCTCGGCTCCTGTGGCCAGGGTTGAGTCGCACTGGGAAGCGTCTTCTACACACATCGACATCTTATTCTACCTGAACCTAGACCTCAGTTCCGTCATGATACCATGGAGTTATAATAAATAGTACTGTCGATGATACAACAGCTTATGATAGATTCCCTTCAACAAGGATGATACAGATTGTTTTGTAGTCTAGGGCGAAGCTAGGGCTCCACCCCCATCCAAACCCGGCACCTCCACCAACAACACTAACGCTGAACCCCGGTGATAATTAAGCGAGCGAAGCGAGCGTTTCCATTTGACTCTGCCGGAAAAATTAGTCACTGTTTTTTTTTTTTTTTTTTTTTTGTTTGTTTTTTTTTGTATGTCTCGCCATACGTTCGAACGGAGGCTGGATCGAGTTGAAATTTTGCCATCCGCAAGCTTCGTTCTCGATTGAATGCCATTAGTTTTGTGGCAAAATCGTTCAAAAAGTTAAAAAGTTACATTAAAGTTAATCGAAAGTTTTTTTTTCAAACTAAACGGCGACAAAATCTGAGATAGCCAAATCATTTAGAATGTCCGTCCGGTCACGAATATGATAATTTTATTTTGATCCGATAAGTAGTGTAGATGGAAATTACATTATAACAAAAGTAACGTTGCCATGGCAACGAAAATACGCGCGAAGTTTCTAATGCACTGCCACCTAGAAGTAATCAAAATACTTTCGAGGAAGCAGTCTATTATTTGTCAACAAAGAGTTTAAATAGTTTTCCCAAGAGTCAAGGTCCTCTAGATGGCGGTGGATTTTATCTACAACATAAGGTATTTACACACGGGTTTACCCAAATACCTGGCAATAATAAATAATATGGAAACATGCCTGGACAGCGAACGTCGCAAATTTTAAAATAAAAAATGTCAGTGTGGGTAGCTATAGCACGTGCTCGCTATCAACGGCTCCAACTAGACGTTTCCTGAATATGGATAATGAGCTTCGCTCTATTCGGTGCTCTCGTTCACGATTGTGGCTGCTATGTCTTGTCTAATATTTGGTTGTCCTTGGTTGTTCTGTATATTTCACTTTTCCGATAGGTTTATTTTCCATTTGACATTAAATTATCAACTTTGAAGTTTTTCTTACCTTGACGTTTCCACGAAACCATTATTCGGATACTCTTTACATAGATTCATCCCCTTCGTATCTTACCTATAATTCATTCGTTGTTTTATTTCATTACCAAGGCGTATGTTCAAGCTAACTCACGAATAGCGGAATAGGAGTGGGAGTGGAAAACGCTAGAATAATTAGACGCGACGTTCTTTTGTTTAAAATGCCCTCCGTGTTCTCTTCTGTAGCACCTTGTTAACACACATGAAGATGAATCATGCTTGGGTACGAGGGGCCATAACAGAAGACGGTCGCGCCGTCTCAAGTATATGGCGGGTTTTAAATGAAACACTCCACTATAAACTACCATTTAAAATCCGATCCATTTGAGAAGTAGCTGGAAGTCGAAAGAAACACTTGTGTCACTACACAGTGCACATAACATTTCAAGTTCATGTTTTGGAGGATGTTGCAACAAACACAACTTATTTTTGTGATATATTTGAAGATACTTCGATTATCAATTCCAGACGCACAAATACATAATTGGTTCACATAGTCGGTGGAAGTAGCTCATTCTGAGAGGGGGCTGGGGTAGCTGTAATAGATCTCATCAATCTTCCCTATTAGTAAAAACAGTGGCAATTTTTGCCATAGATACAATTCAATCATGCTTTTAAAACTACGAGTTTGGAATACTTTCCATTTTTCTTTGCTATCTCTCCATGTTTCTATATGCATCACTCCCCAGATAATGGACTGGTTTCTCTAGGTAAATAGCTTTTCCTTAGCCACGTTTATTTTGTTTCTTAATGTTATTAATACTAATTTATTCTTACATTACTAAATTGTTTATTATTATCACAATATATGTTTCTTTCTTGAGAATTACTTTCATGACTGTCCTTGAACTGAAAATAAAGCAAAGCAATCTGAACAGTTCTTAAATACGTTGTAAATTAGATCTTAATACAAACTTATTTCCAGTGTAGAATTTCATATTTCAAGCTTGGTGCAGATCTGATAACGAATGCTATCAATCCTTGGTTATTCGTTTTAGTAGTTAGTCGCTCCATTGATTCGGTTACAATCTTGAATATGTCTCTGTTATTTGAGTTGTTACCCTTCCTTGCTGAAATGTTGCCTCGTTATCAAAACTCCAGTCTGTAAAAACATACAAACAGCTTCTCTAGATAAGCGTATTTTTCTGCTTTTCTAAAGAGCAAAGTCATTTTCCATTCTTGAACTAAAAGTATGTTCGCCTTATCTCCGTACACGCTCTCGCCTTGAATATGTTAAAGTAATGCATGTACTATCTAAGGTTTTATGGGTAAATTTATTTTTAAAGAGAAGGAATGAATAACGTTTCACCAGCGCTCATTTCTTTCGCGAAGCGAAGGTATAACTCTATGCTCTGTTGGAACATTGCATTCATTGAGGTGGCGAAGAATAACCTACCCGGTTTGACAGTCTCATTACTTCTAGAAACCAATGACATTACTTATATTTCTAATGGAATGGTTCACGTCTTGAGGATTTGTTCCAACAGTTGGCTTATTTTAAAGGTTTAATAAATGCATATTGAGTTAATAAAGGATAAAATGAATAGTGAATGATTGAAGTATCAAAACAAGGACAATAGTTTGAGGCAAATAAGTTTTCAGAGAATTGTGTTGGTGGAAAGTGGTTATTAACTGTATCTCATGGCCCTGCATACAAGGTTCTGATCAAGTTTGAAGTTTTTATTGGTTTTGTATTGAAGTTATCAACGAGTTGTTTGTTGTTTGTAGATTGTGAAAGTGCTGGAAGTTCGAACCGTGTTTTATGTTCAAGATATCGTACATCATGTCCCATCTAAGTGTCTGTGGTATCGTGTTTGGCCGAGTACGAAGAGTTGTCGTACAAGTTACCGATGATAGCTCGAGAAAGCACAGAAGTTGTAGGTTCAAGCTGAGCTGGCGGTTCCGGCCGCGGGTGAGCGTGACACGGGTTAAGTAAACCAGCTACAACCCCCGCGTGAATACTAACAACCAACAGTGGTTACACGTGATAAATGTTAATGCCCTATGGCCATGAATAGAAGGCTGAATTTCAATTAATTTTTATTTAAATGACCAATAAAAACAATCTTGCCAGATAGTCTCCACTTAAAATATTGAAATATATTTCAATGATAACTTTCAACTTTGTTTATGTATTTGTGCTCATTTATAGATAGTTGTCACAAATTTGGTCGAATCTCACAAAATACCGTTGTATATAGTATGCCATATTTACATTATTTTGATTTAACAACAAAGTCCTATGCTTGCTAATGAGGAGTTATGATTTTCTCTGATGCAAATTGTTGCAATCGTTGGAAAACTTTGAGCATTCAACTTTAACACACGTAAGACGACAGTTTTATGCAATTAAACAAGCCTAGATGCGAATTGATCGAAACAGTGGTTAAATAACTATTTAAATATTGGGAGGATAGTTAAGTTGGAATATCCAAGGCTTATATTGAACAATTCAAACTGACCCACTGAAAATCAGTTATATGGTAGACTCTAAATACGAGTATTTTTTATTTTGTATTTATTTAAACCGCTGCATTTGTCTTTTGTCTAAAGAAAACCCTGTAGTATAATATTATCTTGTGTTGTGTGCACATGAGCCACCACTATCACAGGGACTTACCGTCAAACCATCATAATATGAGCTCTCAGGGGTGGTAACTGGAACTTAGCTAAAGTAAACAAAGCAAGGAACCTCCGCAAAGTGTCCCTTGACAAAACAAAGACGTACAATCTGCTGTGATACTCAACAAACACAAGTATAGCTCAATGTGTGAGACATATATTACTTTGTACTTTAAGAGGCTATTACGCAGAAAATAATTTACACCACTTATTCAATAGCACAATACTAAACTACAATCGCCCTTTACTAGGGAAACGCCAAAGTCGTTGTTAAACGAGTGAGTGAGTGAGTGAGCCAAGTGTTGAGTACCCGGGAACATCCCCTTTCCTCCCCTATACCTAAGGATCTAGCCCAGTATGAGGAATGATACCGGGTACTCAACACATGGCTCACTCACTCGTTTAACAACGACTTTGGCGTTTCCCTAGATATTTAAATTGAACATTTGAAATGCGAATCGTGTTCAAAACGTATTAGCGTGAAACATTAACAAATTTCCAAGATAAAACAAAATCACCTAAGTTTTATTTCCCATTTAACACCCTCAAAAATAATATGTGGGTGTAAAAATATAAAAAAAGTTCGAGCTAACGGGTATCGAACCTCAACCCTCCGTGTGGTAAGCTAAATGCTTACCAATAGGCCATGCAAGCCACGTAGATGTGGTACGGATAGCTGCTACTAAACAAATGCTATCGATATTTTAAAAATCACATTTTTATTTATTGTGGGATTAAATCGCAATGGATCTAGTTGATTTTGTTAGCAGTTCTCAATAATTTCGTACCGGATGTCTGTTTAAAATTTCAGCCCAATCTGTTCAGCGGTTCGGCTGATTTTCGACGTACAGACAGACAGACAGACAGAATCACAGAATGAGAACCGTTCGAGTTGAATGGAGACACTCGGTCGCTCCGCTCCCTCGTTTAAAAATTATACTAGGGAAACGCCAAAGTCGTTGTTAAACGAGTGAGTAAGCCAAGTGTTGAGTACCCGGGAACATCCCCTTTCCTCCTCTATAGCTAAGGCTGGATCTAGCCCAGTATGAGGAATGATACCGGGTACTCAACACATGGCTCACTCACTCGTTTAACAACGACTTTGGCGTTTCCCTAGTTATTTAAATTGAACATTTAAAATGCGAATCATGTTCAAAACGTATCAGCGTGAAACATTAACAAATTTCCAAGATAAAACAAAATCACCGAATTTTTATTCCCCATTTAACACCACTCAAAAATTATATGTATGTGTAAAAATATAAAAAAGTTCGAGCGAACGGGTATCGAACCCCAACCCTCCGTGCGGTAGGCTAAATGCTTACCAATAGGCCATGCAAGCCACGAAGTTATCGTCTCGCTAGCTGCTACTAAACAAATGCATATCGATATTTAAAAAATCACATTTTTATTTATTTTGGGATTAAATCGCAATGGATCTAGCTGATTTTGTTAGCAGTTCTCAGTAAACTCGTACCGGATGTCTGTTTAAAATTTCAGCCCAATCTGTTCAGCGGTTCGGCTGATTTTCGACGTACAGACAGACAGACAGAATCACAGAATGAGAGCCGTTCGAGTTGAATGGAGAACACTCGGTCGCTCCGCTCCCTCGTTTAATCAATAACTGTTTTATATAAACGTGATAACATTCGAAGTTTTAAGCATTTTGATCCTAACATTTGTGAAAAATTGCGTTTTGGCGAATTCTTTAAATCTGATAAACCTGTTTAGTTTTTGTTAATCATGTATAACTAGACCGTTGTACATTGTATCTTGAAACTGTGCACAAATATATACTAAAAAACTCAAAAATATGTATCACATAATTCGAAATTTCTTGGTAATCAGCATATTTTGACTAATTCACGGGCCCAAATAACAAAATGAAAACGTAGTGTATGTACAAAGAAGGATAGACAAGTACATCATGAATGACATACAAAAATTCTGACCAAAATCCTTTAAGGTCACGGTGCCTTAAGATCGTCGCAATATTATTTGTTATGGGAGATTTTCGCCGATGGGACCTAGCTCAAAAATTAATAAATTTAACCATTTTTTTACAGATCATCGGAAATTTAATGTTTTTTACTCCGTAAATTCATAATTAGTTAGCCTGAATGAAAGATGTATTTTTTGTTTGGAGGGTGTATACACCTGCAAGTTTCTAGTGCAGGCACTGGCTACACAGTGTGGACGTAGTCCCGGTAATGTCCCGCGCGGCAGGTACATTGTGTCTGCCTGGATCACCCGGCCCTGACGAGCGGGAGTTATCGGATGTAGATGTTGATTATTTCCGCTTTGTAGCGCGTAGTAATGATGGAAGCTTATGGAGAATGACGCAGCTTAGTCACTTCGGCATTGTGAAAATAACACGGCGTAAAGCCACGCAATTTCGGGGGGATATAACTTGGATTGACTATTTGACGCCACAATGCAGGTGAGGGAACGGATTGAGTACTTCAGCGCTGGTCAAAATATGTTGGCCGACCTCATAAGGTGTGTTGAAGTCTAATCGATACGTTCACAAAGTGGCATTTACGTACATTTAACTTAATTTCAACTACAAAGTAGTAGCAAGTAGTAAGTACAAAGTAAAGTCAGAACAGAGTCGATGTCATCGAGAAATACGATCGCCATTTAACAAGATGGAGTTAAGAAATGATTTTTGAAAATATTCAATAGTTTACTCATTTAGTCACATAATTTTGTCAATGAAGGATGTTCAATTTAAAGCAGACCAAGCCAAAAATGTAGGCGCCGACATCATCGACGAGCGAACAATGATCGGCATACTTAAGTTGGAAACACCATCAAGCTGGACAAGATTTCACCCGCAGACGGTGCCAGAATCAACAAGGCTGATTCAGAACAATTATGTGTTTCGTTGCTAGGACGGCTAAGTCAAGAACTGATGGACTGAAGTCTACATCAGAAGTTAACAAACATCTGCATTGAGCGGGACTCGAATCCTGAACCTTCTTCTTTGGAAGCAGAGACGCTAACCAGAAGACCAACGAGCCACACAGTTGGTGCATCTTCTACTGTCACTTACCAACCTTGAAACCTTTAGTGATGCAACTTACTAAACAAAACTTGCAACAAACTCAACTGTACCTGAGAAATACACCAAACTGAATATTATTAAAGTATGCTGCGTGCATCTTGTTTATACACGTACGTTATTAACATTCCTCCCTGGAAAACACAGAAAAGTCCAGTTTTCGCGGCATCACGCAACGCTTGTAATTACGCTAAGTGTCGATATCGCGATATGCAAACGAGAAGTGTACAAGCCACCTTATCAGGTACAGGTCTGTGTTACGCATGATGTATTGCGGCTCGGACCCGCTAACTAGGGACACGCCATCAAACACTGTGCTATTAATACTACGTCGCGTAATGTATACTGCACGACCACGAATCTAAGAAGGCTCCAAGACAAGTTTTTAGTTGTGAAACGAGCATCTGCATTCATTGTTTTACACTAGTGTTAGAAACTGTGAGGCTAATGTGTAGGCCTTGTTGATTCTGGCGTTGATTCGTGGGTGTTCGCACTGTCCATACCACTGATTGCTATATTTCCTATTAAAAATATCGATCTTTGGTTGGTTATCGCTCACTCGTCGATTGCGTCGGGGCCTGCAGGGTTGGCTTGGTCGCTTTGATTTAAAGTCCCCCACTGAAAATCAGTTATATAACTGAGTGGGCAGACTCTAAATAAAATTAATTAATTATTAATTAATTTTATTATTATTTAAAGACTAGGAGGCAATCAAAAGTGTTTTCTGTTATAACATAGTAGTAACAGCGTAATACCTATATGTCTAATGCACATCGGTTCCATTGCTAATCGTACGAGTTATTTTATCCTGAAGCTATGTTGTTTTAAATTATTTTACCTCCACTTCAATGCTAGCTTTTCGTTTAATCAAAGTAGCATTGTGTTACAGTTTAACAGAAAATAAAACATTTATATTTCTACTCCAACTTTATCACACGAACTATGCTTAGTTGTAATAATGACCTGCTGTTTTATAACCTTACCTTAGGTGCAGTCAATCGAGTTAATAGGGGCTGATATTTTACTTCTTGTTTTCTCAGTGTAATTTCCACTGTTTTTCAATGTGATTATTCCTTCAAGTTTTCTATTAAGTCACTTCTTTCTAAGGAAATTTCCGTAAGTACCTTATGGTTGTACTTCAAACGTAAGCCCCCCTCAAAAAGACAGAATTGTACTATGAAATAAAAGAGTTTGAGTGTTTGGGTTTACACAAAGTTTTCATAATTAGCTTTGACGTGGAATAAATGTTATTAATTACACTGAAATGTTCGAAGGTCGTTTTTATTAAGTCAGGATTACAAGCGAACCGCACTTGGCTTGAGCTATTACTTAAAGCACTTTTAATTTAAAGCCTTACGCATATACTATGCGCTCTCATATACACACAAATGCGCATACACAAACGAATACACACAACACACACACAAAAACTTGCAAACACAAACACCAATACACACACGTACACATGCACACATTCGCACTTCGTTGCAACTGGCTATATTTTCCCCAACAGCAAATCTCTGGCATACGCAATGAAATGTCAAAGTAAGCATAGTTAGTTCTATCTCTTATACGCAAGGAAATGTCAAAGTAAGCATAGTAGTTCTATCTCTTATACGCAAGGAAATGTCAAAGTAAGCATATAGTTCTAAAGAGGATCTCAAAAGCTAGTAGCTGTATTTCTCGTGCGAGGGTCTCCATATTTCTCGCACGCATCGCGTTAAACCGAATGTCAAGTAGATAGTTTTCTATCTCTATACGCAAGGAAATGTCAAAGTAAGCATAGTAGTTCTATCTCTTATACGCAAGGAAATGTCAAAGTAAGCATAGTAGTTCTATCTCTTATACGCAAGGAAATGTCAAAGTAAGCATAGTAGTTCTATCTCTTATACTCGAGGAAATGTCAAAGTAAGCATACCTAGTTCTAAAGAGGATCTGAAAACTTACTGGTTATTTCTCGTGCGAGTGGTTCCTCTCATCATTTCTCGCCACGCATCGCGGGTTCAAACCCCTCCCCCCTCTTTCACCGCTCGGAGCTTCCAGGTCGCCAACTACTCACCGCACAGTTCGGGGAAGCGCCACTTGAAAACCAAGTTCATTTCCTTCTTCAAGCTTTACTTGGCTCGCACAGAATAAACCACACAGCGAAAGAAATCTTTCTGGATAAATATAAATAGTAAGGTTGTCTTCGGGAACGCATAACGTAGACAAATGACTCTTCAAGTCTGGGAGATAACATTACGGATGGAATCTGACAGGGGGAGGGTGGATTCTCTGTCCACAATAGACCACTAACGATAACGGAAACGGTATCGAAAACGATTACTAAAACGAGAAAAGTTCGTCTTTTCTTTTTCCTCGCTTTTTTCTAAAAACTCGATTTAGGTATGTGCATAAATGCCCCAACATCCGGGACTTTTTACTTATATGTCCCAGTTGTCCCTAGACGTCTTCCCGGCAAGAAGGAAGACCCGGGCAGAGTTGAATTCAAATGTCTTCCCTGGAGATTTTGATTCTTTGGAGTTGTTCACCCACATTTTTATTAATGTAAGGTGAACGATCGTCCACGAAAATGAAAATCATGTTTCAGCATTGTGTTTCGGAGCCTCTCATTAAAAACACCCTGTTTCTAATCTTCAGTCTGCTACGCGAATGATTACAAGGAGTCAGTTGTTGGCGTCTAGCACAACCCATTTCCTCATTATTCAATGGTTTATATGCACGAACCTTTGCCAAGTTGCTAATTATAGATCAATGTAGGCCTGTAATTAACAACACTATTCTTATAACCTTGAAAGTTGAAACAAAAGTAACTTGTATTTTAATGTTGTACGAGGAGTGATAATTTCGTATGAGTGAAGGTCGCGATTGATTCTTACACGTGAAATATGGTCCGCTGAACTAGTATCTACAAGTTTGCAAGTCATTGTCAACAATGTCCCAGTAAACAAGCACCACATTTTATTGGTAGAAGTTTAGCAGAAAGCTATTGTAAGGGACTAACAACGAATATCTTTACCAAAACTAGAAAATGCAAACATTAAATACAATCAAGGTGGAATTTTATCTTTCCTGTTGTTCAAACAAAATAAGTTATTCAGCGTGCACTGTTCGGAAAATTCTTCTTTACAAAATGGTTTTTCAAACACAGCGAACATACTTTTCAACAAGAATCTGTTTGAACAGTTGGGGTTTAGATTGACAAATAGCAATCAAGATCATTTAACAACTGTAACTTGTACGTATGCTCTAGTTTTATCGTGTACAACCGTCGGTATTTGTGTTTTACAGATACATAATTATTTAAAACCTTTTTGCTCGAAACTTTTCTGTTATAAGAGGCTTAAGTTTGTCAAACGTAAAAATATCAGATTATTTCTTTTAGCTCAGAATTTACTTTACCGACAGAAATATAGTATTGAGTTCTACTAATTATCATATTCATATTTCATTCATAATAAGTTCTTTACAACTATCAGACCGGGTTGAAGACTGCAGTGAAAACATAATGGCTTTTGGCGGAGGTGCCGGGCCAAACAAATATCTGTAACATATGAACACAGGCATTATCTTCAACCTAAGCGTAGTGCTTACAATTCAATCGTGATCCTCCCGCCATTTTATGTTCTCGTATTTATTTAGAACAAAGAATTTAAACTATGCAAAGTATTAAGTTTCTTAACTTGTTCTTATTTTTCAAACAAAATCACACTTTCGTATTGTGATAGTGAAAGCCATTTTACTTAATTATTATTTCACTAGTAAAATGTATAAATAATGAAATTAATATTTTGAGTCTACCTTCTCAGTCAGATATTTTTCCATTATTGTAATATGAAGGATCCGTGGGCCTAGCATTTATTTTTCTGGAGTGTCTAGTAGAGTTCTTTTTCCTAACATCTGACAGCTTCAATGATTTCTTACGCCTACGTGTATGTTCACCGCACACGTATTATCAATTTATTTTACCAATCGCTTAGCTAACCATCCTTGGAGCACATCTTGGTAGTTAGTGCATGAACAAACAGGCGTCGTATTGACGCAGAGATTTGAGTTGAGCACACAGTGGCATCGCGCTACTTCGGCTCCTCGTTCGGCTGTCCTCGGTATGAAGCCTTTTCCACGACACTCGACTGATAAGCTGGGCTTATTTTCAAGCGGCGCTCTGGGGGGGGGGGGGGGGGAGGTTCGTCGCCAAATAATGCCCGTAGGAAAATATGAAGTCTGTGATTTGTTCGTGGTTTCGACTTTTATACTTGAAATCTGCGAGAAAACTCTTTTAAAAACAACATGTGTTCCAGATTCGAAAATCTGTGATTAATTCTACTTGTGAAAGAAAAATATTTGAGATACATAATGAAATGAATCAAACTAGGATTTAAAATCTTGTTCGTTTTAGTTTGAATCCCAAGAAGAAAAACACGACTCTGTCAATAGATTGTTCACGCGAATACAGGAGACTATCTATTGTAATATTCATCAATCATGATAGTTATAAATGGATTTGCGGAACAGATGAATAGAATGATAAATGATTAGTTTTAAAAACTCGTAAATAATGACTGGTTTAATTAGTTTCAATAACACTCTACATTTTCCCACACGTTTTGTATGGTAGCTCGCGCACGCTCGCTTTGAAAAACAAATACTGTTACAATCGTTGTAATAACCCACGGCACCGTATAACGAGGTTTATCACGTACGCTTCTGGATTCCGTACAGGGCAACATACAGGATAGCACTTCTTTACATTTCCTAAAACAATACATGGTTAACGCCTCATATGTTTGTGAATGGACTGCCAAGGTAGACGTGACAAAATTGGAATCTATTTTAGTTGGCCGTATTCGCTCTAAAGAATGTGATAGTTTGAAGATGTAGGCGTAGGTCTCCAGACGTATGATCAAAGGAACGTGTTTGGGTTTTGATGGCCCGACATAGACTTATATAGTTGTTCTCGAGATGGTTGATCGGAATCACTCGCGGGGTGTAATGTTTATTAATTACTACATTCAGAATTACAAAAGTCCGCCCCAACGGAATCGACCACGGATCTCCCACATTCCAGTGAGTCTTAACCACTAGACCATAGAACTGGGTAAATTTAATCTCTGATTGTAGTGCATAACATCTGAATGTGTGGATTTAAATGTAAAACAAAAAAATTATATAGCGTAGTTGTGTTCAACGCCTCTCACATTGTATTCCATCGCAGTTCTCGTTCAAGTGAGGAAGTATGCGAGCAATGTGTTCTGGTAGTGCTGTCTTACCGAATTCGTTATCTCAGCGGGGGCTTCAATAAAATGTTACCTTTAGAGCAGCTCTCATCCCCCACCACAGAATGCGCTAGTAGCGCGCGCTGGCAGTCACTCGCTGTATCACACACACTCTTCCCCCAAGAATCTGCAAATACATCTTGCGATTGCCCGTACATAACTCGTACAACTTGTTGGGATTGATTTAACGACAGACGAATTTAAAAAACAGACAATAAATAAACGCCAACGTGAAAACTCTGACCCAATTCGTTTTATAAATATCTGATGTTACTCACTAATTGTGCCATGTATCTGCAAACTAGACTAAATAGTAGAGTAACGCTCGAAGTAAAAACTTATAACAATT
Organism: Sweltsa coloradensis; assembly: GCA_024449915.1. Lineage (NCBI taxonomy): Eukaryota > Metazoa > Arthropoda > Insecta > Plecoptera > Chloroperlidae > Sweltsa > Sweltsa coloradensis. Next base: position 197,383 of record JAMZAV010000397.1, on the reverse strand, counting down.
ATCTTTACTGACAGAAAGCTCGTACGAAACACACAATTACTCGGACACGGGAGGTCATACTCGCCATCGGCAATCCTGATTGATGTTTATCCTAGTTTTTCTTTAGTCGTAAATACGAATGCTAAGGATTGAGTTCTCTCAAACATCCCTTGAACATTATTTTTACAAGTATTCTACCACAAAATATCATCTCAAATGTAATACTTTCTAATACTCTCTCATACTCTCTTTATTCTTATAACTCAAAACTTCCTCGCATATTTTAAATTCTCTGGAAACCCAGGGCAATGTATGCCTCTGCAGGTGAACTTAGTATGTTGCGGATACGACAGTTGTGAAGGGATGTCCGAGGGCTGTTTAAGAGGACTCAATCCCTTGCATTCGCATTAACGACTAAGGAAGACCTCATAAAAACCTACATTCAGGATTGCCGGTCTCGACGGGATTTGAACCCGGGACCTTCTTAATCAGAGTTGCGCGCTTAACGTTCGAGTCAACACTGTCGATGTTCCTCGCACTCTCTCGTACATTCTTGTATTTTCTCATTCTCTATTGTACTCTCTTGTACTCTCTTGTACTCTCTTGTACTCTCTTATACTCTCTCATACTCTCTTATACTCTCTCATACTCTCTCGTACTCTCATATACTCTCTCATACTCTCTCATACTCTCTTACTTTCTCGAGTACATTCATAGCTATAGGCACATCTTGAGTCCACTGTTAAAGCTAAGATACACCTACTTACTTCATATAATACATACTTTGAATGAAATTAAAGTTAACCGATGACTCTGAACGGATTCTTTTCATCTGGAAATCTTTTTGTTTTCAAGAATAGGCTATCAATGGGAGTGTAAAAATGTGAGCACGAAGAGGGCAAACTTTTTTGAATGGCGCTGAAGCTTCACATTCTTGGGTGGAGTAGAAGCGGAAGAAGTTTAGCTAGTCCCAGTGTTTAATGAAAAGAAACTATCAGAAAGTTGCACAAAGAGATCAATATTAACCAAAGTTTAAGGAGAGCATCTTCGCAAATTAAAATTTAAACTTGTGGAAGGCTAGGCAGATTATATTTAACTTTGAGACTAAAATATCTTGTAACACCAACTTTTCCTAGTTTTACGAACAATACATTACAATAAAGGGTTTATAGACAACGGGTTACTTTGAAACTTCATTGTATTTTGAGGGTGACTAAGTTTTTTTGTTTTACCATTAATAATACAGTTCTTGAGAGAAACTTATAAACTCTCTTAAAGATGGAAAATAAAGGTTATTAATGTATTTACTATAAAGTACTTCATAATCAAGTAAGTGAGGTGGTATACTGGCTATGTATGATACGTCTTTGCACCAAACCGTTCCTTGTGAGACCACCCGTTGCGTACTCAGCTACGCATTTTACACAACTAACAATAACTTCTTACATTCACATTAGTATAACAACTGGGACGCACAATTTAGATATGTGGTAGGCTGAAGTGAACTGATTTTCCTCAGAATTGCTCTTCAAGGAAGGTAAGAAGCACCAAACAATTACTAAATCTTTTCTTCTTGGCGTGCCAAGTATTTAAACGTTATAATCGAATCGTTTCTTTAAATTTTATTTTGTAACCTGATACTCTCTTCCCTTGCACCAACTTTCTTCTGTACTCATCGTACATCGCACCGCCTGCTAAACTACTAACATCCACCCGACTGACGTTGGGTGTAGCGACATCAACCCTGTAGGTCGGGACTTCCGTGAGTCTTGGGCTCTATTTCCGCCACCGGCAATGCAGACTGAACGTTTCCCTCACTGTTCCATCCTGTTTGATGATTCCCGTTTCCAATGCAGAGGTTCACGGGGTAGGCCTACAATCCCACTTCAGGCACTATTATTGTACTCTTACTATTTTTATAAATCCAATATAGTTCAATCAATATGATATTGGGACTGTTATTAATGAACACCGTATAAATGAGCCGTCCTAGCAACGAATCACAAAATGCTTTGTGCGGTGTCCTTCACTGAAAATCCGTGTATGTACCCAACACAGTCGATCATAATTGGATGAGCGTAGCGAGCGAACCGAAGATTCCATACTACTACACTGGAGAAAAAAATCCGGAATGTTTTTTTTTTTCTTTTTTTTTGTATTTTTGTGTGTCTGTGAACACGATTCCGGCTAAACCGATACTCCGATTGCGATGAAATTTTATGAAGACCTTCGAAATCTCTGAACTTAGAACTGCACCGTACGAAAAATTGATCAAAAATTATTTCTCTTGAAAATCGCAATTTTACGATTTTTTTCGTTTTTCTTATTTGTTTTTGTTTGTATTTTTGTGTGTTTGTTAACACGATTCCGGCTAAACCGATACTCCAATTGCGATAAAATTTTCTGGAGACCTTTGAAATCTTTGAACTTAGAACTGCCACCTTTTTGAGCGCAATCGAAAAATTATTTCTTATGAAAATCGCAATTTTACGATTTTTTTTCGTTTTTCTTGTTTTTTCTGTTTGTATTTTTGTGTGTTTGTTAACACGATTCCGGCTAAACCTATACTCCAATTGCGATGAAATTTTCTGGAGACATTCGAAATCTTTACTTCGAAATCTTTAAACTTAGACCTGCCACGTTTTTGGGTACAATCGAAGAAATATTTCTCATGAATATCGTTCTTTCATGATTTTTTACTATTTTTAGTGCGATATTTTCGTGACATTTGGGCCGATTCTGACCAGACGGGTGGGGCTACAACGTTCATATTTCACATGGACATTAAGATAATGGTGATGTATTGCTTTTTGAAAGAAAAAGTTAGCCAGAATCCATAGAAATAAAGGTTTTAATTTATGAGTTTTTTTAGGTTTATAATAACAATTAACAAGTAACAATAGAAACTTGACAACGATCACCTACAATGCATTCAAAAAGCACTTGCAAAGGAAAAGTGGTCCTACAAAAACTAAAAACTTACAAAAACGCTCATCCATCAATGCGGCGGGACTAAAGCGTTTTCCTAGTTAAAATTTAATAAGAATTTATATTGGAAGTGAATTTTTATATTATAAGATTTTATGTTTTTTACTCTCTCAATTACAGCTTATTAATTATTCTTGTGTATTAATTTTCTTTAAGGTTAATTTTTAACTTTTGTAAGGAGGGTTTTTTCAAAATCACATTGTAGGAATAATATGTTGAATTAAAAATGATTATAAAAACAGACATACCTTAGATTTAAGTAAAAACTATGCGTTTCTAGAGTTCTCAAAAATGTATTAAACGGATGTTGATCAAAAGACCAATCGATATTTTTACGTATCTAATATCTAATTTAATATGTATCTAATAGTTAATTTTGTATAACAAAACAGTTGAAAAATTTATTCATGAATCATACGCTTTTGAGTCTTGTAATCTATTTTCGTAGTTTCTCTTTCTACTGGGTAGAAGAAATCTTAGGCATTGTAAGTTCTGAGTTTGATTTGATCACGACTGCTTCCCACAAATGAAAACCTAATGTAATTTAGTATGCTTCGTATTCGTCAGTGATTGAATTGAAATTTGCTCTTATGGTTCCAGTGTGGGGTGTATGGGGGATGGAAGGAAGTTTCGGTACATCACCTGCAGATGTTGGAAACAAAATCCAAGCCAATGTTCTAGGCGGGATTATATTTGCGTTTCTTATCAAAATTGCGCGTTCTATAGCCAGAATTGAATTTTATTTTAGAATCTTTCTTTTTGTTTTAGTATTTCTTTTTTATCATGTTAATAAATGAACAATTTAAATTACCACCAACTTTATGTATACTAACCAACTTAAGATACTTTAAAAAAATATAAATTCCTATTTTTATGAACGTTACCGTTTTAATAAAAAATTATAAATGCTTTTTTGATCACTTTTTATAATGCATAGCTATACATCCCCCAAACAAATATATTTTTATCTTCAACCGAAAGAAACCAGGAAATTAATAATAACTTACACAATCTAATATGATTCGTTTTAAATTTAACTTTGTTGCTGTTGTAATCTCTCAGTGACGAAGACTACCCGAGTGTAATAACGCGCATAAAGATTTTGTTCAATGTTCCCCTCATCACCGTGGCTCCGAGAGACAAAGCAGATCTTCATAACGTTCTATTACCTGGAGACGCCGGATGCAATACAGTTCTGCCAACCAGAGCGAGATGGGATTCTTGCATCAAAGAAACTCAAGTATCAGCTGAAAACCCTTAATTATAATTTTAATGGTTAGTGGGTTATTTGAATCTCGTTGACCTGGGCTTCGTGGAAGAACCGAAGAAAAACTACTTCAAATCCGCAACGGATCGGTGAACAAACGTAAAGAAGTCCTCGCAGAAACTTAAAACAACTTGTTTTATGATCGAGCTGTACAAATACACGTTCTTATCACATGAGCTCTACTTGTCAATTATGAGCCGATCTTATTAAGATGAGTGTTACTATTTTTAGTTTCGATATAAAGGAAAAGTTTCTCAAGTTCAAAATACTTTTTTAATCATCTTCATTTAATTATATCGTGGTTGGGGCAGGTGCTTCTCTACATCCAACATTGTTATGTTACACGACTACGTGGACTTATAGACAACCTCACACATAACAAAAACTTGTAGAAATACAGCCAAACCTTACACACTCAAAAGAAATGAGATCTAAAAAAAGGGCCAAGCTCATCTACCCTTCCACATTTGCGCATTCTTAATTCATAAACGTACAGTGTCCCATAACAGCATCCTCGAAAAGCTTGGCAAAATAGAATTTGCGATTATTAATTTAAACGAAATAGTTCATCCAAGTTCTTTTTTCTAATTAATTAAAACGTAATAACATGCAAATTTTATTTTGCCAAGCTTTTCGAGGATGCTGTTATGGGACACTGTACGTTTATGAATTAAGAATGCGCAAATGTGGAAGGGTAGATGAGCTTGGCCCTTTTTTTAGATCTCATTTCTTTTGAGTGTGTAAGGTTTGGCTGTATTTCTACAAGTTTTTGTTATGTGTGTGATCTCATTACTTTTTCAAGTTCCATTGCAAAATTATATGTTAAAATATAATAATTTTATCAAAGTTGATTTAATTTCTATGGTATTAGCAATAACAATATAGGATGTAAAATATCTAGACCCGGATTCATGTACATCCTGGGTATAGGTGGTATAACCATGGTATAACGACGGTATAAGGACTGGACCCCAATTCTTGAGTTCGTGGGAGATGACTGTTGAAAACGCAATTTGAAAACGAAGTCGTTTTCGTTTGACACTTTAAAAAGATATGCGTATAGCAAAGAGCTCGAAAAAGTTCTATATTTATTCTAGATGGCAGTGCCTTCATAAACGCGGGCCAATCGAAAGACGAGTTGCGTGAAATGATTTGATTGTTGCAATTATGTAAACAAACAGATGAGCAAGCGCATATTATTTTGACACCTTGCTTCGACATTGTGCTTGTGTGTATTGTGTGACAGAACTATGTTGTGCTGGCCTAGGGTTGGCTAGGCTTGCCAAACATGTAATGTAAGTAATAATTTTATCTAGTCCTATAGCCTAATGGAACTTTAGACCTACACTGTTGTATTATAAATAATTTTCTACATCTGGGCCTAGGTCAGGGACGGTTTCTGATTTGTTTTATGAGAGTATAATGACAACTTTTCTCATTTCACACATAGAAGCAAAATTTAAAATGTCCGCCATTTGTTTACGTATCGCACTTTCCCGCCTAACTCTGCTTATACCGTCAACAAGTGTCAAGTAACTATGGTTACTTGTTGATTATATGCCAAGTGTTTAAGGCTTATTTTAAAACCTTTATTTGGAAGCCTTCCAACAAACTTTTTCAACTTTTTTTTTCAAAAGAGACTATAATACTATAACCTTAATGTCCATGTAAAATATGAACATTGTAGTCCCACCCGTCTGGTCAGAATCGCGGGCCGACGTATTAGATGTAAGTAGCAGTAGTAGCAGTAGTAGGAGTAGCTAACATCCTTAAAGTGATTTTGAGCATGTTTCAAGCCATTTTTTCACCAAGAAGGAATGGTCGTACCCCAATAAAATTTGGCATGTGTTGTCAGGTACCTAAATCCCCTCGATTGTGATAGTTTTCAAGTTCACATCACGTTACATGACGGCTGGGTAACACCTCGAAATCACCCCAACTCTGCTTGGTGTATAAGGTGCTTGAGTGTGTAGCGCACCGCGGCTTGGCTGCGGCGCCCTAACGGGCACCTAGATAGAATATCACAAATTAAAGTTTTATCAATATTACAATAATACAATCCAGACATTATAAACTCCAACCCGCCCGGGGTCAAACATGTATTTATTAAGAACCACTATGTTTTTATCTACTCAGCTACACTTAAGAAACTATTCTACGTCAAAGATAATTTAATACCACATATTATGTGCTCGTCAGGAGAGCGGCCTTTATCTGACAGTTTTATGTTTTATTTATTTTATTATTTATGGTATTATTTAATGTTTAATTAATGTTTTCATTGATATAAGTTGGAATACACCCATAACCAACGAACCACACAGTTTGTGCTGTAAGTCATTGTTCAAGATGAAACTAATTTTAAAAAAAGTCGATAGTAAAATTCTCTTGTTGGTGTAAGATTTTCCATTTTCTTTTTCTATTTCCAAATCTTTAAGTTGCTCTTCATGATTGGGGCAACATTATAAATGTTAACGAGGAGACAACTTTTTGAATCAAAGAAATACGGAGCCATAATAAATAGTTGTGTGTCTTTGTTGCAGGGTGTGAAGTCAACATCGGACTTTGAGCCACCGACTCGTTCAACCACGAGACGCGTCGTTGTTTAATGTGAGTTTACGCTTATTTTGTAATCTAGTAGTCGTATATTTGCGCCAGACAAATATATTCTCTTCATTGTTGTGTTAAACTAGTAAAACAACTCCACATTTTATTGAATACTTATATTGGTTTATACGAAATTGATCATAAACGTGTTGTATTATTTTATGAACTAGTTGGCATTTCATTATTATAACTTCAATGTCGGGTTATCGCATTATCAAACGCTTTTCATTGTTTACAATGCACTTAACCAACTTTATAAAATATGAAACTCAAATTTTATCATCGATTTTGTCTTTCTTAAATCCTAAATTTGACATGTTTTTAATTGCATACGACGTGAATGATATGCACAAATTTATCTGTATTGTAGACTGTGTGTCAGCATTGTTCAGCGCACTCGTGTGAACAGGAAACGTTTTCTGACCTCTGAAATAACTTTGTTTGTTTGCTGCATTCGTTCATATACAATAATGCTGTTTGCGGAGTTCGAAATTACCTCGGATCTGTTCTAGAAGAAATCATATTTTATCTCATACTCTTTGTCTATAAACTCCAAGTTAAGAAGCTCTAACGTAACATTGTTTACATACATGACAATAATAACAATAATGAATTTCCAATAGTTGGAGACATTTCTAAAAACAACACACTTCTTGCGATTTTATTCCACATATCTATGTGAAGGTTTAATGTTTGGAAAGCTTATTACGCTTTTTACCACATATATTTTAATAAAGCGATTCTCTTTAAAGCAAAGTTGATGAAGAAATAAAGTATTCATAGTTTTAATAGTGACTACACAAATAGAGCTCGGTAGTCATAAACATTTCACAAACACAGAATTATTCATTGTATTGTCCCCGAAGTTTTATTCAAAGCTATAACTGATAATATTTCCTGTCGTTTGTGTGCAAACAAGCCATTAGCTGATCAGTTAGTACAAAGCGCAAGACAATAAAATGATTTGATAATCTGCAAACGAGTTTAACACACTCTGTACACGTGGCGCTATTTACCGATAATAGAAATTGGCTTGAAATGTATTTTAATATTGTGATGAACAGACTGGTATGTAAATACGAATCATTGGATATTTCCCATTTGAAACATAGTTTAATCAACTAATCTGTTACTTTGTTTAATTCCTCGTTTTAAAACTGGAGTGGTATTTATAATAATGCATTGTCTGTAACGACTTCTAAACCCCATGAAGCATATCGACGCTCACAACCTACGTGCATACTACTTTCTGACAATTGAGAAATTCTTCTTCGAAATAAATCAGTATTATAAACATATTATTTTGCATTAAACGCTTTCAACTTTTGTAATTACATTATTTGGCTTTTAATCATGAAAATTTCAGTAAATTTTTGGCTTGGTGTTCAAAATGAAACAGTTATGAATAAATTTTATTAAAGATACCGTTGAAATGCAAACTAAACATTTACATGAAATGTGGAATTCAAATCCATGTCGAATTGAGTAAATATTAATAGAAATCAATTTAAATTAACAAACCTGATTCAAAATAAGTATCGATCTGCTTCAAGATATGAATGAGTGGGATTTACTTTCTAAGGTATGAATTTTAATTTAATTTATTCATCTATATTAATGTATTAAACATCCTATTAAGTTACAAAAACTGATTTACAAATTAGTGCAATAAATATAAATAAACAAATTTCGAACTCAATTATACAGTTTGTTCTGTAACTTATTGTATAACAGCGTGAGCTCATCGCACTTTAACCAGAAATATGTATTTGAAATTGATTACTTCAAGTCCGACTGCTAAGAAAACTCTTGAGCTCGTAGTGAGATGACGACTCAAACAAGTTCTGGCTCGTTGTCTTCTACACTTTGCGTCATCTAGTTCGTCTCATTGTTTATAAATAATGCAACTGTTGGAGGCCGAATACGTCTTCGTATGTTATCTTCTGTTTTACGACTCAATGGAATAGAAATGCTCGTATTTGACTCTCGCTGTTTTTATGGCTGAAATTGGCTGAGTAACAAACCGCCTAAGCTTGAGAATCTCCATCGACTCGGCCACTGTGCGTCTGTGTTGTATCGGATACTTCAGTAATACCATTGCGGTTTTGACTTAAGTCGCTATCCTGATGTCTCGAGAGTTATCCTGAAACAAAAATATCTTAGATTTATCCAACAATGAATTAGGGCTAATTAATCTGGTAAGACATATTGTTAAGACTTCTTTTAGAAACCGTTTTCCTATTCCACAACATTACTATTCTAGAACAAGACACTATTGTATTCTAAAACAATTCCATTTGCAACCTAGTCACCTTTATGAGCATGTTTTGATTGAGATGCTTCATTAAGTTGTTTTGAGTGGGAATGGTTTACATTCATCATGGTTTGGAGTATTTACCATTACCGCGTTTGATTTAAAATTCGTAAGACATAAAACGTTATCATTGAAAGTCGGTTCTTTGTTGTGCAACCAATAAGCATTGATAAAGAAACTTTTGATTGTAGTCAATAAAGGCGAAGTTAACAAATACACAAAACAACAATAACAAATAAAAGCACAGGTGCGGAAAATAGAGAGCGAAGCTTCCTAAATAAATAGTTTGTCAATAAAGAAAGTAAAATTGTGCAAATGTTTCTCGTTCGTTTGGATCTTTTTGTTGATGGAGGTGCCGAGTTTCTCGAGACGTGACTCATGTATAGACAGACAGAAAGACTGACGGACGGACATACGGACAGAAAAGTGATAAGTAGTAGTAGCTTCGCACATAACCATACATTTCTCTATCCTTAATCTACAAAATATCAAAATCATTTCTAGAATAGAAACCTTTTACATGTTGTCAAGGTATTTTTTACGTTTTTATCATCCTTATTGTGAAACAATTAAACTCAAACAGTTTTTATAAGATCGATGACCCTGCAGAGTAGAGAAAACAATCTTGGATTGGAATGAATTGTAATTTGTATACTCCAGAGAGATTGTACTACAAACAAGTAGCCTTGATTGTTTGTAACAAACTACATACTAATTTGATATGCTCTGTGACAACTATTATTTGCGATGCTTAAAGCTCGTAGTCTATGTAGTAGAATAAAATGGCGCAAAGAAAACAAATTGGCAAGATGTTGCACTTGTTATGCAAATCACTAGATCTTCATGAGTCGGAAACGTCTGCATTACGCCATGTTATAACAAGCAATGTGTTGAAACTTAGATTGGAGGATCACGACGCGCTCGTCCTCTCAATACCGGGATCTTGAAGCAGATCAGAGTGAACTGATGAAAGATGTCAATTGGTTTAAGGTTAGTAAGCTTCGTGATCTACTTTGTTTTCTAAGCTTTGAACTGCAAGCAAGTGTCTCTCTTGAAGTAATCTAACAAGTTACATTTCTAAATTAAAATTTCCTTGCTACGAGGAACATATTTTATTTATACCTTTCACTGATCAGTTGATTCGCTAAGCTTGCAATGCAGTGCGGTGCTTGTCAGAAGTTGTCAATGTTTAAAAGTACACTTTTCGCTAATCGCCATATTTTCAGGGTCCATAAGTATAAGTCAACATTGAACCCAATGTTCTGTTGGATGTGATATTCTAGTGGTAAATTCACTCGTATATTAACAATTAAAACAAACATTTAAATTCTCTTATGTAAGTTAGAATGTCAAAAATCATTATTTTTTAAGCAATAATGTTTAATATTTTTGATTATAATATTTTTGTTATGATCAGGTCATCTAATACGTGTATACGTTTGTATTTTCTCAAAGGGTTCGGCCTGGGAATTCCCCTGATAATGTCTATTGGTAATTATTTCTCATCTGTATATTCGACTGTGCGCGGAATGGAAGACAGCTATGTAATCCAGTGGTTAGATGCTGCACATTAATTAATTGCTTACTAATCCAGCTAGCTTCGTAAGATACTCGGCATAATACGTAAGTCAAAGGAATGATATAAATAGCTTTACCTCCTGTGCAATATTGCGAATTAGTTGAATGCTCAAGTTATAGCCTTGTTCTCTCTCTCTCTCTCTCTCTCTCTCTCTCACAACCAAACGTACACACATACACAAAACCAGAAACACACGCACACGCACACGCACACTCACACGCATGGTTAGGTCCTCGGTCACCGCAGGCTACTTGGCTAGTTGTAAATACGTGTTTCATGGGGTGGTAGTAATAAAGCGATATCTGCCTCCCCCGGGAATCGAAGGCTGCTCCTCCTTGCTGGTTGCAATCACCCCCTCCCACACCTGCCTGCGTGCGTGAGAGAGAGAGAGGAGGGGGGGGGGAGATTAAACACAGGTTAATGGATTAATCACCAGCAAGTTATTCTGCAGTGATTGTGTTGGGGACACAGCTCGTTTGTAAGGACGCGCCTGGGGCGAGAGCGATTCAGTTAATACAGATTACATCGACGATCGGGTGGGTTGTTCTCTTTTCCGGAGTTTCCTCCCTGTACAGTTTCCTCCATGTAACGATTTTACGCTTTGCCCTACCTTTTAGATACATATTTGAAAGCGTTGTTAGTTAATAGGCCCACTGTTTAAATTACTGCAATGACAACAGAATATTTTTTAAAAAACTTTATTGATTAGTAAACATTACCATAATAATATCCGGTTTCCTCAAACTTTTGCTAACTACACAGGAGTTTATTCATTGCTTTGTTGTATGATATTAGGTTGTCAAGAAAAAAAAGACTATAACTTATTAAAGAAGTCCACATTTAACTGAAGTTCGTAGTTGAGTGAATATTTTGGGATTTCAAGAAGATGTATTTTTATGTCAAAACCAACGAGTAAGCCTTTCACTTTAAAAAAATGAATGTGATGTTATTGCAGCATTTAATTATAATAATGCATCGAGTACTGTAAGTCTGTGATATTTTGCCTGGCTGCTTTCAAGCCTGCAAGACAGGAGGGAGAGAACGATTCGTAAACAAAGTTGCAAGAGTTTGAGTTCTTCTCAGAATCCAGAATACTCAACTAATTTGAATCAGTGGTTTTCCTCAGTCGTTAATGCGAATGCACGGGATTGAGTTCTCTTAAAAAGCCCTTTGACATCCATTCACGATTGTCCTATCCGCAATATACCTAGTTAGTCACCTTAAGAAGGTCACACCGGTTAAATCTGATGTGTACCGTACAGCTGGCATCCCTAAAAAACATTTATAATTTTTTTGTATCTCTGAAAAATTTCATTAATTTAAAAATCCAATTCGAGAATATAAAACACATATTTATTCGGTTTGTCCGTCTCGAATATCTCGACCTATCTGACCCCTCCTTTCAGTATTTGCAGACACTCTTTCCAAAGCAAAACACACCCACCATTCCGCATTTCCAAAAACCCTTTTGATTTTTGTAATTAGCCTGCCATAATTCAACTTCAAACAGAAACGCGATTCCCCGTCCAATAAATCCCCGCAATGTCAGCCGACACATCTACGCATCCTTCCTGCGCCACCCAGCACAACAAACACAGCACCCCTAGCGCTCCTCGCGGTCGGGCCACACACCATCATTACCTAGCTACAACCATCACTCATTCTCGCCACTATTTAAACTACTACTATCGTATACTATTCTAATCATCTTGTGGTCAATAATTTTTTAAATTTCTTTTCACTGATTTTTTCGCGTTTCCTTCAATCTCTTCATTCGTCAATCATATTTTTGTAATTGTACTTACTCCGTTTTTTTTCTTTGGTCCAAACCTGAATCCTATAATTAAGTCATAACTTGCCTCGATATTTTTCAACCTGTCACAAATATCCTCACATCTGAAGAGGGGCATTGTTGTCTTTGAGCTGTTTCCTAAAAAAATAATAATCTTTCGATCAAAACTATGCTTATAAATAATGAACTTCATGGGCACGTTTCGCAAGAAGTGACGTTTGAAGTATAGGTATATTTTAATTTCAACTTTACGAGTAATATAACTTAATATATAAATTATATATTATTATATTTTAATAACCAACCACATCTTTACAAAAGTACGTTTTTGTTTTTGGATGAGCGTAGCGAGCGTAGCGAGCGAAGCGAAGATTCCATTTCACTACACTGGAGAAAAAAATCCGGAATGTTTTTTTTTTTTTTTCTTTCTTTCTTTTTTTTGTATTTTTGTCTGTTTGTCCACACGATTCCGGCTAAACCGATACTCCGATTGCAATGAAATTTTATGGAGGCCTTCGAAATCTCTGAACTTAGAACTGCCACGTTTTTGAGCGCAATCGGAAAATTTTTCTCATGAAAATCGCAATTTTACGATTTTTTTCAATTTTTAAAAAAATTCTTCGACTTATAACACCTACATGCTTTATCCGATTTTAATGATTTTTGCACAGAACCTTTATTTTATGAATTAAGATATTTTTTATGAAATTTGAGCGCAATTGAAAAAATATTATCATAAAAATCGAAATTTTACAGGTTTTTTCTTTTTTTTAACAATTCTTTGACTTATAACACCTACATGCTTTATCCGATTAATATGATTTTTTTGCAGAACCTTTATTTTATGAATTAATATATTAGTGTAAAATTTGAGCGCAATCGAGAAATTATTTCTTATAAAAATTGCAATTTTACGATTATTTTAACAATTACGATTAATAAAAAAATAAAAAATAAATAAAGTTAATTTTTACTTTAATTTAATTTAATTTTTAAAAAATTTCAACTTAGTAATGATTTTGCCACAGAACAACAGAAAATTCGCATAACACATGGCAGCTCAATGCACCAATTACGCTCATCCAACAACGCGGCGGGACTTAAGCGTTTCCCTAGTATAACGAAATTGTAGCATAATATCTTAACCATAAATGAAAAATAACAAACACAATCGCTAAAGCACCTGGTAACGTTCACATGTACGAAGCGTATGACTCTATGATGACGTGTGTTAGAATCCCGCATAAGGTATGTTTTTTGTTGTCCTTTACCCTCATCTATCACCACTCATCGTCTCGAATAGAACTATTACAATAATAAAGACGTTCATCTGGCTATGTTGGTACATGTTGTGCAGCAACAAACAAACGAACCTAATTCCTGTTTATAACCGCGAGATCTCTCAAAACACGAGCTCGTTATAAGTTAAGCCCCTCCAAGCTCGCCGCACTCTATTGCGCTCATTGAGAAATAATAATTGGAGAAAAACTCTCCTCGACTGAGCCGAGTTATTAAATGTTGTGAAATTCCGAAATTAAAAATCCTGCACATATTTTGTTCCGAGAAGCTCTTGGTATTTATGGTTGAGGGTTTTAATTTCCCGGGTTTCTTTTACTAATTACACAATAAAGTATTGTTGGATACGCCTTCATCGTATCTGCCATTCTACAATATATTATTCACAACATTTACGAGCACAAACTTACTTGTTATTAAACTCTTCTTAATATACTATTTCAAATCTGTCGCTTAACTTTTCATCCTCTCAACGCAGAACGTTCTACACAGTTTTCCGTTTTGCTAACCATCACACCTCAAAAAAACTAAATTAAACAAAAGTATACAAGTCATATGAAATACTAGGAAAACGCTTAAGTCCCGCCGCGTTGTTGGATGAGCGTAATTGGTGCATTGAGCTGCCATGTGTTATGCGAATTTTCTGTTGTTCTGTGGCAAAATCATAACTTAGTTGAATTTTTTTAAAATTAAATTAAATTAAATTAAAAATTAATTTTTTTTTTAAAATTAATCATAAGGTTATAAAAATCGTAAAATTGTGATTTTTATAAGAAATAATTTCTCTATTGCGCTCAAATTTAACACTAATATATAAATTCATAAAATTAAGGTTCTGCGAAAAAATCATTACAATCGGATAAAGCATGTAGGTGTTATAAGTCAAAGAATTGTTTAAAAAAAGAAAAAAAAAACTGTACAATTTCGATTTTTATGATAAATATTTTTTCAATTGCGCTCATATTTCACAAGAATATCTAAATTCATAAAATAAAGGTTCTGTGCAAAAATCATTAAAATCGGATAAAGCATGTAGGTGTTATAAGTCGAAGAATTTTTAAAAAAATCGAAAAAAATCGTAAAATTGCGATTTTTATGAGAAAAAAAATCCGATTGCGCTCAAAAACGTGTCAGTTCTAAATTCAGAGATTTCGAAGGCCTCCATAAAATTTCATCGCAATCGGAGTATCGGTTTAGCCGGAATCGTGTGGACAAACAGACAAAAATACAAAAAAAGAAAAAAAAACAAAAAACAAAAGAAAACATTCCGGATTTTTTTCTCCAGTGTAGTAGAATGGAATCTTCGCTTCGCTCGCTACGCTCATCCAAAAAGAGAAAACAAGAGTAAAGGGTGTGTTTTTGTTATGCTTAAATAGTCGATTAATCGTTTTTGCAAAAGCTCCCATATAAAATGAATAAAATACTATAGAATTATTGACAAGTCGACACTATTATAATTGTCTTAATTATTATAATTTTATCGCATACCTATAAGCGTTTAAAGAACCGATACTAGTTTTTCATGGTAGAGAGAAGAGAGTTGAGAAAATACCCGGCACCTCCACCATTACCTTGTATCTTTATCCACCAATCAATAACCGCTCATTTATCTCCCATCAAGTGTCGTAGTAATTGCTGCTATTTGTCTTGTAATTTAAACCAGTCTTGTTGCCTTAGGAACATCCGTTATGTTTCCAGCGATAAACTGATGTGTTTGATGTTCCATTATAACACGCACTCTACTCGGGACTCGGGGCCTGGATGTCACTCAGCATCTCCATACTAATTGTGGGTTACATAGCGTTCACTTACTCAGCGGGAGGGACCTAACACCTCAGCCTCTTCAGCCGCAGATTCAACTTTACGGAAATCGAGGAGGAAATTAAAGAAAACTCGTTCTCATTTTCTCTCGGAAATAAATGGACCGATTAATTTCCTATCTCAAGTTGATTGGTTTTCTATGGAAAAACGTTATGAAATGTAAATTATTGTAGCTAGCTGCTAACTTATCTCGAAATTGTGTCTCGTATATCGGTGGAGCTAACACTAACTGTATCTAGTAAATTAGCGTGATTTCCCATCCAGTGAATCAATCCTTTAACTGAATGTCACATTATTCCAAGTTATTATTTTTGGGATTGCACATCAAAGTCCATAATTATATTATAATGAAGTCAAATTCACCATATTACTTAATAAACAAATGATTCGAATAACATAGTCATATGAGATTGGTAGAGATGCCGGGTAGACCTAAAACATTTTTAACTCCATAAGAATAGCATTGTTGGTGGAGGTGCCGGGTAGAGCGAGAAAATTTTTAACTCCATAAGAATAGCATTGTTGGTGGAGGTGCCGGGTCCTTGATTTTATTATTTCTACGTTATATTCCCGTTTCACGGAGGGAGATATTATTGTTGTGATTTTTTTAAAGTGTGTTTATTAAATGTATTTTAAATATGTAGGTCAGTGCACTATAAGCAACAAATAGCATCTCGGTACTTGTACTTGCCCTCACAATCTTTTGTATTTTGTGTGGTTCGTTGGTCTTGTGGTTAGAGGCTCTGCTTCCAATGCAGAAGGTCCGGGGTTCGATTTTCGCTCTCAGCCGAAGTTTTTAATCTTCTCATGTGGACTTAAATCCTCAGTTCTTGGCTGTTGAATTTGTAAACTGTGACTTTGGAGCCATCCTAGTAATGAAGCACATAATAAATTCTAAGGCGGTTTTGAATCAGCCGTGCTGATTTTGGAGCTGTTTGCGGGTGGAATATTGTGCCCAGCTTGATTGATTGGTGTTTCCTATTTTAATATGTCGGTCTCTAGTTGGTCATTGTTCGCTCGCCGATGGTGTCGGGGCCTACAGGGTTGGCTTGGTTGGCTTTAAATTTAATATCCTCTACCGAAAATCAGTTCCTTGACTGAGTTGGTAGACTGTTAATACGAATTTATTTATTTTATTTATATATTATATTTGATCATTTCATCCAGGCATGCCACATTCAGTGCATCGGTTTATATTAATCTCTAGTTGTTAACTCAAATGTGAAAGACACAGTCATACATTATAGGTAAGAATCCAATCGTCTTAAAAATGTATAATAATAAATACAATGGCATTTCTTTGTACATGCATACGTTCGTTTGAATATAGAATATCATCGTTCCTTTGATTTAATATAAAACAATAATATTGTTATCGTTGGTTCAACATTCATACATTTGTATTTCTTGTAAGTTTATATCTTAACAAATTTTGCTGAAAATGTTAACAGTACCCACACAAATGGTCTAAAGTACACCTTAGTGTGCACACAGTTGTTACTTTAAAGATCTTTGTTCTTCAAGATTGTCTACCAAATAATGAGGACCTAAATTGAAGTCGTAACAAAGTTATTTACCTCTGCATTATCTTCATCCCTCACTGTTTACTGTGTAGTTCTGAAAGTTGTACGTAACAAGCGTTATTTCTTTGATACAGAGTTGTGTACATTAATTTCAGATTACATTTAACTGCCTGAAGTTTACTATAAAGCCACAACACCTGTTAGGCGCCTCCGCAAGATATTTATTACATACTCCGGCACTGTGAGTCATAGAACTCAGATTAGTTTTACATTTAACAACTTTTCTTACGCGGTTCACGGTACATTATGCACATTATATATTATAAAGTACAGATTGAAACGTTTTAGTCTAATGCTACATAACAAGATGGATAAGGTTCTCAGATCTGCAAAAGTATAATGCCTGATATAGTGAATAGTGTGCATGGATTATATACGGACATTATTAATTATTTAGAAGATAATTGGAATAATTAGTATATTGGAATAATTTATTGGGATAATTGGATAATTGCGAATGTGACGATTGAAGTTGAAATATTATCGTTTATGTGGAAACTTAGATATTTTAATTTACAAAACGATTTTTTCCTAGCAGCCAAGAGCGGTTTAAATAATACATTACATATTTGATGTCAGAGCTATTTAAGAACCATAATCAACATTGCTAGTTTTCAGGAGTAATACCAACATAGATATATGCTTGTTTGACTTTGAATGCAATATCTGAAATGACTCAAATAATTTTGTGGTTTCATTATCTCAAATAGGTTTTACAACATTGCGTTATAGAAGCGTTTATTTGTGCTCCAACCTGATTTTGGACGGCTGCTCAAACTGGGATGTGCCTAAACTCTTGTACGGTATAGTTTTATCTACAATTGGAGCACTTTAACTTTTATCATTTGATGCTTTTTAATAACTTAATAAAGGTTATACCTATGAATAGTGAAAGGGTTGCTAAAACGTAAGCAATGATAACTTGATCGTTGTGATACTTAGAAATTAATAATATAACGTGCATACATCTCCTGTTTAAGTTA
Source organism: Sweltsa coloradensis (assembly GCA_024449915.1). NCBI lineage: Eukaryota > Metazoa > Arthropoda > Insecta > Plecoptera > Chloroperlidae > Sweltsa > Sweltsa coloradensis. The sequence continues at coordinate 179,174 of JAMZAV010000397.1, read as the reverse complement.
TATTCTTTCGTGAAATATGCCTCATATTAACCAGCTTTCGCTGTCCGACTGCAGATACCTATCTTAGTATGTTGTTTCTAAGGTACACATGTTATTTAGTCATTATGACCATCCAAGCATTCTTTTATTGACGAGAAAAAGTTTTCAGTCGGGATTGTTAGGGGCTGTTAAGAGAGCGACTTCTCCAACAAGTGCTTCGAATGCTACTAATAAGCCACCTCCATCGCTACCTTGTTCTCTACTCTTCTTTCCGACTATCTGGACTTGATCAGAAAAGTAATTACGAACCGTGTGACCACCAGGCTCTAAACGAGTGTTATTATCTACCTGCGTCACACAGGAGATGTCACTACAGGTCAAACATTGAGCATGGTGATCGCACGGATTAATATCGACTCGTCACGTGACGTCACGTTTAGTAAAGCGCTGCACAATCACGACTAATCTGACGCTTTGAACTAGGTCTGTAGTGTGACATTCTGTTCGACAAGAGTCTACTGAACGTATCTGGATGTATTAATAGACTAAACACGCGGTCTCATAAACAATTCCTATTTTTAATCGTTTATGGATTTCTCAAGTCTCAATTGTCTCTCTTATAACTCTTGGCATTGCTTCATCTACCTTCACCAAGAGAACTGTTTGATTAAACTGTGTTTTATGTCCATGTGATAAAGTCACATCAGCTGTATGTTTATGCTCCTTCAGATTATGCTCTCCTTGTTATCTCTTATCTCCTTACTTTGATGAAACAAATCGTATTTGTGGACATTCACGACATTCATTCATCCATTATATGTGCGACGAATAATATAAATAGCTCACTCAACCTGACATTGTTGGAAATGAGTTTTGATGATTATTATAACTGTAAAAAATTTAGAATCAATTACAAACCTTAAGATAACAATTGCGTGTTTTAGCACAAACCAACTTTCAATTGCCAATACATACATAGTTTGTACTTTTTACAATTATCAGCAAATTAACAATCCATAACCAACTTAACCAGTACTAATTTGAAACCTTTACTAATTTAAATTTAAATATATACTTTCCACTGAAACATTTACATCAACGGGTATCGAGAGCCGAAATAACCTTATCATAATAAAAACATCAATATCTAATGTATTTATGAAATATCATTATTTTAATTTTTCGTTAGAAACTGACCCCATGCAAAATGCCTCTTTGAGTTGAATACCTAAGTTAAGAGATAGAGTGTAGGTGAGTAGAAATGTCGTCTAGGACCTAATCCTATGTTTGCCAATGACCGGGTTTGAACCCGAGTCTTCCATGCTATTGCTGTGATACATATATCTCCTGATGTATAATAGCTTATACTTAGGTGACTATTTCTTATAGGATTCAGAGATTCAAAAGAATTATTTCCAACATTATTGGACACTTGCCATGGAAAATTGTTTGTCTCCAAGTAAACTTACGAAATCATTTGTTGGATGGATGAGGTCTTTTTGTTATAAAACAAAACTGTACAAACAATATAGAACGCATCGCTCGAAGCATCGTGTAAACGAGTGCTCATTTGAAACAATTTCAAAATTAGCTTTGTATAAACTAAATTAAGTTGGTAACTTTTGTACTAAAAATTGTTAAATCGGGATGTGTCACTTCCAGTAAATATCTGTCACCGAATTGTATTTTTATCTGACCGTTCCAATGCAGCTAAAAGCATGGTTGCGCATTGATTTACCCGTGGGATTACGATTCATAATCCGGCTGTTGTAATTGACGTTACTGTAGGGGAGGCGAAAATCTAACTTACTCTTCTCCAATTTATGAACACACCCACTGACCTAAAGCGGATACATTTCTGTGGAGAGTACATCTATTTAAAGTAGAACGACCGAAATTCTTGGTTCAATACTTTACATTTATGATTTAACGAACTTTGAAAAAAGAATTATACTTTATAAATTTTAGGTACTTTCAATTTTAACAACATTATTTACATTTTTCGTATAGAACGTAGTTACGTAATTATTTTTAGTGGAGGACTTCATTTTAACGCGGGTTGAGCCGACTTGATTAGCGTAGAACCCCATCGAAGAGTGAGCTATGGCCAACCAGATAAAAATAAGAATCGTGATAATATATTATGTGCCTCGATGCTAGGACGGGTCAAAAGTCATAGTTTACTCGTACCAAACTTAAGAATTTATAGATTGTAGTCCATATCAAAACATAACAATCTCCTGCCTGAAGGTCTCCTGCTTTGGAAGCAGGGACTTCTTTCATTCTGATGTTGGTAACTAGAGTGTGATTATAAAAATAACTCAAAGAAAGTTTCGTACTTAAACGACTTGATTTCTCATTTTAAAACATATAAAACTTCTTGAATAAGTTCAATTGATTAATTCTACATCAAGTACTTGTGCATAATCCTCCCAACTGTCTGACAGCAAACAAACTTGTTCGTTACGAGCCGAGCAGAGCGGAGGAGTCCCGACCCCGCCCAGCCGAGAACCACAGGTGGGGTCCCCCCACAATCGAATGAACCAGCTGCGCTCTTTACTCGCACGAATGTTTAGGTTCAACATGGATCCGAGCCAGCCATGTAGACATCGATTTCATCCCTTGTACACGGTTAATGGTCGAGCGCCGGGACGCGAGTATCGGCCACCGTTGGAGACTGGCGAGTATTGTGTCGATTGAGGAGGAGGACCTGAGTGTTAGCAGCGTTATCTGTGGAATGGGATAAGTTCAACAGATTGTAAGGAGACACCTAAACAATTGTTTCAAGCGTTAAAGTCCTTGTAGAGTTAAATAAATAAAAAAATTATCTAGAAAACGCTCAGTTGGACGCGTGATAAGGGCGAGCACGGCTATAGCAGACCCACATTGCAAAGAAATTTTTGGCGTTTGCGTTTCCAATATTATTTATTATTGCCAAGGTATTTGGGTAAACCCGTGTGTGAAAACCTTTACTTTGTGGATAAAATCCACCGCCATCTAGAGGACCTTGACTCCTTGGGAAAACTATTTAAACTCTTTGGTGACAAATAATAGACTGCTTTCTCGAAAGTATTTTGATTACTTCTAGGTGGCAGTGTATTAGATAGAAACTTCGCGCGTCTTTTCGTTGCCATGGCAACGTTACTTTTGTTATAATGTAATTTCCATCTACACTACTTATCGGATTAAAATAAAATTACAATTAACGCGGCATTAAAGTTTGGCTATTAGATTTTCGATTAGGTAAAAAAAAGAACTTGTTACCTTTCAACGAACTAAACGAACTCTTTTGCAAAAACTAATGGCATTCATCGGAACACTGGGTGGTAAAATTTCAACCATTGTTGAAACGTATCCGCCGGACATCCCAACATACAAGTGCTAATTTTGCAGTTCAAATGAAAGTTACCAATAATTCGTATTTAGAGTCTACCCACTCGCTATATAACTGATTTTCAGTGGGGGACAGTAAATAAAGCGACCAAGCCAACCCTGTAGCCTGTAGCACGACGAACACAGAACACAACGTTCTTTTCTTCAATACTGATGTAACAGAATGATTCTCGTGACCCTGGGGGTAAAGGGGGTTGTGCAATCATTTGTGAAAAGGGTATTTTTTCCGTACCCGGCACCTCCACCAAATACATGCATACATTGTACCATTTAAATAAATAAATAAATAAATTGTATTTAGAGTCTACCCACTCAGCTATATAACTGATTTTCAGTGGGGGACAGTAAATTAAAGCGACCAAGCCAACCCTGTAGACCCCGACGCAATCGACCTCCTTTTTTTCCTTTTATTTATGTTTTAAAATGAGAAAACAAGTCGTTTAAGTACGAAACTCGAAATACATGTTTCTTTTATTTATTTTTATAAAAAACATTATTTCTGTTCTTCGACAATCTGTTGATTCAGTAGCTTCGCTCCCTATGTTGGGTACTCCCGTGCTCGTGCTTGTCCATGCATAATATCCAGCCGCAGTAAATTAGGTGTCGATTATAAAAAAATATATGTTTATATTGCGTAACAAAATTTGTTTTATTTTATTTCACTCATATTCATGAATGTTTAGACTTTTCGTCACATTTCCTGGCTATTGTTCGTACTTTGACGCTAAATACTTGTTACACAGGGACACTTAAAACGATTCCTGCGTGCCCATCCCCTGGTAAATAGAAACCTCTCTTTGTGCTGCACCCTCGTAAAGGTCTGCTCTCAGCGGGTTAGCGTGCACATGCCCGGCGGCGTCGCGTCCACTGTGGCTGTGTGTAGACCAACTATACATGGCTTCACTTCAAACACAACTACTCGCGTCCTATAGGACTAGTAATCACGCGGAAATATTATATAATGGACTACCATTGATCTCGTAGCGACCAGGCTACTGTCAAGAGTATTATGATGAAATAGTTTGGGCTTAATGTATAAGCATAATGACATACCACACACAAGTAGATTGTAAGAGTGATTATGAGCTGTCGTTTATTTTTATCTTTTACTAATACTTAACTAATTTATTATATCTTACAAGAACATAACGTGCACACAGTTCATTTATGGTTCTTTAATTTAAAAAAAAATTGTTTATGTCCCTAGCTAGTGGAGTATTTATCTCCCAACTATCTCATGTTTTTTAGTAGATTTGGTAAAAATACGTTAAGTGCAACTCTATTATCATGTAACAAATGGCTTGAACCTCTAAACTAAGTAAACATGTTTATTTCTTAAAAAAGTGCGCACTTCATAAAGGCCATTCAGGAACATTCATGCCGAAAGGTTACGACGGAACATTTACTTACCCTGAAGTTTATTTTGAAATTTATTTCAAGTTACAAATAATGTCAATGCTTAATTTTGTACACGGCGTATATTGTTGATCCATCGAGCTACAAGCAGGCCCAATGGTTTTACATAGAGGATATTAATATTAAAATATAATTTGTAATAGTTGCTACAACCGCTCCAAGGTCACCGTTTTCTTATACCCTATTAAATGTTGACGGATTGTATTGTATTGATTGTATAGTTGTAATTGTATTGTATGATGTTGTATTGTATGATTTATGTTATATGTATATATTGTATTTATTGTATTGTATGTTGTTGTATGTATGTATGTATGTAAATAAGTATTGTATTTGCAAGGGTTAAGAAACGGAGCAGAGCTGACTTTGATATTTAGTTCATCGGCATTGCAAGTAGCAATTAAACTTACTAACAAACCATACAAATACAATTTATCTCAGGATTCTTACCAGAACTTTAGTGCAAAGTCCCATATAAAAGTTTTATATTTTTCTGAAGCGTTAATATTATTCGAAGAATGTATTCAACACAGTTTCATAACAAAAGATACTATCTCCGATGCAAATGTCTGTCAGTTTTGATATTTTATTGGAAATTGTTGGTATATTTTGACCTTCAGTATACAGGGTAAACATTTCACATTTTCCAGCAAATAGTTTCTTACGGTCTACATTTCCACGATAAATTCCGCAGTCTCTTGATACTTGATGTTAGGTTGAGGTATGCCTACACCGCTCGTAGCATACCTCAAGCTTCAAGTCGGCTAGCCAGACTACAGGCGGCGTTTTTCTATCGCAAACATAGTAATTTAGCTTTTGGTATTTTCTTAAAATTGAATGTTGGTGTACGATTCTACAGATTACCTTTGTGATGAGATGAAAGCTGTCAAATTTTTAACGTAAATGTAACCTAAAGTAACACATAGAGAACACAAAACCGCTAAACGTTTTAACTTTATGTCTTTTAGAGTGACCAAGATATCTTTTCGAAACGTCTCGTGTTTTTGTGTCTATATTATTTATTATTTCATATTTCTTTGCCTTTTTAATGTAGCACCTGGAATTCTTTCAACATAACCTTATATTTTTACATTCTGTAGAGAAATATACATTATTTCATTTTTGAAAACGGGAGAATTAAAACAATAGGGAGCCAACTATCAAGCGCTAGTTTTAAGATAGGCTTTCTATCGTGGCTAAAGTGAAATAAAAACAATGTTTGTGTTTATATTGTTGGATGAGCGAAGCGAAGATTCCATTTCACTACACGGAGAAAAAATCCGGATGTTTTTTTTTTTTTTTTAATTTTTGTCTGTCTTGTCCACCGATTCCGGCTATAACCGATATCCGATTGCGATGAAATTTTATGGAGGCCTTCGAAATCTCTGAACTTAGAACTGCCACGTTTTTGAGGCAAATCGCGAAAATTTTTTCTAATGAAATCGCAATTTTACGATTTTTTTCAATTTTTTAAAAGCATTCTTCGACTTATAAACCTAACATGCTTTATCCGATTTTCATGATTTTTGCACAGAACCTTTATTTTATTAATTAAGATATTTTTGTGAAATTTGAGCGCAATTGAAAAAATATTTATCATAAAATCGAAATTTACAGTTTTTTCTTTTTTAAACAACTCTTTGACTTATAACACCTACATGCTTTATCGATCGTAATCATTTTTTCGAGATCCTTTATTTTATGAAATTTATAAGTGTAAAATTTGAGCCCAATCGAGAATTATTTCTTATGAAAATCGCATTTTGCGATTTTTTTAACAATTACAATTTATAAAAAAAAAAAAAAAAAATTAATTTAATTTTTAATTTTATTTAATTTAACTTTAAAAAAAATTTCAACTAAGTAATGATTTTGCCACAGAACAACAGAAAATTCGCATAATACATGGCAGCTCAATGCACCAATTACGCTCATCCAACAACGCGGCGGGACTTAAGCGTTTTCCTAGTATAATATTCTTGTGAGAGGACTCTAGCTGTGACGCAAAAAGAGCAGAAATGAAGCAGCTTCGGTCACAAATAAACCCAGACTGTTTTAACTAGATCATTTGGATCAATACACGACCGGAATGATTGTATTCATTTAAACCAGTCTGTCTGTACAATATATTGTCGTTCTATGATTTCAATCCGGTTTTCTCTGGGTTGACATGAGAAATTGGTGATGTCCAATTTATTATTACTTTACACAATAATTATGCGCGGTTTAAAAAACGTGCTCTGATCAAAACCGCAGACAAACTTTTTCAAATTTATTTAGCAAAGCAAATGAAATTTTCCAACATTTAAATATTATAGCACACGTAATAAAATTAAATATTTATTAAATTTTAAAATTTGTTTCAACTTATTTGTATTTTACTTCTCTATTTGACTCTAATATCAATTCAGTTTTACGATGTTAAATGGCAAATATGTACCAATTTTACGATTTTTTTCGATTTAAAAAAATTTCTTCTACTTTAACACCTACAGCTTATTCGATTAATGATTTTTGCACAGAATCTTTATTTTATGAATTAGATATTCCTGTGAATTAGCGCGATTGAAAAATATTTATCTAAAATCGAGATTTACGGTTTTTTCTTGTTTTAAACAATTCTTTGATTATACACCTACATGTTTATCCGATGAAATGATTTTTTCGCAGACCTTATTTTATAATAATATTATTGTTAAATTGAGCGCAAACGAGAAATTATTTCTTATAAAAATTTCAATTTTACGATTTTTTTTTAACATTACGATTATTAAAAAATAGAAAATGAGTTAATTACTTTATTTTATTTAATTATTTAAAAAATTTCAATTTAATCATGATTTTTCCACAGAACAACAGAAAATTCGCAGAACCTATGCAGCTCAATGCACCATTACGCTCATCAACAACGCGCGGACTTAAGCGTTTCCTAGTTATATATATACTTAATGCGGTTTTCACCATGCACTACTTCCACTACCAATATACTAACCTCCTCTACGTTAGCCTATAGTGTTACTCGTACTCTAACACTCACCATGCTTATTGATTGATTTGTTTGATTTTTATTGCTTAACGTCTCATATTAATCCACTTTGGCTATTCGAGACGATGAGTGGTGATAGATGAGGATGACGTATGAACAGAAGGGAGGAGGGGAAACCCGGTACCAGCATGTAGCCGACTCCTTTCGAAAAGAACCAAGGGGACCGACGGCTTTACGTCCTATCCGAAAGGACGGTATAACCTTGTCAGTCATATAGCAGACCTCGAGGAGAACGAAGCCGTTGTACTAGCTCTCGAACCCTCTGTCTGCTCTAACCAGCGGTATACGTGTGTCTCAGGGCAGACCGTTCACCCATTCTCCCCCTGCTGAACCGGTTAAACGACCTCGGCTTATGGTTATTAATCCTACTATATTACCGCTTCACAAAATACAACTAAAACTTACACATCACATTGCCTGCTAATGTATTATTAGGTATGTGTTATTTGTCATATCAATAACTCTACCTTTTACTATTGTTTCTAAGTTCGGCGCATGACATCAATTAACGGGCAAGTTGATTGATACAAACTCTGTCTCGTAGTTTTGTGATCTTACAAACAGTTCGTTTGTTTTTCCTTGTCTAGGCCCACACACAGTTGTTATACTTTCGCACGTCTCTTTCTTCATCTCCCAAGGCAAATCTTTCTCTCGTTGAAGAGTGAAAGGCAACGTTCTGTCTTTTGATCGCTTTGAAGTGAGCTCGACATTCCTCCACTTCTGTAACAGTGCTTTGCATTGTAGACGGATTCATGTTTGAAATGTCTACATCTCTGACTTCTTTGTCACGGAGTCTTTGTGCGCGTTCCAGCTCTAATACCCTAGGATGACTTGAGGGGAGACGTACGTCTAGCTATACATTGACTCGTCATCTTGTTCGTGCGTGGTTTACATTATGCTCTATTCGAGTGTAAATATTACATTACTTCACAATAAATATAGTTTATTTATAAATATGTATGGGCCATAATTCCTTTGATCAAATGACAAGAGCATTGAGCATCGGCATAGGAGTTGGAAGTTCTTAGCGCCACTCACATTTGAAATATTTGTACTTAAAACTTGCTAGCATCAAACCCTATCCTAAAACATTGTGATACTATGTCGTATTTCACTTGTGGCAGTTATTCTCTGTAAATGTATATTTTCTTATTTTCTGTACAGGTCATATTGTTTAGATACAAATATGAAAACATATGGGAAAGGTGTTGTGAAATCACTTACCAACTATCTACATATCATAATATTAATCATTCCAGGTTGTATTCTGTATAATACACTAGTATTTCCTGCGTTGTCATGTTACAGGTACAACAATAGTATAGAATCGTAAAGTTTATATGTATGGATCTGATCTCTATCTTCTTGATACCACCAAGCAACGCATTTCAAAAGACAGGAAACGACAGAAGGAACTGTAAACGTCACTGTCTTGAAATGCGTTTGTAATATTAATCTGATTGAGTCGTTGAGACAACGAGATCGATCCTGGTCTCTCTCTCTCTCTCTCTCTCTGACTCCCACCCTTGCTGCCTCCGGCTGTCGAAGAAGTGATGTCCACGTTGCCCTGACAGTTCCACCCTGGGCCCTGAGTTACCTTTATAAACTCGTCGGAAGTTAAGAATATTTTCATTTCCGCACCCGTTCTCATACAGAACTATTGTTGACCGGTGCCTTAGCGGTAAAATCTTATTCTCATCTCCCGCTCCTACAAATTGCCTCGTTCTTCTTTCGTTTCCATCTAACAAGGCTTAAACTCCTGTCTGTAATTATTACTCTCTCGTTTCTCATCGGCCGCCTTTGATTTATTTCTTTCTCCGTCTGAGAAACTCCAAACACACAAACACAGCGACTGCGATTCATAACATCGTCTTCAAACACGATTCTTTTGTAGATGTTTCTGCGGAGAAAACTGGAAAACGATCTTCTCGGGAATCTTTTCCAGACGGCTGGGTTGAATTCCTCTCTTCGTGCGTAGTGTGCGTGTGTTCGACGCACGCACCTCGTCGTGTAGGACGCTAGGGCTTCCTGTAGAATGTAGATCGCTAGGCCGACAGCCTTTTAGTGCGAGTACAAAAGCCCGTCGAAGATACATTAAAATATGTGTGTTTTTAGTCATAGTATAATACACAGCCACATATAATAAATTCTGTATTACTTGGCATGTTTCAAAGTTTTTTTTATGGGGTTTCCTAATAAAATACTTTTAGAATTTATTGGTTCTCCATCGATGCGATATGCACATTGTAAGTGGTTGCTTTGGAGATGTCCTAATAAAGCACATACTAGATAAAATACAATTATTATAAAACAAAAAATATAAAATATAATATTCAAATTTTAAACAAGAATCAATGGTTACTAGTCATTTTGACAAACGGTTAATTATTTACATATTTATTGATCGGGATGTTTTGTCACGTAGTGTTTATGATATTGTTCATGATATGATATCAAAATATATTTCATCAACTGGTTGTGAGACACTTAAAATGTGAATTATTTATTTACATTTATGTTATTTGAAATATACACAATATAAAACTTAATAACTGTGCTACTCATAAGCTCGCGGTTCAAATCCTTTAAATTTCCAAAAGTATGTTTTGTTCGGTCTCCGCTTCATTCTATTGACTAGACAACGAAAAGCTGCTTCTCACTTTTTGTCTTACACACTTGGAAACTAAAACCTTTTTGTTTCGTACAAAACCCCGCCCTGGAACAAGAATCTTGCCAGCCTTGGCTTTGTTATGAAACTACAACAAAAAATAACCTTTCTTAACTGATATAGCAGGGAGAATTTTTAATTAACTAAAACTAAGCTGCCCGGCTTGATATAACAGTGAGAGCTAGAGTATAATTACGTTTTGTTAACATGTTAATGTGGTATAAGTCATTTGTGGAGTCACAATTGCGTTTTGTGTTTTAACCAGTTTGAAATATGCTATTCATTTTAAAAATTGTTTTAGAAACGAAATCAGTTGAGTTTAATTAATTGTATTTAGCTTTAAGGCGAATGTTACTAATTTATGGTATTGCAAATTTGTAATATTTTCAAGTATTGTGTAAATTGTTTAAAAAATACAGTTTTTACGATTTTAATATTTTGAAATATCGAGACAGTTTGAGTCGATCTACTCTATTGTTAAAACACAGATTCACGCTAAATATTTACACATCAGGAAATAGATATTGCATTTATAGCGTACGTGAAATGTTTATATACAGGCGAAAACACTACTCAACTTAAAAGCCACGTCCGGATCTTGCCTGGAATGTGTCTAATCGGTTCCTCAATTGAAATAAAATGTTCTTTTCCAATTAGTTTCTTATTTTGCAGAACCTATCCAGGACCACCACACAGTATCGCTGTGTTCTCTTTTTTAATGGTAAATTCAAAAGGTTTACAATTTCATGAACCTGTCTAAAAGATATGTTTTAGTGATTGGCATCCGTACGCGTTGCCGACATTTTAAAACAGCCTTTTAATGATAAAGCAAATTATGAAATGAAACTAAATTATATGTACATAAAATGTTTTATATTTTAGTTGTATGTCACTAAAATGACACTCCCTTCATTAAATGGCTGTCAGTGAAAGTGCTGACATGCTGATGACATGCTGACTTGATCGCCCAATTGTTCGTTGTTATTGGAGACTGTTTGAAAGTGAACGCGGAAATAACGACAAATGTCGGATGTCGACGTCAAAGTGTCGCGGAGTAATGATGCAAATTGTCGTCTTTCTACGCACGCAGACCTTTACAAATTTGCACTCGTTTTTAACTCTCGGGACATATTGACAAGTCTACATTTCGAGTTTAAATTCCCATCATGCTATATTTGTTTAGAACCTTGTTATAAATAATGGCTTCACAAAACGTTTTCATCTGTGTTATCCAACCATGTATTTTCGTTGACACTTGATTGTGATAGCTTCACTACAGGCCCACAAAGCCCATAATCAAACCTCAAACCAATTGAGGAGTGGTGAGGGTGCGATTTTGTTTGGTGCTCGTGTGAACTCAAATATTCCTATAAATCAATATCTCAAGACCCAAATTCCAAATCCAAATTATTATTACTATTATTTTAACCATTGAAAGTACTACTTTTACGACGAACAAATGAATATAAAAATAAATTAAGATTCGCGGTCGGCATTTTCTTCCACTAAACTAAAATTTGCTTTCTCTTCGATGGATGTTTCTGATTTTTGGCAATCCTGTTCGTTTAAGTAGGATTTAATGTGATTTTACCTTTTCTTTTTTTTCTTTCTTCTTTTCGTTTCTTTTCTTTTCCTTTTCTTTTCGTTCCTTTTCTCCCTTAACAGATCTCTTTCTTGTATTACATTGATTTTATGTCACATTTTTAATATACATTTTAAAATATTAAAAATAATGTAGAGTTTTTGTACATTATTCTAAGATTATTATTTCGAAATTTCTTTAATAATGACTGTTTACTACTTTTTTGTGTGTTTTTTTTAATCGTAGATCACAGCTTTTACAACTGAATATTTATTTGTACCAAAGAAAGCTATTACTGCAACAAATGTACGCTCTAAACTACAAGCGTCTTGTAAATGCGCACATTTATGACGGTGGTTCTCTAATGAATAAGAAAGCCTCTTGAGATCTCGTCGTTTCCCCAGCATCGCGCTCAATGTTTCAGGCTTATTATTGCCCATTGCGTAAAATGTAAATAACGTAGTTTTATGACGGCAGAGTCTAATGACTTCTTTTATGTTGTGACGTAGTCTAGTAGTCTTGTCAAGGGCATGATTATTCCCTTTGAGCTTCCGCACAGAAGAAAAAGCCACCGACTTTAGGGAAAAGGCCACGTCCGTTCTTTGGTGTAAACAAAATGAAATGCAAATTTTTTAATTACCATTGTCAAGACGATTTTAGTAATTAAAAATTATGTAAAAGTTTATCAAAGAAATGGCTTATGGGTTGAACGTTCATCTCTTTGAGTGGAGCTCCTTGCAGTGAAACCCAAACATTGAGGAAGGAACCGGAGACGCTGATTAGCTCTAAAGGAAACCCCAAAATAAATTAACGCTAACTGGAATGCAAACGACTTCAAAATTGATCCTATTGTAAAGAAACGCCAATTTGCATTTGACCGGCCGTAATCACTTTAGCGCATTTGGAAATATTATTAAAAATGAATGGCAAGGGGATATTTTCGAAATAATGGTGCATAACTTAAACACAAAGGAGCTTTCTTGAAGAAATATTTTTCTGGTTATGTTACGAAAATATACAACTTTAAATGATGACTAAACCCTTTTTTAAACTTTGGTATCAACATCATCTTATCGTTTGTATTCAAAGTCTATTATTATTTCTTCATATTTGGATTAAAGGACTAACAGATAAAATCTTTTCACATTTTTACTACATAACTTTACTTATAAAATTACTGTCCGTTATAAATAACAATTATTGTTATAAAAAAGATATAACCTATTTGGAAAATGTATTCAATGTGTATGTGTTTTGTTCCAAGATAGGTGATATATTGTCGCTCCTACCTCAAATACAATTAAAACCTCGTCCAATACATTTGCATAACGTATTATTGATATTTCTATTTATTGTAATAACAAATACAAACTCTGTGGTGAATATGAATATGGAATTGTTTTTGTTAGCTAGGCAGCAACAGCTTCAACACAGCAACAAGCATCACCGTATACTCACAGCGTTGTAACAGTGTATACCGACAGTGTTGGCTCGGGCGCTAAGCGCTCGACTCTGATTCGGGAGGTCCCGGGTTCGCATCCCGTCGAGAGCCGGGCAATCATCACTGAAAGTTTTTTCCGAGGTTTACCTCAGTCGTTAAGGCGAATGCAAGGGATTGAGTCCTCTTAAATAGCCCTCGGACATCCCTTCACAATTTCCTATCCGCACATACCTAGTTCACCTGAAGAGGGGCTAATTGCACAATATTAACAGGTTTCCCACGATAAATTTTTTTTTAAAAAAACAGTGTATGTTATGTTAGGACACCCCTCCTCGCCGAAGAGTTGTGACGATGTTGCTACTATAGTGGGTGATGGTAGTGAAGAACTTTCATACCTTCCATGTTCAGAGAGTATTTATCTTCCAAGAACATGCTGCTAGATAGAACACTGGCAGGCTGGGACTAGGCGGACATCTTGTAGTTTCCCTCCTCTGTAAATCAGTTTTAACTGAATAGGATAGACGTTAAATAAATAAAATACATATCTTCCACGATTATTATTAAATATTCTTACAAACTTAAGTCAATTACAATTTTGAACATTTCACGCCAGCTCGACTGTCTCTCTCACTCACTAGATAATAAACATAGCTAATGTTTTGATACCATTACTTGCACATTCGTTTAAAGACTAGTTCCTAGTGTATCTATACCGCACACATTTGTATGAATTTGGTGTTATTATTTGTCGTGGCTAATCGTTCTGTTTTATATAAGTTATCTTATATTATGTGTATTGAAATAAATACACCCCAGTCGTATCACTGATGTATGTACGTGGTATACATAATCGCCGGTTCATTCCAACGCCTGTTTTTAATCCGTGCATGTTAAATATTAATTCTATATTAGTGAATCTGTAATTGGCTCTAATTAGCATTATTGTTTGTTGGCGTGTGTCGCGTCTTTAGGTTCATTAAGGACGTCATGCCACGCTCAGCTTGGTGATTATATTATTACTCTAGGCCTCGTAAGTTTCCGAGAGCAGTTTGACGTGACGTGTGTGGTATTAAACTGTGTGCGGTGACCGCTGTGTCGGGCTCTAATGCTATCCTGTGGTTGGACCCGTGTGTGTCCACATATTATCAAGATAGACTTTCACTCAGTTCATAATGGCTTAACTGGAATAAGTTATGGTTATTTTACTCAACAAACGACCACACATGAAGTTATTTTAAATGGGAGTTGTATATGCTAAAGAGCGAACAAACATTTATTTAAATGCTACAAAATGATAATGTTCACTGTAAATAAGGTAATTCCATTCCTACGGTGAATGAGTTGAGCATTATAATATAGCGTTGATGTGTATTGATTTTTAATGAGTCTAAACCATCATTCCCCATTGGATGTGCAACTAGAGTCTTTACAAGAAATAACGACCACGAATAATAACCAAATTCTACTTAACGTGTCTCTAATTCGTCAATACATCATCTCATTGCACTTCTTTCACTTCACTCTAGCCTTCTCGCAAACCATTCTGCATTTAACATTTTCTTGTTGATGTACAAATAATGTAACTTAAATTATACATTGCTGTTCAATTATATAACAAAGTAACATGCATGTTATGTAACTTCAATATTTGGTTCCCTGCCCTCAACATTTCCAGGATATATTTCACCCAGCCTCATCTCGTCCCGTGACAGGTTTGCAACCTTGGTAACGAAATCTCGGCGAAATCTCGAGCAATAGATCACACTTTTTCCGCGCGACATCAGATTTAACTACGTCAGGTTGAGAATCTTGCCACAATCATCCCTCACCTTCCTCCGCATCACCTGCTGAGACGCCTTGACACGCATGATAAGATGCGTCGAGATACGGAGAACCCATATTGATATTTTAATGTGTCACCTTTGCGATGCGGTGTAATGAAAACTTTCATCAACGGATACATTAAATGTCATTCTGATATATCATATATTGCACTGCGCACACAATGTTTTATTAAACTAAAAAGTATTTTAACAAATTAATTTTATAAATGTCACTTAAACATACTTTTATTTTATACAATTTAGAAATTTCATCTACGGGAGAGTTTCTCGACTTTCCAAATCGTGAAATACTTTTATTTAACACGTATGGGTGCGTACACAAAAAAGATAGCAAAGCTACAGATTGACGAGTTGGTTTAAAAAAATCATAGCATTGAAAATTCTTAGTGAAGATGCTTAGTGGTAAGAAATGCTTCTTTGAAATATGCTATTCTCGCCCCTCTGACATCAATGTAATCAAAAACAGGATGAAATTATCATTGATGAAGGGAAATAACAACAAAAAAACATTTCATCCTTCGGACATGTTCGGTTTATGTCGTGAGACGTGACACACGCACAGACGGACTGAAAAGTGATTAGGGTGCTTTGCTTTCAAATTATAATATTAAACATTTATCACTGTATTCAAAGTTACGACCTTTAAGTTACGGGATTGCATCTAAAAGACATGCTTTGGAAGAACTCTTCTCAAGCCTGACTCTAGAAATAGATTTCTCCAAGATCTCTACATGACGTCATCTGACGCGGAAGACACACCCCTGGCTTCGAGCTAAGTGCAATGAGCAGAAGGAACGTACAAACAAGTAAAAAACTTCCAGTGAATCGTGAGACGTCTGTAATTTCTCCTCGGAAGTGCAACAGCGTATCCGGGTCACCCAAGTTTCTCTCTGATATCTCAGTGGATCTTACGTCTTACAAGATGTTTGCTAACCCAGATTTAGTCTGAGCTACACTAGTAAGTGGCTGTTTGTCGGATAAAACATTTGCAACGAGTCTTACACATTGAACCAATCCTATACTTAAAAAGCTTTATTAAAACGTAACTTAAAACTTATGACCGAGGCTTAAGTAAGTAGTGGCCTCGGTCATAAGTTTTTAAGTTACGTTTTAATATTGTTCCGGGCCAATAAGCTCTTTTTATAGAATATTAAAAAGCTTTGTAACTACACCAAGATTATCAAAAAGTAAAAACAAGTAAACAAACCAGCTGTTAGAAAATCACAGAAAGACAAAAAATACTTATTCCTTGCCCCGGCTAAGATCGTCGGTAGTGCCAACTGTTGGATATGAAATTTAAAGAAAACTGAAATATAAAAATTGGTGGGAAAGACAACAAGGTTGTTTTCTTACATAACATTGACCATTGGCAAAGTAGAAAGTAATATTATTGTCTGAAATATATGTTTTAATAAGTAAATTATGATAAATATTTAATGAATAGACTTGGACTGTGACACCATAATGTGCAACATACGAGACATGTTGGGATGGAACAACTCATCGTGTAGACCTCATTATTATCCAGGACATTAAAGATGTAAATAGATAAGTTGGTTTTATATTAACCGCGAAATTTTGCCATAAAGTGCAAGTTCCTGGTAAAATGCATTTTAATAACATGTTTTATTTTGTATTTGGTGGAGGTGCCGGGTCGGGTAGGGTAGAATATTTGTGTTTAGCTTAGTTCAAAACAACCGTACCCAAGTCGTTCATTCCTTTCCCACACTATTTTAGTAAAGCTATTATTGTAATTTTCTCATAAAACCTATAATTCAAAGTTTACCACAATTCAAATCCACCAGCTTGAAACAAACACTATTAGTGCAAGCCTGTTTGCTCGAGCGTCGAGGGAGCAGCTATCAAAAGTGTGTCACCGAACAGAAATAACACCGGGTTCGATCTCGAGGGACGGTGTACCGAGATAAATGTACATTACATATGTGAAACTGGGGTTTGTACCTGGGTTTTTAACCAGCCCCAGAGAGGAAACTATGATCGCAGTTTAATGTAATAAGTTAGTGTTTTGAGCTGTAGGGTTTTAAATCATGCACGTTCATAACACGACATTCTGAAAGACTTATTTGAATAACAACATTATTTAAAACATTGCACTCATTCATGTCATAATTACATTTTGGTTTGTCGTTTTCCCCGTCATTTAATATAACGAACATTTCGTACTCTGTTCATAGTAAAGCACTAATATGAGTGCAGAGGAAATAAACTTTGTTGAAATTATTCTGCACAAAGTAAGACTACATTTCAATGTAGTTCCGAATAGCAATGTGAAATCAAGAAAAGAAAAAGAGCATTTGTAGAGTTTTTAATCATAGTGTTAAACTTATTTAGTATAGGCACATTTTTTAAATTACCTTAAATTTATTTTTTGTGACATTTATTACAGATAAATGAAGTGACTGCGAAGAACGTGTTTCAAACTAAATGCCGGTATGTCACGTGACTAAGACAACGACGCTGAGAACGATGAATGAAACGAATAGGTTCAATACGAGGTGTCCATTCCAGACAAATGACACTTACGTCTGTCTGTTTGTTTTTGTCGGTGGACATTTCCCGCCCAGATGCAACCTAGCTCGGCGGTTATTTACGATTCCATTGCCGGGAGAAAAAGTAGCACAAGAAATCACGGCTACTAAAATGTAGTTTTATAGAGAGAGAGTATTTTTACTGGAAACACTATCATCCTTAACAATCACTTTTTTACTAGTAGCTTAGACCTACTTTATCATTGCTGACCAACGACAAGTAAGAATATTTGGCATATTTCCAAAATGCTCTCTGTTTTTCCCGCGGTGTATTTGATTCAAGTAATTATTAAAAGTGTGTTTTGTGGGAGTAAATATGAGAAACGCAAGGTGTGCCCTATTTATGTTCCTTATTAGAATGTTGGAGAGTATGATGATTTATCTTTATGCTTGTTCTTTTCACATAAATCAATGAATTCATTCTACATTGTGAGTCTACCCACTCCCAGTTTTTAGTGAAGAACATAAATTGAAGCGACTTCGAACCACGATCGAATCATGGCCAACCAGCGACTGGATTTTAAATATATGCACCACTAGTTGAGGTGATGACGTCAACAGTAGCGAGGCTAGTTCGGATCAACTTTATACAATGTATTAGTGTTCTCACACGTAACTTCAATGCGATACGGATGTGCTATAGATGGAACATTCTAGAGGGACCCGAGTGTCGCATCTTAGCGTTTACGGTTTACTTCACAGCTGAGTGTTGACCCACGGCAAAGAGTGAAACGAAACGAGCATCAGCGCCCAGTCAACATGTTGGTTTAGGATTTGTACCAACATATCTAAGAACGTGTTCTCTTCGTTGCTATCTTTAGATATTTGAACAAGGGACACATTTCTTTTAAAAACAATCCGATTCGGTTCGCTTGTTTCAAACGATAAAGATAAGTGTCGGCTTTACTTGGCAACGAAAAAGTTATATTGTGTAATCAATGAAATAAAATATCTTGAACCTTATCTATAAATAAGATAACTATTTTTGGTTTTTAAATGGCATCTTGAAAAGTTTCTATAGCGGTTGTTTTGTGACTATAAAAATGAATGCATATTTAAATTTGACTCCAGAACGGTTAGAAAATACGTAATACTTGACGACTTATAGTAAATGGCGACGTAGAAAACGTATCGGCATTATACCATATCTCAATTTTCTCATCCAAATTCAGTCACAAATGATTGATATGCCAGTATAACTTCGTAAAAACGAAAGAAAAAAGCTCCCGAAATAACATTTTTACACAAATTGGTTTTCGGAAAAGAAGTAATAATACATTTAATTTTCAAGTATTTGAGTCCACCAAAAATTGTAAAAAACAAAATAAGTTTGTTTTTTCTGACTTATTTTACGATAGAAAAGTTGAAAATTTCTTACACATTATCCATTTATTGAAATTACACAAAGTTGCATTCACATTAAATGATTTATTTCTGCGGAAAAAGTAGCGCGTTGACCATCAAAACAGTTCCACACCCTAAAGATATAAAGAAACACTTTTTAACAAATCTATTTTTGCCTTCATTGCAACACAGAAAACAAGTTTGTCGAGAAACAGTTACACTTAGATATTCGATTATAACTAGCAAAGTTGAAAAGTGAGTTAAAGTTAGTACTCTCCCAGCCAACGATCCGAACTCCACAGCACACTCATCGATTGTACTTGTTCGAACGTTGCTCGTAAACGTCTTAAATATTTGTCCAGTAGCGAGTAGAATAGTTCGCCAACTTCACGAACATACATTGGTTCTGTATTCTGCTGACCGGTCCCGTTCTCCGCCATGCACTGAACATGTGCATCGTTATGTCTGCACCAGGGGTCGTCGACTCTGATGATGATCAAAGTTATATCATTGAATCATGGTTTACTGCTGTATTGCTTGGCGTCGCATCTGTGCTATCAAACTTAGTGAGAGTCGAGATTACTTGCGAAATGCTTCTCGAATCATAATTACCTTGGATATTTATATTGCCATTCAAAGCAGTGCCGTAAATAAATTAACACACTAGGTAGCACTATGTAACAAATTATCTTGGAATTCAAAGGATTTTGGTTATGTTTCCTTGGAAAAACAGGTAATACGACAAATAAATCAGTTTTTGGACCACATATAATATAATATAATTTATTACCCTATAATAATGAATATAAAATTATCTACATGATTGTTTCTCCCGCCATCAATAAAGACGACAATCAAATCAAATCAAATCAAATCTCTCTCTCTCTCTCTCTGTGTACTTGTTTTTTTAATATTCATATTCATATTCAAATGTTTATGTTTTACATTAATTTTGTGTAATTTTCATCAGGCAAATTACTTTGTGTTCTAATTATCTATAGTGTTCATTAGCCTTCATTATCATTGTTATTATTATTAGTAGTAGTTATAGTATATTATCAACACCATACAAAATGCAATGTTATGTAACTCCTTAAATGTTTGGATGGAAGATAAGGTTTTACTAGCCTTAATCCCGCCTTAAAATAAAGACCTCAATCAATCAATCAATCTCTCTCTCTCTCTCTCTCTCTCTCTCTCTCAGTCTTTCGCCATATTTCAAATTAATTTGATGATGTTGATGATCACTACACTGTAATTTCGTGACAGATTACATCGGCATATTGATATAATTAGCTTATTTAAAAAGAGTAAGTTTATCTTTTGGATGTCAAAAGTTCCTCTTTGATGTGCATATTCTTTTGTAACTTTCTAGAAAACCACATTTTCTTTGGTGCTTTGATCTAGGCATAACTAGCATACAATAATTATCGCACGGTGTAAAGATAATTAATGTAAAGCGATCTTTCCAGGCACGACAGCCGAAAGCGATTTCTTTGTTACACATAAAGTTGCCCATCTTAAACTCTCTTTGGACGCGAAGCAAACTCATCTCGTGTTTATTTGATTCACCTCGCGGCCTCGGAAGGAACTAAATTAACCTGTCCCTCAAAGCCGTCACCTCGACTTCACCTTATACAAATGAGAGGGTTAACTAAATATTTCGTCCCCAAGTTCTCGTGGGTCGGCCGCAAGTGACAGCAGTTATTGATGATTGTTGTAATCACGAGTAGCAGCAGCTGTTCGCTTGGCCGTCGCGTCACGCCCACTCACACATCATCATCTGTTGCGGTCCTCGGCAAGCCACCGCAACAAACACGTCACACTACAGAGCCGAGCAGAGCCGAGCCGAGCCGAGCCCGAGCCGAGCCGAGCTACAGCGTCACGCCCTCTCACACATCATCATCTGTTGCGGTCCTCGGCAAGCCACCGCAACAAAACACGTCCCAGCAAACATGGACGTTGCGGCCGGCAGCCGGCCCAGTGCCTGCAGTGCCGGCCACTGCCGGCCACCGGGTAGTCATGTGCCGGTTTGGTGCCCAGTCGGTGCCGGCCATTGCCGGCCATTTTGAGACGTATTGGCCAGCATCAGTTTGGCACCAAATTTGCACCAAGTTGTACTGTATTGTAGATGCGTTTTTCCCTGAAAAACCCCACTTTAATTTGTTGTTACATGTTTTGTAGTATAAAAAACATTTTATTTTTCCTTTTTTTCCCGTATTTTTTTTGATTTTAAAAAGCCCAAAAGTTGGCCTTCCCAAAACGGCACTGTTTTGGTCCCAGCCCAAAACCCACCACAAGTTCCCGACCCAAGTTTTGTTGGCACCAAATCAGTCCCTTACCGATGAGCATAAAATGCAACCATTGTTTTAATTTGTAACCCTACATAAATGAAAGGGGTTGTGTTATTGTGTTTTATGTCCATTTTAAAATTTTTAAATTTCTTTTCCGATTTCGATGAAATTTTTCCAGAGGCTTTTCAATTCTATATCTGTCGGGTCAAAATTAAATTTTTTACTTTGCTGTATTTTTTTTTTGTGTTTTATTCGAGTTATTGATTTTTGCTTTTTTATTGACATGATTTTTTTAAATTTTTTTTGTTTTCAAAGATAATTTTTTTTATGAAATTTGAGGATTTTAAAAATTTCAATCTGTCTTTTTTTTATTTTTTTTTTTTCTCGAAATTTTTTGAAAAACGTTTACAAAAACGTCTGTTCCCATTGTATTTTAGTTTTAAAAACAGCATTTTATTTTTCTTATAATTTTAAACTCACATTTTTGTCTGCATTTTTAAAAAGAACAAATTTTCTATGAAACGCTGAGAGTTTTTAATCGCTTCTTGTTTTTTATCTTAAAAGGGAAAAATTTGATAACACGTCGTCAAAATGTCTTCAAGAAACACGCACTTTCAGTACTGTAAAAAAATTAAAAATGCGAAAAGTTTTAAATAAAAGGGCTAATTTTTAGGTTTAACCTTTAGTTACAAAAACTCTCGTCCGTAAATAAACCGAAAAAAAACATTCATTGCAACCAGCTATGCATCAAGAATTTAAGCATTTTAAAGTAAGAAGGGTATTTTTGCTCCATGCACATACTTTTTTTAATTGGGCCGCTTCACACGTAGGCCTAATGCAGCCATTACACGTAACAGACAAAATTTTGTATTAGTGGCCACATCATTTTTGGCACCAAATGGCACCAATCCTGACTGCATTGTACTTTCTGCCTGTAAAATCATTTCGATTCATTGTTACCACAACACATAAAACATTTTTTATTATTTTTTTTTATTTTTTTTTATTATTATTATTATTATTATTTAATATAGGTTCTAAGCAAAAGCCGCTTAAGGGAAATAGTTATTGATTCATCATTTGTCGAAAAGCTTCCCCCGCATTTTTATTGTTTTAAATTTTTTTCCCGTAGTTTTTGGGGTTTTAAGCCTATAAGTTGGCCAGTACCAAAACAGGCACTGTTTTGTCCCAAAACCCTTAACCCCTTTTTAAGATGCCACCCATGCAGTTTTCCACCAAATTGTCCCTTTACCGACGAGCATAAAAAAGAAAGCATTTTTTTGTTACTGTTTGATGATCATACATAAAATGCCAGGTTATTGCCATTTTTTTGCCTATAAGTTGGCCAGTCCCAACGGGGCACTTTTTTGGTCCCAAAACCCTTAAAACCCCTTATTTATAGATCCGAACCGGGCCCCATTTTTTTCCCAAATTAGTGTTTTTCCCGAGGCAAAAAAAAAGCAAGCTTTTTTTTGTTTGATTTGAGACTCATACATAAAATGCCGGGTTTATTGCCATTTATTTTGTTTCTTTCCACTAGAAATTGAATTCTACTTCGATTTGATGCAATTCCAGGGGCTTTAAATAATATCTGGCCACTAATCAGAATCGAATTTTGTTTCTGCTTTTTGGGCTTTTTGATTTGATTCGAGCGTATTGATTTTTGCAATATTACAAACAGATTTTTTATTTTTTTTTTTTTTAATTGATAATTTTTTTTTGTTATTGACTTGATTTTCAATTTCATTTCTGCTTTTTTTGTTTTTTTTCTTTCTCACTCACAGTCACTTATTTGAAAAAAAACTTTTTACAACTGAGCTATTGTTTTTGGTTATTGAAACGCTGCTTATATTCTGATATATTTGCACTTTACACTTTGTCAGAATATTTAAAAGAACGAATTTTCTAGTAAAAAAACTGAAGGATCGCTTCTTATAGAAATTTTTTTTAAAAGAAAAAGTGTTGTAACATGGCGCCCACACTGTGCTTCAAGAACACTGCCTTTTAGTATGCTGTAAATAAAAAACAATGCGAAAAAACTTTAAATATAAAGGGCTGATTTCTATGCTTAACCATCAATTACTTAAAAAAGCTCGTCCGTAAATAAACCGCAAAAAAACATCATCATCATCACATTTTAAAACCCGCTATCAGGGAAATGTAAGACATTTTAAAGTAAAAAGCATATTTTTTGCTATGCACATACATATTTTTATTGTCCCCTACACGTAATGCAGCTATTGCAGCGTAACGACATAATTTTTATAGTGGCCAGCATCAGTTGGCACCAAATTGGCACCAATCCTTATTTCATTTTAAAGGGGGTTTCTGCCTGATATAATCACTTTTATTCATTGTTTTCCCCACATACATAGATGTTATTATTTTTATTTTGATATTTTTTGGCTTTAAACCCCATAAGTTTTCCAGTACCAAAAAGGCACTGTTTTGGGACCAGCCCATTAAACCCTTTACTTATAGTGCCGACCCAATGCTTTTTGGGACCAAATCAGTGCCTTTCCGATGAGCATAAAATAGCAAGATTTTTTTAATTTGATAAACCCTAATAAAAAGCACATCGGGGTATTGTGTTTTTTTTCCACATTAAATATTAAATTCTCGCTTCGATTTTGATCCCATTTCCCGGGGGATTTACATACTTTTTGGCCACTAATCAAATCGAATTTTATTTTCTGCTTATGTTTTTGAAATTTTTTCGGAAATTTTTATTTCGCAATTTTTTTGGCATGAATTTTACATTTTTTGTTTTCTTAAATTTTTTTGTTGTTGCTATGCAGAAAATGTTATATAAAAATGTTTTTCTTGATGTATTTTTCTTGCTCCTCAACTATTTTTAAAATAGCCCTACACGTCATGCAGCCATTACCAATAGCGTAAAAGACGGAAAACGGGTTTAATTAATTTCTTAAAAGGGTTATCCTAGTTTTAGTTTATTATTCTTAGAATATGTAACCCAAAAAAAAATTGTATCAGCTTCTTTTTTTATCATTTGTTTTTTTTACAAATTTTTTTTTGTAATACATTTCTCAAATTTTTCAACCCACCCAAACTAAAACCAGTTGTATTCTTGTATTGATTAGCAAATGTTTATTTGACTTGGGAGTTAATTATAAAATAAAATAAAAATAGCTGAAAATCTCCTCATGGCCCCATGAAATACAGTCATATTAAACTCACGGGCTAACAAATCCCAAATTTTTTTTTATAATAAAACAATTCCATGAGATTATTGGGTGAGCGAAGCGAAGACCCTTTCCTACCTGGAGAAAAAATCCGAAGTTTTTTTTCTTTCTTTTTTTACTTTTTTTTGTATTTTTGTCTGTTTGTTAACACGATTTCCGGGTAAAAACCCAAAACTCCCTTGTTTACATTTTATGGAGTCTTGAAATCTCTGAACAAAGAAATGCCCGGGGGAAAAATCACAAAAAATTTTTTCTTGTGAAAATCGCAATTTTTTCGATTTTTTTTGATTTTTTTAAAAAAATTCTTCGATTATAACATCTACATGCTTTTTCCGTTGTAAAAGATTTTTTTTACAGAACCTTAAATTTTTTAAATTTAAAATATTGTGTGAAAATTTTGGGGCAAACGAAAACTTTCTCATGATAATTACAATTTACGATTTTTTTCAATTTTTATAATTTCTTCGACGAATATAACCACATGTTTATCCGATTGTAATGATTTTTTTACAGAACTTTTAATTTTTTGAATTAAAATATTCGTGTGAAATTTGACGAATCGAAAAAATTTTCTATTAAAAAAAAACGCAATTTTTCGTTTTTTTTTGTTTAAAAAAAAAACGCTCATCCTCAACGCGGGGGGACTAAAGGTTTTCCTAGTAATTTTAAATTTCCCCATTTTAAATTTTTTAAACCAAAAACCCTTACTTTTTTCTCTCATTTGAAAATTTCCCACTAATTCCCCACTTTTAAACTAGAAACCCTGGATTACATCACTTAAATTTTCTAGTGAAAAAGCGCATTTAAAAAATTTACCCTAATTAGCAAGCTTTTACATTTGAATTACAAATATTTTAATTTCTAAAAAATAATAAATTTATAAACACTATTTTATAAGTGAATAATAGATGTTTTTTTCCAAAATTTGCACAACAGAATCACTCAATGACTCAAATGGTGGTTTTGTGGTTTTCCCTTGTAAACAGAGATGCGAAGCTGTGGTCAACCCTGAAACCCGATTGAAGTCAATTTACTTTGAAGAAATCAAAAAGGTAGGGACGTAAAACGATAAAAAAAACTAACAAAATTATTTATGCCATGGGCCCCCCCTTATTAGAAAAGCTCGAGCCAGGCCTAGCCCATGGCTAAAGCAGCAAGTCTAGGGCCCACCTGCTAGCCCGGAACTCTTTTGGTTGGGGTTGGGCAGTTCTGATCATAGGGTAGGTGGCCCCCATTTTAGATTTAAAAAAGCGACGTTTAAAGGTTTTTTTAGGTGGGGTATTAGCCCTATAATACCCACGCCGCTCTACTACAGTATTACCAAAAACTGCCGTACCCCGAAAAAGTAGGGGGCCTAGGGCCCTACCGTAGCCCTTACCCGTACATTTTTTGATTTTTATTTCATATTTCAATTTTTTATTCAGCTAGGTAGGCCTGGCCTAGGCCCTTTAAATTTTTGTATTTTTTTATCCTTTTAGCCCCAAATCCCCACTTATAGTTATGAACAGTCACATGGCCCCAGGGGGTACCTAGGCCTTTCTTTGGCTGCACTAGTAGCCTAGGCCATTCTTTAGCTGCCAGCTGCCTAGGCCTAGAGGGGTTTGTGATTTAAAAATTTCCCCTTTGGGTAGGGCCTAGGCCTGGCCTTCGTCCTAGTTTTTAAATTTTGACACTAGATTTTTTTTACTCACACCCCTAAACCCCCGGCTTGGTGTCAAAAGGGGAGGCCCCGGGCCTAGGCCTAGCAGTTTGAATTCAATGGGGCCTAACCGCCTAAGTAGGCTACACGTTTGATTGGCCGAGAATTGCATTGTGCCAGAGGCCTTGTAGAAGTCACTCCACTTAGGCCTACACCCAAGGCCAAACTTCTCACCTCTTGAATTAACAATTTCCCGGACATTTCCACAACATAATTGAAGAAGTTAACACAGACATAGACCACGTTTATCACGCGAGCCGAGTCCGAACTGGCTTGGGAGCAGACTGAATTTTCAGCTCATTTCAGTAACGTTTATCACACACTGTCAGTCCGGACTAGTATGGTACAAGCTCAGTCCTAGCTCAGTCCGGACTGAAAAGAGACGCTGTGGTTGGATAACTTACGAAGAAGGATGGCCGCTAGCATGTAGGCCTATTTGAGTTCGCTCGCGTTTATCACCAATATTTCAGCTCGCACAACCGAGCTAGCTCGCTTCGTTACCGGAGCTGGACTCTTGGGACTGAGGTTTAGCAGGCGTTTTCAGTTCGCATCGGTCGTTCATTTTTTTTCATCCGGACTCAGCTCGCGTGTAAACGGGGTCAATAGGCCTAAAATTTGATCAACTCAGTTTGGAGTTAAGGGACCCCACCATTAGAGAAAAATGTAGGCCCCAAATGGGCCCTACAAAATATGTGTGATTGTCAGACTTTTTACCCTTTTAATTCGATATATTGTACGATTACAAATTTGTTATGCCTATTGGTTTTAAAAAAATTCAGCATTTCACACCCCTAAAAAAAACAAAAAAAAATTTTCAGGTTTTTTAAGAAAATGTCCAGGTTTTGGAAATCACCATTTGAAATTTTGAAAGTAGGCCTACATGCCCTTTTGGTAAAAAATGGCACCCAAAAATGGAAAATTTTTGGGTTTTTTCACTTTTTCAATTATTTTTTTCTTAAAAGGGGGTTTTTAAAAAAAAAAACAACATAGAATTTTTTTTAGATAGGGGCCTGTGTGGCCTAAAATTACCAAAAATAGGCCTAGTTGTTTCTGTTTTTTTTACCCTTCCTTGAAAAAAATTGATGTGAATATGGCAAAAATGCAATTTGACCAGTAGGCCTACCCCAAAATTTGAATTTTTGTGCCCTATAATTAATAAAAGTATATCCACATTTCATAGTATTATGCTAGAGCATGGATGGTTCACATAATATGGGCCCTTTTGCAAGTTTTTCCATTTTGATATCTCGCTTATTTTTAAAAAGGGCAGCAAAAATCCTATCCTCTGCGACGGTCTTTTCTCGTAAAAAGACGAACTTCGATAAATCGTGGTCGGAACGGTTCATCACAAAAAAAAAAATAAAGTTTTTTCTAGTCGCTCATTGGGGGTAACCACCATGTAAAATTAAAAAAATAATAAATAAACCCCAAATTTTTAAATTTTTTTATTTGCTCATTTTACAGGGAAAAGACCCGGGCCAAATGAATTTTTAAATATTTTGTTTTTTTGTTTATTCAATCAGTTGGCTTAGGCCTAGAGGGCAAAAACGGGTTGGGGAAACGCACGTTTAAAATAAATTGTAGGTTTTGTAGCCCTAACGTAACACGTCAAAAAAATCAAATGTTGAGCATTTATTTCATTCAACCTACCGATACCACAACTAAAAATTACTATTGACAGAAATAACCCTACACTTAAGTAGACCTATTTGAAATAGTGAGTAGGCCTACTATGTCCCATCCTAGGGGGGCGGTTCCCGGGTAAGCCTAAGGGCAAAAAAATTTTGAGACAAGATTTTTTTAAATTTTACCCCCTTTGGGCCCTTTACCATTCTATCCAAGACGTTTGCTTCAAGTTAAAAAAAGGACATTTGGAAGTTCTTTGATCAAAAGTCCTGGTTATGCACTTTGAAAAGCAGTAACCCTAATTGTAGGCAAACCCATTTTTTAAAAAAATTAATAATACACACGTGTCGTTCTTAAGTCTTATCCCTACCAGTGTCCTAAATTGAAATTTTTTAAAAGTACTCTTACCCCACGGTAGCCTACCTAGGCCATTATAGTATCCAAACATGTATGGTGTGTTGGAATTAAGTATTTTATTATCTATGGGCCCTACACAACTCTCCCTTTTAAGGGAAAAACTTAAGAAGTTTTTTTAAAATTACTGTGCAACATGCTGGGGAAAACATGCGCTAGTCTACGTGCATTTAATGAGTCTTTCCCCTTTGGGGGGGTAGCCTAAGGTAGCCTACATTATAACTTAAAGATTGTAGTTTGTAAATACCTACCCAGTAGGCCTATGCTTAAAAAAGTTAAAATTTTGTTTTGGGGAATTTATTTTAAACGCTTGGTTCCTATTTTTTCAGAGTTTTTAAACAATAATTTTTCTTTGGGTCGCGTTGGTCTAAAACAGATTCGCTCCAATTCGCACGACTATTTTTAAAGCAGACTTAGCTTTTACGTATTTACTCTGGGCCTGCGTCAAACAATTTTAATAACAACATCAAATACTCGCATGTCTTATGACATGCATATGAGTAAACACTGTTAAAGGGCTTATTTAAAATAAAATAAAAAACCCATGCAGCTTAAAAAAACTAATTTGCAATCCTAATTTTTTGTTTGGTGCTT
Source organism: Sweltsa coloradensis (assembly GCA_024449915.1). Lineage (NCBI taxonomy): Eukaryota > Metazoa > Arthropoda > Insecta > Plecoptera > Chloroperlidae > Sweltsa > Sweltsa coloradensis. The sequence continues at coordinate 150,082 of JAMZAV010000397.1, read as the reverse complement.
ATAGTAAGGTCTTCTAGGGGGTTTACCATTGGGGCCTCCTACTTTTACATAATGTAGAATTAAATTTTTAATTTTTAAATTTAAATAAATTTATTAGAAAAACTTGCATTGTTGACTTGTAGGCTAGTGGGGGCCCCTAGTCTTTAATTTTTTGTTTTAAAAAACTTTGGGGCAAAAGAAATCGGGCAGTAAAAGAAACCTAGCCCACAATATTTTAAAATAGCAGTAGGCACACACACCACAAGTGTTATGTTTTTTAAATCAAAAATATTGCCGTCAAATTTGGGCTGTGTAGAAATTTTCCTAAAAAGCAGCATGTTGAGGGAAAAAACTATATTTATGCCCTACTATGCCATCACTTTCAGTAGAAAAAAAAAAATATTTATCATGGGTAGGGTACTGTACCTACTGGGCTACTGACTTTTAGGGGATGATCCCCCCCGGGGAGGCCTACCAGTCTTCCATAAGTTTTTTTCCTAGGGTCATGCTATATTCCCTGAAAACAAATCTAGGCCTCCCGTTTGTAAATTTTTTGCGTGGGTAGGAGAAACTGTGAACATGATATTAAAAGGGAAAGACTAGGGCTTGTGCAGGGCCCCCTCGGTTTGTGAGGGGGATGTTATCATTTCATCGAAGTTTGAAAATTTAAATTAAAATTTTTTCAATGTTTTTTTTTTGTTTATTTAGAAATAACGGAAGCCTATAAAGGCCTAAAAAGCCCTTAGGCCTTTTTGTCTTTTTATAGTGGGCCCTGGTTTTTAAAGGGTGCAGTTTTTTTTTATTAAATATGGCCCTAAAAATAATAATCCCTTTTGCGTGTATTTTGGGGGTGACGATAAGTGGCCAGTGATCTTTTATTGGCCCTATGGTATTGGCCCCTACAAAATTAAGTAAAAAATTAAAATTTAAACCGTGTCATTTTGATATGGCAGTAGGCCTAGAGCTATTTTTGTTTTACATTTGGCTACGTACCTTCCTATACTTTTCCAAAAGGGCCCTGTAAAAACTGAGGCCTATAAAAACGAAGTTCACTTTAAAAATTTTTTTTTTAATTCATTCATTTGTTTCTAAAAATTCCCATCACTACGTAGGCCTCCCCTTTGAAAAACTATCTTTTTGACATAAATATTTTTATTTTTTAACATAAAAATTGCCATTGGGCCCTCTAAAGTCCCCTCACCCGCGTTATTCAGTCGTACTCGTGGGCCCTAGGGAGGGGGCCTATGCCTAAGAAATTTCCTAGCATTGACAATTCACAAATGTCAGTAGCGACAGAAAAACTGTCAAATCCCACATATTTACGCGGGTTTCCACTGTCCATACACTGATTGCTAATTTTCCTATTATAAAAATATCAATTTTTGGTTGGGTTACCCGCTCACTCGTTGAATCGTCGGGCCTACGGGTTGGCTTGGTCGCTTGGTTACTGTCCCCACTAAAAAGTCATTAGGACTGAGTAAGTGGGTAGATTCAAAATAGGATTATATTTTTTTTTTTTAAGATTTCCCATTGTAAGCCCCTTGAAAGCCAACGTAGCCCCGCAAAATTGCATGGTAGAACCGTCAAATGTGTTTTTTTGTGGGCTTTTAAAACGTTTACCTATTCGGGATCCAGCCTAAATTTAATCCCGTACCTAGGCATGCCTCCCGAAGGGCTTTGTCATTATAATACATATTAGAAGTCTTTTTTTTTTTATTCGATTCAAATCTATTTTTAGTTAAATCTAACCAAGGTTTTAATTAATTTTTATAAATTGTTTGAACTGGGTTTGTCCCCTCTTTTGGAGGGGCATAGGCCCGAGGCCGTTAGGCATTGGAAAAATAATAATTCCCGGTACCTATTATTTAGTCCCCAAATTTTAGGCTAGTGGGTCCAAACTTTTTTAAAATAATTTAGTCCACAGGGGTTGGAACTTCTTTCTTATATTTCGCAATTTGAGCAAGCCAGCGTGAAAAATCCGAGTTGACGCCAATCCCAAATACGGAAAGACTGCACCTGGTCACTTGGAGGGAAAAGTGACTGAGAAAAACTACCTGGCCCTACCCCCAGGAAAAGTGTTGAATCAGTGAACTATTTTTTTTCATTCAACTTCCCAAAATTTTATCGACCCATTAGGATTCTGACAATAAAGCAAAAGGGCAAAAGTGAACTTTTCTTCCAGCAAGTGTTTTTTTAATGCCCAATAAATTTTATTTTCCAATTTCCGGTGACATTTAAAATCTAACGGTGTTCCCGGGGCCACAAAATTTTACCGACAGGTTTCTTTTATATTATGAGACTATAGCAGGGTTAAAAGTTTCCTGACATTGGGGAATAATTTTATTTTTTCATGAATCATGAACAAATATATACAAATTATGATCGGCAGTATTTAAAAAAAAAAATAAATGTTGTTTTATGCAAAACTTTTCCCGCTTTCCTTTGTATATGTTACATGTATGGGTAACTACTAGAAAAATCATCGTTTTTGCGAATTGTATTTAACTGCAAATTTCCCATTTGTAATTAGTCGCGTATTTCAAAAATAGAAGGGGTACCGCGTATTATCGAACTAATAGTGTGCAAGCTTAGGTATTCGGTTTTTAAAGCACACACCAAATTTTCCTATTTTTAGCCTACATTTCATTTAAAAAAATAATTTCAGCACTTGCTTCACCAAAAATTAATTCATATTATTAAAAAATAATTGGAATCTTTTTTTTTTTTATGTTTTCGCCTACCCATTTCAAAACAAAATTTTTGTCTACATGCATGCAGATTGCGACTGACCATAAAAAAATTAAAAATTTATTTTGAAATTTTTTAAAAAACAAATAGGACCTAGATATTTTAATATTTTAAAGGTTTGGGTATTTCCCAATATTTAAACTTGGTAGGCCTACATAAATGCTATTCCAGTCAGCTTTACAATCTAAAATAAAAACTTGTTTGACTAGGCTGTTGACAATTATATTAGGCCACCGGGAATTATTTGTGTGTCATTTTGCCCGTATTCTTTATTAGGCCTACTAATGAATGACTCGAAAGAGTAATACCCTTAAAATATATTTAAAATCTCAATTTTTTCAGTTAAAAATATCGTAGGCCCAAAGAAAAATTATAACTTTGGGTGGGTTTTTGGCGCCCCTTTGTATCGAATTCTTACTTATTAATTTTTTCTCAACATAGCATCACATTCGATAATTTAAAGGGACTGGTGTTTTTCCCTTTTTTTTGATTTTTCAATAACCCGTAAATTTAAAAATTTTCTTCAAATTTTTAAGGCCTAATGGGGTCCGTGCAAAAGTTTGCCGTAGTCCGACCCAGCCCCAGGCCTACATGTGAATTATTATTATTTTTATTTACTTCACTGCTTTTTCCTAACACTTTCTAGTTTTGAATTTCTATTTTACCTACGGTTTAAAAAAAGGCCTTATTTTTGACATGACCTTTCAATTTTTTCAAAACCGCTGTAATATTTTTTTTTTTATCGATTTTCTGGTTTTCTGTGGCAACCAAAATTGCATCTTACACAATACAATACAAAGTTAGGTATAAGTAAACCTAAATAATTTAATTTTTTGCCCACTCTCCCCGGAGTTTTCAAACTGGCAACAAAAGGGCAAAAACAATGCTGTACCCCGTGAGCAGCGGTGGCGTGACCAAAGTTTTTTTTTTATCATATAGCCATTTTTGTCGAGATGAAAATGAGGGTTATTGAAAGTCGATCCTACGCCAAACTTACCCGACAGTTAAAACTCGTTCTCCGTTCCGATAATAAAAAAAAACATCAAAGTTACTAGGTAGTCATATTATCTATCTTTAAAAAAATATATTATATTGTTTTTTTCTACATTACTTTATTTTCAGATTGAAAGATAAAAAAACGGGGAAGTGGGACGGGAATAAATTTCATTGTTGTTGGCGAGTTGGGGGAAATTGGGCTATTTAAAAAGTACGCTCAACATAATTTCCCACTCACTGTTGGGGAGTGGAATTAAAAGCGGGTTCCTGACCCTCATACAAACGACAGGGGGCCGGGTAGGTGCCAAGCGGAGCCGACAACCCGGGGCCCAATACGGCAAGTAGGGGCCAAATAATGCTGGCGAACCATACAAGCTAGCAAAATTTTAGTGCCATCCCAGTGCCGGGTAGGGGGCCAACTGAAGCCAGCCACCCGTACAAACTAGGAAACGGTGCCGGGTAGGGGCCCGCTGGTGCCGGCCAAAGTACAATTAGGGAAATTGTGTCGGGTAGGGGCCCGGGGAGGTGCCCGCTGGTTTCTGGCCAACCGTCAAGCTAAAAGAAGGGCCAGGGAGGGGGCCCAAACTGGCCCGGGCCCAAACCCTTTCAAACTTGACTAGTAAGTGCCCGGGTAGGTGCAAATGGCTGGGCCCAAACCCAAAATGCGGCAAGAAAGTGCCGGGGAGGTGCCAGCTATTTCCCGGGCCAAAATTTAAAACTTGACATTAATACAAATTGGTGCCCCGGGCCCGCCGGAACGGCTGTACACCATGTGCCCGGCCCATGCCGGTTTGGGGGTGCCGGCCGGCAGCCCGGGCCGGGGGGACATATTTTTGCCGGGGGGTAACTTTGCCGGCACCTGGGCCCGGTACGTTGGTGCCGGCCCAACAGTGCCGGGGAGGTGCCGGGCAGGGACGACATGTTTGCTGGGGTCACACTACGAGCCCAAACATAGCCGAGCCAAGCAGGCCGACATAGCCGACATAGCCAGCCGAGCCGAGCTACAGGTCACGCCCTCCACACATCATCATCTGTTTCGGTCCTCGGCAAGCCACCGCAACAAACATCCACTACAGACGAGCAAGCCGAGTAGCCGAGCCGACCCAGCCGAGCCGGGCCCAGCGAGCCGAGCTAAGCGTCACGCCCTCTCACACCCCTCATCATCTGTTCGGTCCTCGGGAAACCCCCGCACAAACAGTCACACTACAGAGCCCAGCATAGCCGAGCAGTCGAGCAAGCCGAGCATAACCGGCAAGGGGGAGCGAGCCAGCATAGCCGGCATAGCCCACCGAGCCGAACCGAGCCGAGCCGAGCCACAGCGTCACGCCCACTCACACATCATCACTGTTCGTCCTTTGGGAAGCCAAACCCCAAAAAACACCACACTAAGAGCCGAGCATAGCCGAGCATGCGAGCAGTGCCGAGCATAGCCGAGCCCCCGCGAGCCGAGCCGACTCGAGTACGCGTCACGCCCTCCACCATCGACTCTGTTGCGGTCCTTGGGAAGCCACCGCAACAAAACGTCACACTACGGCCGAGCCCAGCCGAGCAGTGCCCACCGACTCGGCTACTGCGTCACGCCCTCTCACACATCGTATCGTTCGGTCCTCGGCAAGCCCTCAAAAACACGTCCACAAAAGAGCCCAGCAGAGCGACAGTGCCGAGCGGAGCCCAGCTCGAACCGAGCCCAGCCACGCGTCACGCCCTCCACACATCATCACTGTTGCAGCCTCGGGAAGCACCCAAAACCGTCACACTACAGACCCAGCTAGCCGGGCGGAGCCCAGCATAGCCCAACCGACCGGCCCAGCGTCCGCCCTCTCGACATCATCATCTTTGCAGTTCTCGGTACAGATCCGAGCCGAGCAGTGCCGAGCCGAGCAGTGCCGAGCAGTGCCGAGCAATGCCGAGCATAGCCGAGCTGTGCCGAGCATAGCCGAGCAGAGCCGAGCCGAGCCGAGCTACAGCGTCACGACCTCTCACATATCATCATCTGTTGCGGTCTGGCAAGCCACCGCAACAAAACGTACACTACAGAGCCGAGCCGAGCCGAGCCGGCTGGCTTTAGTACGACACATTTGGCAGTTCGCAACGAGCTATTCGCTCGTCCATGAAGCATCCGACGTTTATGATACTTTGCAAAGTTTTCAATAAAGCACGCATGGACAACCCTACGGTCATAGATTTCCAAAATTTTGTCTTATCAAGATCCCCCCCCCCCCCACAAAAAACGAATACAATATATTCAAATTTTGATTATTTTAAATTTAATTATTTAAATGTATGTTTAGATATGTTATATTTAAATCTAAAGTAATCCCACAATCCAGCGGCTTAAACATCTAGTTATCAAAGACCCGGCACCTCCACCAAAACTGGTAATATTTGGATTTCCTACGGGATTAATGGTTAGTTCTCGTATTAAATAATAGAAAAAAGGGGGGAAAATCTAAAGTAGTCCCCCAATCCAGCGGCTTAAACATCTAGTTATCAAGGACCTGGCACCTCCACCAAAGCCTGCATTATTTGGTTTTACGCCACGATTAATTTTATTTCTTGTTTTGAATACATGCTTAACAACTATCTTCCAGGAAAAAATATTTATTTTTTATTTAAAAATTGTGTTCCTGTAGGATTAATGATTCTTTATCTCTTCAACTTGGTTTGTTAACACAATTGATATTCATATTTTGTATTATGTGTTTGTGTGTCTGTTATTATATTGTGTAATCGTAGCTGCCATGTATTGTGCCATGTGTACAATGCTCATGCCAGTGGACTGCAGTAAGATAAAATAAATAAACCTAAACAAAATATGAAAATAATATAGTTCGATAGTATACCCCAATAGAGCTGATAAAACAACTAGTGAATAGCTAATGAACTTTAAACGTTGCATTGGGACCTACGTTTGGATGTTTGATGTATTCCTAATATGCTTAAAGACTGGAAAAATCACATCAATCAATGACAATACGATCGTATGGGACTAGAACCACGTCTAGCTTGAAGTAAAACCACAACGAAAATGTCCACCCTACCTTGGTCTGTAGACTCGTCCACCAGACGGTCAGTCAGGTCTGGCAATCTAATTACTGTGCTAAGTGCATTACAGTAGCGCTCCTTTGATGTCACCGACGCCACATCTTCTCCATACGGGCTGTGTAATGCGTTTACTACTGGGAGGCGTCGTTCTAGCGCACGCACGTGGTGACAATACGTTCCCTGTCGTACGAGAGATGCAGAGGTCGCCCGTGCTATACCCGGCAGGACAATCCTCACTGAAGACAGATTCAGAGAAATATTTATTTATTTATTTGTTTCCATGTTACAAAGATAGTACATTGGTTATACAAAAGATACATCAATGTTTATGGACAGTCAAAAAAACAATAAGATCGGCTAAAACTTCATATACTCCTCAAATGAATAAAAACAGTGCTTAAGTAAAAAGAGTTTCACTTCTCTATTAAAAGCTCTATTGTTATCAATAGACTTAATATAACATGGTAATTTGTTGTAAAGTTTAATACCAGCACATTTTGGTCCCTTTTCAATATATTACGCAATATTAACATCTCCGTGGAACAGTGGTTGTAAATATAGCCTACGTGTTATATCTACGGAACACGCGTGTTGAGATGCTAACCTATCAACAGCTATAGGATAGTTGGTGCTTACAAAAAAAATGAATTACTGCATGTCTTTCATGAAACAGTTTCCAAGCTGAGGGTTCTATAGTTTGGTCACACCATCAGATACAGACTAATTAAGTAATGAACTGTAGATGCTAAATTGATCAACGTAAAGTTTAGAAAATACCTCAATTTAAAGTACTGTTTTCGATAAAATCAATGTTTCTCTTTACATTTAGAACCAGTTAAATTTGTACTCTGACTTAAGTTTGACAAAGTAACGCCACTATTCACTTTAATTTCGAACACAATTCAGTTTGAAACTACGATAAATCATTTTAAAGACGGGTAAAAGTTGATGCTCTACACAGTAATTTACTAATTGGATGTGAAACTGCTATTTGGTCGTATCCCGAGCTCATGTTGTGCAGATAACCCTACAGGAATGAGATGTGTCTTTTAATTCACATGTTGAGAATGAGATTCGTCTGGTTGGCATTAAGGCCCTGGTTTGGAGAATGTGTTATTTTCACACTTGTAAATCTTTACTCGTTACACCGTTGAGAATGTTATGACAATAACGTAATAATTATAATCATAAACAATTTGTTAATTAAAGCTTGACTTCAAAAAAAATTTTTTTCCCGTTCACTAAAGAATGATATGATCACATCAACAAACTATACTAATTTAATGCGAAAGTGATGTTGATGAAATAAACGGATTCTGACATTTTTTTAGTGTTGTTCAAAAAAATAATATGTGTTTTCTTCAGAGAACAACTCGTTTTGAAAAATAGCATTTTATCCTGATTGCCTAAGGGTTACTCACAACAATAATAGTGTTTGGCAAGTAGAACTCAGGTCATTGCACATTGCACCATACAAGGTAGCTTTGTTGGTACTTTGCACTAATTTAAACTTGCAAGCTCATTCACTCAAGTATATTCGTTCGCTTTGAATGCTAGTTTAACAAAAAAACGTAAATGCATAGTATGTTTTATAATATGCACTTCTTGTATACACGTGGTAAAAGCATACACAACCGTTTGACTATGCGTTTTCTATGGTCTGTTCTTCCGGCTCGTGAAACATGAAAGGCTGTTAGTTTCCACTACTATTTCATCCCGACGCTAGGTGGTATCAGCAAACTCGTTACACGCTCTAGCTTAACAGAGAACTAACATTCTAGGCTTTGATCTCTCACTGACGCTATACTTTATATTGATATTCAAAACAAAGTTCTAGCTTTAAAGTTTGCCTTTACGTTACAGAATATCAAAATAATTACAATGCACAATTAATACGAAATTATTAGTGTAGTGCGGTTACCAAAAATTCCGGGTCGGATTGGGTATTTGGGGTCCTACCCGATTGTCAAATAGGTACCCGATTTTCGATCAACAAAACAAATATTTTTGGAGGGATGGTGGAGGTGCCGGTCCAGACGATTTTTAATTCATAGTTTATAAAAAAATGACATTTAATCAAAATACAGACAATAGAATGTGAATTGGATGAGAATCATAATGTAAGATTTTTCACAAGTAAAATTCAATATCCATTTTTACACGCAAAGGGAGGGTGTCTTTTCTCTATACGATTTATAATATGTTATTTATCCACAACATGACATACATTCCTTGTGTGATATCACCAAGTACTTATTCAACATAAATTAAAACAAATATCAAGAATTAATACACACTAATTCAAAGATAAAGTTCAACAGGTGCGAAATTATTCAAATAAAGGTAGATAGTATTTAATTTTGTTCTGCATGCTCGCACTAGTTGTCCCCGCGCCTTGTTGTCCTGGTGCCTGCAGGTTCCGGGTCACCCGGCCACAGGGCGGATACTTTACGGTCGCACCCGGAACTATAATGATTATAATCCCACACAGCTGGCAGCAGTTAGGCCGATATGGCTGCATGATGCTCATTGTTGAGGCTGACGTACTCACATCACCAACGGACACAGCTTTATTTCTACAATCATTGCGATAGACCAGATTTAAATCTACTCGCACAAGCCTACACTAGGTACACACACAGAAGCGAAGTACAATGAGCTTGTTATCACGTTGTTAGCGACGCGTAATGAAATTAGACACTCATACATCATGCGTGTAAACTTCTAAACACATCCGTCCCATAATCTAATGCATTGAAAACCTCGCTATCTATGTCCATCCATGCCATATTATTCAATTAATTAAAATATGCTTGTAAAATTCTCATGATTATGTATAATCTGAAATAATTAAATATATTTACTATCTCTTAACCAGCCCTACTTATTGTCAAATCTTTTTACATAGTTCTTCATAAAACCTACGTGTGGTTAATTGGTACTACGGCCCTGTACATGGTTGCACATTTCTCAACGATTCGCCTTCAATATTTCCTTCCGTATTTTACTTCTAATCTTGTACCTATTGATTTTAGGTTTTTGGGTCGGAGACTTCATTAGCTGTAAAATGTTTAAAAGTTTTAATTGAAACCATGTTCAAACTTATTAGAATATTAAAGGAGGCTTTAAATATTAAAGGGCGTTTATGTAAAAAAAAAAAAATCCTGCAAAGTTTTATAAATTATATTTTAAATTGAAATTGGCTTCAGATCTATAATTGGATGAGCGTAGCGAGCGCAGCGAGCGAAGCGAAGATTCCATTCTACTACACTGGAGAAAAAAATCCGGAATGTTTTTTTTTTTTTTTTTTTTTTTTTTTTTTTTTTTTTTTTTTTTTTTTTTTGTTTTTTGTCTGTTTGTCCACACGATTCCGGCTAAACCGATACTCCGATTGCGATGAAATTTTATGGAGACCTTCGAAATCTCTGAACTTAGAACTGCCACGTTTTTGAGCGCAATCGGAAAATTTTTTTCTCACGAAAATCGCAATTTTACGATTTTTTTTCGATTTAAAAAAATTTCTTTTACTTATAACATCTGCATGCTTTATCCGATTATAGTTATTTTTGTACAGGACCTTAACTTTTTGAATTAATATATACGTGTGAAATTTGAGCACAATCGAAAAATTGTTTCTCATAAAAATTACAATTACACACCAGTACAATGAGCTTGTTATCACGTTGTTGGCGACGCGTAATGAAATTAGACACTCATACATCATGCGTGTAAACTTCTAAACACATCCGCGCCCATAATCTAATGCATTGAAAACCTCGCTATCTATGTCCATCTATGCCATATTATTGAATTAATTAAAATAAGCGTGGTAAAATTCTCATGATATATTAGAATCTGAAATAATTAAATATATTTACTATTTCTTAACAGCCCTCAAGTCAAATCTTTTTACGTAGTTCTTCATAAAACCTACTCGTTGATAATTGGTACTACGGCCCTGTACATGGTTGCACATTTCTCAACGATTCGCCTTCAATATTTCCTTCCGTATTTTACTTCTAATCTTGTACCTATTGATTTTAGGTTTTTGGGTCGGAGACTTCATTAGCTGTAAAATGTTTAAAAGTTTTAATTAAAAACATGTTCAAACTTATTAGAATATTAAAGGGGGCTTAAATATTAAAGGGCGTTTATGTAAAAAAAAAAAATAAAAAATCCTGCAAAGTTTTATAAATTATATTTAAATTGAAAATTGGCCGCAGATCTATAATTGGATGAGCGTAGCGAGCGCAGCGAGCGAAGCGAAGATTCCATTCTACTACACTGGAGAAAAAAATCCGGAATGTTTTTTTTTTTTTTTTTTTTTTCTTTTTTTTTTTTTTTTTTGTATTATTGTGTGTTTGTTAACACGATTCCGGCTAAACAGATACTCCAATTGTGATGAAATTTACTGAAGACCTTCGAAATCCTTGAACTTAGAACTGCAACGTTTTTGAGCGCAATCGGAAAATTATTTCTGACGAAAATCGCAATTTTACGATTTTTTGCGATTTAAAAAATTTCTTCTACTTTCAACATCTGCATGCTTTATCCGATTATAGTTATTTTTGTACAGGACCTTAACTTTTTGAATTAATATATACGTGTGAAATTTGAGCACATCGAAAAATGTTTCTCATAAAAATTACAATTTTACGCTTTTTCTGGTTCAAAAAAAATTTCTTTGGCTTATCACATCTACATGCTTTATCCGATCGTAATGATTTTTTTACAGAACCTTAATTTAATGAATTAATATATACGTGTAAAATTTTAAGTCAATTGAAGAATAACTAACGCGTATAGTAATTTTACGTTTTTAAAATATACATCAAGCAGGCGGTGACCTAACCAAAGCACATCCAAAGAAACTCGTGCGTCCTATGGACCGAATTTTTCTTTGTTGTCTCCAATGTTATTGTTTTGTCTTTGGGGGTCGTGTTCCCTTCTGTTTCTACAGTTCACGAAATATTTACTCCTTCTTATAACTAATCTTGATTGGTGATTATTTGTTATCCAATTCGAAATTAGTTGAGGTACTGTAGTTCAGTGTTTTGTTTACATTCGTCAGTATTTATTTGGTACGCTATAGGCTGCCTTTACGTTTATTTTCTTAATATTTATCTCGTGGTTGTCGTTTCCGGCTGGTTTGGCAAACTCGGGTCTGAAGGCCTACATTGTCCCCGAATCCCCACCCGTCTGTGGCTGGTTCCGACCTGCACGAATCTTTTCCCCCGAATCCCCACCCGTCTGTGGCTGGTTTTGACCTGCACGGACATTTTCCTCCCGTATCCCCTTCTGTCTGTGGCTGGTTCTGACCAGCACGGGCCTTTTCCTCCCATATTCATATCCGTCTGTGACTGGTTCTGACCAGCACGGACTTTTACTCTAAATATGCCGCGTAAGCAGTCAGCGCAGGCCAGACGAGAAAAGTCAGCTCAACTCAAGCGAAAGCGTCGAGTAAAAGAAAGCCCTGACAAACGCATAGTTCGCCTTAGAGATGCCGCTACTCGTATGCTAGAGACTCGAGCTAGAGAAAATCGTGCAATAAGCTTACAACGTGTAACGAAAGCAATTGCATGTGAAACACCTACTCAATCAACCGAACGTCGTGCAATAAGCTTACAACGTGTAACGCAAGCTATTGCACGTGAAACACATTCTAAAACAACCCAACGCCGTGCACTGGACCTACAAAGAAAGACAGAGACTATATCACGTGAAACACCTTCTCAAACAATCCAACGCCGTGCAATGAGCTTACAACGTGTAACACAAGCTATTGCACGTGAAACTCCTTCTCAAACATCCCAACGCCGTGCAATGAGCTTACAACGTGTAACACAAGCTATTGCGCGTGAAACTCCTTCTCAAACATCCCAACGCCGTGCAATAAGCTTACAACGTGTAACACAAGCTATTGCACGTGAAACACCTTCTCAAACAAACCAGAGAAGGACACATAGCTTACAACGGATTACTCATGTCCGACAACAACAATCTAGAGATATTAACATTGAAGAAGGGAGACTTCCTCCAGGACCTAATGCCAATGTTAAAGTTACAACGTTCGAGAGACACATGCAGAATGATTTTAATTGGAAAACCTGTAACAATTGTCAAAGGAATTTTCCTGGGCTTAAATTAAACGCTGTAAATATATGTAATGTCTGTTCAAAATCGCCATCCTCGTTTACCAAAACAAACAACATGGACCCCGGAGTTGTACCCGTAGAATTATCTTGTTTATCAATGATTGAAAGTCTCTTAATTGCTCGCATCCATCCTGTTGTGTCAGTATACAGAGTCAAAGGACAGCAATACGCTTATAGCGGCAATGTTATTAATTTCCCGCAAAATGTCTCAGAATTTGCACAACATCTGCCAAGCTCTATAAACAGTTTATCCTCAATTGTGGTTGTTAGGCGCACTTCTGCACATTCCGACAACATTGCAGACTTTAACGTATGCTCAATTCGTCTTCGGCGTGCTTTATTATGGTTGAAGACTCATAATCGTTTTTATAAAGACATCTTAATAGATGAAGCCGCTCTATCGGTTTTACCAGAAAATGGCAATGTATACGGAGACTTGCAGTACCCGTTAATTGAGGAACATGATGAAGTCAATGTAGATGAAGGTCTTGAATACACTAACGTTCCTCAAGTTATGCCAATAAACCAAAAAGACCGTATTTAGAGTTCTCTTCAACCCGACACTGTTCCATGGCCAACCGTTTCAAATACACCTATTAATGAGTTTACCACTGAAGGTTACATCGTACAAGCCTTCCCACTCTGTTCCCTACAGGAGATGGTGACCTCAGAGACACTTCACGTCAGACACAGATAAAGGCAACACAATACTTTCAATATCTAATGCAATATCGTGATGGTCGGTTTGCACACGATAATCGATTTCGTTTCTTTGCCCTAAACTCTATTTTACGTTGGAACTCTATAAGTCAGGGTAATATTTTGGTTAAAAAGGTTGATCTCAATGGAAAGACAGCTGGACAACTAAAAGAAATTCTACAAACAGATCCTAACTTGGCAAACAAAGTAATGTTCTTTGCTTCATCTCTAAGAATTACAAAATCATACTGGTTCAAACGTAGTAGTGAGTTAAAAGATATGGTTAAATTTGTTGGTATTCCAACAGTTTTTTTTACCTTAAGTGCAGCTGATATGCATTGGCCAGAACTATACGACATTCTTGCACCAGGAGAAAATTTCCAGGAAATGGGACCTCAGGTTGCAACTAATCTCCGTCGGAAATTACTTTGTGAAAACCCATTAATTGTTTCGTGGTTTTTCCAAGAACGAGCATCTTTCTACATCAACAAAGTTCTTGGCCCATTATTTAATGTTACTGACTCTTGGTTTCGGTACGAATGGCAACACCGTGGAAGTAGTCATGTTCACGGCTTACTGTGGCTGAAAGACGCGCCAGATGTACAAAGTATTGACCTCACGAACCACGAACAATTATCTACCATAATAGACTACTTCGACAATCTCGTTTCTACCATTAATCCTGGTCTAAATGAGCCACCCGCCATTGTACATCCATGCCAGATCAGATTCAGTGAGGTGGTCGACAAAGATGCTGATCTAATTCATCTTCTAAACAAAGTACAACGACATACCCGTTGCAGCGAAGGCTATTGTTTGCGTCGCAAGAAGAACTCGACAGTTCTCAAATGTCGTTTTCATTTTCCATTTCCCCTTTGCGAAGAAACGAATTTGTCAACGGACGAAAAAGATGAAATGGTGTTACAAACTGAACGTAATGACCCTCTTTTAAATCGCTACAACAAATTCATTATTCAATCATGGAGAGCAAACATGGACATCCAACCCGTCATGTCAAAGAATGCAGTTCTAAACTACATTGCAAAGTATGCGGCAAAAAGTGAACCACAATCCAAATCATTTAATGACCTATTAAAAAACATCCTCACAAATAACATTAAAGATACAGACCCGGCTAAACTTGCAATTCAAAAATTAATAATACAATCTCTTGCCGAGCGCGATATTTCAGCGCAAGAATGCTGCCATCTTTTGATGGGATATCCGCTTTACCATTCAAGTCGCGCTTTCGTTTCTCTTCATGTTGGAGGTGATCAATGGGTGCCTCTTGCAGACGCGAATGAACCTGAAGACGGCACCAACAAAAAAATATCTGAAATGTATCCAACTCGTCCCGCACCAATGCAAAACCTCTGTCTTCTTGATTTTGCATCCAAGTATTACTGGAAGGGTCACTGGGTGTGTCGCAAAACTCCTGCTGTTGTAAGGGTATTTCCCAAACTATCTCTTGGACCTGACCACGAAAGGAACGAATCCTATTACCATCACAAGTTTTGTTGAAAGTCCCTTGGACCAGTGAGATAGAACTCAACCCAACTGAACAGTCATGGGAAACAGTTTTTCCTAGACTCCGGGCTGGTTGCGGAAGAGATGTGGCCAATGAAATTGAACCGGAAGAGGATGAAGAGTTGGAGGATGAAGATCCAGAAAGGGATCAAGAAGAGTGGATGGTCTTGGCTGGCATGGGCCCCAATGATCAGGCTGTTCAAGTCGATATTGGCTTAAGAGAATTTGACACCTCATTTCCTTGGACAGAATCCTTTGTAAACTATCCTTCCATTGAATCTGTTTCAAACTTTTTGCCGGATATTAAACAAATTGAAATGGAACTCGATGACGAAATTACCCAATGAAATAACATATAGTACTGAACAGCAGGTGGTGCTTGACATTCTTTCAAACCAAATAAACTCTATACAGTCAGAAACAGACCATAACAAAGTTCAAAGACTAATTGTTCAAGGTACCGCTGGTACAGGTAAAAGCACTTTAATTAAAGCTATGACAACTATGCTGCGTGAAGCTTTAGGTAACGACAGTTACATGCTGTTAGCACCCACTGGCGTAGCTGCCTTTTAACATAAATGCTTCGACGATACATTCTGCTCTCTTCACATTGGTACTAATGCTAAAAAATTTACAAATCTTTCGGGGAAAAGCGAACGTGAGTTCCAAATCAAAATGGAATCATTAAAATTTTTAATCATTGACGAATACTCTATGCTGGGCTGCACACTCATGGCGATGATCGATAAGCGTACTCGCCAAGCTAAGCCAGGTCAAGCCGTTTTATCCATTCGGAAACTTGTTTTGTTTATCTGTTTGGTGACATTCGTCAACTGCTCCGGTATGTGATCGGCCCCTATATTCTGACAAGGTATGCAATTATGGGTTAACAAACGACGGAATGTTGGCGTACCGTTCTTTTAGCCACTGCCACACTCTATCTGTAGTACAGCGTCAGGCTGGAGACAGTCCAGCCCAGATTCGCTTCAGAGACCTTCTCAGCAGACTGAGTAATGGCTGCTCAACACAAGAAGACTGGGATTTGTTATCGACACTGTTTCAAACATCATTATGCATGGACGATCAACAAAAGTTTTTAAAATCTTTATATTTAGCACCAACCAAGGATATAGTCAATAGTCACAACATTGAACAAATAACAAATCTTGGTCACCCAGTAGCAAAAATAAACGCTATACATAATTGCAAACAAGCTGCTCAAGGGACAGAGGATTCAGCTCAAGGTCTTCAACCAACGATTTATCTCTCTCGTGGGAGTCGTGTTATGCTACGATCCAACCTATGGACAAAACACGGACTTGTTAATGGATCAACTGGGACTGTAAAAGACATCATATATGCTCCTCACACAAAGCCACCAAACGACCAACCTTTGTGCATCTTGGTTAAATTCGATAATTACACTGGTCCATCTTATCACGAACCAAAAATGATTCCGATATGTTCTGTAACAAGGGATGGACAGAGAAAGAGAGAACTGCACTCGCATTCAATTCCCCCTCCAATTAGCATGGGCAGTCACCATTCACAAATGTCAAGGCATGACGCTTAACTCTGTTACAATAAACCTTGGAACGAAAGAGTTTGCTACTGGGATGAGCTTTGTTGGTCTCTCTCGTGTTCGTAAGTTAGAAGACATAATGATCAATCCAGCATTTCCCTACGATAGAATTGGCAAACTTCATCAATTAAAGAGTTTACAAATGCGTAATTTGGAAGAGAAACGCTATGCCACAATGGCTCTATCTAACATTCCACCCTTGTTATAATTATGTATTAAATTCACAATGAAAATGACTATAATGACCCTTGACTCGGCTGTGATAAGCCTAGGATCCAAAGCGTTTACAATTGGAATTAGCTTTGTTGGTATCTCTCGGATTAGGAAGCTTCATATGATGAAGAATTTACGGCTACGGTCAATTGAAGAGGCAAGACATTCTTCTATGTTACTTCCCGTTCGCTCTAATTTGTTATAGACAGAAACTATAACAAAATGATGTCTTCGTGGTAAAGTGTAGTGCCTAATGGGGATACATCCACGTTAAAAAATGGTAATAACGCGTCTAACCGATACCTCCATTAAAGACAAAATTTTAATAAGGTGATGTGGAAATTCGGTACTTTATCAATTCAATTACAGTCTCTAACTACTTGTTCGACGATAATAAAAAAATTAAAAATAAAATTAACATTTTCAATCCCTAATAGACAGTTTTTTTTCTTCATAAAAAACTTCATATAAACAGGTGGCGCGGCAATATGACCTACCCAGTTGACACGCCCCTGATCATCATGTCGTTGTAAAAATTAAAACAATATCGCCAAGCGTGTTCGCAGGCAATTAGCATGCGAAAATAAAATCAATTTAAATATCATCTACATAACACAGGGCATCTCAATGCACCAATTACGCTCATCCATCAACGCGGCGGGACTTAAGCGTTTTCCTAGTATACGATGAAGCCATAATACATGTCGTAGCAATAACAGGGCAATGTAAAACTACGATCACTAGTGGGAATACAAATCCTTTATTCTACTTTATCGTACCCATATATAATCATTTCATTTCTATTGTAAAACTATTATTACCGCAATTGATAAAGTTTTGTATAACAATTACGTTAAGCTTATTATTTGTGTGGTTTCTTTATCATCTTGGCGGAGAAAAATCTCATCGATTTGAGATCAGTAATTTGTATAAACTTTTTTTTGTTTGGCCTATTCGTCAATATAAAGTGTTATTTCTAACAAGTAACAACAAATAAAAATCCTTATGGCCAAATATTAAAAAATAAATAAATGTAATAATTAAATAACAAATCAAGGTGTCCAATATTATAATGATATAAATACATTATTATACAGATACAACATAAAAAGATAAGAATTACTATGAAAGCAATTTTGTTCTCCCTCATTTACAATGTACCAAAAAAAGCAAAAACTGTCTTGCTATATAATTTACACAATTACAAGGCTGTTCTAAAGCTCACATTGCATTTGAAAATAATATAAGACTGTTATTGCCACACACTCTCTCACACACTCATACACACACACGCACACGCACATATATACAACAACCCGTACACGTTAAATATTATTTCTCTTCTTTTTCCGCAACCAGTGGTAATTTCCAACACGACACTCCCCCTCTAGTAATAATGTCAAAGGTTCCAGGCTTAAGATGTTCTCCGTTCTGCATTTGAAAGGGTTGTATAATTTATTAGCTTCACGGTTCTCGTAGCGTCTATTATGTATTTTCAAAGTGAAAATAACGCTTTTACAATAGAAAATGAAATGTCCCGTGAAAATGCGTGCATAATATTTGCGCTGTAGCGACGATATTACTTTCTCCGCTTCCTCTCGCAGCTCGAGCGCTGGTTGTGATGTTGTTTGTGTTCTGTGTCGCTAAACAAGTATTTGCATCCGCTCCTTGTGCTCTACTAGGCTGCGTTACCAGTACTAGGCCTGCGTTACCAGTACTAGGCTTGCGTTACCAGTACTAGGTCTGCGTTACCAGTACTCGGCCTGCGTTACCAGTACTAGGCCTGCGTCACCAGTACTAGGTCTGCGTCACCAGTACTAGGCCTGCGTTACCAGTACTAGGCCTGCGTTACCAGTACTAGGCCTGCGTTACCAGTACTAGGCCTGCGTTACCAGTACTAGGCCTGCGTTACCAGTACTAGGCCTGCGTTACCAGTACTAGGTCTGCGTTACCAGTACTAGGCTGACGCTTTTTCCAGTCGCGTTGACGGATGAGCTTTTATGGTTGATTATCGGCCGAAATATCACGAAAATATCGTATTAAAAATCGGGGGAAAATCGTAAAAGTACGATTTCTATGAGAAATATTTCTCTTCAAATGTTTCTAAAATCATAACATATATAATTTCAGTGATTTTAAACGTTCCTATAAAGTTTCATCAACATCGGAGTAGTCGTTTGCCAAATATCACGAAAATATTACATTAAAAATCGAGAAAAATCGTAAAAGTACTATAATCATAAGAAATATTAATCGATTGTACTCAAAAACGTGGCAAGTCTAAGTTCAGAGATTTTGAAGGTCCCCTCTAATTTTCATCAATATCGCATATGCGGTTTGCCCGATAGAGCGCAAACAAACAAACAGACAAAAAAAAAACGCCCGAGCTATTTTTTTTGTGTGGGTGAAATTGAAGTCTTCGCTTCGCTCATCCTGAATTATGTTACGCTGATTGATGTATTATTGTTTTCAGTGTTACATGTTCCTGGTTCGAATACAAACTAAGGCATGCAATGGTGAGAAAAATAAGATATTGACGAATAAAGAAACGCACGATTCAGTTCATTTGTGCATGAAGATTGACCGTACCAATTGCCTAAAAAAATCCCAGTAACGGGCAAGCCAACTAAGGATCTATTAATATTTATTTCCTGATTGGGATAAAACTAACAAAATGCACACTTTTAAGGTTGTTTAATGTTTACAGACTTAAAAAGTTTTAAAGAATGAAATACACTCTGTAATAGTCTTTTGGCGTTTACTAAAAAAAGTCTAACAATTGTGTGTCCTTTTTTGTAAAAAATTACTTAAAAACAAATTATAATTCAATGTTCTTCGTTTAAGATATGAAGTGTAGTCGAGCTGATGTTTCAAATCCATCTATGACTAATAGTCTTCAAACTTTCATTAAAATCGATATGAGACAAGCTTAAATAGCTTAATCAATCTAGTTGCTTCTCTGCGTGCCACAGCTTGGCTGAGTAATGCGCCCAATAAGTCTTTCTGACTGAACCGAATCACTGGCACGGCCTTGTTTAATTACAGGCTGATTCTTGCAAGGACGAGATGAATGACAGACAAGGTGTCCTGATTATTACGACATCGTGCAGCTGCTGCTGTGCTCTCCGTACATCAATGTCTATAGCTTCATGTTACGCGATAAGAGTCGATTCAGTTCATGTTTAAGCATTTTAGTAGAAGTGACAAATATACAGGACCAACCCATGTTCCTACCCAAGTGGTAACCAAAGAACAACCTTTTACCACGTAATTATTATTTTAAACACTATTTGGACACGCCGTTTCTGAAAGTGGTATTTTTGGTTGAGCGCGCGACTCTGATTCGGTAGGTCCCGGGTTCAAATCCCATCGAGACCGGCAATCCTGACTGGAGTTTTTTCCGATGTATTTTCACTCGTTAATGCGAATGCAATGGAGGGAGTCCTCTTAAACTGCCCATCCATTTACAATTATCCAAAGCCAAAATAGACACCTGAAGAAGGGCATAAATTGCATCCTGGGCAGGCTTCCCACGAAAAATAATAAATTAAATTATTATATTTGGTTGAGCAGTTTTACCCTTGTGAAAATATATCACGAGAATCCTGTCGAGGGATGCTCCTCTTTAGGAGTCAAAAAATGTTTTTTTTGGAGCGAGGGTAGTCGTGAAGGTAACTTCTTATTTCTCAATTTCATTAATCGGGAAACCCTTCTGATAAGGTGTAATTGATTTACATAAAAGGGAACTACTAAGTACTATTAAGAATGTTGAATCCCTTGCATTCTCATTAACGACTGAAGAATTCCTTGGTAAAAACTCGTAGTCAGATTTGCCTGTGGCGGGTATCAAATCCCGGACCTCTCGTATCAGAGTCTCGCACTTTACACTTGAGCTTATGTAATAACTGAAGATGATTGAATGTTCGTAGTGCTAGAATCTTTATTGTTTTCTAAGACATTTCAGTGAAAAATGTGAACTTTAACAATTAGTTTCATGTAAAACCGTCACAAACCCCCCTTATAATGTTTATATCTGTTTTTTTTTCAAGGCCCTTCTTTAGATAATTAATAATTTTAAATACTTTGTAGGAAGCCTGCCCAAGGTGCAATTCACGCCCCTATTCAGGTGTCTAACTAGGTATGTTGAGGATAGGACAATTGTGAAGGGATGTCCGAGGGCTGTTTGAGAGGATTCAATCCCTTTGCATTCGCCTCTCGACGGGTCTCGACGGGATTTGAACCCGAGACCTTCCGAATCAGAGTCGCGCGCTTAGCGCTCGAGCCAATACTATCGGTCTGTAGATAATGAAATGAAACAGTTGTGACCACGTCTCGCACACTGGCCGTGGTCGAGTCTAAACAAGCAGACGTATCTCCTGTCTGTCGCTAGCAGGTTCTCATCAAGGCCAGGCCAGGCGACGCTCCGCTTCTTGATTTGACGGCTGCGATCTGGCGCGGACATCCGGTACTATTGACCGATCCACCGCAGTTAGTTGTGAGCAGGTCAAACTGTTTACATTCGTGTCGAATAAGAAGAAAACATCTTTAAAATTATTGACATATCCTAATGAATTCTTTAAACTGATTGAAAGACGAGAACATGAAACACAATTCACAAATTATAAAATAAAAAATCTCACAAATCAGCGATAATGCTAAAATTTAATGCACAAATAATAATAAAAGAAATAGCTTAATTAATTTATAATTTGTTTGTATTTAGTTGATATAATATATTAATAATATTAGCATAAAAATAATTTAGTCAAGAAGGTGTATATCGCATTAAATGTGTGCTATTGAAAAACGTTTTACTCACAAACTATTTTCACATGCGTTTGTGAATTCTTTAAACTGATTGAAAGACGAAGACGTAAAATACAATTCACAAATTTTAAAATAAAAAATCTCACAAATCAGCAATAATGCTCAAATTTAATGCACAAATAATATAAGAAATAGCTTAATTTATTTATATATTTGTTTATATTTAGTTGATATAATATATTAATAATAATAGCATAAAAATAATTTAGTCAAGGAGGTGTACATCGTATTAAATGTGTGCTATTGATAATAGTTTTACTCACAAACTATTTTCTCATACGTTTGGTGGAGGTGCCGGGTTTTGTGAACTCAAACTACCTTTTCCAAGCAAACAATTTATGTGTATCAGTGGGATCGGATCTCTGTTGTTTAGTATTTACTCTGGAAATTAAAATTCCGTATTCTATTAAAATAGTGTTAAATCATGAACGAAAATTATAATAATGAAATAACCAAAACTCATTTCAAACGACGTCGGGTTGAGGGGTGTTCTTCACACCGATATCTATTATCTAGGGCACGAAACAATATTGTGTCGAGGCTGCCGGGCTCAGCCTTTCTTCATCATCTTCATCCTGCATCTGCTTCTCCACCAATTTCCCCATCTCTCATGTCCTCCCACAGCTTTACTTTCATCACCTGGTTCCACGATTCACCTCGCTCTTCAACGTCTCCTTCGATCAATCTTCCCCATCTAACGAACATAAAAAACAATAAAGTATTTAACAGTATTTTAAATAAAATTAATAAATAAATAAATTGTATTTAGAGTCTACCCACTCAGTTATATAACTGATTTTCAGTGGGGAACCTTGCAGATTAAAATTATAACAGCTTATATATTTCATATCAAAGTGTAACAAACCATGAATGCCAATTTGGTTTATTTGTTTTTGATAAACGCAGTTATTTCAAATTAATCACTTTCTGAGAATTATTTGATCACCGATGGCGTCGGCGTCGATAAGGTTGGTTCTAAAACATTTTAATTAAGCTTACTGAAAATCAGTACCAGAAAAATGATTGTGACAGAAATATCATGGATCATTTCTCGTTCATTTGTCGGGAAACACTCCCGTTCGTGAATTAATAAAATATAATTCAAGAAAGAAAATACTAAATCGATCTTGACTCGGACCCGGTCTAGTTTGATTTTGTAAACTTTTGGAATGTATTAGATATCAACTATGCTAGAAGGATATGGGTCAGCGACAAACCCCACCTAATGCTGCCCGAGTGCGGTCTTGTATGAGGGGAGGGGGGGGGGGGTTATGGGCCCACTCTCCTACTCGATGTATAATACCCTGCTGATCACTCGGCACCGCGCGTTTGACAACGCATTCTCGTCGTTATCACACACTTGACGAGGGCCTTCTCTCTCTCTCTCTCTCTCACGCTCTATACACAGCGCCTGGATTCGTCCGGTAAATGTTCGTCAACATTTTCCTTTTTGTGTTCTGGTTTTAATTACACCTGAGACCGGCCGGGCCACGCTCACCCCTGTCAGAGAGCTTTAATTATCTCTTGTGAATCTGTTTGTGTTATTCATTATGTGCCCGGCATAATGGCGAGCATGACGTAAATTAAGAGTGGATATCTCATTATTTCTTTCTCTCGTATTACTCTTCGCTATCCTCCATGTTTCACTGTGTTTATTTTTATCTTTGTCATTGTTACAAGCTTTTTTTAATACACACGGGTTTCCAAGTACGATATGTATTGTTTGTAAACGCGAATGCGCTCTCTTCTGTGTATTTTTTTAAAATTTTTTGTTCGTTTGTGATAATTCCGGCATCGCTTTTTTCGTATCCGAAAGAGAAGTCCAGTTCTGATGATGTTCTGCACAGTTTTAAGGCTGTTCCGGCAGTTTTTGACTTGTGCTCATGCATGGTATTTTATTTCTTAGTATTTAGTATAGTAACCATATGTTCCGGCATAAAGTATTTCCTCTTAGCAATGAAACTTCTTGCTATTATACCGGTTGAGGCAGTGCCCACAACATTCGTGACTGATGTCTGCAGCGATGTCTCTTTTGCATATCTCATGAAATAAGTGTTGGTTATCATTGTTTTAGACACTGACCTGAACGCCGACTAACTATTCGCCAACCCTACCCCTCCCACATCGTGGGTAACTGGTTTATTTGCTGAGGCATCATTTACTGCTTCACACTTACTTGACAACCTATGATTTTAAATCGTAGTGAAAACTAGACCTACTAAGACTAGTAACAAAATATATCGATGCACAATACCTCATTAAAAATATACACCTTTGAAGAAGGAAATTGCATATGGTCGAGTTTATTTTACTGCACATGCAAGAAAAACCGACAAATGAACTTGAACAGCCAGACATGTTCTGTAATAGATAAAGTAATGCGAGCTGGATTTTTCTTGCGTTATTTATATATAAATGGACAGAACGTAAAACAATTCAATTGCGTTAAAGCCCTGACATTGTCTAGCTAGACGACTAATGGTTGCAGCCACCCTCATGAGAAGGTAATTGGTTCAGCGCAAAGAGTATTTTACATTATTCCTCCCTCTTTACTTTATATAAATGTGTTTAACAAATGCACCACACTTTGCTTTGCACTTCTGATGTTATCACCTAACAATTGATTTACTAATATTCACGCCTCATCTTCTTGAGTGTTCTTTTACTCTGATGCAAACACACGTTAAAGTATGAGTGATTTTGTAATAAAAAAAATAGCATCATCGTAAATGTGATTCAAAACGTATTTATGAAACCCGGCACCTCCACCAAAATAGTAAATTGGTTCAAACATATTTTAAAATTAAACCCACCATCTGAATCGTCCTACGAACTATTTCTTTACTCTGGACCCGTTGTTTTACCCATGGAACCTCGCGTATATTGTAAATACTGATCACCGCCATTAATATACCGTATTGTAGACTGCATTCCGCAATTAATGTTAGTAGAAAAGGCATATTACTCAATACAAGAATTCTTTGAAGACAAATTTTATTAATTGAAGGGAATGAGTAGAACCTTGCTCATACAAAGAAGCGTCAAGGCTTTCTCCTTGCACATAGAGTCTTATTTTGTTTTTGTTTAAAAAATACGTTAATATTGTCATTATAGTTTAAATTTAACAATTTTCCACGTGCCCATGCATGACAAGGGTCTAGTCAATTTACACTGTTTTTAAGCTATGGAAATAAATCTATTGAATTGAATAAGCCTCCCTAGTAGTTCCCCTTGGCCCCGGTAGATTGTGCCAACAGGAAGCAGCAACACTGCCTATAAATAAAACATCTGATTACACGGCGTAGACTTAGCGGCGCACTCGTTAAAACCCAATAACTTAGCCGCTAAGCTGCGGCGGTGGAAAACAAGTGTTCATTAAGAAGCCAGACAGACGGTGAGAAACCTGCTCCGAGGGCAAATCAACGTTGCGGCTGAGAAGATGCAGGGACATAGTTAACTTGCTGGGACACAAACATCGTGCGTAGAAACTAATCTCATCGCCCCTTTTAAGTATTATTTAGTTGGAAAGTGCAACAATTTATTGTTCTGATTTTGGAAATAAAGTACTTCAACATTTATCTCTCTGTCCGTCCGTCTGTGCGTGTGTCACGTCTCACGATAAAAACCGAACATGACCTCCGATTGACATGCGGTTTTGTTGACGTTATCCGTCAACAAGAATGATACAGAATATTTCTGGTGACCGAGGGTGTCAGGGGTTGGGGATCAAAAGGGTTGATATTCAAACCCGGCACCTCCACCAAATAGGTTGTATTTGTGTTTCCTTCTTAGATAATCTGTTATT
This sequence comes from Sweltsa coloradensis, assembly GCA_024449915.1. Classification (NCBI taxonomy): domain Eukaryota; kingdom Metazoa; phylum Arthropoda; class Insecta; order Plecoptera; family Chloroperlidae; genus Sweltsa; species Sweltsa coloradensis. The sequence goes on along the minus strand of JAMZAV010000397.1, from coordinate 124,506 downwards.
TGTGTAGCTTCACTTCCTATTGCTTTCTTTGTTCTTATTGCGAGTTACTGTTAACGTTGTATTAGAATTTCTTGTATATATAGCAATGACTATTATAATTAGTTGATAATGTCCGAAGTTTACACGATCCTTAGTGGGTTCATGATTCCAAAGTGTGCGCGGTAGTGTTCATTTTGTACAACGCCTAATCAATGTATAAATAAAACGTGTTATGATTAATATATTGAGTGTCCATATATTCTATAGATATATAGCGTTCTGTGGGAAAAAGCTTGTCATTAGTTAGCTGGTCTGGGTTTATCTAATCATTAACGATCAACATTCTTCTCGATTTGTTTTCTTTTTTGATGATTTTTTCGTTTTTCTTTTCTTTTTTCTCCCTTTTTTATGATTGGTTCATTAATAATTGCATTTAATGTCCTTTTTTAATTTGTTACCAAAATTATTGTGTTTTAATACATTGTTGTTGTAATATTAGTACCTATTTCATATGTTTACTTAACTGTAGTTCATTGTTGTGTCTGCATATGTGTAATTATATTTATTTAGTTATCCTCCTTTGTAAATCAGTTTTTAAACTGAATTGGATAGACGTTAAATAAATGCATGAGATAGAATGAAATAAATGAAGCTACACTTTTAATTTGAAAATACAGTAAAACCGTCCGATGTAGAGTAGTTGATTACTACAGCAATGATCCCAGCTGAGTATGTCTAGACATCTTCGTAGCTAGACGCGCTTCAACACATTTAATTATTCAGTTCTACGAAACAGCCGACGAAACGTTTTACTTGGTAGTTAAGTGTGATTGGCTATTACTAGAAGCAGGTGAAGAATCGCATACGATTATATGGGTATTTTTAAAGTTGATTTCATTTGTGTGTCTGGTAGTTGATGGCAATAGATCCAGGCCGTCGACGTTCTATCAAGCACTTATTGCAAACAATCTCATTACCTAAGACTCATTAACGTTAGCCGCGATAACGACATTGAAATTCGTAATTAGTTGGTTAATAGAACTAAAATCTAAAATAAATCGATTTATGAAGTTAATACTAGTATACAGGTAACTTTAAATTTCTCACATAAATCATCATTAGTCTCTTCTGAAATTAACTGAAAAGTGTAGTTATTACTGTATCCATAGAGAATTTACTCAGTATTAATTTATATGTGTTTCATCCATCATGTCGATTTAAGAGTTGCATTGAATAGAATTAGTGATAATAAGCTGTTTGGAAATATAACTTTTGAAATTGTGAACATATTCATTATTGGCCATGCGAATGTGGCAGTTGGTTATTAAAAATAAAATCAAACCAATAACAAATATTAACTTCACAAGAAAGTTGAAGATTATTTGTGTACAAAGTTGTCGAAAATGGTAAAATTCATAAATTTTCTTCAGAAAACTCGATTTACTTTGAAAAGTACAAGGATTAAGTAAACCTTTCATTTTTCTTATATCAACTATGACTTTTGAAATGTATTTTTTATGTTTTTTATAGCAGAAAACAGTAGGTTTCACACAGTATAAAATACATGAATCGCACTCGTTACAGACGTGTAACAAAACCATCTCCACTCTTTCACTACAAACAGATGACAATAATAAATAGCTTTCATTTTGATTATGCCCAGTGTTTCGTGTTTGCAAATCATTTATGTTTACTCAATAAAAAGCAATTTTGAGGCTAACAACCTGTCAATATTTCTGCTTTTGTTCCAAGCATACGTCACAAAAGAAGATTATTAGAGAGAGAGAGATAAATAACTCGTCCAGCTGCTATGAAGACGTGATGTATTGTGGGTAGTGATGAAGATCTGTGGATCCATCTCTATGAACCGCCCTCCTGTCATGGTCGCTACGAAGCGACCGGCGCGGTTCGGTCTGTTGTGATTATCGTGAGCTTTCTCTATTGGAAATCTATAATAATCGCAGGCAGTTTGGAAACACAATAACAGATAGACATTTCCAATCGTGTATCTGTGGGAGGTTCAATTCTGTAACAAATGACAGTTACCCGCCCAACCGCAGCTGTTTTATATCGGTGTTTGCGCAAAGACGTATCGGAAAGTAATGGGTCGACCATTTGTCACGAAGAAAAGCGTATGCTACATATTTACTTTGACCGTGTTTTTCGTTGATTTATTTTTGAAGAGGTGTAAGTTTCTATGAATACAAACCAATATATTAAATGTATTAGTTATTAAATCCTATTTTGGTCTTGCCACATAATTCAAAGGTTTATTAATGAAATTTACCGTCAGCATTGTACTTCTTACAAGAATAGCTCTTATTTTAGACAAGTTATATTGGTGAAAAGAAATGCAACTCTATTTCATTTAAAATGTTATGAAATTTGGTGTTAAACTTTCAAAAAATATCATTAGGCCTTAACGCAGGTGAATTTGTAGGGAAAACTTGCCACAATTCATGCACGGGTTTTACCAAGGGATATTTTATTGAATCTATCCAATTATTTAATGTTATGACTGGGGAAAGTCCTTATATAACATTTCACACAAACTTGTTTGGTATTTATTTCAACATTTTTACCAAGTTTTATGTTTTTTTCTTTAAAATTTAGAACATTGTTAGAACTTGAATAGAACTTGTTTTCCAAAATCAGTCGCCTGTCATTATTTCTCCTTTCGCCCGCAAGAGTAGTGCATGAGCTATGAAGCTTACGAGGGCCTTCCTGAGTGCTCTAAGCTGACAGCCAGCCGTACAATCAGTCGCCACTCTACACGCGTGGAGAGTGTTTCGTATTCACAATTGGAGACTTAACAAGTTTCTCAATTAGTGGCATTAGCTCCACAGCGTAGCAATTAGCGTGCGTGATCCAAGGTATTATACCTAGAGCTATTGAGCACTGTATTGAGTAGGTGGAGCCACTTTATGAACGAGCGAAGCCCACAAGCTTGTGGTGGACTTCAAAGCATGAAATACAACGGTGTAGGTATTACCGCAATAACGAACATATCAGAAGGAATCAGTGAGCATTAACATGCTGGCTTGCACTTCAGGGTTTTAGAATGAGACTCTCTGAATTATTCCATCAATAATATTATTTGAAGATCCAATATTGTAATTATTCAGAAATATATTTCACTTTGCTCAAGTTGTTGTGACTATGGGCACAACCATGAATAAATCCTAGCTCAACACTCACTAAAAGTATAACCCATACGTATATCAATTTGTGAACATTCTGGGAAATATTGAAAGAAAAAATTTCTTATTCTCCAAAAGATTATTTGAAATAATGTGAACAAAATGGTAATTCAAAACGAACGACAACTAATGACGAACAGATAACGACGTGGTCTTTTTCGATTAAGATTAATATTTTAAAGGATGATCGAATATTAAAGAATTTAACATGAAAAACATTTTTGAAATCAACTGGTGAGATAAGCAGTAAACAAAATTGTTTTAAATTGTCATGATAATTGTTATCATACAAATATACATTGTTGTGTCAAAATAAAAAGTTGATATTCTTAAAGTTTCATTTCAAAACATATCAATAATTGTGTTCCTTAACTTTTATAATACATATTTGAAATGGATATAACACACACTATGGCTAAAGTGTTGTGAATATCTTTGTTTAACTTGATACATTATAGCTATTATTATCTTGGCATTTTTTTAATTAAATAATTTGTAACTTATAGACAGGTGAATCGAACCGCACAAACTTGAAAGTGATATGCGGACGGTTACGTTTGCAAGGTAACGTTAGGCATAGGGAAACAAAGTTTGGAGATAGAATGTACCTAAGAGTAGAATCACGCACTCCTCACACATATACATTACCAAGTTTGGACAAGACGGCCGTGTGACTCAGCTAGGCGAAGTTTTACTATTGAGAGGGTGAAGAAGTGCAGACATGGTCAGCATTGAGATGACCTAGGATGGAGGATCGCTTCGGACTACTGTGAAGATCGGGGGTGGAGGGGGGGGGGTCTATGCAAGAGGACAAGCACGATATACATGTCATCTGACTAGATCGCGAGCAGGAATGTAGAAGTTTGACGTAGATTGCATATAATCCAGAGGAGGTTTGAATGATTATCTCATCTATGTTGGATATTAAGGGTTAAAATACATAAGGCCCATTTACTTATGGTCTACTTTTAAGTCTTTATAAGGTTAGTATAAACCTTGACTTTGCTGTTGTCCTAGCAAAGAAATCCTTACAAACTGGTTTTAGTAATTTGGAACTTGAGTTATTTTTTCACAATAAGATAGTCTTAGGTGTGATTAACTCCCATTACTAATTCATATAATTCTATTTTTTTATTTTTTTTATTTAGTAATTTGGAACGTGTTATTTTTCACAATAAGATCGTCTTAGGTGTGATTAACTCCCATTACTAATTCAAGATCACCAAATTAAGTACACGCGGAACATTATAAATATAGATATAATTAAATATTTGAAATCAGGTGATCAAATATGTCTTGACGTTTAATTCACATGTGGTATCGTAATACTTCGATAAAGTGAAGTATAAACGTGATCTGGATATTATTGATCGGAGCAGCGAGTATGTTCGGAACGTCTTGATCCTAGCTAGGCCAGCACGCCACGCTAGATCTTAGGACGCGAGCGAAGCCACGAGGGAATAGGCCGAAGATTTATTATGCCCAGAAGAAAATAATGTTTTAATCGCTGCCCGCTAACTTAAGCCAATAAACTCTTTCACGTCGGCGTATAAATAACGTCTGCATTCCAGATTTTCTACATAGTTCGCGTGTTTTATAATATTTTGTGTTTTAAAACATGATTAAGCATTGGCGTGAGAATAATGACTATTTACTTTATTCTTAAACCTCATAATATCGTAAACTTTACACAACGGAATGTTATGATTGCAGGTTACATTTTTAGTTTTATTTCTTTTAGGGCGCTTTCAAAGCGAAGATTATTTGCGGGTTACTGATTTTAAATTAAGCTATTTACCTTTTTAATCAAGTGTATTAAAATAGAATTCATGATTTTGGAACACAACGTTAAGCTAGCCGTTCATATTCTCTTATTGGTACATGACATAAATACTAAGCTACATTACATAAATTCTAAGCTTCAGGACATAAATGCTAAGCTACATGACATAAATGCTAAGCTACACGTTATAAATCCTAAGCTACATGACATTAATGCTAAGCTACATATTTATATAAACCGCTAAGCAAACTTAAGGAATAAAAACCTTATCGAAACCCATCACCCCCTCTCCACAAAAAGCTCATTATGATCCCCTTTTATTGCAAATTATGTAGATTATGTAGAAATATAATGATGATTCTGTATTTGCATGCAACTACTTGGTTCAATGCGTGGTCGCAAGGTTCACTCTTAATGTGTTGCGCTGTTTTACGTAGCGATATATTAAATGTAAACATCTATTGTACGTGATAATATAAAGTACCGACAATCCTGTTGGAAGGGATTCCCAAGATTTTCTAGCTATACGTGAACGCTGGGATTAATACCTTTTAACAAACCCAGAACATTCTACTTAATACAGTACAACACATACAATACTTACCTGATGAAAGAAGTCGCGTGAATTCATACGTGAACCATTGTGGAGTAGTCCGACTTAGCGCCGGCTTGAAATGCTCTCCTCGCAAACTGAAGGTGGTTTAATTGGTTGAGGATCGCACCTGTGCATCGCTATCGTGACCACTCCCTTCATCATCCTCCCCCTGAACTTGTGGGACACGGCCGACTAGCTGATCACAATGGAGTCAATGAGGCTACACATGGCTGGATGCGACGCTATCAGCCTCACTTGACAGTGCCGCTCAGAGCCTCGTCTCATTAGCCATCTAGCGTGCGTGAGTGTGAGTGTGAGTGTGAGTGTGAGTGTGAGTGTGAGTGTGAGTGTGAGTGTGAGTGTGAGTGTGAGTGTGAGTGTGAGTGTGAGTGTGAGTGTGAGTGTGAGTGTGGGTGTGAGTGTGGGTGTGGGTGTGGGTGTGGGTGTGGGTGTGGGTGTGGGTGTGTCCTTCGGTGAGACGACAGCTCGTTTAATACATAAAACACGATCCGTTTGAAATGGGAGATTCTGTTAAAAAATTCATCTGAGTTCTAAGAGCGTCGAACTCACTAGAACAAATTGTTTTTATGTTATCCGTGTTGGAACGACAAATCCTTCGAATTATACTAAATTACCTTTTTAAGTTTTCGGCCTAAATTCCAAGAAGTTTGAAATTACGAGAGTATTCTACTACTCTAATGCAAACTACACGTTGCATTATGAGTTATTACGATCAAAATACCATCATAATAAATGTGATTAAAACGTGTGAATTTACCCGGCACCTCCACCAAAATGCTAAATTAATTTAAACTTATCAAATGAATTATACCCGTTGTATGAATCGTTTAACGAATTTTTTATTAACTTATCTTATCCTAGCATAGTTCAAGCTTGTTTTAATAAACATAAGATATTCGTGATGATTCTCAGCATTAACTTATTTGTGTAAGCACGAGTTAAATAATAATTCCCACAGATCGGCAAACAAATAATTTTACCCGTATATTTGTTAACCATTACAATAATCTCAAGCCAATAATACATAAGAAATGTTGTCGTCTCCTAATTTGACCATATGTTGGTAAAAAGAGATGGAATTCAAACACAATCATGCCACATGAAACTGAGCTAACCTAATGGTACATACTACCGGATGTTCAAGCGTTTGTTATTTTTCAGCTCCTTAAGAAAACATTTACATTTTAAAATATTGTTAAACGTTTTGTCTTTACATTGAATAATAATCATGTTTCGTGGGTAACCTGTCCAGGGTGCAATGTATGCCCCTCTTCAGGTGTCAAACGAAGTATATTGAAGTAAAGACATTATTGTGAAGGGATGTCCGAGGGTTAAGAGGACTCAATCCCTTGCATTCGCATTTAAGACTGAGGAAACCCCAGAAAAAAAACTAGTCAGGTTTGTCGGTCGCGATGGAGATTTGAGCCCGGGACCTTCCTGATCCGACTCGAGCCAACACTGTCGGTGTCATTTCATTGAAGGTATGCACATGTGTGCACTTAAATATAGATATTGGCTCCCAATACGCACAATGTGATAAGATTAGAGGGGACCGAATCCCAATTTTTGACAATTTCCCTAAAAAAAACAGATCTCATTTTTTTAAAAAAGTGTTTCCAAAGTGATTGACCTTTAAAACCCTTTAAAACGAATCAGGTTGTTACCGGTTGTCCTGGAAAAAACACGTTTTTTTTTGACACCCCCGTTTGCACGCAAGTTCGTATAAATAGGTTTTTCTGAGATAAAACGCTCTCTGGAACGCGTTCCCTCCCACTATAAAAGCTGACTCAAATGTAAAAATCTTAAAATGCTACAATAAAAAAATTTGTTTACTAACCCAGTCGCGTAAATCTATTCGAACAAAACTTCAACCCAAATCTTTCTAAAAATTTTAAAATTTACAATAATTGATATCTTATCTCTATAGGAAGTGGTAATCTTCTCAATGAATAAAATTTATCCACATTAAATTCATCTTGTTGCAGTACAGTAGTCATTTTGACAATATGGTCATAATCATATAATTAATTAAAAATTCATCAATTTGGTAATTACCCTAACCCACTTTATTGCATTGCAACTTACTGGACATAGCTACCCCCTTTAAATGGACCTCACACAGTCTCTTCTTAAGATTTAAATTTCATTAATTAAAAATTGTAATTCTAATATAAGTTTTTTTCTAAAAACTTGTAAATTTCCAAATTACTTTAATTTTTATTATTATTATTATTCCCGTGTTTAGTAATTACCATAGAACTATTTTTTTATAATTATAACATATCCATAGCATAGGCCCGCTATACGTTACAGTTCTCTGGGGAAATACAAATTTTATCGCATTAGTTGGAATATTGTTCACCAATTTGTATAGTTTTAAACTTGTTACTTCTTTAGATTTTTGAATAGCTGTACATTATGTTATAAAATTCACATTGCTAAATTTTGAAAAAGAAAAAATTAAAAAAATTTAAAAGTAATGTGCCCCGCAATGTTATTATTTTTTAACTGCTTTATTAAAAAATTTTAGAGTATTTTAGTTTGAGATTTTTTTATTTGAGCTTATGTGTTAGTTTATAAATGTATTAATTTGTAGTAAATGGTGGCAAGACACTTTTGTGTTATGGGGCTATGCCCTTTTATTCTTGTCGCCATCAATATGCTCAGTATATGGTTTCATGACTGTACTTGCAAATTGAAAAAAAAATAATAATAATAATAAAATAATAAAAATAATAATAATAATAATAATAATAATAATAATAATAATAATTGAGCGAGCGAAGCGAGCGTCTCCACTTGACTCTTATGGCTCGAATTTTCTGTTTTTTTTTTTGTTACTGCTTCGATACAGGTCGCACCGTTTTCTCTGATCGACCTGAAATTTTGCACACATGTACATACCACCTAGGCGGGTTGCTGTATAGTTTTGTGGCAAAATCGTTCAAAAAGTTAAAAAGTAACATTAAAGTTAATCCAAAGTTTTTTTTTCAAACAAAACGGCGAAAAAATCGGGAGGTGGCCAATCATTTAGAATGTCCGTCCGATCACGAATATGTTATTTTTAATTTTTGGATCCGATAAGTAGTGTAGAGGAAATTACATTATAACAAATTTCCCGTTACCATGCAACGGAAGTCGCACAGCTTTTTTGGCTCATGATAGCGGTGAACGGAGGCTCGGATCGAGTTGAAATTTTGGGCCATCCGCAAGTTTTGTTCCCGATTGAATGCCATTAGTTTTGTGGCAAAATCGTTCAAAAAGTTATAAAGTTACATTAAAGTTAATCTAAAGTTTTTTTAAAAACTAAACGGCGACAAAATCTGAGGTAGCCAAACATTTAGAATGTCCCGTCCGGTCACGAATATGTTAATTTTATTTTGATCCGATAAGTAGTGTAGATAGAAATTACATTTTAACAAAAATAACGTTACCATGGCAACGAAAATCGCACAAGAATTCTGGTTACTATGTACTGCCACCTAGAAAATAAACAAGAGTAAAATAGTTTTTCCCAAAGAAATAATGTCAAGGTCCTCTAGATGGCGGTGGATTTTTTTCCATTTCTCTCCTATTTTAAAAATTTTCAGCTAAATCGGTCAAGCCCTTAAAACTTTTTGGTATGTAACATTTGGAATGTCGATCGGGTCGTGTTGCACGTACCGGTGCCGCTCAACAACGGGTCAACTGACGTTTCCGTATAAAAATAATAAAAATAATAAAAAAAAATAATAATATAATAAAAATAAAAATAAAAATTAAAAATAATAATAATAAAAATAAAAATGTGGAAAATACATTTTTCAATATTGTTAAAGCGTAAAGCGGATAGACTGGAACCCAAACATTTTCTTACTCCCAAAAATTCGTAATTTTCAAAAGATTTTTCATTTTTTTTCTGGGAATAAGTGTTTTTTTGGATTCCAAATTTTGACTTTAAAAGTATAAAAAAAGCCCAAAAATTTTTTTAATTTTATATTTTCAAAAATAAGATTTTTTTGTCAAATTTTCTATTTTCCCCTATTTTTCATGTTCAAATTGAATCTTAATCTGACTCACAAAATATCCGGGACATCCCGGAAATATGTGTATTTTTGTGTTTTTATACACGATTTGATTTTTTAACCATTACAAAGATCCTTCTTATCATTCAGTTCAGTTCATGTTTTTTATTTAAAAAATTTAAATACATATTACAAGTTTAGTATTTAATTAGGAATTTTTTTCCCAATATCGAACAAAACAAAGCAACGTTTTACACGGGCTAAAAGTATGATAAACTGGCAGATTTAATTGTGTAGATTTTGAAAAGTGGTGGTAAATATGTAGACACTGCCCTATAATAGGGTTTTAAACATTATGTTGTGTTGATCTCTTACATCTTAAAAATACACACTCACTGGTGCAAACATTCGTTTCCACAACAAAATCAACAAAACTATTTAAGACGTTCCTTGTGAGTACGGCAAACCTTACATCACGTCCAAACTTGCTTTTCTGTTTTATTTTCATTTTGTTGATCTCGAGTCTATCAATATGTAACCCATCGTCTCTCTACAACATTCCACACTTATACTTGTTTTTCTCTCGCCAGTCGCCATTCTTCCCCGGACCCGCCTTACTAAACTTCTCTCCAGCAAGAGTCGCCGTCTTTGTTAAGTCCTCGTGCTAAAGCGCATCCAGATAATCCCTCTTCTGATACAAACTGAAGCTTTTCATTCCACGTAAGCTTCCATGTTTTACTTACTACCAAGGATAAACTTACTTTACATGCAGTTTGCATTACCTAGTTTTCCTCACGTAAACCATTAATCTGCTGCATTTTGTTTTCTTTTTCTTTGCATATTGAAAGAGCATTTTATAAAGCTTACTCTTCTAAAATTCATGTTCACATAAAATATTCTTTATTTACCATTGAGAAACGCGGTAGTTCACCTACGAATGTTTTAGAACACTCAGTTTTGTAATTGAAAAGGAGTTGCTTTACTTCTTTTTATTATTTGACACCATTTTAACTGTGTTATTGAATATTAAGGGGTTGAAGTGCATCTGAAAGTCACGTTAGGATGTTGGTAAGCCAGAAACTAGCGTATGACAGCAGTTTGAAAGTATAAACTCCTTATTCAATTTATAATTTGGAAAAGCTTTAATTCCACGTGCTCACATTTAAACATGTGAAACTAGACATATGGTGCTCAACGTTACATGGTTTTGGTGGAGGTGCCGGGTCAAACGTTGATATGTATAAATGATGAGATCAATTAATAATTATTGGACTTTGTGATTCACATTTTGATACAGATATGAGGCTATAGTTATGGTCAGAAGTACGTTATAAATAAGCATGCTCTAGCCTGGGTTCAAACCAAGATCGCAGGAACCAATGTTGACTGTACTTCAAAGCGATAGCTGTAACATGCTCTACTTTAGCTTTACAATTTAATACTTTTTACTTCGAAAGTATATCAATTTAATTTTTAATGATTGATCAATGATTTGTATCAAACTTGTAGACTTGATATAAAACAATTACATCACAATTTTTTTGCCTAACTGGACATTTTATTTGATAGGACAGTAACTAATAGTAGTTAAAGCATCCCATGCTAATCATGAATGTAACTTGACGTTTAATGTGAATGGTCTTAAGATGTATTGAGGGTGCTCTTAGCTTCCAGAGTGTCTGAAGTAGACTAAGCTAATTGAAACAAGAAAACCCTGCAGTTTCCTTCAGTTCTACGTCTTTCTCAACGAGTACTCGCCACGCACAGTAAACAATGTCCTGCCTCAAGAACAATGCCCAACAAAACCTGTCACAATTAACAATAATTTACACGTGAGCTCTCGTGTTTATTGCGAACTATGACAAAGAAAAGCCTGTGTTTCTTATATCAAGTGTGCAAGTACCAACATAACGCACGCTATTCCCGAAGACATAGTCCCTGAACATGCCATTCCGCCATCCGATGTTTACCCACAAACTTAGACAAAGCACTACTTTTAGGATGTTGTGAGCAGTTGGATTTAGAAGATGAGCGGCTGTATTTGAAACTATTCTATTGCATTCTCCTTGTGTAATTACTTTTATGTTGGCAACATTGTGAGACACATCAAACACGATCGCATTGTTTAGCATGAGGTAGTAAACAAAGGCTTGACCGAAATAGCTTGAGGTTATACAAACAGACAAAACTTTATCCTTGTAAGTTATTCTATTCTGAAGATAAGTATTTATCCTACGGAAAGCTGGTTCACTATGGCCAAGATCAATCAAATGTTTTGATGTAAGTTACGTGCAGATTCTCTTGGCCAACCCACACTGGTCAATCTGGAGCCCACTTACTTTTAATGGAAGTTATACTTATAGTTTTGTAGCGTTCATAATATACCATCTCAAGATTCTCGTACGTTAATTAAACGAGGGAGCGGAGCGACCGAGTGTCTCCATTCACCTCAAACGGCCCTCATTCTGTGATTCTGTCTGTCTGTCTGTCTGTCTGTCTGTCTGTCTGTCTGTCTGTCTGTTCTGTCTGTCTGTCCCGTCTGTCTGTCTGTCTGTCTGTCTGTCTGTCTGTCTGTCTGTCTGGGCTGTCTGTCTGTACGTCGAAAATCAACCGAACCACTGAACAGAAATTGGGGCTGAAATTTTTTAAAAAGACATCCGGTACGAGTTTTACTGAGAACTGTTAACAAAATCAGCTAGATCCATTGCGATATAATCCTACAATAAAAAAAATGTATTTTAAAATATCGATAGCATTTGTTTAGTAGCAGCTAGCGGGACGTGACCTATGTGGCTTGCATGGCATAGAGGTAAGCATTTATCCTACCGCGCGGAGGGTTGGGGTTCGATATCCGTTAGTTCGAACTTTTTTTTTATATATATACACCCACATATTATTTTTGAGGGGTGTTAAATGGGAAATAAAAATTAGGTGATTTTGTTTTATCTTGGAAAATTTTTTAATGTTTCACGCTAATACGTTTTGAACACGATTCGCATTTTGAATGTTCAATTAAAACTAGGAAAACGCCAAAGTCGATGTTAAACGAGTGAGTGAGCCAAGTGTTGAGTACCCGGGAACATCTCCTTTCCTCCCCTATATCTAAGGCTGGATCTAGCCCAGTATGGGGAATGATACCGGGTACTATACACATGGCTCACTCACTCGTTTAACAACGACTTTGGCGTTTTCCCTAGTTTACTTTCAAGTATCAGTAATTCTGTGCAATGTGTCTTGCCTGTTCCGTGCCTGCTTTGTAAGGCTATGATGGGAAACTTTAACTAGGAAAACGCTTCAGTGCCCCCCGCGTTGTTTGGATGAGCGTATTGGTGCATTGAGCTGTCATGTGTTACACGGATTTTCTGTTGTTCTGTGAAAAATTATTACTTAGTCGAAGATTTTTTTTAAATTAAATTAATAAAATAAATTAACTTAATTTTTTTAATAATCGTAATTTAAAAAAAAATCGTAAAATTGCAAATTTCTAAGAAATAATTATTCGATTGCGCTCAAATTCAACACAAGTATATTAATTCATGAAATTAAGGTTCTGTGAAAAATCATTACTATAGGATAAAGCATATAGGAGTTATAAGTCAAAAAATTGTTTTATAAAAGAAAAAAAAAACGTAAAATTTCGATTTTCATGAGAAATAATTTTTCGATTACGCTCAAATTTCACACGAATATCTTAATTCATAAAATTAAGTTTCTGGGAAAAAAATCATTACAATCGGATAAAGCGTGTAGGTGTTATAAGTCAATTAAAAAAAAAAAACGAAAAAATCGTAAAATTGCGTTTTTTTAAAAGAAAAAGTTTCCCGATTGCGCCCAAAAACGTGGCAGTTCTAAGTTCAGAGATTTCGAAGGCCGCTATAAAATTTCATCGCAATCGGAGTATCGGTTTAGCCGGAATCGTGTTAACAAACACACAAAAATACAAAAAAAAAAAAAAACATTCCGGATTTTTTTCTCCAGTGTAGTGAAATGGAATCTTCGCTTCGCTCGCTTCGCTCATCCAATTACTTTCCAACCATAGATCCACGCTGGAAATTTTAAAAGTTTCTTCAGAGCTTGTGGACAGTATAAAATTAAATTTTTCGATTTTATTTTATTAATTAAGTTAAGAAGAGTTCAAAGCACTTAATGTTACAAAGAAGTAAAATGTTGCGTGTGCGTTTTTGCGTGTGTACACGCCGTTCCACTGGCTCTGATATTGATGTACGGGATCTGTGCGTGATAATACGCCTGCTATGACTAGCATCACTCGATGTAGAAGCAGATAGATGTTGCTGAGCAAATGTAAGAAAAACTGCACTTGTCACACTTTAAAACTGAAATACTGTCACATAACAAAACTACATTTTCGAACTCTCAAATACTTTCACACTCTCACCAGTCTCACACTTGCAATCTCACAATCTCACAACTTTACACGTTCACGCTTCTATTAGTCACAATCTCACAACTTTACACGTTCACGCTTCTATTAGTCACAATCTCACAACTTTACACGTTCACGCTTCTATTAGTCACAATCTCACACGGACTGTGAGAGTCTCTCACTTTTACAAATATTACAAACTAAGATTTTTGGATGAGCGTAGCGAGCGTAGCGAGCGAAGCGAAGATTCCATTTCACTACACTGGAGAAAAAAATCCGGAATGTTTTTTTTTTTTTTTTTTTTTTTTTTTCTGTATTTTTGTGTGTTTTTTTAACCCGATTCCGGGCTAAACCGTTTTACTCCGATTGCGATGAATTTTTGGGGGCCCTTCAAAATCCTGAACTTAGAACTCCCCGTTTTTGAGCGAAATGGGGGAAATTTTTCTTAAAAAAAACACAATTTTTTAGTTTTTTTTTTCGTTTTTTAAAAAATTTTTCTTCACTTATAACACTAAAATGCTATACCGATTGTAAGTTTTTTTTAACAAACCTTTAAAATTTTAGAATTAAGATATTTTTGTGAAATTTGAGGTAATCAAAAAAATTTTTCTCATGAAAATCAAAATTTTACGGTTTTTTTTTTTTTAAACATTCTTTGACTAAAACACCTACATGCTTTATCCTATTGTAATGTTTTTTTTTATAAAACCCTTTAAATTTCAAAATTTAAATATACTCGTGAAAAATTTAGGAAACGAATAATTATTTCTTATAGGGGGGGTCTATAAGCTAAAATATATATAAAAATCGTGAAAATCGTGAAGAAAGCGAAAATTTGCGAATTTACTATATAAAACCAAAAGGGAACCCAAAAATCGAGGGCCCCCAATTTGATTCCCTTTTTAACTTTTTTTAAATTGAATTAAAAAATTAATTGTTTTTAACCCAAAATTTTTTTTAAAGGAGACAACACGTCGACTTTGGGTTCAAATGAAAGCTTATTTACGGAAATGAATAAATAAAAAAAAACATTTAAAAATTCATTTATTAAATCTAATTAATTGAATTTTAGTTATTTTTTCCATTTTCGATTTATGTATATATGTACACCAAAAATTCTACTGATTGTCATACATTTCCCCCTTTTACAACAAATGCCAAAAAATCCAAATTTTGATGGCTTAAAACAAAATTCCCTTCAACTCTCAGTTTAATGGTTAAGAAATTAAAATTAGATTAATACCATTTAATGTTTGACATTCCAAACCAGTCAATGTGTATCAAAAAATAACAAAACAGATAATACGAAAAAAGTGATGGCCCCAAGGTCGGGTTCTTATCACTTTCCCATTAATTAAATTTAATTAAATTAACGGCTTTTAAAATCAAAAAAAATTAAAAAATTTAATGTACAAAAAATACGCTATCGCTTGGTTCAATGAAAGCTTTTTTCCCCGAGTAAATAATTGTGAAAAAAATTTTTCATTTATTTTTAATCATCCAATAATTTTTTTAGTAAAATTAACCACTTTTGATTTTTTATAGTTTGATTCCCAAAAAACTTTACCGATTGTCATAAAATTTCACCACTTCAAAAACAAAATCCCCAATTAATCCAAAATTTTTGATGGCCCCAAACGAATTCTTACAATTTCCAGATTAATGGATTAATGAATTGAGAATGAGATAGATTTCCCTTTAAATTGTCTTAACATTCAAATTTAAACCTACGATTGACAATTGTAGTATTAAAAACAATAGATCACAAAAAACCTAAAAAATGATGGGTCCAAATGAATTTCCCCTTAATTATTATTAAATTTAATTAAGGAATTTAAATTTTATTTATTTTTAAACAAAAGTGTAAATGATCAACATAGTCGACTTGGGTACCAAAAGAAGCTTTTTTTTTGAATAAATTTAAAAAGAAAAAAAAATTTTATTAATTAATTTAAACAAATTTAAATTAATTTAATTAACATCTAATTAATTACAATCTAGTACAATTTTCCACTTTGGTTATTTATAGGTTCAAAAAATCTAAGATTGTCATAAAAACTTATCACTTTCTTACACGATTCAAAAAAATAAAATAAAATAATTATGCACCCAAAAGAATTCTTTTAACTAACGTTTTATTTTTAAAAAATAAACTAAGAAATTGCTAGTTCACGTGCCACAGTCAAAATGGTGTATTTAAAAAATAGCCAATTTATGGGAATTTGAACATTGACAGAATTTTACTAAGGCATATGTTTATTATATGCTATCCATTAAATTTTTTAATTTAAAATTTAAAAAAAGTAATTAACGGAAACATTCACAACATTTTTTACATTTTTTCACATTTTTAATTCTTCATAAAAAAAGCTTTCATTTTGGTACCAAGTCGACTATTTGTGATATTTACCATTTGATTGAAATAAATATAATTATTCCTTTAAATTTAATTTATAATAATTAAGTGGAATTCAGTTGGACCCTAATTTTTTAGGTTTATTTTTGATCAATTGTTTTTAATACTACAAATTTTCAATCGTAGCCATAATTGAATGTTAAGACAATTTTAAGGGTATCTACTCATTCTCAATTTCATTAATCCATTAATTGGAGTTGCAGGGAATTTTGTTTGGGGGCCCTCAAAATTTGGATTAATTGGCATTATGTTTTTGAAATGGTAAATTTTTGACAATCGGTAAAATTTTTTGGGAAAACAAACTATAAAAAGTCAAAAATGGTATAATTTTCTAAAATGTAATTAATTGGGATTTAATTTAAAGAAAAAAATTTTTTCACACATCATTTACTCGTAAAAAAGTTTTATTTGATACCCAATCGACTATGCTGTGTTTATTTTGTACTTAATTTGTAATTTTTGTGATTTAAATTCCGTTATTGAAATTAAATTTAAAATTAATGGGAAAGTGATAAGAAACCCCAATTTGGGGGCCCTCACTTTTTCTCTTTTATTTTGCTTGTTTTGTTTTTATTGATAATCATTTTACTGTGGTTTGGAATGTCAAAAATTTAACTGGTATTAATCTAATTATTAATTTCATTAATCCATTAATCTGAGAGTTGAAGGAATTTTGTTTGGGGCCATCAAAATTTGGATTTATTGGCATTATGTTAGTAAAGGGGTGAAATTGTATGACAATCAGTAGAATTTTAGGTGTACATAATTATACATAAATCGAAAGTGGTAAAATATTACTAAAATTCAATTAATTAGATGATTAATTAATAAATTTTTAAATATTTTTTTCATTTATTCATTCTCCGTAAAATAAGCTTTCATTTGATACCAATGTCGACTGTGTTGTCTCCTTTAAAAAAAATTTGTTGGTTAATTAATCAATTAATTTTATTAATTCAATTAATAAGAAAGTTACAGAAACTCAACTTGGGGCCATCGATTTTTGGATTCCTTGTGGTCATATTAGTAAATTCGCAAATTTTCATGCTTTCTTCACGATTTGCACGATTGTTAGGCTTATAGACCCCACTATTATGGAAATTGCAATTTTACGATTTTTTTCTTTTTTTAAGTTACGTAAAAATTACGATTTATTAAAAAAATTAAGTTAATTTTTAATTTAATTTAATTTCATTTAAAAAAAATCTTCGACTAAGTAATGATTTTTTTCACAGAACAACAGAAAATCCGCGTAACACAATGCAGCTCAATGCACCAATTACGCTCATCCAACAACGCGGCGGGACTTAAGCGTTTTCCTAGTTAAATGAAATTGTATACTTTAATCAAACAGACAACCATTCAAAACCGGCTGATCTCCTCCATCGTTTCGTTTATAACGTATTTTGTAGTTTAAGTTATAAGGATAATCAACACTATCTGAAAATGTTAGAATACTTATCTTCCCATGAAACTGATCATACATGTTTGAACATGTCTTGAGAGAGTGATACATGTTTCAACGTGTCTTCCAAGGTAAACTGATCATACGTGTCTTGCGATGGAGAATGATCGCACACGTTTGCCCAGGGAGCCTAGATTTCCAATTGTTTCTCCAGTTTGAGGTTTTCGTCGGGGATTGTTTTACAAATTCGGTTTTCTCTCTGATCTCCTCGCATTTGGTTGTGGTCGGGCTCCCTGCCGTCCACTCTCGGCGACTCAGGGAGGGCGACCGCACGACGCAGCCACCCCTCACGCACTCAACAAGTATTATATCTGAACAGCGAGGGAGGCGGCCTAGGCAACGCGACCACCATTGTGCTGCCGACGGAGAGTTTACTTAAAACTTATTTGCTGGGATATTACCAACATTTATTATTACTAGGAAAACTCTTAAGTCCCGCCGCGTTGTTGGATGAGCGTAATTGGTGCATTGAGCTGCATTGAGTTACGCGGATTTTCTGTTGTTCTGTGAAAAAATCATTACTTATTCGAAGATTTTTTTTTAAATTAAATTAAATTAAATTCAAATTAACTTAATTTTTTATAAATCATAATATTTACGTAATTTTAAAAAAGAAAAAAATCGTAAAATTGCAATTTTCATAAGAAATAATTATTCAATTGCGCTCAAATTTTACACGAGTATATTAATTCATGAAATTAAGGTTTCTATAAAAAAATCATTACAATAGGATAAAGCATGTAGGTGTTATATGTCAAAGAATTGTTTTAAAAAAGAAAAAAAACCCGTAAATTTCGATTTTCATGAGAAATAATGTTTTCGATTAAGCTCAAATTTCACACGAATATCTTAATTCATAAAATTAAGGTTCTAATAAAAAATCATTACAATCGGATAAAGCATGTAAGTGTTATAAGTCGAAGATTTTTTTAAAATCGAAAAAAATCGTAAAATTGCGTTTTTTATAAGAAACATTTTCCCGATTGCGCTCAAAAACGTGGCAGTTCTAAGTTCAGAGTTTTCGAAGGCCTCCATAAAATTTCATCGCAATCGGAGTATCGGTTTAGCCGGAATCGTGTTAACAAACACACAAAAATACAAAAAAAAAAAAAAAAGAAAAAAAAACATTCCGGATTTTTTTCTCCAGTGTAGTGAAATGGAATCTTCGCTTCGCTCGCTACGCTCGCTACGCTCATCCAAAAAATGTTGCACGTTTTTCATAAACAAAATTGTTAGCTTTGCTTAGCCAAACACTATTATTGGATGAGCGTAGCGAGCGTAGCGAGCGAAGCGAAGATTCCTTTTCACTACACTGGAGAAAAAAATCCGGAATGTTTTTTTTTTTTTCTTTCTTTCTTTTTTTTTTTTTTTGTATTTTTGTGTGTTTGTTAACACGATTCCGGCTAAACCGATACTCCGATTGCGATGAAATTTTATGGAGGCCTTCGAAATCTTTGAACTTAGAACTGCCACGTTTTTGAGCGCAATCGGGAAAATTTTTCTTATAAAAAACGCAATTTTACGATTTTTTTCGATTTTTAAAAAAATTCTTCGACTTATAACATTTACATGCTTTATCCGATTGTAATGATTTTTTAACAGAACCTTAATTTTATGAATTAAGATATTCTGTGAAATTTGAGCGTAATCGAAAAATTATTTCTCATAAAAATCGAAATTTTACGGGTTTTTTTCTTTTTTTTTTTCAATTCTTTGACATATAACACCTACATGCTTTATCCTATTGTAATGATTTTTTTATAGAACCTTAATTTCATGAATTAATATACTCGTGTAAAATTTGAGCGCAATTGAATAATTATTTCTTATGAAAATTGCAGTTTTACGATTTTTTTCTTTTTTTAAAATTACGTAAAAATTACGATTTATTAATAAAATTAAGTTAATTTTTAATTTAATTTAATTTAATTTAAAAAAATCTTCGAATAAGTAATGATTTTTTCACAGAACAACAGAAAATCCGCGTAACTCAATGCAGCTCAATGCACCAATTACGCTCATCCAACAACGCGGCGGGACTTAAGCGTTTTCCTAGTTTATTCAAATGGCAAACACATTTTCGAATGTCACAACTGTAGTCTTATTTTTTTTAAATTCTAATTCATTGTTTCAATTCTACCGAACTGTTAAACATGACACCTTTTACCATTACTTTTCAATCTCCATCGTTTCTTAACTTGTGTCACAAACTATACAAGTACGCGTGTTCTATGTACAGCATGTTTTTAATTGACATTCTTTAGTTTCTTGACTCTTATATTATTTTAAGTTCGTCTGAGACGGTATATAACGAGTTATTCACGGTAATCACACCAATTAAAAGTTTTAAAATGAAGTATCGATGTCTTCTTTTCGTCATTATTTCTTGTGAGAGAGTTAAGCGTATTATTAACATGTCTTCTCTACTTATTAGTTAGAATGAGGAACCATCTTTTCCTTATCACTCTATTTCTTCGAACGAAAAATAGACCAATACTTTTCAGTTTTAAACTGATGGGCTTTAGTTTTTCTTGGATGGAAAGAAGTGTTCAGTTATGTGTATTACTCACGACATCAATCTTGATTAACGCTTATAGAAAAAGTGTTGTCATGTTGTTTAAATGTTTTAAAACAGAAATAATACCATTAGTCTGCCAGCGGTTTAGCCGAGGTAGTTTTACCGGTTCCTACTTGAACAAAGAAGTTAAGCAGCCTTCGGGCGTGGTCAGGGGTAGAGTGGGTGACCGCTTTGCCCTAAAACTCACGTATACCGCTGGTTAGAGCAGATGGAGGGTTCGAGAGCTAGTGTAACGGCTTCGTTCTCTTCGACGTCTGCTCGGCAGTCCGGGTTAGTGGAGGAACCTATATGAGTCTCAAGGTTACACCGTCCTTTCGGATGGGATTTTAAGCCGTTATTTCCCTTGGTACTTTTCGAAAGGAGTAGGCTACGTGCCGGTACCGGGTTTCCCCTCCTCCCTTCTGTTCATACTGCATCCTCATCTATCACCACTCATCGTCTCGAATACCCAAAGTGCATTAATATGAGACGTTTAGCAATATCCAATCAATCAATCAATACTATTAGTCGGTAAAAACCAAATAACTTTGCATAATGACCATACAACCAAAGATCTAACGTTGCTAATGAAAATACCATCAAATTCATCCATGTTTTCTATTAGCTTTAACACCGTTATTTCCGCTATTGACCAACTCGAATAACTTACTTTATTACGTTTTACTGTTAGCACTGAATCACTTCCCTTTATTTTTAAATCAAAATTTGAAAATGTGTTTGCCTATGTATTAAATCAACGGATGTAGGAGCTCCAACAAGGTGCTAAAATGTGAGTGTAACTGATAATAATAGTGTTTTGTCATTACCTTGCAATAATAAGAATGCGGAATCACAAACAACACTATCTTCTACAATAGTTTAGAAATGTACGGAAACGCAAAACCGATTAGGCCTACTATCGCCTCTATTTACAGACTACCCGATCTTGCAAATATGTACTCTGCGCGTGAACTTAACCCTGTGCCAGGAAAGTCCCCCCCCCCCCCCCCCCCCCCCTTCCCAGAAGTCACTGCCAGACTCAAGAGAAGCAAATTAATTAAAGGGGAATGTTATAGCAAACAGGCCCATGTTGACTTTGCCAACAAGTTGCACGTGTCATTACCATATCATATTGTACTGATACACTAAGTTCGTCTCTGGGCTGGAATCTGTGTGTATCGCGTCTTGTTGGTTGGGTGCCGCGACTGTAGCCGTACTAGGCACCAGGCACTAGGCACTATAGGCACTAGGTACCCGCCACTAGGCCCTTTAGGCACTAGGTACTATAGGCACCAGGCACCAGGCACTATAGGCACCAGGCACTAGGCACTAGGCACTATAGGCACTAGGCACCGGGCACTAGGCACTAGGACTAGGCACTATAGGCACTATGCACCAGGCATCAGATACTAGGCACTAGGTACTAGGCACTATAGGCACTAGGCACTAGGTACAGACGCAGCGCGGGAACAAACCAACCACCGTCAGTTACAAAGCAATTACTAACTAGGTAACTTGTACAGTTCAAAGGACTTCCAAAGGAAAGAACATTCATTTTATTTGTTAAGTTTGAAGTTATATTAGATTGAGCGTTTGTGAATAGTTGTGGGATATCCGGGGTTAGTGTACGAGTTACAACCTCAAGGAAGACAAATAATTATTTACACTATGTTTAAATAAGAATGCTAGGAATGTCGAGAAACTCTAAACTTTGAAGTTCGGAAAGTAAATAAAACCGGAGCCAACTGAATAAAAAGAAGGCCACCTTGTTGTAATGTAGCTGTAGACGTGGTAATTAGTACCACTTGCCTAGGAGTTCATGATGGATCATATGAAATTTGTAATAGGTGACAGGCTAAGATAATTACTGACAATATTGAAATAGGAAACGTTATAAACAATTGATTATCCAAAAAATAAGAACGTGTAATTTGTTTGCTCTTTCTAGGCAAATCAACTATCAAAATAAGTTTACTTCTGTTGGAAGATTTCTTAATAATATTTAACGACGTTTGGCCTTGTCAAAAGATTGTCTAAAGTGTTGCACAGTATTACTTTAACGGTTTTTGCAGGTTTTTAAACGTGTTGTGATAGTTTTCAGCACGCGGATTGATAGATTAAGTGATTTTATTTGTTCATCTGAGTCAGCTAAAGTAAATTTTCTCGCGTTAAAACGTTTTAATGCTTGGTTGCCTTCAATACCTTATGATGGGAACTTACACAACTTACAAGTGAGCATCGAATGATATTAAAATTCAGGTAGGCCTAGTTACACAAGTTTTACTTTTGTACTTGCTTGAATTAATTTCGAATGAGTAACGTATTGAAAGAGCTTACAATTTCAAATTCAAATATATTCAAACTAATTTGAATTAATTTACCTTTCAAACGGCTGTAT
Source organism: Sweltsa coloradensis (assembly GCA_024449915.1). Classification (NCBI taxonomy): domain Eukaryota; kingdom Metazoa; phylum Arthropoda; class Insecta; order Plecoptera; family Chloroperlidae; genus Sweltsa; species Sweltsa coloradensis. Next base: position 101,704 of record JAMZAV010000397.1, on the reverse strand, counting down.
ACTAAAGACCAAATTTCGTTATTCCTCGAAAAGGTTATTCTCATAAAGGCACTTGTAAATTTGTTAAACTTGTTTTAAAAGTCTTTACTATATTGAATAGTAAGCTTTATGGTATCAGATTATGTGATAGTTCCGCATTGTGCACATATTGTCAATAAGAAATAAATCATAATGCACGTCGCTACTATATAACAAGTAATTAATATTGCTCACAAATATTCTTGATAAATAATTGTATCTCTGAAATTAAATACACCAGTGTTATATGAGTAAGTACGAACTAGATTATGTCTCGTATGGGAATGGGATGAGTTTAGGGCACCGAGTTAATGAATGTTCAATATTCTACTACTCAGCTTAGCTTCTTGTCATCCTCCAACTATTATTCAGATGTGACATGTGAATTGAGAAGTCATGATTGTTACGCCACCGGTTTAGCAGACTCGAGACTCAAATCTCTATAACTTGTACAATGTTCGTTTCCGTTCCACACATTGACTCTCAAGTTTCATTGTTACCAGCATTATTACATTTTGCTGATATAAATCATAAATGACACGAACAATTTAAAATAGTATACGTACAAGAAAGTAATAACTATTTCACACAGTGACAAGAACGTTTCTTGCCCGGGGGTTGGTAGAATGCGAGGTTGTTCTTGACTCGTGTTGTTCAACATAAATAAGAGGAATATGTTTCAATAAAAGTTGTCACTTCTGTCTCGCTATTGTTGCTGTTCCGGTATAAGTTATAGCTGTAATTAAACATTCTAGAGCGTTGTGTTGTTATGTACACATCACTTTACCAAAAAGTAAACTTATTCTAATTGCAATGCAATAACAAGAACACTATACCTCAATTTACTTGTTTAATAAGCCTTTATTCACAACAAAAACATACATTTCCACCAGTGCGAAATAGTACAAAGATAAACACAAAAATACAGTACAGAAAAAATTACAGAGCATATTGATTGAAATATATACATGTTTGTATAACTGTGTGTTTATACGTGTACGTGTGTGTGTGGGTGTGTACGGGGTCACATCGTGATAACTGATATCTGTCCTCAAGCAATATATTTTTTTTAATTTCCAAAAAAAATAACATTATTTGTGGGCTGTCATTCAACATCATTAGGTCCATGAATAATCCACCAACATGGGTGGTGAAAGATGGCTGCATAACATCATCATCGAACAACTTAACATAACCATAAGCAACCGAAGACAAAAAAAAACTATGAGAAAGTATTTGTAATACGATGTCAACATATTAAGTTGTTGGTCCAATACATTTCCAAAACCATAACTTAACGATGGAAATATTAAAGTGGAATTATAACATTACATCCACGAATAATACCTTTGTTGCGCCGTAACAACTAAACCAATACGATTTCGAACCACGTTTAATTTTAGCATCGGAGTAAGTATTTTTCAGCCGTGTTCTGGTGAACCAGGTAGATAAGATCGGTGATCCAACTCTGGTCTTCTCCATATAAGGCGATTTCGATAAAACCTGAGTGGTAGCCAGGGGCTGATGTTTTTCCCTAAACTATAACTACAGTTGGTGACTATGGTGGGCCGTCTGAGAGATAACTTAAGCGGGCTACATAAATATTACACATTTTGCAATCACCTGCTGTTTTACCATTTCACCAATCTCGTGTTAGTGATATTGTATAATGATGGTGTTAGGTGCAGCAAGGTATGATACAGAGTTGTGGAATGGGGGAGTTATTAATGCGTGTTGTAATGCGGGAGTTGGGTGAAACAGAGTAGTGACAAATGCAGGTAGTGATGCAGGAGTTAGTTGTGGATTGTGTAATGCGAGTGGTTCAGCGTGTGAAACAGAATGTTTGATATGAGGAAGTTGGGGTGGGGGTGGTGATAAGCAGACGTTGGATCAATGTTTATTATTTTTAGTGAAGGGATTTAGTGATAATGGAAAGAGTGATATGCAGAATTTTAAATAATCAATGTTTTATTGAGTTATAGGGATTTTAGTGTCTGACGGAATTATGTAAAGATGGTGATACATGCAATAATTATACAATAAATTTGAGTTATCAGCGTTAATAAAATGTTAATAATAAAACGTAGGATAACAGAATGTTGATAATGCAGAAAGTTAGTGATAATGCAGAATGTTAGTGATAATGCAGAACGTTAGTGATAATGCAGAATGTTAGTGATAATGCAGAAAGTTAGTGATAATGCAGAAAGTTAGTGATGACTACCTAAATATCATGTTGTTACTTCGTGGGCCACATTGTCTGTTAAAGCGTAGTGTATTCACCTGCCCGCCTGCTATCACTCACCTCATCGTATACTTCACCTCGTACCCTACCCTCAAACTGGAAACTTTTTTAAATTAAATCCTAAAATAACTTCGTTTCATAATTTAAAATGCGTTGGTCGTGTTAATTTGTGGATAGCTCGATATTTACTCCCAAAAAATACGAGAAAATCACAAACTGCTTTTGCGATTACGGTAACAAATGATAACATCGTTTGACCGTTTCTCTTTTACTTTTTTGCGTGAACAGTTATTTAACTCTGAACGTTACTTTATGAAACATTCACAAATTGATCGACTCAATATTGTTTTAGCGAGTCCGGTGCGCTGCACCGCTTAACTTAGCGGCCACAGTCACGAGAGAGCTAACTACTAGGTAAACAAGACGGCACAGAAGATAAATGTCCACATTACGAATCAGCAGGGAGTAGATTTGACGTAATAATCAAGTTCAAAACCCAAATTGTCCACTGAATACTAATTTAAAAAAGGAAAACCAAACATTTAGTTTTACAAACAAGGTCCAAAATACACACTGGGTTTTATTCGTTATAATCAAACGTACATCATTAGGTTAGTTTATATAGACACTCCATGATTTGAATACAGAAACACAATAATTGCTTAAGCGTTATTTGTTGAAAACATTTCAGAATATTGAATAATAACGATATATAATGTATTCCTTCTTGATTTCAAGATAAAGTTGTCTATGTTTTGTATAGTTTTGTATCTCGTGTAGGGTTAATTCCGATTTTATATAAACTTTCACCAATCAAAGCCAACAAAACAAAGAAAGAGTTAAACCAAAGCCGTATTTTCTGTGTAAACGACGCACTGTCAATACGGCTATTACGACTCCACACTGAAATCATCAGATAATTATTTCTGCTTTTGTTGCCCGAGGGAGGGGGGGGGGGGGGCTGAATAATCGACTGCGATTAAGCCTGGTTTCGTTCTTTGTTTAGAAATTTACGACGTTAAACTTTGTATTGTTATGACTTCCATTCTTCCAAGTAACGTCCAGAAATAATGACTTAACCATTGTTAAAAATTAAGCTTTGATATCAAAATTACTAGTAATAAATGATAGGGTTCAATGTCTGATGGTTAATTCATTTGTTCTGTGCGATACAAGTTTGCTATGTTGTAGTTGTATTATTTCTTGCTTTTTGTTATCGGAAGGACTCGATTCAATGTTTCTGTCTTTCTGTATTTATACAGAGAAACAAATGGATTTTCTCATTCTTGTTTTTTTTTTTTCACTGCGAAGTTTCCATCTTCATGTTGTGTTTCAGAGATAAAGCGAAACAAAAGGCAAAAAACACAACCAATGCTAAGACTTTGTTCGAATATAACAATCCGGAGCGCTTGTCACAGAATTAAATCTGAACCATTATTCAATATTGAAATATCAATGTTGTCCTTATCGTTTTACAATCTTTAAATTTGTAGCAAATAATAAATAATTTGTATTTGTGTCCAAGACACTACGTGAACATAGCTTATTGTTTCCCTCACATTTATTGCTATTTTTAATTGGATCTTCAAAGACGCAATTAGAATAAAGCTTGAGAAAAACTCAGATCTCGTACGATATCCTACTGGCTGTATTGTGATAACACCATATTAATAATGTTTGTGTTTTGACACACTCGACTAAATACGATGATAGTGACGTAACTTAAAACTACGTCTGTGAATTTACTTTCTGTACTCAATTTTATTACGACTTACATTACATTTCAATATTTGAACTCTTAATTAAACTTTTTCACAGTCATAGTTTTTCAATCGTTTAGTTTTAGCAAACATAATTATGTACGCTAATTTGTCATAGACCGGAGGTGAATTGATTTTGAATCATTATCAAACCTTAAAAAATATATATGAAGTGTACACTAGAGTAAATTAAAAAGAAAGAAAATAAGAAAGAAATACATTATGCACATAAATCAGTGATGAGTTGCTGTAATTAATCGTGTAACGTAAAGCAAGTGTGCTTGGAGCAGATTTGAAAGTGCCCAATGAACGAATCTCCCTTAGCTGACAAGTATTCCATCCACTACAAGTCCTTCAGTATTGGATTCAACTGTACAGCTTAAGGTTGAAAGCTTCCATTCGATTAATTTAATCATTGCCCGATAATAAAAAATAAATTACGAATCCAAATGAATCGACTTGTTGAATTGGTCCTGTGTCTAACCGTGATGAAACCTTGCTAGATGAAAAGCCCAACCAGTTGACCCCCCCCCCCCTACTCACACATGGCAAGGGCCATACTTCAATACTTCAAGTCGAGCCTACGACCAGGAGCATTGAAGCCCGGTGTGTCCACTTGAGGGGGTGGAAGTGGAGAGGGGTGGTAATCAAACAGACAGTCTAGTGGGGTCTACCGGACAGAGATGAACCTAGCTCTGGTGCCATCAACAAGGCCGGCCGCGGGGGCTAATCTCCGGACTCTTCAAACACCTGGGGGGTAGGGGGGGGGGGAGCTTAACACAGTAGAGCTGCAATGCCAGTGATTTTATACTGGATCACTTTCTGCAGCCAGTGATTATCCGATGTATATTAAACTTTGCTCAGATGTTATGGTCGAGTATAGCACTAAAAAAGCGACTCGAAAAGTAGTAAAATAATATTTAAATTATTTTAAGGTTTTGGATTTTTGTGGTCATCAAAGGTAAAAAATTGAAGATAATTTTCTGACTCTGAACATAACCTTGCTTGACAACCACCCGACGTATGTTGGAATAAGGGTCTGATGTATTATAATTATATTTATTTAATTATTGGTTTGGAAATAAAACTTTGAACTGTTGCTAAAGAAGAAAATGACACTTTTCCTGGAGTGAACATGCTCCAGATAAATTTAATTATTTTTTTTTACTTTTAAATTGGGTTCGATCAGACCTTTCAAGATATTATTTCTGTGACCTCAGCTTTATGCATAGTTCATCAAATACACTCTCTTGACGTCGAATACAAATATATGCATAATTCTGATCTGACATCTGCCTTATCGTATCTCATCATTTCTATTTTGCTCTATTTATAATTACTCAATTATTTTGTGTTGTGGAAGTTTCTAGTGCGAATAATTAATAATAAAACAAATCAACAGAGCTGATTTGGAAAGTTTTCTTATCCTGCCTGGCTGGTTGCGATCTAATTTAAATAAACCTTTAATCTCATTCCACGATACGATCTAATGATCAAGCTAAGCAACACCTTCCAGTTAAACTTAAATTACAAACAGCTGTTGTGTTATTTCGTACGTGCATATAATTGCATACAATTGTATAACACTAGGAAAACGCCAAAGTCGTTGTTAGACGAGTGAGCGAATCATGTGTTGAGTATTCGGGAACATATGCATTTAAATTGATTGATACACCTATAGGTATCATACTAAAATTTGTAATATGTATTTGAATTTTCTTAAATACGTGAATTGAACTGAAAAGGGTGCGTTAACTGTAGGCCGAAGCCGAAGGCCATATTGCGCCACTAGAGCCTGTGTTAGGCTAAGGAGGAAAGAAACACCCATGCTGCCTTGATGCAGCCTTAGGTAGGGCTTTGGGTAGGGCCACCCAAAATCGAAACAAAAAGGGTAGGGGGATTAAAGGGAATGTTTCCGGGTACTCAACACATGGCACACTTACTCGTCTAACAACGATTTTGGGGTTTTCCTAGTTTTATAATGAAGTCCAATTCACCATACTATATAATAAACAAATGATTCGAATAACATTGTTATATGAGATTGGTAGAGACATTTTTACATTACATTACAATATTTTTAACTCCCTCCATAAGAATAGCATTGTTGGTGGAGGTGCCGGGTAGAGCGAGAAAAGTTTTAGCTCCATAAGAATAACATTGTTGGTGGAGGTGCCGGGTCCTTGATTTTATTATTTATATTACGGGGAGAGGTATTATTGTTGTGGTATTTTTTAAAGTGTAGCACATGTGGCAGTGAATTTATTAATCAACTGTGTTTCAAATATATAGGTCAGAGTACTATAAGCAGCACATAGCATCTTGGTACTTGTACTTGCTGTCACAATCTTTTGTATTTTGTATTTTGTGTGGTTCGTTGGTCTTGTGGTTAGAGGCTCTGCTTCCAATGCAGAAGGTCCAGGGTTCGATTTCCGCTCTAGGCAGAAGATTTTAAACTTCTAATGTGGACTTAAGTCCTCAGTTCTTGGCTGTGGAATTTGTAAATTGTGATTTAGAACCGTCCGTAAGATGTAAGGCGTAAGGCGGTTCCGAATCAGTCGTGCTGATTTTGGAGCTGTCTGCGGGTGGAATCGTGTCCAGTATGATTGATTGGTGTTTCTTACTTAAATATGTCGGTCTCTAGATGATCATTGTTCGCTCGCCGATGATGTCGGCGCCGTTAGGGTTGGCTTGGTCGGCTTTAAATTTAATGTCCCCCACCGAAAATCAGTTCTGTGGCTGAGTGGGTAGTCTGTAAATACGAATTTGTCTATTTTATTTATTATTCATTTTATCCTGGTATGCCACATTTAGTTCATAGGTTTATATTAAACTCTAGCTGTAAACTCAAATGTGAAAGACACAGTCATTCATTATAGGTAAGAATCCAATCGGCTTAAAAATGTTTAACTAGGGAAACGTCAAAGTCGTTGATAGACGAGTGAGTGACCCATGAGTTACTACCCGGGAATGCATATTACGGAATGTAGTCCATCATCTGTGACAATACTATGGAAAACATAGCCAGTATGAAATACGTGTAAAGATTGCAAGGTTTACTCAATCTCCGAGCGAAATTTGGGGGTACCTTGAGCGTGCCAGATTCGATAAACCTTTCAGTGGCACGGCATTTCACAGCCAGGTAAAAAACAAACAAAAAGTATTTTTTTCAAAATCAAATCCATTGTCGTTAAAATAATTTCTACTAATGATAGGCCTATTTTTCAGTTTATTATTTCTTGTAGGTTTAAATCGTAATAGATTGTGCTCATTTTGTTAGCATTTCTCAGTTACTTGGTCACGGATGTCTGTTTAAAATTTCAGCTCAATCAATTTGGCCGTTCGGCCGTATGAGCCGGACAGACAGACAGACAGACAGACATTTAACATACATACATTGGACACAGTCAAGACCAAGGCCCGATTGAGTAGCGTTATAAGGACCTCGTTTCGCTGCGCTCACTCGTCTAAAAATAAAAAAAACAATAGTAATATAATATTTGTGTAGGTAGCATCTACCAAAGTGTTAACAAAAATATGTTGATAGAACTTACAGATAGTTTGTGACTTTTTTAACTTTATAAGGACTGTTTCTCCATATTAGGTACACCCTCGACCAGAATTACTTCGAAAATAAGTAACAGTAAAACTTTGTATTAATTTGTCTCAACTTGTTGGCATTATGGAGTAGTTAGTATTTTACTTTATAAATAAATATAAATAAATAATTTCATAATTACAAACTACCCACCCATATAACTGATTTTCAGTGGCGACGGTAAACCAAAGCGACCAAGCTAACACTGTAGGCCCGACGCAATCGACGAGTGAGCGATAACCAACCAAAGATCGATATTTTTATAGGAAATGTAACAATCAGTGGTATGGACAGTGCGAACACCCGCGGATCAACGCCAGAATCAACAACGCCAATTCAGAACAACTAAATATATTATGTGCCTCGTTGGTAGGACGGCTCAAAAGTCACCGCTTACACGTTACTAAAACAAAAACTGATGGACTTAAGTCCAAATCAGAAATAAAAAAACTTCTGACTTTAGCGGAAATCGAACCCTAAACCTGCTGCGCTGGAAGCAGAGACGCCAACCACAAGACCAACGAGCCTATTTTGTATAACAAACTGCTAAAGAGAATGTTTTACTTTGTAAACATTAACTGTGCAGTGAAGTATGCAGCATGAAATCCTTTAAGACAAATATTAAATTACAGTAACTTTATGTGAAGATTTGCACAATTAGAAAATGTCTCGTGGATTTCGAGCCAACACTAACAAGATCAGGGGTGGAATAAAGTAGAAAGGAACTGTGGGGGAGGTGCGGGAAAGTCAGAGGGAGGGGAGGTAAGAAACGAGAGGAATTAACAGGGGGATTCCGTAGTTAACCCTGATACAGCCCGGTGGACTAGGTATCTGTAGCGGGCACGTAGGGTAGTCACGGCCTCCTGGACGTCGATATCTCGACCAACGTGCGATTTAAGATGAGACACGTCGGGATGACGAGAGAAACGAGCGATGTCTGGGGTGGCTTCAGCAATCAACAAACTGAAGGAAGCCTTTCTTTAACCTCAATTTTTTACGAGTCTAGATTGTTTTTCTTTCGTTGAAAAATATGAGATGGGTGTAAATAAAATATGTTTTGTGAGTAATTTTATTCCAAGTAAAATCGAATGACAATGGATATAACTAGGAAAACGCTTAAGTCCCGCCGCGTTGATGGATGAGCGTAATTTTTTTTAATCGAAAAAAGCGTAAAATTGTGATTTTTTAATAGATCATTTTCCGATTACGCTCAAATTTCACACGAATATATTAACTCATAAATTAAAGTTCTGTGAAAAAATCATTACAATCGATAAAGCATGTAGGTTTTATTCGTCGAAGAAATGTTAAAAATTGAAAAAAATCGTAAAATTGCGATTATCATGAGAAATGATTTTTCGATTGCGCTCAAATTTCACACGAATATATAAATTCATAAAATTAAGGTTCTGTGAAAAAATCATTACAATGGGATAAAGCATGTAGGTGTTATAAGACGAAGAATGTTTTAAAAATTTAAAAAATCGTAAAATTGCGATTTTCATAAGAAATAATTTTTCCATTGCGCTCAAATTTCACACGAATACATTAATTCATTAAAATTAAGGTTCTGTGTTAAAATCATTACAACGGATAAAACATATAGGTCGTATCGGTCGAAGAATTTTTTAAAAATCGAAAAAAATTGTGAAACTGCATAAAATTGCGATTTTCATGAGAAATAATTTTTTGATCGATTTTTTCCCCCGTGCAGTTCTTCGTTCAGAGATTTCACAGACCTTTATAAATTTCATTGCAATTGGAGTATTGGTTTAGCCGGACTCGTGTTCACAGAGACACAAAAATACAAAAAAAAGAAAAAAAAAACATTCCGGCTTTTTTCTCCAGTGTAGTGAAATGGAATCTTCGCTTCGCTCGCTACGCTCATCCAATTATTATTTGCTTTTGTTCTTGTAACCTTTGACACGTACAATGAGTTTTATTGAGACGCACATCTTCACTTGTTTGTAGTACGGACGCGTTAAACAAGTTTGCAATATGAATCCGAGATTATCATAAGTGAAACAATAACGTACATTCATATTTCTCTCCATAAACTGTGACGAATATGCTCAAGTAGGCAACACAGTACGAGAATCACTAATGTATCTGCAATTGTAACCGTGAACAATTCTCATTTGTAGGTTACGAGGTTGTTGTTTGTAACGCTGCGTTCTTAAGAGGGAATAGGACACATATTTTGTCAGTTGGCACGTAGCTATTCCCTCGGCCAGGTTGAATCCGACATATATGAAACTTAATATGCTTGTCAATAAATGATACATCTACAGACCTAAGTAATATTTTTTCAAATATTTTATGTTAATCAGCCAGAATCAATTCACGAAAATGGTCAATTTTCGATTTTTTTAAACAAAATCCAATATCCTATTTAAAATATATAAATATTTAAGAGTAAATTTATTCAAAAGTGTTATTGTAGAGCCCTATATTTCCACTTTTGTGACAGTTACCCAATATTCCAAACATCTGTGGTATCAGTCGGCCGCATGTCCCATCCTCTTAAGAAAACATAAGAACATTTTAAATGTTTAAAAATTGTCAGCAAATATAATTCTAATTTTCTTTAACTCCTTGCATATTTTACATTTTTATGAATACTTAATTTTCATCTCGTTCACGGTAGCACGATCTAACACAAGACAATTATTCCAGCACACGAGATAAACTGGACGTATACGTGAAGTGTATATGATGCCGTCTATTTCCTGCTCTGTACTCGGTTCTCCCCTTGGTTTATTGAAGCCAGCTCAATTCTAAATGCCATCTGGGTTTAGCGGCGCGCCGGTTGTATCAGTCTAGTTGTAAACAGAGATTGAGTACGAATGAGTATTTTATTGTTTCATATCTCACCGTCGTAAAATAACGAAGGGAATATGGTTTAATGAAACGACCAAGATCCAAATACTGAATAATACTTCGTCTACACACGAAATAATAAGTGTGAGCGCAATTTAATTTAAAATTTAAAAGTTCAACTTTTTTCAGACTTTTTTTAAATTCATTGTTGTCTTCTCCCACATAAAACACACCATTTATAGCATTACATGTCGATAAACATTTCGTTATAAATACATTTTTGAGAAAAAACAATTTTCATCATACTTACACGATTCTGTTTTCCAGCAGGTGTTTGGTTTATACAACATCGCATCTGTTTTTTGTAAGTATTACTTTTGGTGTATTATGTGTTATAACTTCATATCAAATATAACGAATAGATTGAAACAATTTAATCCGTTATTCCGTATAAAATTGTAAAGGCACACCGATGAACTATTGTATATCGATTACATAGAAACCTTCATTGCTGATGCCCATTAGTAAGTTATTCGCAAGAGACACCCAGGTAAATGGGGACAAGGCCACACTTATTCCGCGCTATTAATGTACGCCTTGTTTCACGCGTGACAGAGTTTCATCTGTCCTCAGCGCCTGAAGCTAAACCGTCTCCTTTGAGAAGACGGAGAAAATACTGTAGAGACTAGAAGTTCATTTAGTAAAAAACTGTCTGCTAGTTCGTTGTCAGGGGACGCACTATAACACGTTTCCAGTTCCAGCGACGCACTGACATTTTGGCGTCCACCTTGTGATCGCAACAATCTTGTGATCGGCGTCCATCTTGTGATCGCAACCATCTTGTGATCGGCGCCATCTTGTTATGTGCGCCATTTGGCGATTGCAACCATCTTGTGATCGGCGCCATCTTGTTATCCGCGCCATCTTGTGAACGCAACCATCTTGTGATCGGCGTCCATCTTGTTATCCGCGCCATCTTGTGATCGCATCCGTCTTGTTTTCTTCGCCGTATTGTTATCGGCGCCATCTTGTAAGATGAAGTTAACACGTAAAAGTGAACTTCTTCATGATATTTGATAGTTGGTTAAGGAAATCGTCTTAAAATGATCTGGTTGAAGTGTACAGCTACTACCTTGGACTATTGATCAAAGCGACTATTCATACACACCAAAAGAGTTATTATAACCTGTACATTTATCTTCAAAAATTATGTGTAACTGTATCACCATTATTTTATGTTTAATATATTATTCGAACGTTTCACAACTTCATTAGTGGTTTCATAAAAATATTTTTATTTATGTTTGAATTGTGCCAAGCTGTGGATACTGTTTTTACATCAAGGGCAATATACCAGTTTAATTAATCGTGTTACATTGACTGAGCAATTGATTGACGGCAAAAAGAGACAACTGCATTGTGTCGAAGTTTTTATGCATGTATTTGCCCAGCCCATCGCCTGCAGCACACTCTACATTGAAAACACGATATAATTGCCATTAGCATAGAGTATTGCGTCTAAACGACTGTCCGTAAATCAATGCACGTTTATAGCTCAACGGAAAAAAACGTTTTCGATTTGAGTCTCTCGAATCAGATTAATCGCATTAAACTTCTCGCATTAATATGGATTATTCATCCTGTACATGTGAATCGAGTGAATGGTTGAGCCAACATTAGACATATCTGGTTGTGTTGATGGATCAGTCTCGACACCTCCCGCTCGGCAGTAGCGATTTATCAGCTGACCTTTCACCCCGCGCGATAAGCCACTGATTCGCCGGCCGGAATGTCAATTAGCACGCGGCGGAATGCGCGGCATGCTGCAGGGCCAGGTATCGCAGTCAATCGCGAGCGACATGTGTCCGGTCGAACGGGGGTGTTTTTCGATTACAAGAGAGGGAAGACATCGATCCTCGATAAAACACACTCGGTTGCATTTCAAGGCTGCTCACTCGGGGATAATCCTGGCCTGGGGGTCGTTCTACTAGTGATGGTCACCGATTTCACTTTGGGGCCGCTTCATGCAACTGACGGCCATCTGAGGTTATGTCCAACAATTGTGCGTCAATATTGTCCAACACTAGCAGCATGTTGAGACCGGAAATCCTGACTGAAGGGTTTTCCGGGGTTTTCCTCAGTCGCTAATGAGAATGCAAGGGATTGAGTCCTCTTAAGCAGCCCTCGGACTTCCCTTCCCAACTTCCCTAAATCTCTTAACAACCTAGTTAGTCAGTGAAGAAGGTTACACCGGGTAGTTCTGATGTGTACCCTACAGCGGGCGTGTTGCTTTGGTGCGTGGAAAGGTGCGACCTCCCCCCACCAGTGTGCTTCACTGCCTATGAATCATACCTAGCCCACTAAAGAATATCCTTGTACCATCGGTTCTGCCTGGTCCCTGTCTAAAGATTCAGTCTGTATAGCTCTCAGTCTGTATGCAGTCGCGGCCTAACAATGCAACCAACATATTCAAACGTCCAGACAGTGACCGCACTACTTCTGGTCGCTCTAATTGGAACACTCTGTGGATTAGACACTTCCTTCTGTCTGTCTGTCTGTCTGTCTGTCTGTCGTCTGTCTGTCTGTCTGTCTGTCTGTTGTCTGTCTGTCTGTCTTGTCTGTCTGTCCTGTCTGTCGTCCTGTCTGTCTTCTGTCTGTCTGTCTGTCTGTTTCTGTCTGTCTGTCTGTTCTGCTGTCTGTCTGTCTGTCTGTCTGTCTGTCTATCTGTCTGTCTGTCTGTTTGTCGGTTGGCTCTACTAACATCGGTTCCTCGTCGGCCGAGTGCACGTCTAACAATAGAGGCGAGATTCAATGGTTTGCCACATTGTTGACCTCGCTGGCCGTGTCAGACTTACGTCTTTAACACTAGTGACAGTCACTACTGTCCAACTATAGAGCAGGCCTAGCTACTCACGAAACAATGTATCGTTCAGCTGCTCGGCGATGCTACGATAACGTTACAAATGAGCTGATAACACGTATCTTAATAGTCACTAGCACAACTACGATCACAACAAATTATCAACCTAATATCAGGAAATTTTCCTGGTATAGCTAGGAATACACACTAAATGACACTCGTACACACACCCATATTTCGTTGGATTTCCGGCATTTTAGAAGTAAATGTTTCGAGTGTATCGAGTGTTTTGCAAAACCAAGGCCATATTATTCTTGTCAAAATAGATTAATATGCAGGTACACGTTTTAAAATGTACTGCCTCAATTAACAATACAGGTATAACAGTTACAATCAAATTTTAGCTTGCAGATTACGAATACTACACAAATAAAGAGTCATTTATAAATGTCCAATTCAAAACTGTTTTAAACAGTTTTAAAAGAGCAGAACCATGTCATAATACAGAAAGTTCGGAATTTAAGAGTGGACACAACTTTAATTGTTTTTCGCCTTTAGAGATGAACGCCAATCAATTAATTGAACCTTCAGTATACATTTAGACCACCAGACTTATCACTCAACTTTATTTTCACCCATCGCAATTTAAATACCCGGCCGTGCCTTCCACTCTGTTTCATCCACTCCTCATTAGTCGTTGTTAAACATGTTTGACATGTTCTAGAACGGGTGTCTGAAGCAGATGAACGTCATTCGTAAAGACAGATAAATAAACCGCGTGAAATTGTGTAGACCCGGCACCTCCACCAAACCTCGTTTTATTTGTAAATGAATTTACAACTGCATACAACGATAATCAACACGGCACTTAACAAAACATGTTGAATTTAATATAAATGTGCTTACAAATTTCCAATACTTTAATTGCGCAAGGACGATTAATATCGTAAATACTTATTCTCCATTTGAAGAATATGAAAAGCAAAAAAATGTGACATGGATTCTTGCAAAATCCATCTTGAAACTTTTCGGGTAGTGTTGGTAGGTACAATGCATATTAGGATAAACAGTACACAGTGGTTAGCCGGTCTTGTTGCTTGGTCGCTTCTTCTTCCTCGGGCTCACCCTAGGCCGAGGGGGCCGGAAGATACCCGCCTGACAGAGGAATTCACTGCGCTACCACATTGGCCAGGCACGATCTGGCCGGGACACGGCTGTCGGCCCGGACGTAATCGAATACATTCCAGCCATTGGAAACCAGCCCACACTAATCTTATCACCTCTTATTGTTTTTCTAGGGGTCTGCCCCCAGCGGAGGGGGAGGGGGGGGAAACGGCCACGGGGTTAGTGTTTATCAACAAACATCCTTCTCCCTATCTCTGTTTGTCTCCGGAACTGATGCTTATTTTATTTGTACGTTATTCTTTATTTACTTTAAAAATGCATCGTGCACGATTTTTTAAATGTCTGTTTTGGAAATTTACAATATGCAGAAAACTTCACAAACGTATAATGCGTTGAAGCTATTTTGTAATAACCAATGTATTTTGTTTTGAATATTGCTTGCTTACATAAAATGATCATACGAAATGTAACATTGTATTTGTTTTGTTTTAGATATCGTCAGCTGAGTGAGTCCTACTCGGGCATTCCAGCACATCCAGCCCCGTTGAGCTGCTATGGTGAGTGTCTCTTAGTGTATGCATAACACGGCCGCTGACCCTAGTGTTAGTGATCTAAAACTGCAATTTTAGTATCTAAAAATCAAATTGTTTGCTAATGAATCGTTTAACATAGATTGATTGACATCGACATTCTTGTTTATAATTCACATTTAAAATAATATCTTATCAGTGCACTTATAAAGTCATCCATATAAAAAACGTACCCATCGATATCTTAAAAATCAATCGATATCCTGGTCTGGTTTATATAAAGCGGTATCGTTGTTTTTCTTTGGTAGCAACAACATGTTACATCCAACGTGCACTTAACATCTAGCCTCATAAACATCTTCATAAGTATTTCACTATTTAAACAATTTGCAATTATATATATTTTTGACTTCTCACTATGCAGGTTACTTTGCAGGACAATGCAAGTATTGTAATGAGCTTATACGACAGTTAATGTTGATTATTTAACTAATTTTGTAATGAGCTTAACGAAGCGAAGATTCCATTCTACTACACTGGAGAAAAAAATCCGGAATGTTTTTTTTTTCTTTTTTTTTTTTTTTTTTCTTTTTGTATTTTTGTCTGTTTGTCCGCACGATTCCGGATAAACAGATACTCCGATTGCGATGAAATTTTCTGAAGGCCTTCGAAATCTCTGAACTTAGAACTATCACGTTTTTGAGTGCAATCGAAAAATTATTTCTTATGAAAATCACAATTTTACGATTTTTTTTTCGATTTTTTTAAAATTTCTTTGACTTATAACACCTACATGCTTTATCCGATTTTAATGATTTTTGCACAGAACCTTTATTTTATAAATTTATATATTTTTGTGAAATTTGAGCGCAATTGAAAAAATATTTATTATAAAAATCGAAGTTTTACGATTTTTTTTATCAATTACGATTAATAAATTAAAAAATTAAAGTTAATTTTTAATTTAATTTTATTTAATTTAATTTAATTTAAAAAAAATTCAACTTAGTAATGATTTTTCCGCAGAACAACAGAAAATTCGCATAACACATGGCAGCTCAATGCACCAATTACGCTCATCCAACAACGCGGCGGGACAAGCGTTTTCCTAGTTAATATACTGCATGTGTGTTGTCGTGTTCATACATACAAAACGGCGTACAATTAATTTGTTTAGTTGGTAGCAAAATATATTTTAGCCAGTAGATATTAACTCCCTTGTTTCTCGGTTTGTCTTCTAAATCTGTACACCCGCCTCTTCTTTCCTCTTCCGCTCATGTGTTGGTTGTGTGGATCCGGTTTCTACCCACAATCGAAGTCACGAGGGGGATGTGAACCCACACACTCAAGACTCCCACGCTTCCCGGGGACTTACGTGTTATTCACTGGATGGATAAATAATTGGAATGAAACATGAGTTTCCAGGTATTCATCTAATATTTACACAGGATGAAATTGCATCGAATATCTTTCTACAATTCGTAGTATGGTATTATAAGGAAATAATCGCATTAAAGCAGAGTTGTAAAAGATCAAGATCAAAATGTTAAATAAAACAATAAAATAATCTCTTAACATTTCTTAAAATTTGGTTTATCCTAATCAGAAGACCAATTTTAAATCCGCCTATTTTTCGTAATTAGTTTTAAGTATGAATATTTTGTACTTATGACATTGAAAAAATCACAATGTTGCTCATAGTTTCATTTGCGTGCATAACATTTCACAGTTATTTCCTTAATGCGTGATTGTAAACATTTTGTGAGTGTCTCTTCTAATTTGAACAATGTTTGTGAAGACGACATGTGGTTAATATGATTAAAAGTGACACACAAAACTCATTTAATTATTTCTGTTTTGACCCCACGTTTCAAGACACGAATTGTCAACGTTTGTTAGTTCATTCATCGTACTTATTACAATGAGAACCTTGAAAGAAGACAAAACAAAACTGTTATTTTGGCTGTGTTATTTGATTTCATTTTGGAAAATCTTTCTCGATTTAGTCTCTGATCCATGATGAATTAATTGAATAAGATGAGACCCGGATCTGTCTTTGCGCCAAACTGCGTTGCAAGCAGCAATATATCTCCGGCAGACCAGTGCTGCTGGCCCTGAGATGAGCGAGAAATAGCTCACCGCCCCCACGGGGGGGGGGGCAACACCCTAGAGTAAATTCAATATTTTCTTTCGAAAGGTTTGAGAGTGTGTTTGTGTGTTTGTGTGGCGAATAAATCATTGTTCAGTGAAAGGAACTCGCGATTCGTATGTGCGCTTTGTAGTAGGCCGGGCGTATAAGATATAGGGGTGTGTGGGTAACCTTGTAGTAGGCCGGGCGTATAAGATATAGGGGTGTGTGGGTAACCTTGAGTGTTCAGGAGCAAGGGTCTGGGGGGGTTGCATGCCCACGAGGGGTAGGGGTATATAGCCCGGGGTATAAGATATAGGGGTGTGTGGGTAACCTTGTAGTAGCTCGGGCGTATAAGATATAGGGGTGTGTGGGTAACCTTGAGGGTTCAGGGGCAAGGGTCTGGGGGGGTTGCATGCCCACGAGGGGTAGGGACGGGGGTGGGGCCACCGGTCATATCTTACTACTTAAAATTTTTCTTTGATTAAGAACGATACTTTTTCGGATAAATTGTTCAATACTTTCTTAGCCCCTAAGACTTAATTATTCATGAACCTTCCACAGTAACCCAAACTAATAATTACACAATACAAAAATAATTAATTGTATGATTTTAAAGATCCTAGAACTTGTAGTTGTTTGTATTACAAGATTTTGAAAAATATGTAGTTAATCAGTCAGATAAAATTGTAAATAAAGTAAAAATACAAAGTAATTACTATCTTTTACGAGTGTTTGAGTTTCATTGTTTTTTGTCGGAGTGCCGTGTTGAGTATTTATTAACGACGTACGTTATTTTGTGTAGTTGTAAATTAATTATCAAATAATAATAATGACTTTTGGTGGAGGTGCCGGGTCTACACAATTATACGAATTTTGTTTATTTGTCCGTTCGGAACTGTTAAACTGTATCTACAAACACGATCTGTACATTTAACGTGATAAATGTTCTGTATGAACTTTCTCTTTGGCGCTTCTCTTCACTAGCTATGTGATGTTTTAAACTTGTCTGAATACAAAAGAATTACGATGTATCTCAGAGAAGTTAAAATATTCGCAACGTGCTTTACAATATACAATTTTTGTCACAGACGATATTTCTGGAATGTCCAGGTATCATGAATCGAGTTTTGATCAAGATAAGTAAACGTTTCGTATTCTTGAACGATAAACCGATTTTTAAACTATCTCCTGTGTGTAACTTGGGTCAGAAGACATATTAAGCCTGAACTCCAGTTTGTGTTCATAAAGAGCGACTAGTCTGAACATTTCCTTTGTGAAAGCGCCCAGTTTGAAACTGTGCCATCATCCACATCCCCGTAACATTAAAGTTTGTTCATCATATGATATTATTTTCATGTTGGTAATACCAACGCGACGCAAATTGGTATTCGATATTGCCTTTCTGCTCCAAAGAAAACACTGCCGCTCTCCATGTATGTTGGCCCTGAATAGCCGACATCAAACACCCTGTGTTTTGCGTTAGACTGTGTTTTTGTGCCCTCGCTTTGCGTACAGCGCTTCGCCCAGCTTCACATTATATAATGTAGCAAAACAAATGGAGAATTCTACTGGACTTGTGAATTTTTTAACACAAAATAAATAGGTTTGTTATTTTGACGTTATTTTTTTTTAAAACATGTGCTATTTATCGTGCAAAAAACAAACTTTCTGTTTGTTCTGTTATTTTAAAATAATACAAAATTGGATATAATAAAAATTAATTTAGTTTTTTCAAAGGAACGAGAACACATCACTCATGTGTGTTGACGTATAGAGCATTAACGTGTTTGTTTTGTTGAACGTTCATGTTTGTTGCATTGCCCGTCGACGTGATGAATAACATGAATAAAAGAAGAGACTATTGAGCGCGTGTATTATGTTGTTTAAAATCGTATGAATAATACGTTGCATAAATACAAAGTAGGGCTCTCCTCTGTTTTGCCTCCTCTGTCTCAAAGGACACGTACAAGGTTAATGCGGACTTTACGACGCAAACAAAACACGATCATGCGGGATACAATGCGAACTAAAACAAAATAATAATGAATTGTATTGTGCAAATAAAACGGAAAACATCTTCACTCACAGTCTGCGTATTCCAGAAACTTATCTTTTAGACAATATCCGTGTAGGAAATGTATTGGAATACGATGTTATATTTTCTACTTAGTCATTTGACAATGTCCAATTCCAAAACTCAAATTTAGCTTTGTATCCATGTGTATATATTTCATTGTTTTATTTTACTTTAAGTTTTAAATAGAATGTTTCTTTGGCAAAGTTTATGATTAATTATTTTAGAAATACTTAAGCTAAGATAAGAAATGCTCAGTTTTTAAATACAAGATATGGAGAAAATGTTGAAGAAACAAAGTTGATGAACTTCATTGTTAGAACATTGATAAATTTAAAAATCACGTAAGTATTTTCCTTCTGGGCAAGACCCTTATAGATCGCCTTAGGTGAACCACATTTATTGAGGTTTATTTACCAATAGTGTCCGGAAAACAAATTGGCAAAACACAATTCGATTTCTGTTTGCCTTCGTGTTGGTAGGTGGGGGGGGGGGGGGGGGAATCTCTTGCAATACGCCCTCTGCCTCCTGGCAACGCACGAGGAAGGAATGCACAAGTAGAGTCAGCTAGCTTTACCCACCCCTGGTCTGGCGAGCAGCGGTGTTTCATTCCCGCACGTTTAACTGAATCGAATGATGTTAATTTGCTACAGCTCGTTCCGTGGTTTCTCAGTGTACTTCCTGAAAACACGGATCCCGCGTTCAACGTCCGCCCGTCCACGTGTTGCCACACTTCATTCAAACACCAAACATTAAACATTTCTTCTTTGTTCTTATTTTAAATATCAGGAATATAACAATGTAAACAAATTGCAGTTCTCAATTTATTAATCGGCATTATTGGGAAATTAGTTAATTATTAATACAAATCTTGTTAAATAGTAACGTAATGAAATGACGAACATCTAAATAAATGCCTCGAGAAAATGGTTATTTTATTATTCTTATTGTGACTAGTTCTAACACGTGGTTTTGTTTCCAAAAGAAAATGTTACGCTACGAAATATCCGGTTTTGGTGGAGGTGCCGGGTCTAGATAAAAATAAATTTATTTTCTTTTTAAAAGTACTTGTAATTCTGCGCATGTGACGCCCAGTGAGCGGAGAGAATGTACGTAGCCTTGTGCCAGTCACTCGAAAGAACATCGAGTTCCAGACCCATGTCAACAGTGGTTGCATTATCTAGATGAGTACTAACTCTTTCTAGCTGTTGTCTCTTGCTACTCTATAATCTGGGATCATGCTGCTTGTTTTCACTTTACACAACTTGAAATGTGACAAATACAAAATTATGTACAAGCTTACTTTTAAAGATATCATTAAATATAATGCAATGTTAATAAGTGGTTAAAATTAACAAAGTTAAAGACTTGCTTGTTCTCAAATGCGATTCTCCTTAACTTTCTAGTCTGAAGGAAGAAGATGGGTATAATTAGGCCGACTCGTGAATAGAAAACAGCCCCGAGCTTGTTGTGGTACCCCTTCTGCTTGTTAATGCCTCGGATTACACTAGTCTGCCCCGAGCATGTTCGGTTTGGCTGCACCAGCCTGCACTCGTCTGGTTAATATTACAACGAAACACAGTCATCGCACCTAGCGTAACGGCTTCATACGGCGCTAGGAACTACATACCGGGGAAACAGATTGCGGTAAGGAATGTGTTTTAAGATTTCATTGCGAGGAATATGTGTTTATATAGCTTAATAATTTCAAGCGCTCACATATAAATGCTCCGTTATTTGAATTCCCTGCAGTTTGTTCAGTAATTACTATCCTGAGAAACTATTCCAGGTTCGTATTAAGGTACGTTTTAATCAGCACTTGCCTTCGTTGTTCGCAGTTAAGCTTGAACAAAGAGAATTTGTTGTACGGTTATTTCGACATTACACTCAGGTTGGCGTTTAAGTTAGTGTTGTTTATGATTTACAAGCTATAGTGAGCAATATGCGAAAAAGTAATATTATTACACTGAATAAGTTCAGAAAACAAACCAAATACTTGCTGTAGATCAGACCCATGTAAGTCTTCTGCTAACGATCGCTCACGTCACTTTTGCTCTGTTCACTATAGATTATATGTTTGATATTGAAGGTTCTTCTATGGACGATTGGAAAATTAATTTATTGAAAATTAATACATAATTTAAACGTATTATTTTACGAAAACAATCTAGATCCAGACAATAACGGTTGGTCTGTAAGATTGAATAATAAAATAAACAATACCTTAAGACACGTGCCTGACCCGGGTCTAGAACTAATATTAACCTGAAGAAAGGTTCATCGACCACGGCTACTACGACGCTTTAAAATTTTATTACAACGTTGAGGACGAAATACCTTTTACTAAATTATACAATTACATTAAGTAGTTTTTTTACAGACAACGTGTACTCACGCACGCACTTGAACTCACGCACATTAGTCGTAATAGTGCACGTGTACTCACGCACGCACGTATAAGTGCACGTGTACTCACGCACGCACGTGTAAGTGCACGTGTACTCACGCACGCACGTGTAAGTGCACGTGTACTCACGCACGCACGTATAAGTGCACGTGTATGCACGCTCACACGTGACCCATTGTGTCGGAGCGGCTCACACGGAATATCATTAACCTATTTAATTAGAGGAACCCTGCTCTGTCTCTATATTACGTGTAATATGTTTTTCGTTGGTTTTACAATAATTAATAGACCCGGACAATTTCCCCCAGGAGTAACCCCTTCCTTTACGAGAGGAAGGGGAAGGGGAAACGGCAGAATTAGCTTCGTGGAGGGCTCTCACATCGCTGCTATTCTGGAGTGAAATAACACACACGACTGTCATTGTCGTCCCTTTACAACCCTCTCCGCTTCAAGAAACAACCCCACATTATCATATCCTCGAGACATTTGGTTCATTTTAATTGCTTTTTTAATCGGCTTAAAACTACGATGTCGTAAAAGATTTGACGCCTACGAATATGTTGAAATTAATTTAATGGTAATTCCTTGCGTAAGAGGGCGACTTTCCTTGGTCGCTCTCTGGGCTATTGATCGAAATGTCTCAAGTCTCTCTACTCGAGCTTTTGTCCGACGAAATATCCTCGACTCTGCGGCTCGAACACGAGTTTGTGTTGCGCTGAAAGGATGGATTGTTAATTTTATTTGATTAAGCCCGGGTGTTTAATCTTTCGTCTGAACTTTGCAAAGTTAGCAAAAGACAAACTTTAGGCGTAAGTTTATCGCTAAGCTTGTTCCAATCACATTAACTGTTGCCAACCGTGAGGGAATATCCCAAACAGTGCTAACAACTGTGATCTTGGCGGGGATATATTACACGCCGCTCCCACAAGAGACGGTTTCTAAAGCCTAAAGCGCGCGATCAAATGAAGTGGGTTTTATCAACGCACAAAGTCTACAATTATCATTTCAGCAGAGTTCACTACGTCACGTTCTCGTGATTGCATTTCGCCTGCAAGGTCGCGACGACGAGATAATCCGCGGGTAAATAATCACAATCATCTCTGTATTCACTAAGTACCAGCCCTTACTCTTTCTTCGTGCCACATGCAGTTCCTTTATGTGGGACCGTACAAGTCGGATTATAACTGAAAAATATTTTTCTTTCCCTCTTTAAAAAAAATATTTTTTCTTCCCTGTTTTAAAAAAAAAACTTTTTCTATTATTTTCCCCTTGACATTTTAAAATTATATTTCACTCAGATTGACATTTATTTTGTGTTGGCATTTTCTTACAACGAGAATGATAAAACATGTTAAGTTAGCTGTAAGAGTAACATGGACTGTGATATAACTCAAAAAGGAGAGTTTTGAACCCGGCACCTCCACCAAAAGGTTGTGTGTTCTTCTCCGACAATCTGTTGATTAAGAAGCTTCGCTCCCTATTTTAGATACTCCTTCTTTCAGCAACATCGCCAAGCAGAATACATCGAATGTTCTAATCGCTAGTAACACTTTCATTTCTCGATTTGGTTAGTCGGGAAACACTCCCGTAGGTGTAATTCTTATTATTTACTACAATTCACAAATTTAAAAATTAAATAAAAATTAAGACGCTCACCTGGAATGTGGGAGACCCGTGGTTCGAATCCCGGTTGGGGCTGACTTTTTTAATTTCTGAATTGTAGTAAATAATAACTCTTTTATCTCGTTCCTAACAACGAATACAACTTTCAGACACAACTCGAGATGAGAATATCTTTGACAACCTGCTGCGTGTGATCTCTATGAAATACCGGCTGACAGGACAACAATATCAGATTTCTTTCATTCTGTTAAGGGTTCTACCAGGGTGGAACCTGACACCACGCGTTACCCTGGCAACGACGACAGTTTGCTCTCTAGAACCACGAGGGGTCGAAACGCACTTGTCGTTTTAGTTCATTGAAATAAATATCCTGAACAACTTAATTAATCATTTAACTATTTCTTATGCTTTGCTAAGTTCAAAATATTCGATGTTCCTCTAGTTGCATCACTTTTCTGTCCGTCCGTTCGTCCGTGCGTGTGTCACGTCTGATGATAATAACCGAACATGACGTGATTGACACGCGGGTTTTCTTATTCAACAACGATCGTTGGTCTTGTGGTTAGCGTATCTGCTTCCAATGCAGAAGGTCCAGGGTTCGATTCCCGCCAAAGTCAGAAGTTTTTTAACTTCTGATTTGGACTTAAGTCCAATCAGTTCTTGTCTTAGAAGTTTGTAAACGGTGACTTTGGAGCCGTCCTAGCAACGAAGCATAATAAATTCAGAGTTGTTCTGAATCGGCCATGTTGATTCTGGCGTTGATATGCGGGTGTTCGCACTGTCCATACCACTGATTGCTATATTTCCTATTAAAAATATCGATCTTTGGTTGGTTATCGCTGACTCGTCGATTGCGTCGGGGCCTACAGGGTTGGCTTGGTCGCTTTGATTTACTGTTCCCCACTGAAAATCAGTTACATATAACTGAGTGGGTAGACTCTAAATACAATTTATTTATTTATATTTATTTAATGCATCTACCTAAAAGCATACAATAAAAATATGCCAAGGCGTAAGTCTAAAAACACTAAAAACTTCACATTAATTCATAATCAACTGATACCGCCAATTATAAAAGTGAACTGAAAGAAACTTGAGCGTGAAGAAAACTTCACAATGGATGAGTTCAGCGTGGAACAAAAGTGAGATGGTGTAGGCTAATCTAGGAACGTGCACGAGCCTAAGAACAATGAGACAGGAGTGTTGTGGTCTAATTACTGATCCCGTAGGGTGAGAGGATGCGTAAGACTCCTTCAGGAGGGGGGGGGGGGGGGGGAGGGGAGGGAGGGGGCGACGCTCGAGCTAAAAGTGAGAGAAATAATTAAAACCGAGAAGATTAGAAATCAAAACGCGGAAGTCATTGGGGACGTAGAACTCATCACGTGAGATTGTCTACATCATTGTGACAATGTGTCTGTACATTAGGTTGGGAGGGGGGATAGGTAGGGGAAGCCAGAGGCAGGTATAGGGGGTAAAAATAAAAGTAAAGTTTCGTTTTTATTATACCAAAAAGCGGTGAATTGGTGGTGAAAATAATTCAACATTTAGTTGAAAGCTTATGTCTCTCCCCCTATGATATTTTTGATAATTTTGGGTGTGGGACCTTGTAAAAGAATTTCAGATTACAATAAAATTTAGTTATGAGAATTTAGAGGCAGGTATTAGTAATGGAACTTATTTGCATCTTTGGTTTTGTTCTGCCCAAAAGCGGTGAATTGGTGTTGAAAACGATTGATAATTTCGGGTTTTAGCGGTGAAAATTTCGTTTTTACTATAAATACCTGCCTTGTTATAGCACAATGGCTTATAATTTGAAATAATATGTTGCTTCATAATTATAACGGTCCTGTTTCAGATTCAGTTTATGTATTTAAATTGTATTGCATATGGTTTTCAGTGCAGGGTGTAAGTTTATTTGTAGTTGGCCTATTCATTTTCATGAGGTGATGTTTGGCGGGGTGGCAGATTAAACACGATTTACTATTTCATTCCTTGCTAGCATGGCCGCAATGCTCACATTCCATATATTAAAATAATACATATTGAGTAATTCAAATTTTAAAAGTTAAGCAGCGTCGTCCCACCGGTGTTTGAGAAGCGTTTTAATAATAGTATATTTTAAGACGATTAGATAAAAGAAACTAGTAAAACAGGTATTTATTCTTTGAATAAGTGTTTATAAAACATAACACAGCTCGTTATCAATATTTATTTGAGATATTTCGACTTTTATTCAAAAGTCTTTTTCAAACTGAAGGTTGAAAAAGGAAAATTAACAACAATCCATATAAAAGATGTAAAAGGTAAGTGCATGAAATCCTAATATCATGAGTACTCCTAGTGCACATTGTCCACCTATATGGAATATTTTTTGTCCTAGTGCATCTAGATCCAATTCAACGACGACGACGACGACAAATTTTGATGTTGTCAATAATCTACTTCTTGTAATTTTCTCTTCGACAAATTTTGTTATCTATTGCCACGTATATTTTATTTTTGTCATGTTTTTTTTTATTTTCATCAATTTGTGTTGGCAGTTATGTTTTATGGTTATTTTGTTTTTTTCTTATTTTATATGGATTGTTGTTAATTATCCTTCAGTTTCAAAAAGAATTTTGAATTAAAGTCAAAATATTACAAATAAATATTGATAAAAAGCAGTGTTATGTCAATAAACACTTATTTAAAGAGTAAATTTTAAAATTAAACTTCAATCTTAATAAAATGGAACAATTGCATGAAAACGTGCAATAAACATTTTAATCTTGAGTGTGGAAGAAAATC
This sequence comes from Sweltsa coloradensis, assembly GCA_024449915.1. Lineage (NCBI taxonomy): Eukaryota > Metazoa > Arthropoda > Insecta > Plecoptera > Chloroperlidae > Sweltsa > Sweltsa coloradensis. Next base: position 75,726 of record JAMZAV010000397.1, on the reverse strand, counting down.
TGAACCGTATAAATCCATATCTACTCACTTTCTGTAACGAGCCATCCATCGGATCTGGAGCCTTAAGATATATTGTTTAACTGACACTTTCCGATTTGTTTCCGAAAGTAAATTTGTCAAAACGAAGTCACGCATATAAACGACAGTGATGAATTTTTGTCGCAATGTGGAAATGACATGGAAGTTGTGATATATCACACTTGTAATACCCTGCTGGAGATGAAGCTACGAGTCAATGAGACTTGTAATGAATCTCACTTTCTTCGAGTGCGGAGATTAATATCTAGAGTTATCATCTTGCTCGCAGAACGAACTCGGCCTGACGATACTTCTATGTGATGTGATATGTGACACGACGTGTTGTCGCAATAACACACGGTTCACTTACCCCAGTTATTGCAATCGCAAGTTCCTTCAATAACTCGCTATCACCATGGTTACTGAAAGTAATAACACTCGTTACAATTAGCTTGATCAGTTCAGTTGACTAGCACAGTTATGTGAAACAAATAGCAGTAACAAATATGTACCAGTTATTTATCAGAGCGCAATTTTTCCACTTCAGTTATATCTGGCGTTCTTTTCATTATATTATTTATTACGTGTATGCTATTTTTGTGCATACATATTTTTGACATTAATTTTGTTTGGGTTGAACAACTGCTGGGAAAATATTTGTCGAACAACACAGGTTACAGAAGCTGGACAAACCCCACTTCGCCTGGGTGAAGAGTAACAAATAGTCTTCCACACGAGATCACACAGGCTCCGACGCGTGATGCTTTTTAACGATAGACTAATGAATTTCATTGGACAAGGTCTTCTATTATTGAACCACTTACTTTATTCTTCTTAAACTGCTTTAAATCAACCGACATATTTTTAATATTCGGAAGCTCTGAGTGCGTCAACATGAATTTGTACTGAAATACTTTTAAATAAATAAATTAACAATAAATAAAAATAATACATAAATAAATATATACAATAGTAATGTATACAAGACATAATTGTTGGAGTAAACATAGGAATATATCAAGCGTAAAACATTTGTAAACAAAACATGTTATTGTAATTATTTTTAATAAAACTTCTCAGTACACTATAACAATCATTGTTTACATTAGTTCTACACAGGGACGATGTTAAATACAACCCAGGAAATCTCATATTATCCAGCTCGACCGAGTGTTGAACCCTGGTCTCCCGCTTGCAGGGCGGACGTCTCTTTGTACGTTGCCACCTACAGGAGTGTTTCCAGACTAACCTGATTGAGAAATACTGTCCAGGGACAACCAGTCCCCCACTTCAGGCGACTAGCTTGACCCATAGTTTGAGGCGTGTACAGAGGAAGGGAATGTCCATAGATTTTGTAAACGACTCGATTTCAGCCTTGTACGACTACTTTGAAACATCTTGTGATGTACCTTATATCTTGCAAACCTTAATCCCCCCTTCAGTGCCTCCATCTTGTATTACCCGTAATGAATCCCAGCAACATACGACATTATATTCCTCTCGGATATCAATATTTGTTGAGCTCTATTTGTGTCTGAGAACTCGTTACGTCTCGTTGTATGCGAGCACATAGAGAATCTTACTATGAATACATTATTAAAATATAAATTACATCCAGACATGCGCATGTAGTCTCAAAGAGGTTTGCATTAGTTTGCTCTCAATTCATGGTATCTTAATGTGATTTGCTCGGAAACTTGCACCTGATAGCTCGAACCCCATTTCAAATAACATAATACTACATCACATAAATCATGAGTATGTGATAACATAGATTATTCACCTTACATTGAGCACAAAGTAATTTTAGTTAACAAAGTAGTGTTATTACGTTCAAAAATTTAAAATATGCATTCAACACCTTTAACATGATAAGATACGAGGCAATCAATTTACTACACATTATTTTTTTAAATAATGATGATTCCAATATATCAATCAATAACTTAATACACATACTAGAAAATGTCGTTGATAGACCAGCAAACGAGCTATAATGCAGGCTGCTAACGAAAGGAAATTTCACTTAGGTTAATTTATTAAAACTAAACTTAAGTAAAGTAGACATTAAACTTGGTGTTGTTCTTAATTCATCGATTTGACCAGGGCACACAATAGTGAAATACGCATTCAGTTCCGTTGATGATGATGATTGATGATGATGATTGACGAGCGAGCGAAGCGAATCATTTGTAAACGGTGACTTTGGAGCCGTTCTAGCAACGAGGCACAATAAATTTCAAGTTTCTCGATTTGTTTAGTCGGGAAACACTCCCGTAGGTGTAATTGATATTATTTACTACAATCCAGAAATTAAAAAAGTCCGCCCCAACCGGGAATCGAACACGGATACCTGCGTATAATACGCTGCGAAAGGTAATGGACATTTAATTAGTGTTGGTGGTCAGTTCAACAGCAGATATTCGTTGCAGTACTTTCCATCCATTCAGATGTAAAATGCAACTACAATTCAGAGCTTAACGATTTCCGTCCTGATGGTCTAGTGGTTAAGACGCCTGTCTGGAATGCGGGAGATCCGTGGTTCGATTCCCGGTTGGGGCGGACTTTTTTAATTTCTGGATTGTAGTAAATAATAAATTTCAAGTTGTTCTGAAAAGGCCTTGAAATTCTGGCGTTGATCCGTTGGTGTTCGCACTGACCCTTGATTGCTATATTTCCTATTAAAAATATCGATCTTTGGTTGGTTGTCGCTCACTCGTCGATTGCGTCGGGACCTACAGGGTTGGCTTGGTCGCTTTGGTTTACTGTCCCCTACTGAAAATCAGTTATGTGACTGAGTGGGTAGACTCTAAATACGAATTTATTTATTTATGCTATCAGTAGAGGTACGTGTATTTCGCTACTGACGATAAAACCGAAATATGTATAAATCATTCAATTTCAAAAAATGAGCATGAATTGATCAATCTAGAACAGAAAATGCCAAAATTGAATCACCGCCAAACGGCGAAATATGTGTAAATTACACAATAACAGCGAAATTAAAAAAAATCGTGTTTTTAACGACGAAAAGCACTAAAAATGGATTTTTTTGTTAAATTACGGTGTAATTTTCACTATTGTATGCAGTACAGTTTCATCAACAACTAAGGTGTTATAAAATAACTATCAGAAAAAATTATGAATTGAGTCTTAGGTAACTAAAACCGGTTTGTTTATAAGTACTTTCAAACTTGTTTGATATGTGGCTAGAATATACGACAGTCGCGACTACGAATAATTACACGCATATAAATTGTTAAATATAGACAAAACCGCTGAAATAGAGCTTTAACCAATAACACCGAATATCTCAATTTTAAAAACGAAATTTACTTCAAAATAAACCACTTTCACGGACCTCTAGCTATCAGTTATTCATTATTTTAACACCATATTTAATATTCAATGAAAGACTTTTATTTATTTATTTAAAGTCTATCCTATTCAGTTAAAAAACTTATCAACAAAGAAGGACAACTTAATAAATCTAATTACATAGATTCAGATACAATAATGAACTTCTTGTTTTTTTAGAAAATAAATAAAAATGTAAATAAATTACAAACTATAGTTTTATGCAAACTTGACGTGATATATGTTATACTTCCACTGATTACTAAAAGACTATTCAGGTTTCCAAAGCCATCTTTATTCTCCTACCTGCTACACCCGAACCCTCTTAATCCTCGGGCCTCACAAATGTTTGCCGAACTGCACGTCGTGTTTTAAGAGTCCTCGCCGAGTTGAGCTTGTTTCCCGCCAAAATGTGATTTATCTTTCCGGTTGATCTCGGCTAGCGCAATTATTTTCGGAGCCTGACATTCTAGGTCGTCGTCGGTCGGGGTAGCTTTCCCTCGTTGAACCCGATAGCTAATAATTTATTCTTTGACTTTGCTCGGGTGGTTTTCAAGAGGTTTGGTATATGCTCTTGGAGTTTCCTTTGTGCTAGACGAGGTAGAGTTAGAGTCGCGTGCTACGTTTCTCCCGAGGTAAAAACACAAGTAGCGCTCAAACAGATGCTTTCATTTTTGACTTTTGAACGTTTTTTCTCTCACTACTTGGCATGATTCTGCTGTCCTCTCCTCAGTGCTTTCTGTGTTTAACATCTGTGTTTCTTTGTATGTTCCTTTGTACATGTATAGGCTGCAGAGGGCAGAATTGTTGCCCTATATCGGCCTTCCCGCCCAAGGGGCGGAAAATATCAATAAATACAATACAATACGAGGCTCCACGACTCTGAGCTAAGAGTGACACTGGGCGTGTTAGAGGACGTGTTAACAACTTGCAAATACGACGTTTGACGCTCAATACAAATAAGCCGGGGAAACTAAATATAGCACTCGGAGTATTTCATAACCAAAGTATATATAAATAATAAATTGCCACGATGCACGATGTGAATACGAGTTTTTATAATACATCTCATGTATCTTCATTTGATTCGACGCTTCTATCTAGTTAGTTGATCTCATTTCATGAATTTTAGACGTACGTAAACATAGTTAGTACATTATAAATAAAGTGTAGCATGTTATTGTTAATTTTAATTACCTACTTTAATATCAATTTTATTATATTTAGTAATATTTAAGGGCTATGCTCGTTGTGATATTCCCAATGATTATAACGTACCAATGATCATTGAATAATGATAAATAAATACATGTTTTGTGACGTGGCAAACAAAATTTTAATGTGATTAAGTACCTACATTATATTTTTATGATTTCTTATTATTGATCAGTCCCTAGTATCCGTGAATAATGGTGGAGTCCCGCTCTTTCTGTTTTAATAAGCTACTAGGCGATGGTCGGCCTGCCGGCCGGCGCAATGCGGTACTACTGTAGGATCGCGCCGAGTCAAGCATAGCGTCAGATAATAGCTACCCCGGGCTAATAGCCCGCCCTGTCGTTGCCACATACAAAACTGCCAGCTTCTCACCTTTTTCTTAAGCATTTTACACTCGGACGCCATTTTCTTTCAATATGCAGTTAACCCAAGGTTTAAAATCTTTTTACGTGGGGAATTGGCTCGAGGGTATTAGGGTTGGGTTATTAAATTTCTTTCTAAACTGTTTTCTTTACGTGGACATGGTGAAAATGTTCAGTACTTATCTCAAATGGAAAAGTTTGCCTTAATCCACGATTATCCTACAATATACAGCTGAAAAATTAGTACGTTATGAATTTTCTATTAATTTTAGCTTAGCAGGTGAACTTTTTATTTTCTTATGTTAATTTAATTGCTTGTCAGACTGAATTTGCTTGAGTATCAAAGTAGCCTTTTGCTAGAACTTTTAAAATCCTGTCGCATCGGCAAAAAAACGAGTTTAGATTTACTGTAATTGGGGTAATAATAAAACCTGTGGGTACAAAATCCGGTTTGAAATAATTTGTTTAAACTGATATTTTTTTATAAATCTACAAATTGTTGCGTCTCACCCGAGCAACGACGGTTGCAAATTATAAAATATGTTGCGTCAACTGAAATAATGTGGATATTAGATACCTTTCTATGAACCGCATTAAATCGAAGTTTCACATGTTGTATATCATGCCTAGCCGGCTCATATATTAAGGTAATTTAATTTGTATGTGTTTGTATCAATTACATTGTTTTCTTTTCTATCCGATATATTATACCATTATACACATTTCATCTATATTAAGTTTATTTATTTTTTGTATTTCGATATTGGTGCTACGTTGTCATTGAGAATATAACAGCAAAGAAACGTCTTTATTTCACGAATGCCCTATCGTTGTTATTGAGAATATAACAGCAAAGAACGTCTTTACTTCACGAATGCCCTATTGTTCCCCCCACCTGCAGCAATTTCGCAATCTCGACAATCGTATCTCTTTTCAGTGTCTTAAAAGAAGCTTTCCCAGCTTTACGCGCTTCTTTTTCTCTTCACATTTTTCATCTCATCGATATCAATTTCACTTTTTTTTTACTTTTATCCACTAATTTCCGAGTTGCTAACACAATTTATAAAGGCGAGGAAGAGCTGCGATGTTGAGAGAGTTAACCATTCCATTTTTTATTCAACTATGGTAAAACTTTGAACGTCGCTATGACAGGCAATTAGCGCGATTTTTTTACCAGCAGTTCGAAGCAGGTGATACTTTTTGTTGAAATATCTTCACTTTTATTACGTGTTCCTGTATAGGACTACTAGCAGGACGGACTTTCTGGGCTTTGCGTGATGAAAATACATTCTCAGCTACAGAATAATTTCCTGTTGAGAAGAGCTTTATCTATTTCCAAAAACGTGTACCTTTTATGAAATGTGTTGCAATTTAACTATTTCCACGTTACATTTTTTTAGTTTAAATTTTTAAAAGTCAAATACTTTTCTTTCATTTGGATGAGCGAAGCGAAGATTCCATTTCACTACACTGGAGAAAAAATCCGAAAGTTTTTTTTTTTTTAATTATTTTTGTCTGTTTGTTAGCACGATTCGGCTAAACCGATACTCCGATTGCGATGAAATTGTATGGAGGTCTTCGAAATCTCTGAACTTAGAACTGCCACGTTTTTTGAGCGCAATCGGAAAAATTATTTCTCATGAAAATCGCAATTTTACGATTTTTTCGATTTTTTTTTAAATTTCTTCGACTTACAACACCTACATGCTTTGTCCGATTGTAATGATTTTTTCACAGAACCTTAATTTTATGAATTGATATATTCTTGTGAAATTTGTGCATTATCAAAAAACTTTTTTTACGAAAATTGCAATTTTACGACTTTTTTCAATTTTTAAAATTTCTCCAGCGAATAACACCTACATGCTTTATTCGATTGTAATGATTTTTTTACAGAACCTTAATTGTATGAATATAATATATTCATGTAAAATTTGTGCGCAATCGAATAATTATTTCTTATGAAAATTTCAATATTACGATTTTTTCCTTTTTTAAAATATCTTCAACTAAGGAATGATTTTTTCACAGAACAACAGAAAATTTGCATAAATAAATAAATAAATAAATTTTATTTAGAGTCTGCCCACTCATTATATAACTGATTTTCAGTGGGGGACTTTAAATCAAAGCATAACACATATCAGCTCAATGCACCAATTACGCTCATCTAACAACGCGGCGGGACTTTAAGCGTTTTTCCTAGTCATACACATTACGCTTCGAAATAACAGGGTGCGAAGTGTTATTTTTATGTAGTAACAATGCCTTTTGTAGAGTGGTAACTTGATTTGATCATCACAGGTACTTTAGTTGTGTCTTGATGTGCTTATTCACATGTTGATTAAGACTGAATCACAGAACGAACATCCTAACTAACAAACATGTTCTCAAGCAGTAAACTCAACAATAACGTGGTAACAATCTATGTTTCTCCAATAATATACTACACTCACAGCGACTACGTTTTTACTAGCCATCATTATGTATTGTTCTGATAAAACATTCATCGCAAATAAATACATACACAATTTAAATATCAAAACTTACATATCGTATTGTTATTCTCGTTAGTAGCTTGCACAATATTATGGTTAACCTTTTGTGTAACTTATACCATACCAAAATGTCCGGTGATATATGAAGTGTAAAATTAGTTTTCATTTTTGTTTGCCAAAAAGTAATTTTCTTTGTTGTGATATTAACACGGATCCTGCCAGCTAGCGAGCACTTTGCTGGCCTGTTACTGTCTACATGTGAGTTTTTTCGCTCTACTGTGCATACTATGAAATACCCGGCACCTCATTTCATTCTCGCTGAAATTTTAATTAGAGTTTTAAAAAAATAATTAAGCATTCTTTGTAAGTTCGAGATTGCAACGCGATGGTTGTATTGTTGTAATTGTCACGTACGTCTGGGTCCGCCAGTCTGCAAGTAGGGCGGGTGCATGGTGATACGGAGAGGGATGATGCAAATGAGTCTCGGACCCCCCCTTCCCCCCTCCCCCGGGGACTCAGCGCGACTGTGGGTAATTTCCCAGAGTTCTTACTCGGAGAATTAAAACTTAATATCCCGAATGCAAGACCCTGATAAGCCAGACAAGACCCTTAAACCAACACGTTTTTATTAGATCAATGATTTTGAGATAAATAAAATCCGAGTCTTTTACATTTGAGATGAGCGTCTTTTTATACACAAATCAATGGCGGCAATTTTAAGTTTTAGGTAAGCTAACGAATATGCACTGCTGTATTTTATAGAACGATATTGATTCTGAAATAAACGTTTTGTTATAAGAAAAGGAATAATCGTTACCGTATTTATTTTTTATTTATTTATTTATTTATTTCTTAATAAATTTATTTAATTTATATCGTATTCAATTTAATATTCTGATACAAATGTTGAGGATAATAATAAGTATAATTTTTGACTTAGTGTTTGAAAATCATTTACATGCCTATGCCGAATGCAAGAAATGCCGAGCATAAATAAATCTTTGAAAACTTTTGTTTGTAATTTTGTTTCTGTCTTGTTGCTCTCACAGACCGAAATGATAAATTGAGTATTTTGCAGGTCATATCGTTGGATAAATTCTTATGTTTCAGTACGATTGTGTGTACCATCATTGGGCCCACAAAATAATATATTTGTCTATACATTAGAAAGTTGTTCATTGTTGATGTAACTCTGTCGTCAGGAAACCTTGGATTTAAAAAAGTTACGTTATTAATTTACATCTTCATTCAACTTGTGGAGTATAAAATAAAACTTTACTTACTTTAAGTTGCTTGAGGCTATAGTAATCACCCCAGGGTCCAAACCTTAAAAGTCCATGAAAGTTGTCCGAATGAAATAGTACCTTTAATAAAACCGCAACCATTTTATTTTGCGTGAAACAACCTCAATATCGACCATTATATGTCGTTTGTTTGACAATAGTGTAACCTGCACATCTAGTGTAAAACTATATTTTAGAGAATCGGTTTCTTGGACATAGTTTCTTAACACCTTTAGCTTCCACCTTAGTATAAGATAAAATAGATCTCTGAAATAACAGTTGGTGTACCAATTTTTTTTTAGACATAACAAACTTTAAAAAAATCTTATTTGTACCGTTTGTCAAATAAGTTTGCACACCAACTGTTATTTCAGAAATCTATTTTTCCTTATACTTAGGTGGAAGAAAAAGGTGTTAAGAAACTATATTCAGAAAACCGATTCTCAAAAATTTAGTTTCCAGTAGATTTTCAGGCTACACTTATTGTCAAAAAACCGACATTGTAATGGCCGATATTGAGGTTATGTCCAACCCCCAAAAAATGATAATTTTTTCTGTTATATTAAAGGCCCTCTTTCATTCAGAAAACTTTTCATCCATGTTTTTTCGACTCTCAAATTATCGGCTAGAGTTGGATACAATAGCCTTCCTACGATAAATGAAGCCTTCCAAACGAGGGCTGGTTGAAATGCTTCGAACGATGAAGGAATGATAACAACACCTAGATTGAGAAAGGGCGAATACTGTAGTGTTTGGTAACTTTTAAATAAGTTTTAGTTAACTGTGTTCCTTTTTGAAAGAGAAACTTAGCTTTCCAAAGTTAATTTCTGTGGAACGTACCCAAGACTGACACCAACTTCCTTAATGTTGTATTTATTTCCAAAGCTTTCCTTTCGTCTGAAGTTGATCGTGTGATCTCATAACTGCTCCACTGCACTGGATATTATGTCAGCATTGACGCAACTTCTCAAGCAGTTTTACGTCACCAGGGTCACCCATGTCTGGGGGGCAGACCCCTGAGCAAGTCTTTGGTTATTGGCGCCATTGTGAACTCGGATATTTTGCTAACATTGTTGCTGACATTGTTACATAAATTGAGCAATTAGCTACATCCATGGTTTTATTAATGTTCCTGTGTGTTGAATTGCATATTGACAAATTTTTTAAATTTAAATTTGTGTATGTATGTTTAATTAACCAATAAGCATTTTAAAACTGTTATTATGTGTAATTCGTATCTAACTTAAAATAATATGTATATGGAAAAATTGTCTGGAATAAAAGATAAAATATAAAATAATAATAACTCCTTCAAGATGGGCGAAGATTTATTTTAATATGACGTCATCATGATGAGAAGCTCCGACGTAATCGTTTCTTTGCTTAACACGGGTTATCTTGTCATTTTTTTATCGTGGGAACTAAACCTGTTATAGGGTGCTACATGCCCCTCTTCGGGTGAACTAGGTATGTTGCGGATAGGACAATTGTGTAGGGATGTCCGAGGGCTGTTTAAGAGGACTCAAGGCCTTGCATTCGCATTAGTGACTGAGGAAAACCTCAGAAAAACCTTCAGTCAGCATTGCCGGTCTCGACGGGATTCGAATCCGGGACCTCCCGAATCAGAGTCGAGCGCTTAACGCTCGAGCCAGCACTGTCGGTCTTGTCATTTTTGCTTTGAGGGCTTTTCAGGTATTTCCGGTTAAATGTTTTCAGAGGTACTTTTTATTTCATATATACAACCCTGCCACAAGAGTTATATTTGATAGGTCAAAGAAGGAATGTTACGTGTTAGAAATAACTTCCTTGCAATATAAGTGTACAGAAAACCGTCCACTAATTTGATGTTTGGTTCAGTTTCCCAACTTTAAGTTATTCGCACCAACATTTGTAATTAACTTTGCCTGTGACGATATTTTGATCTCTTTGACTGAGCCAGATACGATAACTTTTAATTGGTACTCGTAATTCTTTCCTTTAAGGTAATAAGAGAGAGAGAGAGTGAGAGAGGAGAGAGAGAGAGAGAGTGAGAGTGAGTGAGAGTGAGAGAGAGAGAGAGAGAAAGAGAGAGAGAGAGAGAGAGAGAGAGAATGCCTCTCAGAAACATCAAACAACTCGGCATTTATTCCAGGACTATCATTTCCCAGAGAAAACGCGCCTTCAATTAAAAATCCTAATTAAAACATTAATTTATAATAAATTGAGTACATATTCATGTTTCCTTATTCAATTCTCTCCTATGTAGTGAACTTCAAAGATGATGAAAATCAATTTCTCTCAAGCTATTAATATCAATATTAACACGCATTATGATTTGCATGAGACTCTTTTGACTTTACGCATCAAGTACCGCGTTCATTGCGAGGTATATCCAGTTTCCACTGGCTTGAGAACATATTCTTAGACGCTCGCACAATTCAATTCCAAGCGAGCACGCACACAAGACGTACGTTACGCGCGCCGTCTATTGTAACACGTTATTAACATTGCTACAGAGGTTAGGAATAAATTAATTCTCAGTTACTCCCCGGGATGGCTAGAGCAACGGTATGAAATATTTATTGCTGGCAAAACGGCGGAGACAGCGCTTAAGCATATATATCTGTGCGAGATAGAGGGAAGGCTTTAGAGATTCTAACTTAGGAAATTGTTGTGGTCTAAATAGTTGGGTAGACTGTTGGGCTTGATACAAACGTGAAGTTCGTTCAACTCTCGTGTACGTTCATCACATACATTTATGTGTATATCAATGTTTATATGTTAATTTTTGTGTGTCTATATTTATGTTATATATTTATGTTTGACCTCCTTTCTATATTAGTTTTTATAACAATATGATAGACAGTTTATAAATAAATAACCATTATTATTATTTAATATTGTTATTATTATTTTTTCTATGTCAGTACGTTTAGAGAATATTACGTACACTAGCAACCAGATGAAACTTATGAAAGCTTTAAGTTTAAGCCCATAACTCATCGTGTTGGTGACTGCCTTAATAATTTACTAATTACTAACAGTAATTGAACTAACAATCATAATTGGATGAGCGTAGCGAGCGTAGCGAGCGAAGCGAAGATTTCATTTCACTACACTGGAGAAAAAAATCCGGAATGTTTTTTTTTTTTTTTCTTTTTTTTTTCTGTATTATTGTGTGTTTGTCAGCACGATTCCGGCTAAACCGATACTCCAATTGCGATGAAATTTTATGGAGGCCTTTGAAATCTCTGAACTTAGAACTGCCACGTTTTTGAGCGCAATCGAAAAATTATTTCTCATGAAAATCGCAATTTTACGATTTTTTTCGATTTTTTTAAATTTCTTTGACTTATAACACCTACATGCTTTAACCAATTGTAATAATTTTTTCACAGAACCTTAATTTTATGAATTTATATATTCGTGTGAAATTTGAGCGCAATCGAATAATTTTTTTTATATGAAAATCGCAATTTTACGATTTTTTTCTTTTTTAAAATTACGATTAATTAAAAAATTAAAAATTAAAGTTTATTTTTTATTTAATTTAAATTAATTTAAAAAAAATCTTCAACTAAGTAATGATTTTTTCACAGAACAACAGAAAATCCGCATAACACATGGCAGCTCAATGCACCAATTACGCTCATCCAACAACGCGGCGGGACTTAAGCGTTTTCCTAGTATTTATAATTATAGCATTGTTTCTTTAAAGCTCTCCGTTCTTATAAGGTTATGTATTGCCCTAAGCTAAGCCACGCAGTCCTGTCGGTATTTGGTACGCGCGGTATCTGGTCTTGTTGAGTATCGTCACCACGAGGGCAAGGGACATTAGCTATTCATGTATACATGCCATGCTGTCAGAATGCCTGGATATTGTCGTGGAATCAAATCGTTTGGATGTATTGCCTAGTAAAGTTAAGATTTATTACTAGATGGGGTGAGCCTAGTATTAGCTTCTTGCCGTTTACAAGACGCTGTTATATTTTATTTTCTCATTTTAGCGAGTTAGAGATGAGACGTTATTCGCTTTCTTTGTGACCAAAACAGAAAATGATTTATTTACCTTTTCTATTAGAAATACTACTATTAAAATAAATTCAACTTTTGATTTTGGATTATGATAAACTTTAAAGTTTGTAAAAATGTCAGTTGTATTAATATTTTAATAAAACACAACTTTCAACTGAGCTATTGTCATTTAAATTAACGTAATCTGATATCGTCTAATATAAATAGTAAACCACGTCGTAACTGTCTGTTCGAGCGAGTTGTGTAAAGAGCCACACACAACTTCCCTCCGCGCAGTTGGTAGTTTCAGCAAACAATTAGTTTGTACTTAGAGAGCTCGAGGGCGGATACCCTATGACGCGTGGGCCTTCTCTGAATCAAGGCCTTATTCTCTAAACGTCTTGAACAAGAGTTGGCCTGATCAATGCGGCGTACATAGTTTCAATTACTTACCATCATTACCGCATATGAATATGTTGTAACACAAATGTAATTACAACATTTAAAACATGGTTGTGTTACTCACATGAAGACGAAACTCAACAACGAATCAAGGGTATGTTGAAATGAAAGACTTGTATCATCTGACCTTGGAGTTTAAATAGTACATCTGACGACAGTATTTTCCATTACATTTTTTTAAAAATAATATTTGCATTTATTTGTACACAACATTTGGACATGTAAGATTAAAAATAAATGCGAGAATGACAGAAAGAGCATCTGCCCCATAGTACGTGAGTACCTGTCACCCTCTAATACAATATATAATAAAATACAATGTCCAAGTTAAATACAGTATCAAATACAACATCAATAAATATTATAAAATCACTACATAACCAAAACTAAACAATACCTCAACTAACAAAAACAGAACTACAACCTACTTAAAATATTCTTTGATGGCGCTATTGAAATTACTGTCTGTTTTTAATTTATTTGGAAGTGCATTCCATAAGGAGACAGATCGATTGTAATGAAACTGTAATGAATGTAATGTATGTAATGTAATGAAATGAAGTTTCAGTTAACCGTAATTTAGCATTTTACTTTTTACATCGTCATTTGTTTGTACATAGCGCATAATATCCCCCACCCCCAATTTTATAAAAACTTTTTCTTCCCCTCTTAAGATTCCTTGCAGTCAACTTGTGAAGTGTTAAACAGAACTGTTTCTTGTAGGCTTGGGCTCGGGGTCTTGTGCCTGGTAGCACTCATGAATCTGAACCAGGGGCAGCATCCAGCACCAGGCGTGTATCCTTCCTCTTCTCCATCATCATCTATCATCACGAGCAACACAACTGCATTAGCACGTATTAAAAAACAACGCAGCACAAGCTACGGGGCTAGATTTTAGGGCGTTTGCTTGTAAAAAACAAAATGAGTAACATTACGTGTCTTGAATATGTTCCTGGTGGTTGAACAAGGATTAAGACCATGTCATAGGTATTGCTATTCTTCTTCTTCGTTTAAGGTAAATAAATATTATTATTTCAGTGGAATGTCTAATTATTTGTCATTTAACTGGTAAAGTATGTTAGTTTATTTATTGATTTTACATTCAAATACAGCTTTGCTGCCATTTTAGATTAAGGTGTCTAACACGGATTTAAAAACATATACAAACACAAAACATAATAACAAAACAGCACATTACATACAGATTACAGTAAACAAAATAAACATAAATAATAGTAAATACTAATACTACAATAGCATTGAAGAATGATATGCTGATGATGAATGATGATATGCTGTTTATGTATAATTCCACAAACCTTCTAATGGTATTTCCCAGGGCAGGTAGCAAGCTTTAATATATTGTGTAACAAAGTGATTATTATCATCACCATAATAATTCGCGCTTGAAGTTTACAAAGGAATAAATATTACCCATCTTCAGGTGACTACCAAGGTACCGAGGATGATTGAGATAAATTGCTAAGAGCGATTTTATATTTTATAGGACTGACAATTTAAACATGTGAATTTTGATTGAGCAAAATTTAAAAAACTATAGTATAGCATGGAGTTGGAGTACGCCAGTACTATCTATAACTCCATGGTCAGATTGCCTTGAAAAGACCATTTTCAATAACACCAGCCACTATATCGGGCGCGCAAAGCATTATGGGAGAAAGGGCATTTACATGCTTCATGTCATATGCTCGGGTGTGTGGCGAACTGCGTTTCCAACAATGTCAGTGCAGTCCGCCACAATCCCAAGCATATGACATTTAGCATGGAATTCCCTTTCTCCCATAATGCTTTGATACGGAGCGCACATGCGCAGATAATTCTGGAAAGGTCGATTAGAATTGATTCGTCGTCCTCTCGAATGAGATCCTCCCATGGAACTCCGGCTACCTCTATCGCTTAGGGCACGTACAGATTTCAAATAAATAAATTGATATACTATCAAGAACATAACTGCACGTTTTTAATTTATATCGTGATTTAATAATAACTTAAATTTAAGGTTTTATTAAATGATAAGTATATTTAGCACATACATTTGAAAGTGACGAGCGCCCAAACAATCTTTGCTCTTCCACGAGTTGAGTTTAAACCGCGCACTAATCCAAACTGCACAAACCATGGCCACATCAAAGTAGCGTCATAATCGCAGGTCATAGGGCGGGCCAGCAATTGGCTAATTCTTGTGAAATGTCCCAATTTGTGAAGTTCGTAAAACGTAGCTGTATTAAAAATATACATTATTCGTGCTGAGGTTTACGCTCCCTCTAATTCGGGCATGTTCCACCCTTAGTTCAGCAGCGAGACTTAAAACTAGGTTATGTGCTGTACACATTACACCCTTGCAACTACGTAACCTAGTAATACTTTACAACTAAACTCATTACCGTTTGTGTACGTAATACGAAATTTGCTGTGCTACTTTTCTTGGTGTAGCATTTCATAGTCATTAGTAAAGTTTAAATACTAGTAGGAATTACGGTGTAAGCTGTGTTTAAAAATACTTTCCGCTTGCTATTATATTCACGGTGTACCTACATTTTACGAATAATACACTTTTACGGTATGGTTATTAAGCCACCGGGAAAATAAAATGAGAGTTTAAAGTAATTCACCTTAGAATGCATCGTAAACACTATAGCTGTATTGTCTCACAGTACTGTAACGCAAAGTGGTAACAGTTAATGGTTGTGCTTATGGTTTGAATTAGGGTGAAGGTCAATTTATTTCAACCAAACCGAAATCGCAAATTATTCCAAACTTTCAATCGTCTCGATTACCGCTGAATGGCTAAATTTGTTTGTGTTTATGTGTATTTATAATTGATCATTGTACGTCTGTTTATTTTAATTTTGTGTAAAAATAATGAGTTAAAGAAATTAATTCACAAAAATTGGGAAGTCATTGATTTAATTAAATATTAAAAGTAGTTATTAGTCAATAAATGGAATTTCTTGTTCGAGTAATTTATAACTAATAAAAGAAGAGGACACTTAAAGTTGTTTCTCAAATATTATTCAAAAGTAATAACACCTTAGTTTAGTGCTGGTATTGTAAGTTCCAAGTCTTTGACGATCAGTTTCATCCTTTAATAATTGAAGTCTAATCAAATCTATTGTTAGCTCGGCTTCTTACCGTAAGATTACTTCGAGTCTCTTTAATAGAAGATGTTCAGACTTAACAGCACCGTCCACATAGCGTGCAAAGAGTTATGGCAGGGGGTTTCAGACGCCGGCTCCCATATGTTCGGGTGGGTGACAGACTGCGTGGCTGTGTCGGAGACGTAGTCCGCCCCATGTCCGAGCATAGGAGCTAGTGCGTTAAACCATTCTTTCTCACAATGCGTCATTGCTTGCGATATAAGTGGCGTTGTTGATTTAAAAATACAATATATACTCACTTATACTAATTGAACGTGTGAAGTAAAACGGTTTTCCTCTGCTACGATCGGAGGGAGTCTAGGCTTGTAAACTGCGGAAGTTGATCCTGCTTGTACTGTGTTTTAACTGGTATCGTAATTGTAATATCTCTTCTTGTAGACTAAGGGTATCAACGATTTTTTTTTAAACTTTGGGGAAATGCAAACTGCAAAGTGCGGACGGGGATTACCTTTTGATTACCTCGCTCCACACCATCCTTAGAAAATATTTAATTTGTCTAAAAGATTCTGTTTTTACCTATTGTCTTCGAATTTGTTACAATACAAGAGGAGCTATTACGTGATGTCGGTTAACATGGTAGAACTCCCGCAAAATGTCAGTGGTGGGTCCGGGCCACTGTATCGACGTTCCCCCCCCCCCCCCCCCCCACATAATCAATCATGGAACACTGTCTTAAGATGAACATGTGGAAGGATGTGCTAACAAAAGTTGATTTATTATTCTCCACCGGAAAGTTGTCAAATTTGTTGTGTATGAAGTGTCCAAAGTAACCAAAATAAAGCAACTCAGGCTTTGCTTTGCTTCACGAGGAAAACTCTCCCGAACTTTCTCAACTCTTCAAATTCTCTTCGATTGTATAATCAATCTTAAAATTTTAATCAATTTACATATAACGTTAAATTATTGGTGCCCAGTGTATATACATAAGTTAATACCAGTCATTGTTTATTTGAATACTTTTCTTTTGAGTCCATTTGATTGACATTGGATTTGATTGGAGTTCAAGTGTTAAAGAAGTCTTGGCTTGGCTTTAATTCGTTTTTTCCTTCAACAAGAGAAATAAATTCAATTTTTTATTTTGTTATTGTTATCATAAGTGAAAAGGCCAAAGGAGTTACTTCCATCTTAGCTATTGCGTTTTGTATAAGAACGCGGTTAAAAATTATCTAAATACCACTTACGTTATATTACTCTTTTCAATTCAAGTAGATGATGTTGATGAAAGTTCTATGCTTTGTATAATATTATACTTGTGCGATCAGTCAACACTGTTTTGTAAGCAAATTAAAACTGTAATCACACATTATTCTCGTTGATTGCACGTGTTGTACAGTACACGCAGTCCTTGCAATAAATAACCGTTCTTGCAGCCTGAAGTGAACCCCGGCCAGACGCATCTGGGTGTGTTTCTTTGCGCCCGTCTAGCGGCCGAGTAACCTCAGTCTTCTTCACCTAAACCCTTGGAACCCCAGACCAACAGGCGCTACCCTCGTCACACAACTTTCGCAACTTGGCGACCACCCGAACCCTTTTTGAACTTCAGCCATTACTTTTGCTTGTTCCGACCTCCACCGCAGTTCAGTGGGCAGTGAGACGGCTGTGGAGGCTGTGATCTCCTGGCACAGAAGGCTGTGGACTCCACTGTAGTCGAGGAGAAGCGCGCGAAACTCCGTTTGTCAGTCTTTGAAACCTGTGTCACGTCAATATAGTCGACCAACAAGGTGGCGATATCTTACTTAAAAATCTTGTGTCTTCAATTTAAAAATTTCAACTTCAATTTAAAATGTATTTATTTATTAATTAGTTTATGATTTAAAGTGTCAGTTGATAAATACAAATGTGGCATCATAAATCGGAATTCAGAAGCTACTTACTTACTTACTTACTTACCTTTGTTCAAGAGGTTCAAGGTAAATCGCAGACTTCTTCATATTTGATCCGGTTTAACTCTTGGAAAAAATGGTGTGAATTGTGAAACTCGTTTTGTGTATAGATATGTCCTGACTTCTGAAGTCTTAGCAATCTAACCTGACACTTTGTCTCCCCCCCCCCCCCCCCCCCGATGTGATGGGGTCTGAGACGAGAGTGAGTGGGTGCGCACCAGGGATAAACAAACAAACAAACACTCGAGTCATAAATTTCCCCCTGCAATTGTTTCATTTGCGGAGGCCGTTCCGTTTTTCTCTTGCTGTGTTTCTTTCAGTTTTTCTTCGTTACGAGAGTTTTAATTATACGGGATGAAAATGTTTTCCCGCGACGTTTGCGTTAATCAAATCACCGAGGTCTCGCCCTTAGTCTGGGTGACGTCATCAACTCTTACTCTGACGCGTCCCAGACGAGTAGGGGGTGGGGGGGGTGTAAGGTTGACCACACTGTGTAGAGAGAGCTAGGACAAAAATTAACACTTTTCGAATTCATTAACCACTAGGAAAACGCCAAAATCGTTGTTAGACGAGTGAGTGAGCCGTGTGTTGAGTGCCCGGGAACATTCCATTTCTTCCCCTACCTAAGGCCTCCCTAGCCTATCATAGGCTAGAGTGGCGCATTATGGCCTTATAGTTGACGCACCCTTATAACAACTAAACTTAAAACCCCAATTATTTATACCAATATAATTATCAAACTTAAATGCAAATGTTCCCGGGTACTACAATGACCAACTAGAGACAGACATATTTAAGTAGGAAACACCAATCAATCAAACTGGACACGATTCCAGCCGCAGACAGTTCCGAAATCAGCACGGCTGATTCGGAACCATGTGCCTCGTTGCTAGGACGGCTCAAAATCACAATTTACAAAATTTACAGCCTAGAACTGAGGACTTAAGCCACATTAGAAGTTTAGAAACTTCTGCCTAGAGCGGAAATCGAACCCTGGACCTTCTGCATTAAAATGCAGAGCCTCTAACCACAAGACCAACAAACCACACAAAATTCAAAATACAAAAGATTGTGAGAGCAAGTACAAGTACCGAGATGCTATTTGTTGCTTATAGTACACTGAACTATACGTTATAAAACAAAACACTTTATTAATATATTCACCGCCACGTGTGCTACACTTTAAAAAAATACCACAACAATAAAAATAATACCTCTCCCCCTAAATATAAATAATAAAATCAAGGACCCGGCACCTCCACCAACAATGCTATTCTTATGGATCTAAAAATTTTCTCGCTCTACCCGGCACCTCCACCAACAATGCTATTCATATGGAGTAAAAAATGTTTTAGGTCTACCCGGTACCTCTACCAATCTCATATAACATTGTTATCCGAATCATTTTTTTTTACATAATATGGTGAATTTGACTTCATCATAACATAATTATGGACTGTGATGTGCATTTAATTCCCAAAAAAAACTTGAAATAATGTGACCTTTTTCCACTAAAAAATGTATTTATTTATTTAACTTTATCCAATTTAGTTAAAACCTGATTAATAAAGGAGGATGACAACTAAATAAATCTAAATACATAGATGGAAACACAACAATGAACTACAGAGTAAATATTTGAAATAGTTAACGAAAAGCGAAGCGAGCTGTTTTTTCATTTTGAACTCTCGGAGAAAAATTAGTCACTGGTTCAGCGATTTCGGCTATTTCGTGTTTTAATATTGTTTTTTTTTTGTCTTGTTGTTTTCAGCGCCAAATCGTTCGAACGAGTGAGTGCGCGATATGTTGAGACCAAATCCCAACTTCCTTCCTCATGAGTGCAGTGGAGCTTGGGGCCCTAAACATCCCTTCAAAAAACTAAAACGTTACATTAAAGTTAATGAAATGTTTGGGTCTCAAACTAAACGCTCGACTCGAGGTGCAAAACATTAGATGCTCGTCACGAATTGTTAATTCTTTTGATCCGAAGTACTGTAGATGAAATTACATTATGCAAAAGGAACGTTGCCATGGAAGAAGAGACGCGCGAAGTTTCTAATGCACTGCCAACCTAGAAAATCAAAATACTTTCGAGGAAGATGTATTATTGTCACCAAAGATTTAAATATTTTTTCCAAGGAGTCAATCTCTAGATGGCGTGGATTTTATCCACAAAGTAAAGGTTTACACACGGGTTTACCCAAATACCTTGGCAAAATTAAATATTATTGGAAACATGGCCCTGTTGACAGCGAACGTCGCAAATTTAAAATTTAAAAAAATGTGCAATGTGGTCTAGCTATACACGTGCTCGCTTATCAACGCGTCCAACTGAGCGTTTTCTACTTATTATTAGCGAGCGTTTCCATTTGACTTCTGCGGAAAAATAGTCCATTTTTTTTTTGTATGTCTCGCCATAACGTTCGAACGGAGGCTCGGATCGAGTTGAAATTTGGACCATCTGCATCTGGATTGAATGCCATTAGTTTTGTGGCAAAATCGTTTAAAAAGTTATAAAGTTAAAGTTAATCGAAAGTTTTTTTTTAAAACTAAACAGCGACAAAATCTGAGGTGGCCAAATCATTTAGAATGTCCGTGTGGTCACGAATATGTTAATTTTATTTTGATCCTGTAAGTAGTGTAGATGAAAATTACATTTTAACAAAAGAAACGTTACCATGGCAACGAAAAGTCGCACGTAGCTAGAGCTATTTTGGCTCATGATAGCGGGTGCACGAAGATACAGATCAGGTTGAAATTTGGATCTTCAACAAATTGTATAGCACGTGCTCGCTTATCAACGCGCCCAACTGAGCGTTTTCCTAGTAATATCTGTATATTGTAACATTGATTGTTTAATAAATTTGTTTAAATACCACAAACGATGAAGCGTTGAGTTTGATAATGACCAATGCATGAGCATAAACTAGGAAACGCTCAGTTGGACGCGTTGATAAGCGAGCACGTGCTATAGCTAGACCCACAATGCACATTTTTTTAAATTTTAAAATTTGCGACGTTCGCTGTCCACAGGGCCATGTTTCCGATATTATTTATTATTGCCAAGGTATTTGGGTAAACCCGTGTGTAAATCTTTACTTTGTGGATAAAATCCACCGCCATCTAGAGGACCTTGACTCATTGGGAAAAATATTTAAACTCTTTGTTGACAAATAATAGACTGCTTCCTCGAAAGTATTTTGATTACTTCTAGGTGGCAGTGCATTAGAAACTTCGCGCGTCTTTTCGTTGCCATGGCAACGTTACTTTTGTTATAATGTAATTTCCATCTACACTACTTATCGGATCAAACTAAAATTAACATATTCGTGACCGGACGGACATTCTAAATGATTTGGCTATCTCAGATTTTGTCGCCGGTTAGTTTGAAAAAAAAACTTTCGATTAACTTTAATGTAACTTTTTAACTTTTTGAACGATTTTGCCACAAAACTAATGGCATTTAATCGAGAACAAAGCTTGCGGATGGTCAAAATTTCAACTCGATCCGAGCCTCCGTTCGAACGTTATGGCGAGACATACAAACAAAAAAAAAACAAACCAAAAAAAAACAAAAAAAAACAAAACGAGTGACAAATTTTTCCGGCAGAGTCAATGGAAACGCTCGCTTCGCTCGCTTAACTATGCCAAGCCAGTCTCATTTAGTGTTGCTTTTAGTTTAGCACTCGCATATTTACCTAACAGGTGGTTAAGGTTTTGGTTTTATGTTAGATAAACGTCAATTATCGAGAGAGCCAGTCGTGTTAATGTCACGCGTTGTAATAGCTGCCATTGATGAAACAAGTTAAAAGTTTAGCGAAGTGAACAGTTTGTTGTGTACAGTAACGACGCCATCTTGTGATTGTGAGGGAGTTTAATAAAAGCAAATGGCTGCCAAACTCATGTTGCTCACACCGCGGCATCCCATCATGGCTTTGTTAAGTTTATGAACTGTACGTCGGAGACCAGTGTAAAAAGTTTGGTTGGTTATACTGAATGCGAATTAGAGTTTGAGCTTGTTGCGAATGCATCCCTCTAAACTAGATAGTTGCAGTCTGTAAATGCGCTTAAAACTATGTTAAGCTTAGCTCATGTTTTAGTTGTAAGCGTCCATTAACTTGAGTTGAGGCAACAGGAATTCCATCCCATCACACTGGCTGCTGTTACATACGGATCTAAATCAATGTTAGTTGTCTACACAATAAAAATAACTACACGCGTGTACACACACAGAATAATACTACGAGATATAACATAATATTTGTGAATTCATTTAGTAACAACATTTATTTGTGTGTGTTTATTTAAAAAAAGAAATACACATGGCACACATATGGGATTTCAAATAAAACACATCATACAAAACATCAATTACAAAAAATAGAAAATAACATTACAAATGCATACAATGTAAATTAGTAAATTCATGAATTCATGTAGGGGATAAAAACATTTAATTCTATTTAATTACTATGTGCTCTCGAGGATTAACGGTATTAAACGATCAGCATATAAACTAAAATTGCTTGTGAAATAGTTAATAATAATATTATGTTTAGTCAGTGAACGAAGTATATATTGTCGTCTGTCCGCGGTGACACATACGATCACGGCGTTGGTTCGAGACTAATCGCACTACGAAGACATGTTTTTGTGTAATTCCTAAAGAAGTTGTTTTTATAGTACATCTGATTTGTCATATACTAATATGAATATATTCAAATTTTTACAATATATTACCAGCAGAAAATCTTCGTTCTGTGACGTGTCAATAAAACAACTTTGAACCTTCTATGTAACCCAGATAATATTCATCTCTTCGGGCCTGTTAACTTACTGTTGTCTGTATTATCTTAACCCATTTGCATCTTTACGCGACTTACATAATTATGCTAATTTATTTATAATTTATTGCCTAATACATCTCTTCAATTACAATCTAACCTCTGAACTTAACTCGCCGTCGCCCTAGGTATGAATGCTTTATCTCCTGCTCACGATCGTATTGAGTAATTGCCTGCCGGATTTTACCCACAGCTTACACGCCCCTGGAGTAATCTCTCCCCGTAAGTCGCGAACAGAGTATTTATTGGTTCACACTAGACTAATATTTGCCCCTTAATTGGTAAGAGAAAGCCTCTTTTCCGAGGCGAACTACTAACGTGTTTGTACATGTTAAAGTCTCAACAAACACTGGTTGGAAGTAAAGTTCGGGGAATTACCTCCTCTTTGATAATGTCATGAAGTTACTGTCGCGCCATAGGGTGGTTACGTTTATGAGCACTGCAATACAACTCACGAAGTAAAATCGTGTCCGATTTATTTAAATGTCACTTATTAGTTATTTTATTTTATTTTAGGCTCCGGGTCGTCTATATTACTTTGTACCCTTACGTATCAATAATGCATATTTGTACATTTTCCAACTTGAAACAGAAATGTTTTATTTTAATACACTGTTGGTTTAAAAATCACGCAGTGGTTCGATGCTTTGGAACTTTGGATGCCGGTTAGTTAGTTTCCCTACAGTAACTGGTTAAACGAGGACATCTCATAAGAACAGTAAGAACAGTTAATTGGAACTTGCCGTTCAAGCAATGTTGAAAATACATACTTACCTTACGTTGGCACTTCTGCTAGAGGGTTTCGTACCAACGACATATTGTTTGTGATTCGTGTACACTTGACTCAGTCTACGCATGCAAACACATTGTAACTAGTTCACCATTGAAGGTAAGGTTCTCAACGCATACACAATAATGATTATATGTTACTTTGTAGTAACATAAAATCATATTTAACAAAAAATAAATTATAACATCCTTTAAACGATGGCTAATTCTAAGCCTACAAAATTTTTATAAATAATATAATATATTTAATAAAAATTACCTTCTTATAAATTATATCTAGAAGCTTATCCCCCTAAATATTTTTATTAAATTACATTTAATTTAATGAATTAAATTCATGATATTTAATAAATGAATTAAATTCATTTCTCAAAAAAAAACAGATATCTTAAAGAACGGATAACGTTTCATACCTAACTATTTCTATTTAATAATTATTCCACATTAAATAACAGAAATAATTAGCTCTCTTTAAATCGGGAAATATAAATATTAACAAATTTTTTAATAAACCCTGATACACAAGGTACAACAAATCAAATCTCCTTTTATATAATTAAATTTTCAATATATTTCAATAACCTCTCTTAATACAATTAAACTATCATTCAAAAAATTTCATCGATAACCTCTACAAAAACTTATATTAAAAAAAATGATTTTATTAAAAAATAACATATTTCACAAACTCATAATACATTTTGTATTTTCAAATCAATTCAATTTCATCAATTTAATTCAGTTTATTTGTATAACTTCGTTCCTTAATAACTATGTTCATGCTCGACCATACGTAAATCAAGGGCTAAGTGTAGCCGATAAACTAGAACCCTTGATTTACTTATGAACGAGATGTACTTGTATTTCTAGAGTACAATGAACACACACATAACAAAAACTTGTAGAAATACAGCCAAACCTTACACACTCAAAAGGAATGAGATCTAAAAAAAGGGCCAAGCTCATCTACCCTTCCACATAACCGTACAGTGTCCCATAACAGCATCCTCGAAAAGCTTTTCAAAATAGAATTTGCGATTATTAATTAACGTAATAGTTTATCAAAGTTCTTTTTTTGTAATTAATTTAAACGTAAACATGCAAATTCTATTTTGCCAAGCTTTTCGAGGATGCTGTTATGGGACACTGTACGTTTATGTGGAAGGGTAGATGAGCTTGGCCCTTTTTTTAGATCTCATTCCTTTTGAGTGTGTAAGGTTTGGCTGTATTTCTACAAGTTTTTGTTATGTGTGTGATCTCATTACTTTTTCAAGTTCCATTACAAAATTATTTGCTAAAATATAATATTTTTATCAAAGTTGATTTAAATTCTATGGTATTAGCAGTAACAATATAGGATGTAAAATATCTAGACCCGGATTCATGTACATCCTGGGTATAGGTGGTATAACCATGGTATAACGACGGTATAAGGACTGGACCCCAATTCTTGAGTTCGTGGGAGATGAGTTGAAAACGCAATTTGAAAACGAAGTCGTTTTCGTTTTCGAAGGAATTGGTATTCTTGAACGGTATCGTGGAAAACGTCATGGGTTGTGAGTTGAAAGCATTGATATTAAACCCCTATAGTAGGCTAGATTAGCAGTCTCCTATACCTCCGCACAGGCGCGAGCGTAGCAAATTGAAGACTCAACCGGCCCATTTCAAGATGGCGATTTGGTGTTTTAATTTATGCTTTTTTAATGCAATAAAGTATTTTACTGGATTGTTTGATATGGTTTTAGCTTGTGCAGCATGGTATTAAACAAAAGAAACAATACGAAGTGATTGCATAAGGGAATTTAGTAATCATTTGGTGTTAAAGGCTAGTATGCTTACCTGTCAACCTGGCGGCAATCTTGAGAACTATTTGGCCACAAATCGCTCCCATTTGATTAACATGTAAACTGTCATTTTAAGATGGCTTCTAATTGTACCGGAAGTGGACCACCGACTGCTGGTCTAGCCAATTATATAGGATGTCTATGGTTGAAAGAGTATCACGAAATCCAAACACTTTAAAAAGATTTGCGTATAGCAAAGAGCTCGAAAAAGTTCTATATTTATTCTAGATGGCAGTGCCTTCATAAACGCAGGCCAATCGAAAGACAAGTTGTATGAAATGATTTGATTGTTGCAATTATGTAAACAAACAGTTGAGCAAGTTCATATCAAAACAATGTTGTGCTGGCATAGGGTTGGCTAGGCTTGTCAAACATGTAATGTAAGTTATGAATTTTACTAGTCCTATAGCCAAATGGAACTTTAGACCTACACTGTTGTATTATAAATAATTTTCTACATCTGGGCCTAGGCCAGGGACGGTTTCTGATTTGTTTTATGAGAGTATAATGACACCTTTTCTCGTTCCACACAAAGAAGAAAATTTTTAAATGTCCGCCATTTGTTTACGTATCGCACTTTCCCGCCTAACTCTGCTTATACCGTCAACAAGTGTCAAGTAACTATGGTTACTTGTTGATTATATGCCAAGTGTTTAAGGCTTATTTTAAAACCTTTATTTGGAAGCCTTCCAACAAACTTTTTCAATTTTTTTTTTTTAAAAGAGACTATCATTCTATAACCTTAATGTCCATGTAAAATATGAACATTGTAGCCCCACCCGTCTGGTCAGAATCGCGGGCCGACGTATTAGATGTTAGCAGTAGTAGGCAGTAGGCAGTAGTAGGCAGTAGCTTACATCCTTAAAGTGATTTTGAGCATGTTTCAAGCCATTTTTTCACCAAGAAGGAATAATCGTACCCCAATAAAATTTGGCATGTGTTGTCAGGTACCTAAATCCCCTCGATTGTGATAGTTTTCAAGTTCACATCACGTTACATGACGGCTGGGTAACACCTCGAAATCACCCCAACTCTGCTTGGTGTATAAGGTGCTTGAGTGTGTAGCGCACCGCGGCTTGGCTGCGGCGCCCTAACGGGCACCTAGATAGCACAGCAAAACAAGCGTTTATTTTGATGAAAAGACAAAATTGTACCATATTAAAAGTGTATTTGAAATGTAACTAACTTCAATGTAAAAGTCACGTTCAAACGAGCTCCTTCTTTTGTATTTTTACTATTATTATCTACAGATAGCTATTTCATTTCTTCGTGTAATATAAGTCTAAAATGCCAACTTACGTTATCCAACTTACGTTATCCCGCTTACTCCGTTCTAACTAAACTTTACATTACTCGCAACGTGCACCTCGATCTGTTCATCTGTTCCCGTGTAAGGAGCAGGGGACGGTGTCATTTAGTGAGCCTAGATCCTGTTTCATCTTAAGCGCGGTAACCTCTCCTAGCTGCTGGGAGCCTGGTATTCAGATAAGAGTAATTCGCACTGTTTTTGCTTGATAAAGAGCCTAGAAGGAGCTATTCTAGTTTTTAGGGGGCACAGTATAATTTATTTGCATAAGGATAGTGTTTTGGCGGAGCGGGTGAGTGGAAGGGGAGGGGGCTGCGTAATGTTAGCGGGGGTAAAGCAGGCAGTGATTTTGTGGGAAATGGCCACGGTCTGAAAGTCCGCCTTAAGTCTTCGCAAATACACAGCCTAATGATGAGAGAATTATTACACGAAGGGAATACGAATTGAGAATGAGTTTGTAATCCGTTTGGCGAACAAAGCCCCAATTGCCTTTCACTCGCCTAGGACTCAAATCTTTACAATGGAAGTGTTCCATAGTTAGAATATAATAGGTTACCTTTTCAATTTTCGCAATTTAATTTATTTTTATCATCAACATTAATTATTTGCATTCATATTTATGTCAGTCACAAGAACTCACGTGTAAAAGATAAAAAGGTTTTAACTAGTGAATTAAAATCTTAATCTGATTACAATTCAAAATTTTATTTTTATCTCCCATTTGGGAATACTTAAATACAAATATTGATATTAAGTCACCGTCCTGACAAATGACTTAAACTGTAAAGCTGGAAAATAAGTCAATAAATTGAAACATTCGTTCTATTTTGTAGAAATGTTCGGTATTGTTTGAGAGTCGATGCGTGAACATTAAAATGTTAACGTAAATAAACATTGTTGTAAAAGGAACTTTCATTTCTCTCATTCTTAGCGGTGAAAGCCAGGTCACGTGACACCTCCTTGTGTGGAGTTAGCTAAGATGAGGACAAATGCGCCACGGGACAAGCAACTACTTCAAACCATGCTAGCCACATCACATAGCCCATAACCCGTTCCATTACTTACACCGTGGACCACCGTCATCCATACAGTGTAACTCAGCTCGCTACTCGGACCGTTATCGCATAAGTTTTAAACTTTATAACTTATTTGACTTCTTGCTCAGTATATAAGGCTCGTCATAAATGTTCAGGCGCGGTTTGATTGGTGGAGCGCGTACTACGAGACAGTCGGGCCACAGTGGCGCCCCCAGTGGCCACGTGATGAATTACAAACAGGGAACTTGAGGCTGAAGATCATCTGGTGTCGGATCAGAAACAAGAGAATCATTAATTACAGACGAGACTGAAATGTTGTGTAATAGTTGGCACGTCCTGGGTACGCCTGTGCACGTTTTAACTGAACGTGTCGTTATTTAGATTATTTTGCTTGCTCGATTGTATATGAACAAAATTTTGTTTGCGTTTGATTTTATTGAACTAAACTTTTTACAGCAACAATTTTTCCTTCTTTTCAAGGGGGTTTTGTAACAAAATCTCATGTACACTCTGAAATTTAGACGTCAAGAAAAGTTCATACAATGTAATGTGAAACCACACACAAAAAATTGATTAATAAAGGGGAGTTGAGAATTGAATTCTGTTTGAATATATGAACTTGTTGGCTCAATACCAAGGTTCATTGTGCCCTGCTGTAACATTCCTATTAATTCGTATTTTATTTACTTTCAGTTGTTTTGTTAAGCTTCTCTTTGCCTTGTACCGCTCGATCGTTAATAGTTTGCTTGCGTGTTGGTGGTCAGCACTTTACAAGCAATTAGTAACAATTTGTTCTCAATTCACAAGTTGTTAATAAAAAGAGCAATTCGACTAGAGAGCGTTTTGTCAGCGATATTTAACGGTAGAGTCGTCGAGGCAACGTTGCATAGTATTTAATTAGCGGTTTCAGAACGATACTCAAAATGTGCTTCAAGATAAAATACATACTTCATTGGATAGGAACTATTTACGAATTCCTAGTTTGCCATGGAGTTTGCAAATGTAAATAACACACATTTCAATCATTTACCATTTACCAAAACAAAAATAACATAACACAACACAAAATAAACCGTATGAGATCGAACATAGCATTTAAATAAACACTTACACAAATGTGTGTGTGTGTTTGGAATAAGCATTGTATTTGTTGACCTATTATACCTAATACTTAATCATATAATTTACTTATTAGGTGGCCCCATTGATTATGTTATAAGATAATTTACATTTTTTCCCTAAAAAATAATATGTCAAATGTTTGCAAGTTGCACGTTAAAATTAAATGTTGAATCTTTGTGGGTGGTTTAGGTTTAGATTGATAGTTTATTCTAAAGCATATATGGATCTAGTTAGATGGCTTATCATGCATGTTTTGTAAAATTTAATCCAAAATTTAATTATGTTTATTTGATGCGAGTTTGGTGAGTGTTTGCTTTGTGTAATATTTACTTTCGAAAAGGTCATGGAATTTTTTTATCCTATTTTTTAAAGTTTGTAGTGTGTAATGTTAGTAATAACGCTAAACCCTGTTTTGGCGCGACATGGCTGGTAACACGCGTTATGACCGGCCAACACCGTGTAGTGTACAGGATTGACGTGTAATGATGATGTATGGCCGCAGTGACAGTGATGGGCCGCTCAAGAATGACGCAATACATGTCCGCAGTGCGATACATGCTCGACCTTCACTTCTATGTAGTAATATTGAAGTTATGAGCTCGTTTCTATGGAACTATTCATACATTTTGTCTCGTAACAAAATAAAAAGAGATTTACGAATAAAACAACAAAACGTTGAAAAGTGGAAAGATAACATTGTAATATTATTGTTAGAAAAAAGGAACCTTTGATGGATTGGTGGATTGGTCTTAATTAAATTAATTACGTGTTTAAGCTTTTTTATTGTGTTATCAAAGATATGCTCTCTTTATTAATTTTGTAGATCGTGTTCGTACTAAGTTATAAATATTAATAAAATATATCGGTTATTTTAAGGATTTTTTTTTATTTGTGTAAGTTGCACATCTTTCTTGTTCCTAAGTAAATCATGTCAAGATAGATCGATTACATGGACGAATATACATAGCAGTATAAACTATTTAAGAAACAGCTAGTTGGCTCATTGAGTGTCTCGACAGTAACTACAGTTGTGTGCCTTGTGATTGGATTGGGGGGGTTGTGTAACGAACAGGGTGAAATTACCTCTAAACTATTAGCACTCAAATCATTCGGAACACTTTTCTACCCGAGACGAATTAACAGGTTTTTAAGGCATTTATAAAGTCACTCTAATTTAAGAGAAAACGAAACTAATTAAATCCGTAAAATGGTGTAAATGGTTCGCAAACGAAACTCAACGAGGCGAGAGTGATTTATTTGGGGCTCAAGACTCGGCTCTCCAGACACACATCAGATCTACTTTATTGCTATTTTTACAAGAAGGGTATGGGAGTACCCAAACCACTGCCTCCCAGATGCCTCCTACTCGGTGGCTCCTCGTTCTAAGAGCCACCGAGTAGCATCTAGGAGGCAGTGACAAAAACTATAGAGCAAGGCTTTGTCACACAAATGAAACCTGACCAGGATGTTGGTTATTTTTTGGTGGTGGTGCCAGGTTTAAAATTATCCCCTTTTTGAGTAGGGATTGCACCGACATCCTGAGCCCAACAAACATAACGCATGTCAAGAGAAGGTTATGTTTCGTTTTTATTGTTAGACGTGACGGCACTTTCACGAGTAACTTATATAAGATAGATATCGATTGTTAATTATTATTATTATGACGATTATTATTAGATATCGATTATATTCCTATGTTTATGTTGATTCTGATTAACTTTTGTAAGGCGAATTTTAACAAGAAATTATACAAAACCATTAGTATAATAACTGTTATTAATTATTGTATTTTGTATTGTGTTTAGTTTAATAAGCTGGATCCACGTGGTCGATTCAAAAGTTTGATTTAGTCATTTGCTTGCAATTCACGTACCCCCCCCCCACACCACCTTAAAATAAATCAAATTGTAAAATCCTCTCCCACTGAGCAATTCTCTTAGTTACCCATGTTCTACTCCGCGCCACAAGTGAGCTCCCGTTCAGCCATCACTTGGACCATCACCGCACGTCTTTAACATTACGAGTAGTTTCATTCCGACGATCAAACCCTAGAATCTTTCTTCTCTTCACTTCACGTCACGTCAAGTCACGTTTCCCCGAGACAACATGATCGCGAGTGATCACGTGATGATTTGCATGGCCGTTGAAGAGGCCTAAATGCTGCCCTTAAATATAACGAAGACGGCTCGCTTTCTTAGACACTTTAAACTATGCCCGCACCACAGGATTCCGCAGCTTCCTATGACTTTAGATACTGTCTCATTCAAGATGCTGTTTTTATAGCATTGCCTTATAACGTATTTGTTATCTTAACACTTCGTTAGTTATTTTATTTTTAATTTATTTTATTTCTGATTATTCTCCACGTGATCCTTGTCGATTTAGCTTGTGAAAGTATAGGAGGGGACCCTAAATATAAAAATTACATAGATGTGTCAGACACAACTAAACTACATGTGAAGTAAATATTAAAGTTTATAATTAAAACACATTCATTAAACTCAACATTTTATAACAAATTAAAAGGAATTTAATGATTATTATTAAATCATTTTTTTTACAACATTTTATTTCACGTCTTTATATTTCATTACAACGATTCCATACAGGATTAAAAACAAAAGTAGATTTACAGATAATGCAAATAAATAAAGTGAACACATTTATATATTGACATATTAATATTTGCAATGAATTGTGATGTGTAGTCGCTCTGTGCCGAAAAATAAAATAGACTTTTCCAAGTTTTGTCATTTCCAACGAATCTTCGAAATCTCGAACACAAAACATTTTGAATTGCAATGTGTGTCTTGCAAATTATTTTGTATGCCTTTTCCTTTTATTTGTATCAACTTTCTTCAGCTATGTACTGGTCATAAAACGTTTTGTAGGCAAATCTATATTATATTCATTACTTGCCTATATGAGAACTTTTAAGGTAGTTAGAACCTAATACCCCTGCCACGTTCTAATGTGTGTATATACGTGTTTTGGTCTCGTAAACCCGCTAGTTTCTTCTACCAAGGCCTAGTTGTCGACATTCGCTCGAGCAGCTCGCAATGCATATTCGATTCGACTTACGCTTGGCGATGTAAACAAGACCCCGCACCCGCGAGTGAGCATGTTGTAAGGCTCACGGACGAGCATAATGCTCGTGTCACTCAGCTTTTTGCTCTGAGCCCCGTCAAACGCAGATGACTTGACATATGACTCTTGAAGTAGGCTCGCAAACTTTTCGCTATACACGCACGTACGCACGCACATTTCCCTGCCGTGTTGGCGGATGTCAGGCGGTTTAATTCGTGTTTTTAGTTAGCTGAATATAAGCCTTACAACAGCGTTGCACTTTCCGCTCAGATTCTGAACTAAAGATTGATTGATACCCACAGAATTAATAGATTACCTAAGTACTGTACTGTGGCCGGGTGGTGTATTAAAAGTAAACCGTAGCCATTTTAATATACGATGCTATTTTGCTATATTATATTTCAGATTAATTTAAACTGAATGTAATAATTTATGTATTTCACGTCTATCCTATTCAGTTAAAAAACTGATTTACAAAGGAGGACAACTAAATAAATCTATATTCATTTCCAGGCTTAAAAGAAGGTGGGAAAATTCATTGCATTCTACAAGAACTAGGATTCTTCACCTGGGGACAAATTACAATTAGTCCATTTCTTTTGTAGTTTTGAATGATGGACAAGATTGTATTTGTTAGTTCTTCTTCAACGATAAATGATTAAATAGCGTCACCCCCCCCCCCCTTTTGGGTTCTCATTAACAGTGGGTGGATTATCAGTTCTAGCCTACTTCCAAGATAATATTTGTACCTCTAATTTTGTTTTACAATTCGTGGTGTCAATCTTAATATCATGAAATATAATAATTACATTAAATACATATATTTCTGTTTACTCTGCCTCGATGGTGACACCTAATTGATAGCAATCATGTTTTCACGGTCCTCTCCCGATGTCACAATGCATCCATGGCAGGATTCGAGCTTTAAAGTGTATGCCCTATTTTGTTAGTAGGCCTACGAGTTAAGTTTTAAAGTTGGATAGTGTTCGTTTAAAAATAATCATAAAAAATAAATAATTAATATGTATTGTTAATGATGATTAGATGTAAAGAATAATGTTTGGTCTACGTAGTGGTGAGAAGCGGTATGGTTACGCTGCAGAACTCGAGTTTAATATTCCGCTGATTACCTCGCATTGCTTTCTAGAAGTTCCGCTGGACGGGGGCCAAGTCTATACAAAACAAGCTCGCCGACTGAAGTTATAAATATGTTTTTGAGCCTTTCTAGTTCGCAGATAAAAAGCGGGTATTCCATGATGAAGAGATTGATGATGGTTGTTATACAAATTCGTAACTTCTGTCACGACCATTTCACGTTCAGTCAAAGCAAAACCTTGGGATTGAAATATTAGGAAGCGGAGCTCTCTTATAATAAGCACAGATTATATTTACTACCGTCCGTCTGTATAAGCACAGATTATATTTACTTCCGTCCGTCTGTATACGTGGGTCACGACTCGTCATATTCATTTGAGTGGGATCGTCTAATAAATATGTTTACCCCTTAATTTATATTTGATTAATTTTAAATAATTTTATTTCGTTTCATTTGTTACTGTACAATTTTAATTCGTCATCAAAAATTGTTATCTTATTATACATTGTTGTTGAATTTTAATATTTTAACCAGTTCATTATGTTATCTGCTTTTAATACAGTTTTATTTGGTTGTCTCAATAGACTAGACGTTAAATAAAACATCACTTTTAATAAGCATACATTTATATTAAAATGTCCCGTAAACAATTGTATGATACAGAATGTTTTTGGTGACCGTCGGGGCTATTTAGACGGAGGCATCCTCCCAGAAAGTTGAAATTTGTCCGTACCCGGCACCTCCACCAAATTTCTTGATTTCTAGTAAAATTTAACTTTCGCCTTCTTCTTTGACAATTGGTTGGTTAAATAGCTTCACAGCCTGGTTTTATATTTTTGGTAGTCTCATATTATGTAAATGTAACTGATCTTGGTAGAGTGGATGCCAGTTCAATTGCAACCGGCGGCATCATGGCCAAGGCAACGTTTTTCACAGTCAAACTGTGTCCAATCTTTTAAAGTTTTCCGCGGACATTTTCTCCCAGCAATCACTCACACTTTATTCTAGTTAACCAAAGGAAGAGGCTCATGTTGGTTCACACTAGCAGTTCTGCATTTGTGTTACAGTATAAAGTGTGACTTGCGGGAGCCTCCCTCTTAGCGAGTAGGCTGGCGCCTTATCAACAATACCACCTCGGTCTGCGACTTATGCCTGCGTTAAACCATCTGTGTAAAAGCTGGTACAGCACCCTTGCTTTGACCTTACCAACCACATTAACCGTAGTACCCGGCGGGAAGGAAACTCAAAGAACAATTATCTAAATAAAAGTAACACACACTATTTTCGCGATTTGGTTACGGGAAACAATCGTTAATAATTAATACAATTCAGAAATTGAAATAGTTACCGTCTCGGTGGTCTAGTTGGCTAAGGCGCCTTCCTGGAAAGTGAGAGACGTGGGTTCGAGCCCCGGTCGGGAAGGACTTTGGTAATTTCTGAACTGTATTAAATATTTACCCACTATTTTATTGTATTATTTAGCAGAATTTAAATAATAGGCTCATACTTTACTTGTTCTCGATAACTTATCTCTTGTCTGCAAATACATATTCACAAATTAAATAAAATTTATAAATTTTATAAGATTATTTATTAATGCTATTACATATTTCTCAATACTTTCGTGTAATTAAATGTAGAATAGAGCATAGCTCCAAACAACACTCTGGCACAGCCGCCCGGGGATGTTTCTCGTTCAAAGGCTCAACACTGACGTCGCGAAGTGTAGGCCTTCATAAGTTACGTGACGCAGGTCTGATAGCAACAGGATATGAGACCGCGGCTGCGTCTATAGCCCCAGCCTATGTGACTCACTTGCTATCATGCTTGAAACATTTGGCTTTTGAGGAAGCGTAAAACGATGCATTCCACGCAAGATAAAGCGGATCCCCCCCTCCCCCACCCCCCGGTGATGGCAAGGAAGGGTTAGGCTCGGCTTTGGGGGCTGCACAATGGAATGGAGGACAAATTTACACCTAAAGTGACTTGAAGGAAGAGCTGATATACTGCCAGAGAGAATCAATTCGTCGTGCCTAATTTCATTTGTTGTGTGTATTTGTGTCCTTTGGTTAACATTTTATTGATTTGTCGATGCCCTTTCGCGACCTTGGCTCCTAAAAACAGAATTTGTACGTGCGCTATAGACTTTTAATACTTGACATAATACAGTATTAAATAACAGCCTTCTTTCTAGGGTATATAAATCACCGGTCTTTGTTTATATGATTGAATCTAAAGCTTTACACGTTTTCCCCCGGCGAATGACACAATTAGCAGCAGAGGTTTATGTTTAACTTGGTTAACGCGAACGTTCGTTCTTGGATTTATAAACATTCATCAAGTTTTCTTTACACACCTTCCCTATCCGCATTTTTTTTTTTAATACCTTAAAATATTTTCAAACTAGCGTTGTGTTTCTTGACGTAGCCAACAAACGAGAGGCAGTATTTATTTCTTTTTCGTTCAAGATTTCAAATTCCTCCCATCATTTCTGTTAATTACGGAAATAAAAGTGAAATTAGCTTTTTCTACCTCCGCCGCTGATAATTGCGGTTCGCTCGACGTCGACTGTCTCGTTTGTTCCTCGCCTCTGGAGCTCCAGCAACGAGGTCGTGGTTTGCCTCGTTCGGTCACAATTTCCTTCTTTCGTTGTTTTCTTTGGCCGCGATAAGAATTCCGCAACTATAATTACCTGTCGTTCGCTCCACTCACAGGAATGTACGGAGCGCGCGCTCGAAACCAATTAAAAATCTTGTGTCGTTTGCGATGCTGAAAAACAGAAGCTAAAGTGCTCAGCTCATTCTTTGGGGTTTTCTGTTATTACTCTGTCGATAATATCCAAGAAGCGAGGAAGTTTAACGAGGTAAAGTCGACAACTTATAAAATACCGAACCATTAAGTCGAGATGAATTGACTTAAACACTATTCATTGACAACACCTTGTTGCAATTAGACTGCAGAATGTGTAAAAGTAATGAATTTGTGTGTGTTATCACAACCACAATCACAAGAAGAATTTAATTTGTAAGCCATGTCAATGCTTAATCAGTCTTTGTCGTTTATTCAAGAAAAACTTGTTCTTTCATTTTCATTTAAAAGTCCTTTATCATTTTTCAATTTTTTTTTTGCATTGAGAATATTCTTTAATGAGAAAGATGTGTACCGAGCTAAATTAAAAGTTCGTCTTATATTTATTATAAAATCGAAGTTCAGATACATTTTTAAAATGACAATTAGGTCTTATAAAAGTTCGTGTCAGTTAAAATATTCAGAATTTAAAACGGAAAATGTTAGATGATATGATATTAGGTCAAAATTAATATTGAAATTGAAATGCTTTACCAAACTTTACTTTTGAAGTTGGTTGATTGATAATTAAAACAATTAAATATCATGCTGTAAAATGTCAAAATATGCATGTGTTAATCATTTCAGCGTACAAGGAAATTAGCAAGTATCGAGCAACAAACCTTATTCATAACATAAATCACCACTTATCACCCGGGCGAGCAACACGGACGACGAAGGTTTGAGTGCGATCAAACATCTTCAAGTGCAGCACTTACCTACTTCAGGAAAACCAACCTATACAATATCTCAGATACTAAACTAAATCCTTATTTCTCGTACATGGTAATGTTTCGTCTAAGGCGAATTTTTTGCGAGTGTTTAAAATATGCAAAAAAACTATTTTTTTTATCAATGTTTACATATTTTATGTCCAAACAAGACCAATTTTAAAAAAAAATCATGTGGGAAATAGGCGCTACTTTTATGATCAATCACGACAAAATTCATCTTGACCCAAGTAACAATAATTAGAAGAAAAGTACTGAACTACATTTCTGTCTAGGTTTGAGAAGTTCCCATGCTAACTTTATTGTGACTTCGAGGTTAGTGGAGGAACCTATATGACTGTCAAGGTTGCACCGTCCTTTCGGATGGGACGTTAAGCCGTTGGTCCCATTGGTACTTTTCGAAAAGAATAGGCTACGTGCCGGTACCGGGTGTCCCCTCCTCCCTTCTATTCATACTTCACCCTCATCTATCACCACTCATCGTCTCGAATAGCCTTAGTGTATTATTATGAGACGTTAAGCGATACCAAATCAAATCAAGGCTCGTCCATTCTGACCCGAGCATCATCTGTTAAGTCGCGTCGCAAATGACATGTTCCGTGAAACACGAGCCAAACGAGGCCTCGTTGTGTCCAGCTTGTGCGTGGGACTCCTAACAACCCCCACCTGTGGAACCCCCCCCCCTACCCCGTGTCACGTGGACCACACACTCGACGGAGGATTTGTTCTGGGCTCTCAAGCCGTGCGCTCTTCTGAACGTGATCGTCAGAGGGCGCTCCACGGTGAATGCTAATAGTCCGGTAATGTGCGGTATCGCTAGCTAAGATCGTCATTGCGCTTTTACAGCTCGATCACGCAGCAACCATTAACGAACTAGTCGACTCATCACTTGAATGTTGATTTCCATTCGTTGTCAATTTAACATTAAAGCTGTTAATGAAAAATCGAACTGCTTTTGAGATTACTTAAGAATGTAACGGCGGACCTAAGGTGTACTTGATCAATATTTCATCGAAGAAAGATACAAACAAAATTAAAATAAATTTCATTTTAACGCTCAAATCTTGTTGTTGGTGGGGGAGTATGTATTTGTCAACCTTGGATGAGAATAGCTCCGCCCCCTGAATTCCTCCTCCCCCAACCCCCGTCACAAAAAAATCTTATCAATCGGAGGCTATGTGTATCGTGACACATGATACACTCACGGACGGACAGAAGTGATGCATGTAGGTGAGATTCGCTCCCTAATATGTATATTATCATACTGAAGAATACGGTCACAAATTTCCCTTATGAATGTGACAAGAATTAAAAAAATATTATTTTTCGCATACGTGTCAGGAAAGTTCGAATGCGTTATTTGTTCAGAGAAAGTTACTATTTTCTTTGTGTGTTGCCTAGAGTGCGTAGTGGACGAAACCTTATCTCACAGATCACATCCTTAGCGTTTGTTCTTCAAATGCCAGAGATGCCATTAGTCCGAGCTTAAGTTCCTTGCTTTGACCTTCTGCACAAAGCAAAGCTCCGGTTTGTTTTCAAAAGAATATATACGTCCACCAAAATAGTTGGTAGTGTCGGTGTCGACAAAGTTGGTTTGGACTGACTTTAATTAGATTCCGTCACTGAAAAGCAGTTTTTGTTACTCAGCAACCTAGAACTAAATATTTTTTACTTATTTTGCTTACCATATTTTATTTAGAATCTTGCATCCTGTTGAACATAATCTCCAGTAATAATTCCTATAAGAGTTTGTGAAACTAAATTTGTGAACATTTTTAGGGCGCGAAGTTTCACTATTTTACCGCGTTTCTGTTCGTCCGTCAGTGCGTGCGTAAAGTCTGACGATACAAACCGAACATGTCCTCTTATTGACGTGTGTTTTGTTGACATTACATCATCAAGTATGATGAGAATGTAATTGCTAGGGGGAGGGGGCCGGGCTAGATTTACACAAAGCAGGGATCCTCTTAACCCGGCACCTCCACCAAAACTCTAATGTTCGACAAACGTTCTATAAATCGATGAGCTTCGCTCCCTAGTTTGGGTGCCTTCGTACCCACGCTTGTTTTACATAGTGGGGCGTTATGTTTCAACTTAAGGTAAAGAATTGGTTTTTAAATACCTAAATGAAGGTATTAAAATACATTACGCATTTAGAATGAATTTGTGTTTGTGATTGGGATTGGATATTGCTTAACGTCTCATATGTAGGCTATTCAACTTGGATAATCGAGACGATTTTTTTTTCTCGAGAAAGAAGAAAGGAGACCAGGCAGCTGCGTGAAACTGGCTGAATTAATATATATATTTACATATACACATACATACACCACGTCATATATACGAGTATGCACAACTCCATACATCTTTGGCTCTAGTACTTCGTGTTGGCTATTCTAGCAATACAACCCATAAATAGTTCAATACGCCCCGCAAAGATTGATTGTCGAACCTTATACTAAATGCAAAGAATCGGAACAATCGGAACGCGCTCTATTGCATTATACGATAAACCGTAAATAAGGACGGTTGCGGTGCGACGCTCAATGACGCTCGGTGAGAAATAAATTTACACTAAATCACGGCGACCATAAAACCGTTGGTGCATTTCAAACGACCATTACGATCCCGAAGATGGTGACTTCGCATTGTGCCCGAAAACAAATGGCGTTAAACTTCTTAAATTGCAAAATCAATGTGTGCATATATCGAAAATTCACAGCATTAAAATACATTTATAACTTTAATTTTCCCACTATTTTTTTGTTAATAAGATAGAACTCACATAATGGAAGTATTCGTTTTGAGTATAATTCAGAAGTTTAAAAAAATCCATCCCGATCGGGATTCGAACCCGAGTCTCCCACATTCCAGGTAGGCGCCTTAGCCTAAACCACCGAGAAATGCTGAAATGTGGGAGAATCGGATTCGAAACCCGATCGGGATGGATTTTTTAACTTCTGAATTGTATTAAATATTAACAATTCTAGCTACGGGAGTGTTTCCCGACAAACCAAATCGAGAAATGGAAGTAATTATGATTTTGACATTCTAATGTGCTATTAATGATAATAATTAAATTTAACAAATCAACGTAATGTTGTATACTTGTATTGTTATTTTGGGGACACATTTACGAAATCGCTGATTTCGAAATTCACTATTCCACATTAACAATACTAGCAGCAACAAGCAAATTACAGCAGTCCATTTCAATTTCCATTAGTTATAATAACATCACACACAAAGTACAGTGTGTTCATTGTCACTGTGAATAATATAGTTGACTCCAGTGATACACAAGTAATTAAAACCATTACGTTGTGATGTAACGTGGCTGCTGCATGAAGGCTACTGACACGGCGCTCATGCCCCGCACGTGACATCAAGATGCGTGGCTGGAGTCACGCACTTTATGCTGCGAATACACCCTGCTAGCTAATGCACTGAAGGGTGGGATAACTTCGTACGTTAAGGGATTCCATTTTGTACAGTCAGTCATGGGCGCATTTCAAAATTGAATCACTAATTAATGTATTTCATTTGTTTGTTTTTACATTGTATTGATTTTAAGTTTATATTAAAAAATACATCAATGTTTGTGGACCATCTAAAAAGCAATATAATCCTTAATCGAATAAAACCTGTGCTCTAGTAAAAATAGTTCCTCTTCTTCTTTAAAAGAGCTATTATTATCTATAGACTTAATGTAACATGGGAATTTGTAATATATTTCTATGCCGGCACATTTATGCCCCTTTTCTAACAAAGGGTTGTTGTGTTGAGGGGTTGGATTTTAGTAATGAAAAATATGGGGGTTTTAAATGTTAAGAGTTTTCTTTTTCGAATCCCCCTTTTTTATAAAAATTACCCAAGAATGTATTGCAATGCCCCCCCCAAACTAGGGGTCTGGGATGCGTTGGGGTGGTCAGAGTTGCGCCTTGCACATGCCCATTTAGGCCATGTGGTAGGGGGCGTATTTCTGACGAGGGTGAGTTTAGTTGGGACGCTACTGAGGGGGTTTGGGACCAAGGGGAATTGTGAAAGTCAGCGGAAAGGGTGCGCTTGCTTGGTGGATCCGATTTTAAGGCAGCGTACGGTATTGATAGTTGTGTGTCTTAATGTGTAATTTAAACCGTGTTGTAAAATTTGTATATTATTTTCTTTTTATTGAGTAATCACTTCCCCTTCCACCCTTTGTGTAACGGCCGTCGGGTGGCATTGCACGTGGGGGCACCGTCCGGGTTTGATTTTTTTTTTGCGCGCTTGTTTT
Organism: Sweltsa coloradensis; assembly: GCA_024449915.1. NCBI lineage: Eukaryota > Metazoa > Arthropoda > Insecta > Plecoptera > Chloroperlidae > Sweltsa > Sweltsa coloradensis. The sequence goes on along the minus strand of JAMZAV010000397.1, from coordinate 34,500 downwards.
TGAATTGTTGAACGTGTATATCGAGGCGTGTATTGAAGAGGTGGGGGAGGTTTTAAGCCAAACGTCAGTGAAGTGATGGCGGACGGGCCCCTGCCGGCCCCCCAGTTTTTTGCGGGGACTTTTTGCAATTGTCAGTGGACGACCCCGCGGCCCCACCATTGTTGCGGAAAGGGTTTAGGGAGGGGGCGGAACGGACGGCACCCTCCAACCACCCTCTGGCGAGATACAATGGGGCTAGTGCTTGGACCCCATTAAGTTTCGGTACCCAGTCTGGGGTTTACCAGACAGAAAGCCCCCGACGAAATTTTCTGGGGGTTTGCGTCGTTTGGGCACCGCTCAGCGGGCCGTGACGCTTTTACTGGGGCGCGCGTCGTGCCTGTCCCTAACTGGGCAGCGTTACGCTGGTGGAGCAATGAGGGCTGTCGACGGCCCGGGTTCGAGACGGCGCTAAAGAGGGAGTAGGCGCGTCAACTATGGGGGCGGCGCTGCAACGGGAGTAGAGGCGGGGGACGCAGCATCCGGACGAGCCAATCTCCGCGTACATCCAGGCCATCGCGGGGTTTATACACAGAGGGAGTGCCCGTCAGCGAGGCCGAAAAAGGTTCGGAGGGTATACAACAACGCATCCCGAGTTTCGTCGTTGGGACCGGAAGAGAGTTTGCTCCTTTGCGGGAGATCGTGCAGCGGGCCCAGAGGGGCGAGCGTGCTGCAAGCCCGCCTCATGTCCGCCCCCGCCGTCGAGTGTCCGTGGAGCCTAGCCTGGAAGGTCCCCGAGACCCCCAAACGCTACCGCGGGAGGAGGTGAGTTGCCCGGCCGGGAAAGCTGCAGCCGCACATGTTGTGGCCCCGCGCGAGTATCGAACCCTGTCATATGCTGCACAGACCCTTCATGCACAGCCATGTGCCGCTTGGCGAGCTTATTACGGGGGTTTGACTCGGGGGGGGACTATGCTTGGTAGTGTGGACAGTAGACTTGTGTAGGAGGGGTAGACGCGGGGGTGGAGGGCCCAGTGAGGTAGCAGGGGAAAGAGATGCGGTATTGGGGAAAAGTAAATTCCATTTCAAGCGAACTGCCCGGATAGACAGAGGGCGAAAAACAGCACCAAGGAATTTCAGTGGGGGACCATCATCCCCATACATGATGGTCAACTGACAAGTCCTTGTAACTTTTCCCCTTCAGGAAGAACCCTCAATCCCTCAACGGAAAGTGTATTCTAGAAGTTTTGACAGCGAATACAAGGGATAAAATGAGCCACTGTTGACAGTACAGATCGCCGGAGAAAATTTTGTTGCGCTCTTAAAACCTGGTCACTGTCACACTTGTGGTGATGAGGTTTTAAAGTAGTTTCAAAGGAAATGAGGGTCAAGGAGGAAACGCGCTCATTGCAGCTAGCTTGGGGTCAGGTGCAGTGTATGGGAAAGTCACTCTGAATGTAGGGTGGAGTGGGGTAATCAGAGGCTGACCTGTTTTTTAACCTGCTTTAGTAGACCCATTATTTGGGGAGGGATTTTTCACTGGGGAAAACACCCATTACACCGGGCGGGGGGGGGAGGGCCCGTGGGGGTAGCGCGAGGTCGTTGTCCGTTTGACAAGCTTTTTGATAAGAAAGAGGAGATCCACGCCCCAGTTAGTGCTCCGTAAATACGCGCCCGAAGTAGCAGGTAGTGGGTTTAGTATACCCTCATTAGCATGTTTGCAAGGTTAAAAATGCTCTCCCACATAAAGGAAAAAGGCTGTCAACATGATAGGTTCTGGGGAAGCGGTTTTATGAGAGCCAGGAAAAACGATCTTATTGTCCTCAAACGACACAGGGGAGTCCAAACCCCGTTTTTGCTGTGGACGCAGGCCCAAACCCGTAAGCGAGAATGTAGACAACTTTGAGGGTTTAATCGCGGATGACATAGTCAAACCCTTTGACGAGCGTGGCTTACGGTCCGGTTCGGTCTAAAAGAGGGTGGTATAGGATGGTGTAGATTACAGCCGTAAATCAAAGGACAGGGGTTTGACCCCGACATCCCTGCACGATTGGATTTTCGCCAATTTAGGTAAGGCAAATTTAGGGGAACCCCCTTCGATCTTTTCGGGTATTACCAGATAGGATCCCCCCTTTGATCGGCCCAAAAACGCCTTTTATGGCGGAAGCAGAGGGGCCCTGAGGTTTAAAGCATGCCTTTGGTCTAAGGGGGCTAGCCATCCCTTTCAATGGTTGATGGATAAGGTACTTGAGGGTGTTTGGTTAAATATGTTATTTTTTTCCTTGACGTTTTGTTGTTACTCAGATAGTGGGAAAGAGCAGTGTAATGTAGCAAAACGCAAGCCCGTGTGCACCGAGCAGGGCCACAATCAACCCTAAAAAGGTACAGTTATGTCAGCAAAAGCTGCAACTCCTGGGCACTAATCACACCCCGGGGAAGTGGCACCTGATCCCGAAAAGGTAGAAGCAATAGCAAAGTTCGTTTAGCGCCCACTAATGTAAAAAACTGCAAAGATTTCTCGGTCTAGCCGGATTTACAGGGCTTAATTTTTAGATTCAGTGGTGCGGCCCCCCCCCCAACACTGTTAAAAAAGGGGGTTCGATGGATGTGGGGCTGTGAAAAGCAGAAGGCTTTTGAGTACTGCGAACCACATAAAGCCCATACTTTTTAGCTTTCCCAATAGGATATGAGTTCACTATCCCAAAGCGATGGGTCTAAGGAGGGCTAGGGGCCGTCCCCAGCAGGGCAATAGGGCCCAATTTGTTTTTTCTTCTCGCAATTGACACGTTTGGAACGATCTATCTAGTACAGATCTGGAGGGGTTTCTGTAGGTGGGCGGAAAAAAATTCTACCCCCGTGGAAAGTCTCATTTTACATAGAAAGGGTCATGCTGCCCCCAAGAGTTTTTTTCTATGGACACCCCCACGGGGCGGGTTAAGGGGGGCAATGCGTATGATGCCATTAATTGCCGTTAAGTATCGCGCGGAGCGTCGAATTGGGGCTGATGCTTTTCCCGATCCCCTGCAGGGGGGGGGGCAAGGACAAAACGCGAAAGATTAGGGCGAGCTACTGCGATAAGAGGCGGATGAGGGGGAAACTCCCCGGAGTGTCAGGATAAATCGCGAGGCCCTTCCCTTCCAGCCAGAAGGGACATGGTTCCATGGGAAGGTAGTAGAATGCGATTGTCCGCAGATACGTGGAGGGACCTTTCAGCGTAAGGACCCCCGGTTCACCCAATAGCTAGGCTAGAAGCAGAGGGGGGGAAAATAGACGGCATGACGGGACGTGATCCGTGCGTGAAAACAGCGTCAGACAAAGATGAAAGGGTTTGGGAGCTAAAAGGGATTTTAAAAAAAATTGTGCCCCGAGAGCTAAAAAAAGGGGGATGGGGATGTTTCACGTAAAGCGTTTGATCCCCTCTCGGGGGGGGGAAACATTTAAACGTATCAGGATAGGTTACCTGGGCAGGTGTTCGCGTAGATGTAGGCGCACATAAGGGGTTTTGAAGTGTGCCAAAAAAAAAAAACCTAGCAACCAAAGCCTGCGGGGCTTATGAATAGCTCAGTAGCCCAAGCGCCGGGAAAACTATTCATGTGATTTTAAAGGGTCTTTCCCGACACGCGAAAGGGCAAAAAACATTTTGGTAGTTTATGATTTTACGAAATGGTGTAGTTTTAGCCTAGAAGGCACACTAGACGGTGTGCGGGGCTTTAAGGAGTATTGTTGTAGGACGGTTTTTATGCAAATGCGATCGGACAATGGGAGCCAATTTTTTAGTAAGCAAGGGGGGACGCCTGCCCAGCGGGTATAAACCAAAAATATTGTCCGCTAAGGGCCCTGCGGGAATATCACTGAAAGAGTAAAAAAACTTTAAAACGGTATCGTTCGACTTACCACAGAGCATAAACGTGGGATGTACGGTTACCCGAGAGGCTTTGCATTGGTAGCGCCGTGCATGAAACAACTGGGTTTACACGGGCCCACCTCACCCTGGGTAGGGAGCTAAAATTTCCCCCTTCCCTTTACCAAAGGGGGAGGTCGGCCCTGGGGGCACCTACACACAATGGAGTTTGCCGAGTATTTTCCAAACAATTGGACGACCGTTTTTAATTGCCCCGGTCACTAGCGGGTCAGAGCACGCAGGCGAGCAGGAGGGTTTGACGCCGGGTCTATGACAAGGGTAGACGTATGTACAGTTAGCAGTAGGACAATTAGTTTTAAGGGAAAACGCACGTGCGTCTGACGCGCCAAGGGGATAGCGGAGCTTTGGGAAAAAAGAGGGAGGGCCTTGGCCCTGTGCAGAAAGATAAACAAAAATGTGTATGAAAAAAGTGACCCTGTTTAGGAAAACGAATTTGGAAATAACAATGTTATCAAAAATCACACCCACTTTACACAACTGAAGGGTAGGATCGCCCACCCCACCCCTTACACAACAACAATAGAAACCTATCCCCATACCGGGCTCCACCCCCCCATCAGTACAATTTTCGATCGACACGGTCGTACCGAACCCGTATCATTGATTAACGTCATAAAACTGAAAACATTAGGTGTGTGAAGTTTTATGTTTAAGTGTAAAAAATATTGTAAAGGGGAGTAAAATGGAGGATTAAGTTAAAAAAAATTTTAATGGTGGTACAATGGATGACGTAATAAGTGGCAAATAGGTAGGGGGAACAATGTATTTGGTGCAAAACCGTGCGAACATATAAACAAGGTTACAGGACACATCGAACAGGCAATGTTTCAACCCCCCTTTTGTAAGATATTATTATTTATTAGAATTTTGCCCGGGGAAATTTTTTTGTTATATTTGGTGAAGACCCGGCGTAATGGGAATTTTGGGAGATACACATCACATTTAATTGAGTACCCGATGGTGTCATTTTTTTTGTGTGTTCTTGGAGTGAGGGGGGCCTATGGTGCCGGGGAATGTAGTAATATTATGATGTTTTAACCCGTGGGTATACTATGTTTCAATGCGAGGGTTGTGTTCCTTGTGGTTTCATGGTACCTCGGTACATATTCATTTAACATTGTTTTAATAAAAGTGATGATTTGGTAGACCCTTGAAAATATATATAACTAAGTACTGATTTCCCCAAACTTACCTAAGGATGGGGCTTTTTATTTTGTTACTTGTACAATTGTTGTCTCCTTATTGTTATTTTCTTTTTGTGTGTTCACCGTTTTTAGGGGGGGGTCATGCAATGACCCCAAACATATGGGGTCTGGGGTGCGTTGGGGGTGGTCAGAGTTTCGCCATTGCCCCAAAGAAACCAGTTTTGGCCATGTGGAGGGGGGGGTTTTTTTGACGAGGGTGAGTTTAGCTTGGGGGCGCTACTGAGAGGGGTTGGGACAAGTGGTGAACTTTTGAAAATCAGTCGTAAGGTGCGCTTGTTAGGTCGGATCCGACCTTGTAAGGGAGCACGGTATTGATATGTTTTGGTCTAAGTGTAATTAAACCGTGGGTTTTTTAAAATTTTAATTTCTATCTCTTTATTTATAATCACTTCTCTTTCCACCACATTGTTGCAACGGCCCCTGGGTGGCATTTCAGTATTTCTGCCCTTTATCAGTAAGTTTCTTTTCCCCAATACCCTTGTTTGACGTAAGGCGTAACATTCAGATGCTAGTTTGCAACGTACATAACAAACATGATGGGTCCACTTAAGATTACGCTCGACGAAATCACCAAGGAACTTTAAACAGGTTGTTGCGCCACCATTGTAGTAAAGTGCAATAAATCACCTAACAACCCACCCTGCGACCGATTCTTCTGTTTCAGGGGAAGGTAATAAATATCTCTACATTTAAACTATGAATAAAAGAAGCAACGAATCTTGGTTTATCTGGATACATTGACATTTAGCCGGAAACTGGATCTTGAGAATCTATCCTGTGTAAACGCTTCCGTAGGGAATAACTCATCGAGGATGAAGTCAGAGTATGCACATTTCCGGAAAGACAAACACTACATAAATAACACAAACTTGAGATGAAACGTTCAAAACTAAACTAGCAAATATACACGAGAAAATAACATATCTTGTTATATATGGGGCTGATTTTGAAACGGTGACTGCGCTGTATTTTGTCAGAGATAGCTTTATCTAATATCGCTCCGATATTATCACTGTGATGTATCTTCTACGCTATTACCATTCTACAATGTTTCATAGATTAGGAGCAGATAGTAAGGAATTGGTGAGATTATAGGTCGAAACCAAGATTAAGGATGTAAGGCGTTGTAACACCCAAAGTATCTAACGGCAAATACGACATCATAATATAACTTTGAAACTATTAAATTTTGGTACAACTTTCATTATTCATTACAGTAAAAAAACAAATGTTATACTCCGATTCTTCGCTGACTTTTAAAGATATGTTTATGGGTTCGATCTCCAGTCGGTGTACACTTTTAGGACAATTGCAATCATTCAGGAATTATAATAATAGATAAAATATTTCGATCGTTTCGATGTGGTCCGAGTTTGTTACAAACTATCTATGAATGTGTCATGTATATTTTACCAACTCAATTCGATGGACGAGTCAACACAGAGACGCTTTGGAATAGTCTGCAACCATGGTGATGTCATAACTTCGTAAGTCACAATAACATTCTAGATGCTAAGTGGTAGATTTAAGTATTGCGAGTAGAAAAGGGATGGAACATTTTCTTAAAAATAATTAATTTTTTAATTTTATATTTATTCAACTTATCTTCGAAAGATGTTCATGACAGACATTTCATATTCATCGAATTAAATTTATTTTGAATTTATTTATTTTATTAAAGTTTAAATTAATAACACTAATTAATCCATGTCGTGAGTGGGTTTCGAACCCGTGTCCCTCGGAGTGACTCGCCCCGACCGTATGGCCGGCAGCCCGAAGCTGTTAAAAGCTCACGTGATAACTATTCATTAAGTAACACAACATGGTAAATTACCTGGCTCCATCCTGTGTACCTGGATTATGGTATTAACGCGAAACTCATAACCGGATGATAAACAGTCTGACGAGCTTAAGTAAAGATACTTAGGAGACGCCGCGTAGTCAGGTATTCTGCGCTCGGCACACACAGTGACAGAGTTGCACAGACTCGGCACAGTGATAGCGGCCGAGGGCTGGGGCTTGATTCCTAACCGAGACGAGAGAGTGATGATTAAAACAAATATTGTTTGAATTGGTCAAAACTAATCGCTTACAGCTAATAAAATAAAGTGAAGTTTTTTTAAAAATTGAATTTTAATAAAAATAGGTTGTTTGATTATTACTTTATGATGCCTTGTGTTGGATTTGAATAAATCACGACTTTAAACATTTCAGTATGAGTAAAGGTTTCAATCTAGAGGCTAAGACGAGAAGATGCTAAACTCTTAAATAAAGAGCTGCCTCCGTTGAAAGCTTGATACACTCGATATTACCAGTTTAAGTTTCCATTTGTTTAAATATCACGAGAAAACACTCTATGCTCATTGGTTTTTAGTCAATATTGGATTGGTGATCTCGTGTTTAATGAGCTGTGAACCCTAACACTTCTCGTACGCTTGAATGAGTTTCCGCCCTCAGTGAGAGGAGGCCTGGAACGCGTTATCTTTACACATTCTTATCGCTCTGCAGTCTGTAAGTTTTCAAACACTCCAACTCAGTAGCACCAAAGTATTGAGAATATTATGTAGTGAACCTTCTCAGGGGCCCAACATGGCCCTCTTTTAGTGACCAGTGTAGTGAGTGTCAGAGGGAGGGGGGGTCCAAGGGTTAGATTACAGGACGAAATCCCAGCATTCACCGTTTGAATGAGGTGTCACACTTCACAGCTGAAAAGGATACACGTTAAATATAAACCCTCGGGATAAACTTTCAGTTGGGATTGTTGGTTCCTGGAATCGAACCGAAGACTCGGACTCGAACTAAATAGAGTCTTATTTTCAAAGAGCTCAACTATTTACATATGACATAACTTAAAAAGTAAGCACCTTTTATATTTGGCATAAAACGACCGATTATGAAAGGAGTAAAAAACACAATCACACGAACGACGGTCAGAAATAAAAACACTTACCAAAAGTGCACTTTTTTATTGTTCGTGTGTTTGTGTTTTTTGTATCCTCCCGGTCTAAGAGTCTTGGTTTTTAATTATGAAAGGAGTAGTTTACATCTATTTAATTGAAATTAACAAAATTATTTCAAATATACATTCTAATCTGTTTCTTGTCCAGAAATATAATTTGTATTCTATTCCATTCCCCTTGCTGCTTGTGTAGCACTCTATTAACTAGAGACATCTTGCGAGGATGCAAAGTAAACGTAGTAGGCCTAATCTACCTGCGACAATGCCTTGCTCATTGATTAAAGGGCTATTGTGGTCTTAGTTGGGGATTACATTGTGTCTCTGGGCAATTGTCGGTACGGCCTCTTGTAAGCAATGGTTATCGCTTCGATCCTGGGGTCTGGGGGGCGGGGGGTATTGACTGGAGAGCAACACCATTACAAGCGCTTAGTGATCACTGCTACAATCTCTTAAGTTAGACGTAAAGGAAGTGTTAATCCTTAGCATAAACTAGAATGGTGATTTCAGTTTTCACTTTGTCAAAAATACATTTCTGCACAGTTTTTGTTGGAATTTCATGCCATCCGTACATTTTGGGATCTGCATTTAGTACTCACTTATGCACTTTTTTTTTAAAATTTAGTTTCACATTACGTTTTTGCACGTTTCTACATCTGTGATTTACGTCATTGTCTCATAACAAGAAATTTAAAACAATGATTTTATAACAAAAATCGTAAAATAAGTTCTATTCTTTTGGGGGAAAATTTTGAAACATTTTATATTTAAGTGTTATGACCACAAATTCATCAGTGGGTAGTGGGTGATGTGTGAAGGCTGCACTTAACTCTGTCCTAGCGAGGAGTCGAGCCTGGGACGTAGACACCCTAGTTTGCACCCAGAGATTACAGACTCTCTGACTGCCTTAGTTGTATATTTCCCAGTAATATCAACCTCACGATCTGAAACAAAGTGTTTTCTTCTTGGACGTGAGTGTGCCGTGAGATGAAACGTAGCTCAGCCCTAGATCGCCTTAAAGTTAAGAAGACTTCTGAGCCGGGTCCAGCTCCTACGATTAGTAGGCCTACCTTGCGACGTGAGTGTACCGTGAGATGAAACGTAGCTCAGCCCTAGATCGCCTTAAGTTAAGAAGACTTCTGAGCCGGGTCCAGCTCCTACGATTAGTAGGCCTACCTTGCGACGTTTCTGTCTTGAGAAAACCTTTAGTCGGATAACCTTCGTATGAACTAGAAGCTAGTTCATTTAGAACTTCGTCGACACTAATTATTTATTGTTTATCTCAGACTTGCATTATCTTCCAGAACTATTTCTTTACTTTCCCCAAGAAATAAACCCATTCAAATTACGATATTGGCAAAGAAAAACGCGAAATATGCAGCACATAACTTTCTATAGACCTGCTATTTTTGGGCTTTACTCTGTTTTTTTAAAAATTTATTTAAAACACTGACAGTTTATCAAAGAAAAATTAACAACAATCTTACGTTTGTTTGAAAGGGTTGTCGTCTTATAATAATGATAGAAATAATAATTAAAATTCAGTTTTGTATTACAATGTCATACCGTGATGATGGGACTTCAAAGTCCAACTCGCTATACCTTCCCGGGGTTTGGCCTGTGACTAAGGGCGAGCTCTGGCCGGTTGGGGTGCGTGTTGCAGAGAGAGCTCTCGCGCAACTTTTTATCACACATTTCTTCATTCACACAGCCTTACTCATATTTATTTTCTTCTTTCACTTTTTTCGTCTCCATACTTGCCGGCCCTCTCTGCAACGAGCACTCCTCCGTTCCCACCCAGTTTAACCCATCCTATCCAACATCCTCACTCCTTCCCATTAACCCCCCTCGTCTTCCCTTACTTTCCTCCCATTGGAAAGAAGAAAACATGGTGGTAATCCACAATATGGAAAAAGAAAATTTGGAAGATTCCAATACAATTTACATGGGAACTGATAACTCTACTGTTTAGTGCCCTAAAACAACATTAACTAAGTTCAGCAAAATCTTCCTTTAAGCAATAGAATTCTTACGTTCGTGAGCTATGACATTACCATCGGGTTCGGAACATTTCGTTTATAAAACTTCGTCGTTTATTAGTCAAACTCTCGCATTCCTATCATTCACCCCAAAACACGTTCTGCTTTGGCGACGATATCGATTTGTTATTCATGATACAATCCGTTCCAGAGATTAAGATATTGCATTCTGTATTTTGAAACGAGAAAATTGTATTTGCCACACAATTTCAGATTCTTGAGATTTCTCTTCTAGAATCTGGCGTTTTGCCACCCTTCACTCCCTCTCTTCTCATGTAGGCACCCAACGCATCCGGTCTTCTTTGTTGCTAGTCGCTGCTTTTCACATTTCATGTTTCTTGATTGAGAGATGGATGTCTCTGCTTTGTTGTCATCAATTATACATAAAGGAAAGCCTACATAGTCTAATATAATTCATTCAAATACCAAACAACAGAAATGGCGAGGCTCTATCAAGTAACTTCTCGATCTTATCCATTAAAACTATACATGTTACAACAATGTAAATTACAACATATTGGCAATATGATAAACCCTTTATATAAACCTATATACAAAGTTGTCAATAAGGTCATAATAAGCAATTAAATATTCTTATTAAATTATATTAAAAATCATAGTATTTTAATACACAGTGTAGGTTTCCACATTTAGGTATAACATAATTATTAATATGTCATATATATTTTCATTCCATGTTCTTAAAAACCGCTCTACTAATACATTGATGTCAATGATAATACTTAAATTATATAGCAAATTTTGTAATTGCAATTCCGATAATGGTATTATCCCAATATGTATTTCTCTCTGTGTATTGCCAAAAGGCATAACAAGATGTCTTGTAAATGGGTCATGGAAAGAAAACAAACTACAACCAACATAATGAATTAAAGTTTAAATAGACCACCCATCAAATTGATTCTATGTTTGTGAATATTAATACATATCCTCTGGATTAACCAGGAAACTGTTAGGATTCGTATTCCGCTGATTCTAAGCTTGGATCGACCTTAGTGTTCAGTAGTTTACTAAAGCCAACACTAATTGCAGTCATCGTTAGGGGGTTTATACCCCCGATCAGTGCAAGGCTGTGGTGCAACCAACTCTAAACTGGGGGCCAGGCAGAGATTAGGCCGAGCAGGGAGGAGCATTTCCCCTCTTCTACCCCTCCCCCTATCAGTGCAAGGCTGTGGTGGAACCAACTCTAAACTGGGGGCCAGGCAGAGATTAGGCCGAGCAGGGAGGAGCATTTCCCCTCTTCTACCCCTCCCCCTATCAGTGCAAGGCTGTGGTGGCACCATACTAAAGTGGGGGCCAGGCAGAGATTAGGCCGAGCAGGGAGGAACATTTCCCCTCTTCTACCCCCCCGTGCTCAGGTAATCTCTCCTAGGGTCGAACTCTTTCTCCATTAATTCCACGTGACAATTATCAATAGGGCATTCGATTTGCGACTCCTGATCCGACATTGTACTTTGACGTATTTAATAATGTGGGTTTACTATTCGAAGTGAGTGTGTGTGAGAATGATCATTATTTAGCAAGAGGAATTGATCATAATTTTGTGCATTTCCTAATCCGTTTTATCAAACAACCTAAAAATAATATTCTAAAAAAATTAATCTGTTTGTATAGGATTATAACAATCATAACAATGACCGTTACGAGATACGAAACATGCTGTGTTACATACATTACATACATACTGAATTATATCAAGTTAAATATAAGCTGTAACAGATTAGGGTACTTGTTCATTAACGGGACCCCCTCCAAAAAATGTAAAAATTCAGTAAAAACATTTTATTAGACAATCATAACTACTACATCTACTCCATCTGAGTTTCAGGAGGTCAGGAAAACACAATTATTTTGAACAAAGCCTCGAAAACATCCTTTCCGGCTACATACTTTGCGCCAGGAGTGACACGGCCTACGTCAACATACTCCACATACAAAACCTTTAACGTCGCTATTTTAAATATAAAGGACTGTCAATGGAAAAGTACTTTCGTTTAAAATAGCGACATTAAAGGTTTTGAAGGTTCATTTGGTGTCCGTGAACATCAATGTCAGCTGCACGACGACGACTGCTCTCATGTGGGCCTACGCGTTCCAACTTCCAATGGACTGTACTCGCCTGAGTCACGTTGAATGTGTGAGTCAAGTTCACTGTCAGAGTCATATTCAACTCCTCACAAGTTGTAATAATGTATTGTAAACAGAAATAAGTAAAAAAAAACGACGATGGGGGACCAATTAACAAAACATTGAGGGGGGTCCCGTTAATGAACAAGTACCAGATTCGTACGGAACAGTGTGAATCTGAACAACGTAATTATTAATCGTCAAAGAAGTGTTATTTGTTTGACGATTATTTGCTCTGATTTTAGTGGTTAACCTGGAACAGAACATTGTCTACCAACTCTGAGAGAATTCATTACATCATGCTCACATTCAGTTTAACTGAGAACAATTGATTCACACGAGATGAACAATTACTATTTAATATGATTTCGTTAAAGTCAATCTCCCTTTCACAAAAATGTAATCCTCCCTTTAGAGAGCTAGCCCTCATTGAGCTACCATCCGCAGGGCTTCGGCTGACTGTCAACAGCTTTTCACCAGGTTATTGAATCCCACATGCAAACCAGGGTTAGCCTGAACAAAGCGTCACTAGCTTGACTTGTAATTAGATTCTCACCTGATAGGAGAGCCCAAACCCCCTGCTGAGAGGGGCTTTACGTTAGTTACTGACTATATAAACTTGAAGTTGAGTTTAGAGATTCCTTCTTAATTTAATATCCACGTACACATCTTGAGCGACAATATTCATAAGCAAAGTGGAAACTCTTTGGGTGAGACAAATTTGCTTCACATTAATTATTGTGATTGACACTCTGTGCTGTAAGTTTCAGTTTTACTTAACCAATACACGTACTTAAAAGTTCCTGTTCAAAATGTTAAGGGACTTCTTCGCCGAACGGTCTCTCAGAAGAAGAACTTGTGTCATTCTCTGCCTAGATGGCCAGTTATTTCGGAAACTTTCTCGAAAGATAACGCTACTTTTTAAAGATAAAATTGATTGAAAATATTTTGAAAATTTTAAATTTTAGACGCGTTCAATTAACTAAACTTAAATGTTAGAACCCAAAAACATTCCCTTTACATAAGTAAATAAAATAAACTCGTATTTAGTGTACCCAATCAGTAATATAACTAATTCTCCTTGGCGGACCAAACCAAGCCAATCCAATTGTTACCTACGCCATCGACGCGCGAACAATGACCAACAGACACCGGTATTTTAAATAATTGTAATCACCGACCAAACTAGTTTGGCACGATCCACCCGCAGGTGACGTTAGAATCACCCAAGCTTATTTGGAACAACTCACATGATTTAGTTTATTATTTATTTAATTATTTATTTATTTGTAACTTATATTTATTAAATGCTTCGTAGTCAGAGCGAAACGATTCGAAAGTCACCGTTTACACTTTTTCAGACCAAGAATTAAAAGAAGTTTAAAAGTATTCTGAATCGGTGTTTTATTCTAGGGGTTTCTGCGGTGTAAGCAGAGACTCAAACTACTGGACCAACGAGCCACAGACTTTTCAAGTCGTCGTAAAGCAGTAGATTTTTTAACACCATTTCCAACCATATAACAAAAATCAACATTTTGTTAACGCATTAACAAGAATGTTTAACCGTTGACATTTACTACTTTTTTCTACTAAAAATTACTAATACTGTTTGTTTATCATGAAATTTACACAATAGGACTACCAAATTGCATATTAATAGGATTATATCTTATATAGCATTGGTATATGTGTAGTCTCTATACTTGTGCCACAATCTCCTGGCGCTGCAACAGTCTATAAGTCGTCCCATCACGAATACTCTCTCTGAGAGCTGCTGTGTCGTCTAGTTCAAATTGTCTGCTTTAATATTTTTTGCAGAAGTGCGGCTTGAAGTTTGTCGTGTCGTGTTGTATATAGATCGCGCTGAGAGGACAGCTAGGCCGTTGCGCGCGCACTCAATATCAATTAGGGCCAGCTTTTACCCCAGGCCAGGTGCACGTTCAGCTGACCAAATCTAACACAATTATTGTCTGTTGTGTGTCAACAGTGGCCAACTTAGCTAATTTTTAATAACATTACTTTAAAGGCGTTTACATTTCTTAATGGATATAAACGCTGTGCAATTTGTATTTATTTGAGGTAAAGCGCGAAAACGCTGGGAAATCCCTAGCTGGGAATAAAGTGGATGAGCTATTGTTATCGCCCTGGATTATGTTATTATATTCGTTCGTTTACTCTCGGGCGGGCAAGAGAGTAGGGGAGTGCTCTTGTACTCAGAGAGTGTAGTAAGGAGCAAAGATGTTTGCTCGCGAACTCGTGTGAAGTGTACATTGAGAGGAAACGTTTTCCTCTCTTCACGTAATCATGTTGAGTGTGCATTGAAATTAAATAGCGCAACCCTTGCGGGAAAAACGAAAATACATAGCTCAGGAAATCTCGTTTATTAGTGTTAAAAATTAAGCTTGCCCGTAGGGTTTAGCTTTGGCCGGGTTAAAACATGGGGGAACGTGAAAGCAATCTCGAGTAGCTCCATCCCTAGACGTATGACGTCACACAAGACCTGGAATCAACCGTAGAACAACAAACACGAGGCTAATCACGCGTACCAACCTGAAAACAAGCGAATCTAGTCATTCACAAAACATTGCCACGGCTTAATATTTTTAATTGTTTTCATCATTGTAAGACCTATTGTGTACACGTTTGTATGCAGCTCATAATTAATTCTCAATGTCACATTGAAAATTGTGTTAAAGGGGTATTTAACCGCTAGACTCAAAAAATATATTTCATTCAGGCTAATTAGTAATGAATTTAGCAATCAACAGAAAAATTATTGGGGCCACCATGACCTCCCAAAAAATTGTCAAACATGATATTTTTAGAGCTAGGTCCCATCGGCAAAAATCTCCCATAAGAAATAACATGGGGACGATCTTTATGCCCCGTGACCTTGGAGGATTTTGATCAAAAAAAATATTGACCATTATTGACGTACTCTACAGCCTTTTCTGTAAATTCTCTATATTTTGTTTTTTAATTTGGGCAAGTAGTTCGGTCAAAATATGCTGATTACCAAGATTGGGTGTGATTTTGGAATGCATATTTTTGCGTGTTTGAGGGTATATTTGGGCACAGTTTCAAGACACGATGTTGTAAAGGGGCATTTTAGATTGGTACTATTCTCTAGTATATATGTGGACCAAAAAAGAAGCAGGTTAAAGCCGATTTAAGAAATTTCCCAAAACACCAATTTTCGCAAATTTTAGGATCAAAAAATTTCAAAAATTCGTGTTAAATCACAGTTACAAGATATGATTTTTTAAACGGTCATTTAAGTGTAGTATTTTGCTATAGATCACGTGGTAAAAAATAATTTTTGGGGTTTTTAGCCCCTTTAAGGAAAGAGTTGAAAACAAAACACGTGTATTCATATATTATGCGTTCTATGTTCATTTGTTTTCGTGTGTGCGAAATAAGTAATGTTCTTTTATTTATACATGGTTCTAAATAGTCAATGAAATATATGAATCATTGCTTGAATTTGCATCATGTATAAAGAAAAAGACAAATTAAATATATAAAAAAAAACACACGTAGTGTTAGATTGCAGTTTTTAGCTTTTTTGAAGTGTATTTAATGGGAAGATAACTAAAACTAATATGTTGGTTTAATTAATAAACTCGCCGTATGTTCAATGCTTCGTTGTGTAATTCCATAATCCTCACATCCAGTTGTCGGAGATATTTTGAATCGTACGAAGTATGAATACATCTGCTTATTGGTTCCGACATCTCTTTAGCTTGAGTATGCAGAAAGTTACACAGTGCTAGACATTCGCATCCACACGGAAGTCAGGCTTAGCATGGCCATAAGCGACGACACACAATAGACTTACAAATGAATTGATTATCTTATTCTTTTACATCAATTAAACACTGATTTCAAATTAACTTTTTCAACTTAACTAATTTTCTATTCTATTTAATCCGTCTATATTAAAAATAAAATTAACTTGTGGATTTTTTTAATTTGTTTTTGAAAAATCTTTAAAGAATCGTATTCGTTCATCTGTGAAATTAATTAAAATTAAAGATTTAAAAGACTGCAAGAACTATTTCTTTAATCCTTCCACGTCACGTGCGTCCCCCTCTTATTTCTGTGCAAGACATTCATTATTATTAGATCTGATATTTGCCGAGCGCAGGGCGCTAATTCGCGTTCACGATAAAATCGTTGCTAGAAATTCAATAAGGGCGGTCTACAGAATAACCTACTTACTGGTAATTGGTCAGCACACATCCCAACAAAACGTGGCTCCCGAGAGAAAAGAATCGGCTAGTTTCCTATCAGACTCAACCAGGCTAATAACATTATTCACGCCCCGTTTTTCAATCATAGTTGTAATCCTGTCTTGGCTAAACCAAAGTGACTACCACTATGACAAGTAGCACACTGTTTTTTTACAGCTTTTTACAGTAATATTCACATTAACTTGTAATTGCGAATACATTATACGCTAAGCGATTTGAAAAAATCACATCAATATAAATCGTAAACCGGTAACAATTGTTTGTAAATTGTGTGTATGAATTAAAAGGGTAAGACTACATTCAATTATTACACATTGTGTCTCCAACAATATTTTTATTATGATCACAAGAAATATTAATCAACGTAGAAAAAGTACAACAGCCACTCAGACACTTTTTGTGATCTTGTTAAAGCTAGACCCCAAATGAAACCAATGTGTTAATAAACGTCCCAACATGCAATTTGAAAACTCGGTAAAGAGAAAACTCGACGTAATATTGTAATTGATGTCAATTTTGATGATCTTTCAAAATAAAAATAACATAAAATAAAATTAATCAATTAATTATATAACTCGAATAATTGTTTAAATCTGATTTATTTTTTCATGGAATCAGTGTTATAATGCGTACAAACTGCACTGAAACAAGATTCGTCTTACAATGAGTAAAATAACATTTCCATTTAGCTTTTTATATTTTTGGATGAGCGAAGCGAAGACTTCAATTTCACCGACCCCCCAAAAAATTTAGCTCGGGTGTTTTTTTTTTTTTTTTTTTTTTCGTTTTTCTGTCTGTTTGTTCGCTCTCTACCGGGCAAACGGCATATGCGATCTAGATGAAAATTTGCCACGTCCTTCGTTTTCTCTGAACTTAGACTTGCCACGTTTTTGGGTACAATCGAAGAATATTTCTCATAAATATCGTACTTTTACGATTTTTTCGATTTTAGTGCGATATTTCGTGCCATTGGCCAATTCGATCAAACGGGTGGGCTACAACGTTCATATTTCACATGGACATAAGGTTATGTGATGTATGCTTCTGAAAGAAAAGTTGAAAAAGTTAGCCAGAACGAGAGAAATAAAGCTTTTAATATACGTTTTTTGATTTTTGTGCGATATTTTCGTGCCATTTTGGCCATTTTGGCCAAACGGGTGGGGCTACAACGTTCATATTATACATGGACATTAAGGTTATGGTGATGTTGTACATTTTGAAAGAAAAAGTTGAAAAAGTTAGCCAGAATCAATAGAAATATAGCTTTATGTAAGATTTTACGTTAAATAATAACAATTAACAAGAACAATAGAAACCTGACAACAATCACCTACAATGCGTCGGCTGAAAACAAAGCACTTGCAAAAAAGATATCCCACGCAAACTAAAAACTTTAAAAAGCTCATCCATCAACGCGACGGGACTTTAGCGTTTTCCTAGTATAATCTTAATAACATGTCGATACTACTATAATATATATACAGAATTTTTTTATTTCTGCCTTAAAAAAGTACTAACATAACACCGTCATACTCGCCTATCATTTTCTATCTTTCACATTATTTACCCCAATAGTGTTTGATTATTCGATTACACCTTCAGTCCCGCTTGTGATTGGTAAAACTTGACCCGGATATATTTTCCTTCCTCATGCATGTTTTATATCATTTTGTGTTGTTGTCTGTTCCAGCTGTGGTCCCTGCATCTGACCAGGACACTTCGGACATGGACGCAGGGCGGACGCACGCGGTGAGTGCTCACGTGGGACTTGTATGAAGGCAGACAATAATTTCATTGCGTTTTTGTTAGTTGTTGGCATATTTTGTTGAGACACTAGAATATTATTTGTTTTACCATGTCACAAATATTCTTCACTTTATTGGATTTAATAAGAAATAGTATATAGTTTAAACGGTCTGTGAGGGTAGAGGTTTTGTCGGTTCGGGTTGGAATAACTTATAAAATGCTTCGTGTTGGGTCGGAAAAGACAACCGTTATAATATTGAAAGTTAAAATGGACCATGAATTAAATTTGTGAACAATCTTACATTATTATTATCTCCCAATAAAATTATTGCTTTTGTCTTGAATTTCATTGAATGGCATTTTTATACAGTGTATACACTATAAATTAAAAATTGTCTGGACCGGCACCTCCACCAATTTTGTCTGCATTTGTGTGATTAGTTATATTTAGCTGTTATTTGAAATTAGTTTGTATAACTGAATAGGATAAGGCGTTAAATAAATAAATAAATTAATAATTCATTAATTAAATTAATAAAAATATATATAGAAAAGTAAATACGTAGACAAATAAATAAATAATTTCATTAAATAAACAAATAAATAAAGTTTGAAAATCCTGGACCGGCACCTCCACCATTTTCCTTAAAAATTAATAATATGTTTTTGTTGCGCGAAAATCGGGTATCTCTTTGACGACCGGAAATAAATAGGGTACCCGCTCACCACTACTTTATAATAATCATTACTTACCATTCAATGACGTTGCAATGCTGATCTGATCTGTTGCACAAGTAATGAACGTATATCCGCGAGTGCCTAGGTAATATTCACATCATCTTAGGTGGAAGTTTGCAAAGTTATATTTAAATTGCTATCCAGTTGAATATTGCTACAATCATTCGACTTTCTGGACACGCGTATTCACTCATACAAATACATATCGTATTATTAGATGTAATAATTTTAATACCCATAATTTAACCAGCTTCGCATTTTAATTGGGCACATAAAATATGTTTTTCCGTCATTCATTTTTATTTTCGCTTTAAACAAGTCGACGGTTGGGTTAGTGACTGTTGTTCTTGCTTAACTTTTGCTGTAGTCACTTGGTGGTTCCTTCATTCAACCTACATATAAATCCTTAATTATGTATCGCCGATTGGGTTTTTGTTGAACATTATTATTATTGAGCAACATTGGCATACTCGCGTATCTCTAAAACATATTTGGAATTAATAAATAAAATAAATAAATAAATTCGTATTTAAAGTCTACCCACTCAGTCATATAATTAATTTTCAGTGGGGGACATTAAACCAAAGCGACCAAGCCTACTCTGTAGGCCATAATGACGCAATCGACGAGTGAGCAATAACCAATCATAGATCGATATTTTTTAATAGGAAATATAGCAATCAGTGGTATGGACAGAGCGAACACCCGCGGATCAACGCCAGAATCAACAAGGAAGATCCAGAACAACTTTGAACTTATTAATTGGATGAGCGTAGCGAGCGTAGCGAGCGAAGCGAAGATTCCATTTCACTACACTGGAGAAAAAAATCCGGAATGTTTTGTTTTTTTTTCTTCTTTCTTTCTGTATTTTTGTGTGTTTGTTAACACGATTCCGGCTAAACCGATACTCCGATTGCAATAAATTTTATGGAGACCTTCGAAATCTCTGAACTTAGAACTGCCACGTTTTTGAGCGCAATCGGGAAATTTTTTCACATAAAAAACGCAATTTTACGATTTTTTTTTGATTTTTAAAAAATTTCTTCGACTTATAACACCTACATGCTTTATCCGATTGTAATGATTTTTTCACAGTACCTTAATTTTATGAATTAAGATATTCGTGTGAAATTTGAGCGTAATCGAAAAATTATTTCTTATGAAAATCAAAATTTTATGTTTTTTTTTTTTTTAAAACAATTCTTTGACTTATAACACCTACATGCTTTATCCTATTGTAATGATTTTTTTACAGAACCTTAATTTCATGAATTAATAGATTTGTGTTAAATTTGAGCGCAATCGAATAATTCTTTCTTATGCAAATTGCAATTTTACGTTTTTTTAATTACGATAATTAAAACAATTAAGTTAATTTTATTTATTTAATTTAACTATAAAAATTAAGTAATTTTTTATAATTTAATTTAATAAAAAATCTTCGACTTAGTAATGATTTTTTCACAGAACAACAGAAAATCCGCGTAACACATGGCATCTCAATGCACCATATACGCTCATCCAACAACGCGGCGGGACTTAAGCGTTTTCTTGTTAATTACATTTATTGTTAATTCAAATGCATACAATTTAGATTATTTTATCTATATTCAACCTTTTCACAATGGCACAATTTCATTTTCCATAAAGACAGCCCCACGATCATGAGATACAGTTTCTGTGTGCAGTGCGTATGAAACTCCCCGCACAGTGGTCGACCTGCAGAACGTCCCCGTGGACTACACCGCGAGAACAACTGTTCCTAGCTTGTCACTTGATACACAGAATCAGGTCAACTGGCGCTGATATCTCAACACTTTTACTTCCACCCACTCTCTGCACATCAAAGATAGATAGTCGGGAAGAATTATGCCGACAACATGTATCGAGCTGAGAAAGATTAGAATTCAGAAGTGGATGCTGGCTCGAATTCGGAACATGCTAAATAAAATTTTCTTCTAATTAATCCTTGGCACACAAACACAAGGCAGCATTAATGGCTTGAAACTACAAAGCTGGAATTTCAAAGCATATCAAAGAATATATTGTGTGTGTTGTGTGCACTATATCTGAATAGTTTCACATTTAAACCTCCGATTGACCCAAGTCTACCTTGTTAATGCCTTTTATCGTGTATCCACATTTACTAAAAACTAATTTCCACTAATCTTGTTAATAAACAGCTCTTTATTGTACGTATTTTGTGTAGTTTTGACTTATAATTTTTATTTGTTTGTAAACAAATATGTTGTGTTCTTTATATTAATTTAAATAATTAATAAGTGTGAGTCTCTTAGTCCAATATTTGCATACTTGCCACTTGTAGATCCCTGTTCTGATTGGTTGGTATTGAATGAAAAGAAAAGAAAGGAAATAACACCACACAAGAAAATCTTGTAGCTCAAAGGTTGTGTTTGTGTCAAGTTACACGATTAATAACAGCCTAAGGTTGGGGATATTAACGGGAAACAAAAAGAGTGAATTTATCGGATCGGTTCCCAAACTATGAGAAGCTGAAAGAAAATGTCACCGTGAGAAATTGTTCTACATCAAATGAAGATGTTTGGACTAGTTTTTTACATGATTGAAAACAGGGAATATAACGTTAAGAGGAGCGGAACGTGAAGGGCAACTCCAAAAAACTCTCTGGGCTCACAACCCACCTCGGTGGCTCAGCCTGGATTGCAATTTGGAGATTACGGTTTCGATTTCCACAAATGCCAATTCTAGATGGAAGGATTTTCTCAATCGCAAGACGAATAGTGCGATTGAGTTTCCGTACACAGCCCTCCGTCTTTGCTTTGCTACCGTACTATGATGAAGCGGCGTAAATCTGGCCTTGTGTGGAAACCCTTCATTGAGAAAAGAACAAGTGTGTTGGCGCACTGGTGAGTTGACCTAGCACTGACGTCCAGCCCACGGTAATACAAAAGCAGATAGCAAGTAGCGCAAAGCAAGAATTTTTAAAACAATATCCATGACCAATCACGAAAGACACGGACAAAGAAATGGAAACTTTACTCCAACATTGCAATCTTCAATGTAGGTTTATACATTTTGGATAATTTTGTATTTTTCAAAAAAGTGACAAATTTATTATTTATTCAACTCTTCGCTGGCTACGAATGAGCAATGGCCAACCAGAGTTTGTTATTTGCAATATAAAACACCAAACTCAATCGTTGGCATGATCCACCCACTCGAATCCACTGATTGTTCGTTATGGCGCTCTCTCATGTATATTGCCGTTCTTCCAAACAATAAATTGTAATTTGTTGAATTCCATTCAATTACTTAAACCCATGCCTTGTTTGATTACGAACATGCGCCCCCTTGGTTATAAAGTTCACTGCTGCGCCCGAAACTTTATGGCATGTGATCTGCTCATAAGAATTTCAATAAAATAAAATAAGCTCAAAACGATTTTTGAGTCCGTATCAAATTGAAAGGAAAATTGTAAAAAAATACCTCCATAAATTCCTTTAAACTATCGACTTTCCAAATTGATATCGACACCCATTCTTTCATTACTCTACGTACCTTCCCCTCTGATGTTGAATAAACTGGTACGTCTCCCAGCGATCCTTTAATAAACTCCCGCCTAACTGTAGTTTACTGGCTGGGGTGTCACGGGTACATCTTACATCGTGATTTAACGTCGGTATCAGGCGTCTAATGCTTGGAGGTGTAAATCCTCCCCAGCCACGACAGAGACCCAGCCGGATTAGGGCGCCTCGCTCTCTATTGGGACCCACATCAATCCAGCCGGGCGGCCAGTGCTAATTAAACAGGGGGGGGGGACTCTAACAAACTTACCTCGAGATTAGGGCGCTTTCTATCGGCAGAACTCTACGAGTGATGCACAATAGGTTTGGTTAGATAAGCTGGAATGGATTTTCGTCCTTGCTTCACGAGTTAGAAACCTTTGCACCTATATTTCAGTTACAATTCGCAAGCTGATCCTCTCTGATCCACTCTGTAAAACTATGAACATTTAATTTATAATAATAATTATTATTATTATTATTATTTGTTTTTATTTTAAAATCGTGAAAAATTGGAAAGTTCACATGTAAAATAAATGTAAAAATGTCCGACCCTGCACAAGGCTAGCCGTCATATAATGTCTAGACCTACCTGGATCGCGTGCGTTTCGACGTAAACAAACCCGCTCTATCACATCTTGCAGCGCGTTAAACGTCCACGCAATCGTAAAATTGTTTTTACGATCTAGTGACTCTTTCTAACTTAATTTGTGGACGGTTCACCATAAAATAACCATCATTATTATCTCCGCAACATACGGCTGCCGTTCACTAGGGAACCAAACTTCTGCATTTCCGTCAGAGAACTGATCGAAAGTAAAAATATAACACAACATTTTTCCCATTTATGTTCAACGTATTTGGAATGGAAAACTCGCTTGAATTATTTAACTTGTAGAACGGTTCTTCTTGTACGTATCTTTGTTCAATGTTTTCCCAAGACCAATGTCTGATAACATTATTTTTATCGCCTTCCAGTTTACAAAAGGTATGAGTCGTTATCGTTAGATTTTATTTTTTTGCTTTCATTGTTGATCGCAGCCCACATTAACCTATTTGACCAACAGTGTATTTCTCCTGCTAGTTTACGAAGTGCGCTGCGGTGCAAATAATGTTATTTAGATAGCTCGTAATGAGGTGTTGTAAGAGTGCATTTATATGCACCATCTCTATTAGGTTAAGAGTCGTATCGTATAGATAAACACAATTAGCAGGCGGAGTCCAGAACTCCCTTCGTGTTCCATCTAAACAGCATCGCTACAATATAATTGTCTGCAGTATCACAATACTCCATATTACCGTGTACAATCGTGTTCCTAATAATACAATCTATCCCACCGGATATTTTATTATTTAAGTTTTGCATACCTTGTTGTGTTGTTCACCTTTATATTTAATTTTACCTGCGTTTCACTCACATTATTGCAGAAAGCAACACAATCTTAAATCTACTGATTATCAATGTATTACATGAATATTTATGTTGCAATGAGTTAATTTTATGTATACTTTGTTCTTGAAAACAATTTAAAGTATAGTTATTCGGTACTTAGATGTAAGACTGATATTTGAAATAGTTGGCCCTGAGATTACATTTTTTATCAGTAGCCCAGTACTTTGTGGCGATCACAGTTATCTCAGAAAGACGTTTGCAATATATTATAATGATGCTCCTATTTTATCGATACAAATAGCTTTTTTGAGCGAGCGTAGCGAGCGTCTCCACTTGACTCTTATGGCTCGAATGTCTGTTTTTTTTTCTGTTACTGCTTCGATACAGGTCGCACCGTTTCTCTGGTCACCTGAAATTTTGCACACATGTACATACCACCTAGGCGGGTTGCTGTATAGTTTTTGAACAAAATCCGATCATTGGTTATAAAAAATAAAAATAAAATAAAAAAAATAAAAAAATAAAAATGTACCGATCGTTATGAAATTTTGCAGGGTCAATAAGTACAACATTCTCTCCTATTTTCCAAATTTTCAGCTAAATCAGTCAAGACCTTAAAGACTTATTGCTAATCATAATTCGAAAAATGATGTTAAAAAATGAAGGAGGCAGTGAAGATACAAAGATACACTTTAGAAGGCATGACGTGAATTAGTACAATGCAAAGATGTTGGAATAGTAAAGTGTACAAATAATGTCAATATCCAGGTAGGCCTACACTGTGTGGTGGGCCTTATGGGAATGTCGTACTCGGGTCATGTTGCACGTACCGGTGCTCGCTCAACAACGCGTCCAACTGAGCGTTTTCCCTAGTTATTTTCATACACATTATAACACGCGTTTCCGACGAGAAATGACATTAATTTGTCAATCACATTTGAAAAGTCATGTTTGTTATTGTCAGTATGGAAAAACATTTAATATTTCGTTGGTGAAAACAAAACTTATTTTATTTGACGTAAGTTAGTGTGTGTCACGTCTCACGATAAATTACGATCATGACTTTATTTGGCAGGTTTATTTATGTTGACATTGTCGGTCCAACCCAATAGTTTTGGTGCCCCTGTGGGTCAGGGGGATGGGCTTTACCTATCAGTGAGTGGGAATTATGTTGGCCCAGCACCTCCACCAAAACACTTCTGTATGGGAGTTCACTGCCGATCTAGGCTTGTCTTTTTTATCACCAACTTGACTACTTCATTATCAATATGATGTGCGATTGGCAAACAACGAGATATCATAGTTGTTGATTCATATACTAACACATCCTAACGTCCTAACATATTATTATAAATATTTATTTTTAATGTTATTGACCTGGAGACAAGACATTTTCAGTTATGGGAAAAGTATATTAGTCCTATCACCAGAAATGTGATTGTGAGATATATTCATGGCCATTTTATGAATAAATAAAAAAGTTATTTTATTTATTAGTGCCACCAGCAACAGAGCAAACTCAAAAATTGTGATGAAGCATTACATTGCAAGTAATTAAATACTTAATACCAAAAATATATATATGATTTCAAAAAAACATCTTAACACAAAGATGCGCAAAAGAACATAATAATGTACAAATAGAAAACTATGGCTAATATTAATTAATAATACTCTTCAACAGATTAACAAACCCCACTCAATCCATTATCTGTGGCTTCATATTTCATTATGCAAGAAAATGAGAATATTAATTGACGTGATTGCTTATCAATTAGAAATCAAATATTATGATTGCTCTGTTTCGGTCAACGTTGTATCGCTCTTACCGGTAATTGACATGTCATATTGCGCAACTCCCATTAAAATAATCAAAAGTTTGTAAATAGCTTTAATTAATAGTTACATATAACCGCGCTGTGCTACTAAATGATAACATGATTGAGTTTAAATTAGACTCATTTTCTTTTCATAACACTGATTGCTACTTGGTGTGAAATCAAATCAACTGTCCCTAATAGTTTTGTGATGATTAAAGCGACAGCCCTAGGGTTGCTGTGTTAGGGGTAGGGTGTGTGGAAATACGTGTCGATCGTGTTATTTTTATCCTTGGGGGATTTGGGGAAAATGCTCTGCGAGAGTAATATTATTTTACATGGAAATACACTTTCGATATTAAGCTAACATTAACAATTAATATTTTAAAATATAAGCATAACACCTGGGCTCTGTATTCAGGGTTGGGTTTACTTCACTAATGGTATGGGTGGGGTAGGGAGTTCAGTGATGGTGTTTTTCTTGCAGCTTAATGTTATAAAAATGCTTAAAGGGTTTTTGCAATGTTTTGTGAACATGCGACTTTAGTTTTCATAATGGACATTCGTATTGGAAAATTAAATGGATTTCAATTTGTCTACCTCTAAATAAACGTTATTTAGATTATAAATTAATTTGTAAAATACGATATAAATAATTTTAATCTTTCCTGCAATCTTGATTATTGATCATAGTGTTATACAATAAGTATATTTAGTGAATTTGGTCCAAAATGCAGAATAAATTGAATTCCTCTATGTTCTCTCCACTTACATTTTGTGTATAACAATATTTTAAAAGAATATTTTTTGTAAAATCGTAAATCCGCCTTACCTTGCATAAATATAATTGTGTATTACAGGAGGAGACAGACATATAGAATACATGCGCCAGCCAACTATAATGTCCAAGCCTTACTCAGAATAACTCGGTATTTAGTCAAAGGCAAATTATCAAAATGGAACATATATTATTTAATTCATTTCTATCAAGTCAGTTTCCTCACAATTCTGCAAACATCATTAAAACACTCCCCCCCCCCCCCCCTCCCTCTTCATATCAACACTGCATACATGAAACGAGTGGCTACAGGGTTGTAACCTGTGCGCTGTGTTGCCAGGTTTCCGTCATGCACCCTGACGTTGCGGGCAACACATTATCAACCCCCCCCCCCCCCCAAGACACCCTACATACTCTGCCATGTCTGATATTTCGAGCAGGCCGTTAGTTTGAAAGATGGCCTCTTACAGACCCAACCAAGAAGCCTAAATGTTTGCATATCGGCTTAGGCGGGGCTTCCCTCTCGCGGGCAGGTACAGATTATGCGTGCATATAACAAGGGGGTTTAGGGCGTTTATTTAACAGGCGGCGGCTTGGATTAAACTGAATATATTGACTCTCCTCTCCGAAATATGAAACATTGCCAATAGGAAATGAAATATGGATTGGATATGGGAAGCCAATATGTAAATATTGCCTCTCTTGAGTTATGCGGCTGACTAGTTTCGAAAGAGTAGTCGAGTGTTCTATTTTGAAGGAGGTTCGGCGAGTTTCACTTTCACCGGTCTGTGTACGTAATTCCGTTTCATTTCATGCCCGACTAGCGTGATATTTGCAAGTTGTTTACAGCGTCGAGATGCGCTGCGTGGGAGCACGAACGTTTAGGAACAATGACACAGCTTTTAATAGAACTTTCCGTTTTGTGTTCTTAAACAATGGCTGTAAACATACACACGCGATACGTTACTAACGACATACCAACCTAACAATACCTAGGTAAAGATATCCGACTCTTTGTGCGCGTACAACCCACGGTTTACTATTATACCGGGTTACACGGACTCACAATGGATCCTACATTCTATGCTAAAACACCGGCCAATAGGAATTCTCCGTTTAACCATGGGAGAGAACGTTTAGTTCTTCCTGTCGGTTACATAAGTATTTCCTGACCACGACCATTACCTCTCTCGTTAATATAGTTGCTCCGAAGCAAGTAAGCAGATGCGCGCCGTGTCGGCGGGCCAATGAGCGATCAGTATTTTAAATCGGGGACCGCTGATTGGCTGCAATCCACCCGCCGGTGACGTCAGCATCTGCTTACTTGCTTTGGAACAACTATACATAAACCAAACATGAACCTTCCAACTTTTTGTACGAGCGCAGTGAGCGTTTCAAAATATGTATCATTACTACTAAAATAGCTCGGGTGTTTTTTGTTTGTATCTATGTACTTTTATGTTTTTCGCTCTCTACCGAACAATCGCGCGATTAGTCCGATCTGGATGAAATGAGACTTTCTTAATCTTAAGAATTCATAATCCTGCCATCAATTAAGACGTTAATCAAATCAAATCATCTTAGACCCGTCACGTTTTTGGGTGGTACGATCGAAAAGAATATTTCTCTTGGAAGTTTCTTAGAATTATGTTCCTGTTCGTTCCCAACATGACAAACGACTACTCTGATCTTAGTAAAAAATGTAGGGAGCCTTCGAAATCTCTTAGAAAAAATGTTACATATATATTTTTTTCAATCGCACTATTAAAAATTATTCCTGAATGTAGGAATGGAGAGCAGATAAGGCAAATTAAGCGCATCCAACAACGAGACTAGAGAAAAAAGTGCTCAAAAGCGAAGCGACTTAAAAATTCACATACTGGTTCATTCTATCCAAGAATCTTGAATACGTTCATTTGTATTTTGATTAAGAATGATGGTGACATTGGTTTATAATTAGGAAAACGCTAAAGTCCCGCCGCGTTGATGGATGAGCGTTTTTGTAAGTTTTTAGTTTGAGTGGGACCACTTTTCCTTTGCAAGTGCTTTGTGAATGTATTGTAGGTGATTGTTGTCGAGTTTCAAATGTTACTTGTTAATGGTTATTATAAACCTAAAAAAACTCATATCAAAACCTTTATTCTATGGATTCTGGCTAACTTTTTCAACTTATTCTTTCAAAAGGTACTACATCACCATAACCTTAATGTTCATGTGAAATATGAACGTTGTTGCCCCACCCGTTTGGTCAGAATCGGCCCAAATGTCACGAAAATATCGCACTAAAAATCGAAAAAAATCGTAAAAGTGCGATATTCATGAGAAATATTTCTTCGATTGTACCCAAAAACGTGGCACGTCTAAGTTCAGAGATTTCGAAGGTCCTGTCAAATTTTCATCAAGATCGCTTATGCCGTTTGCCCGGAATCGTGCGAACAAACAGACAAAAAAACAAACAAAAAAAAAAACAAACAAAAAAACATTGGAGCTAAATTTTTTGAGGGGTCAGTGAAATTGAAGTTTTCGCTTCGCTCGCTACGCTCATCCAATTAGGAGAAAATCTCGAACACTCCAATTATTCAAACACAAGGAAAATGTTTTTCATAAATTGTTTGAAATTCAAATACATGCGCTCAATTATGTGTACTGTTCCGATGCGACGAGGGTGAAACATGACGTTAGTCGGATTTACAGCTTCTGATCGGCTCAATGTAATATGTATCGGCCACCCCGTTGAGTACGAAGCGTCTCTGACACATATATTCATCAGGGCCAGGTGATATCTGTGCAGAATATTAACATCTGCTTCTAACCTCCCGCATCTTGACCCGTGTTACCGGTAAGATGTAGATAAGATGATAATGAATGAGAAGAGGGTTTCTCACCGACCGAGGAACATAACAAAGTCGGATCACTTCACTGTGTACTCGGCGGTAAAGAAGTTTCGTGTGTGCGTGGCGTATAGAGGCGTGAAATATCTTTATCACCGACAGTCTTGGCTGACGTTAAGCGCGCGACTCTGATGCGGGAGGTCCCGGGTTCGAATCCCGTCGAGACCGGGAATCCTGACTAGAGGCTTTGACGAGTAATGCAAGGAATTGAGTCAAAATCCTCGGACATCCCTTCACAATTGCTCTATTTCCAACATACCTATAGTTGGAGAGGGGAATGTATTGCACCCTGAAAAAATTGTATTTTGGTCGGCAGTGTTTAATATTGGTCCGCTCTATCCATCAAAGTAATATTTTAAGTACCCAAGTGAGAAAATGACAGTCTAAACTAATGGCGTTTTCCATTGGCCGCACTCAGGTCGCACTAGTGCGCCCTAGTGCGCACTGGATTGCCACTTGTCTTTTCATTTGTTCAGTTTTGTAATGTTATTCAAATGGAGGTTGACAACAATATAATTTAAATGACATCTCTCAAGTTTCTTGTCAAGTGTCAGACCATAATATGGTATCAATTATTTCATTCGCGTGATGAAAGCTTTGGTGTGTTTTATTTATCTTGCGCATAAGTTTGCTGTATCAAAGGGAAACCTATCGGTCTATATTTTTGTAAATGATAGACAGTCCATCTTTGGAAAAACTCTTGTATTACCATCTGATATCTTGAATAAGAAAATTGACATGCTACAATAAAACTGTTGTTGACGAAGAAAAGTTTTGATACGTACTCCGCCATATTGAAATCAAATTCTATTCAGTGCTGCCTCTCTGCTAGTAATATGTATTATAGTTCATAGTGTTCAGTACAGATGATCGAACATAATATGCTAATGCTCTACTCCTCAATACATGGATATCCACACCGCCAGCCCCAAGCTACCTTCAAATAGGTTATCTTAGATAGCGTGCAGATATGACCGAGAAATGAGTTTGCTCTACCAATATTGGAAATAGATAACAAAAAAGTTGACGTGAAAGCACAATATTAAAACTCAAGCATTGCATGTTGTGTGTGTTGAACTGTAGAAGGTATACCAGCTATTTATGTGATTGGAGGCGAAAAAAACCTTGGGATTCCAACTTTGGATTATTGCAGTTGTTGTAAACTTGGGCTTGGAGTTTGTATCTCCACATCAAGTATTGTTCATCACCTTTATGTAGTAAATTTACTGATAAATAATTGACTGTCGTCCTATTTTTTCTAATGCACTAATCATAAATACAACTTGTGAAACGAACTTGATATAAACAAACGAAACATTCACATGGAACAATTTTCCTAACTGAAATCTGCAGTGATAAGTGTTGTGGTTGTCGGTTCTGTCTCCCAATATCTCATTAGCCACACGGTTGACACGCCCATATTAAGTCGGGGAAGTGGATTCTCCTTTCTGCTTATATAATGTTACTGCAGTATCGTAATATCTCCTGTTGTAGACCAAGGATATTTACGAGCTACAAACTCTGCTAAGTGCGTCCGCTATTACTTTTACATTAATTCGCTCACATCTCCTACAAAAGTTATTTAATTTGACATGAAACCGAATTTTTCACCTGTTGTTTTAGAATTTGCTTTAAAACCGTGACGCACATTGTTTTTTATACGATTTTCTAATATACATTTTGTTTTGCGGTTCAGCTACTGGTCCTAAAAATCGAAAATACGAATTTACGATATGTTGCGTTGCGGGGGATTAAGAGCGAGTTAGTTACAAAGTAATCCCGGGCCGCACTTAGCATTGCCCCAAAATTAAAAAAAAGTAAATATCCTTGGTCTACAAGAGAAGATGTTATGATACCAGTCGTTGTTCAACTCATTCATAGATGTGAATGTACATGAACCAAAAGAGGTTAACGAAATTCCATACTATACTATAACAGCCTCGACTCTCGTAGGTTCTCTTCTCTTCTTTCTTTTGGTTCTCCTCTAGGTATCATGTTCGCTTGCGGGTATCCATTCCCCATCTGTCTGTAGTTCTGAGCTTCCTGATAACTATGGTTGTGATCGGAATAGCGTCCCTGATTGTGATTATATTCGCCTCTACGATCTTAAATAAACTGAAACTTGCAAAACAAAACTAGTTTTGGATCGAGTGACTGCAGATTCTTTGATCTCCTCTTCAATACGTTCCCCTCGATCAGCGTCGACTCTTAAATCTAATTTATGTTCGCTTAAATCGCCTATGAACGTTTGCGATCAAAACATTTTAGATTGTTTTGAAATATTGGTTAGCATTTTATGTGCGATTTCCCACTCATAACAGCTTTCCTGATAAATACGCGATCGTTCCGCGTGGCTTTATGGCGTAAACTCCGCCATGTGCTTTTCAACCACTACGTCTTCGTATGGCGTAAACTCCGCCATGTGCTTTTCAACCACTACGTCTTCGTTCATGTCGGATAATGGAGTAAACACCAATAACAGACGGAATTTATGTTCCGATGTGATCCTATTGCAAGATATTATTTTGTGCGAGGTGTATCGTACTGTAATGCACCTGTGTATGCTCAGCTCCACAAGAAACTCGATAACCATTGCGTTGAAGTCAAAACACTCGAAAGAAAGACGTTAGAGAGTTTGCGAAACCTGATTCTTAACGAACTTAGTGTAGTCGGAGATTTAACTTGGAGCTGTGGACATAGATCTAACATCGGCTTCTAACGATCACGATTTATGATTAAATCTTCTCAATCTACACACTACAGTGAAATGTGCACGTTATACTTAGAGTATCGCTAAAACATGGAAAGTTTAGACAATATTTTAAACTACATTTTGTAATAACGTTCTATAAACCAAGGTGCATAGAGGTAGCCCACGTGTAATAACGTTCTATAAACCAAGGTACATAGAGGTAGCCCACGTGTAATAACGTTCTATTAACCAAGGTACATAGAGGTAGCCCACGAGTAATAACGTTCTATAAACCAAGATACATAGAGGTAGCCCACGAGCTTAACGCAATACTCTAACTGAGGAGGCTGCTAGTTTTAGTTATCCTCATGCGTCCCTCAGTCAAAATAATAATAACGGAATGTTTACCTGTAAATAATTATAACCCATATACATTCCCAAACTACGATATTCACAAAGCAATTACCTACTTAGTCACTGGAATAGGGAACTTTTTGTTGGTTC
The DNA here is from genome assembly GCA_024449915.1 of Sweltsa coloradensis. Classification (NCBI taxonomy): domain Eukaryota; kingdom Metazoa; phylum Arthropoda; class Insecta; order Plecoptera; family Chloroperlidae; genus Sweltsa; species Sweltsa coloradensis. The sequence goes on along the minus strand of JAMZAV010000397.1, from coordinate 1,897 downwards.
TGGGTAGGCTTTCATTAGAAAAACATGCATTCAAAAAAGTGGGTTATTATTATTATTATTATTATTATTATTATTATTATTATTATTATTGTTATTATTATTATTATTATTATTATTATTATTATTATTATTATTATTATTATTATTATTATTATTATTATTATTTTATTTTTCATTTATTGAGCAAAAAAGCTATTTTAATACAGATTCAAAATACAACACATTATAATATACCTCCTTAATTTACAAATTTACAAAATACCAAATTTGGTACCGGATTTACAAAATATACAAAATTACAAAATAAATAAAATATAGAAGAGCACAATGTGACGTGGTTTAGATGTTATACAGTTTTTGCGAAATTTAATAAAAACTCGTCACTAGACGCTATATGTCTTGTGTGTTTCATGTCCTAGGTCTTTTCAATATGGTTATCTATTCAGAATCTTCATTATGAGTCACGTGCCACTTCATATCGCCCCCCCCCCAACCCGTCTTCTGTGACGATGAGAGCTCTTATTACAAGTACACTTCTTTCGAGGGCGCTGAATAATGAATCGGGCGCATAATAGCGCGTCCTTCTTACTAGCAGGGATCTTCGTGGCATCAGGATTAGGGTGCGTAATACGGGGCGCAAACATTAGGTGGGAGTTGCAAGGACCAGACACGTATTGGAAAACGCGTTGAAACCTTGATACACAACTAATACTACATGTCCCTATAGACATTACTCGTTTTCTTCAGGAACTAGAGTAAAATATTTGTATTGCGTTTTGGGTCGGTAAAGGACGAAACTGTTCATTCATATTGTCTGTATTAACTAGCTTAATTTAGGTCCATTAAAAGTATAAGACTGATTTTTCATATTCCTTTTACTATACATACAAAATGTATGTAAAGATCAATTAAATAATGATAATGTTCATGGTGTTTTGTTTTCCGTTCAAATTGTTCCCCTGGGAACCAGCTCAGGAAGTTCAGGCAACGAAGCAGATAGGGGATATGAAGAGTGTTTGGGAGGGAATAATCACGATATTTAATACGACATCTGTCTCAGTTGGATGTAGACATCCTCATCTTGACTGAGGAAAACCCGGGAAAACTTCAGTCAGTGTTGACGGTGGTTGGGGTCGAACCGACGACATCCTAGAGAAGAGTCTCGTGAGAAACGAATTACAGTAGTAGTATGACAGGCTACTGTTCAATGTATTAGAAGTATTTTAGTTCAGAGAATTTATTCTAATCATTTTTTAAAATTTTAATTAAGCACACAACAAATTTAAATACAAATAGCAAACTTAATATTTCCATTATTACAACCGTTATTTTCTCAATCTGAGCTCTCCAATGATCAAAGTTATTTAAGGTTTTGTAATAAGTTCCCAAATCAAACTCTTTATATCTCTAAATGAGACTACTCAACTCATGGGTGTCCACAGTACACTTTTCTATTTGTATTTGATTTGTGGACACTGAATGTTTCGCGTGTGTTTCTTCGGTGTCTTCCGCGCGTTACAAAGTTATGATAATCACATTTTCTACCTTGTTGTGGTTGACGAGTTCGCTTTAAAATTTATTTCTTACAAAATGTTTATTTGTATATAGAGTTTCTCTCAATGCATTGCGCGCATCTGGTTTTATTGATTGTTTGCAATGTGACAGTCGCGAACACTATTTCCATGAACATCTTCCCCGCTTCAGTACCTTGCTATCGAAGGAGACATGCAATGTTTATACAACAGATAAGTGGATCGAGCCCGTACATACTTCTAGTACTTGGTGTTAGTGGTTGAGGAAGTTTCCCCGCTTGTAAGGAGAAGTTTGCTTGTAAATATGTCTTCAGGGTGCGCGCTACAACGTAATACAACATTCCTTTATCACACTACAACAAGGT